>OY720235.1:16890932-17515932 GCA_963082625.1 Pasiphila rectangulata | reverse complement strand
TTTTTCAATAATTTTATTAATTATTAGACCTAATATAATTAGAATTTTATTAGGATGAGATGGATTAGGTTTAATTTCATATTGTTTAGTTATTTATTATCAAAATTTAAAGTCTTATAATGCTGGAATATTAACTGCTTTATCTAATCGTATTGGGGATGTGTTAATTTTATTGATTATTTGTTGAATAATAAATTATGGAAGTTGAAATTATATTTTTTATTTAGAGTTTATAAAAAATGATTATTCTATAAGAATTATTGTAGGTATAGTTATTTTAGCAGCGATAACAAAAAGAGCTCAAATTCCTTTTAGATCATGATTACCAGCTGCTATAGCAGCTCCTACTCCTGTTTCTTCTTTAGTCCATTCTTCTACTTTAGTAACAGCAGGAGTTTATTTATTAATTCGATTTAATTATTTATTATTAGATACTTTTTTTTTAAAAATATTATTATTAATGTCGAGTTTAACAATATTTATAGCAGGTATTTCAGCTAATTATGAATTTGATTTGAAAAAAATTATTGCTTTATCTACTTTAAGACAATTAGGTTTAATAATAAGAATTTTAAGAATAGGAATTCCAATTTTAGCTTTTTTCCATCTCCTTACTCATGCTATATTTAAAGCTTTATTATTTATATGTGCTGGGGTTATTATTCACATAATAAATGATATACAGGATATTCGATTTATAGGGGGGGTTAGATTATTTATTCCTATAACATGTTTATGTATAAATATTTCTAATATAGCTTTATGTGGTATTCCCTTTTTATCTGGGTTTTATTCAAAAGATTTAATTTTAGAAATTATAAGATTTAGAAATTTTAATATTTTAATTTTTTTTTTATATTATGTTTCTACGGGATTAACTATATTTTATACTATTCGATTAACAATGTATTTAATAATTAATGATTTTAATTTATTATCAATTTTTAATTTATATGATGAAGATTATGTTATATTAAAAAGAATAATAGTGTTATTGATAATAAGTTTATTAAGAGGTAGAGTATTGATATGATTAATTTTTTGTTATCCTTATATAATTTATTTACCTTTTAATATAAAAATAATAGTAATTTATGTTAGAATATGAGGGATATTAATAGGTTATTTAATTAGAAATATAAGAATTTATTCAACTAATAAATTTATTGAAACTTATAAATTAAGATCGTTTTTATGTGTGATATGATTTTTACCAAATTTAAGAACTTATGGTGTGAGATATTATTTTCTAAATTTTGGTCAAAAATTAATAAAAAATATAGATTTAGGTTGAAGAGAAATATATAGAGGTTGAGGTTTATTTAATGTTATAAAAAATTATTCTATTTTTTATAATATTTATCAAATAAATAATTTTAAAATTTATTTATTTAGATTTATTTTATGAATAATAATTTTTTTTATTATATTTATATTAATTTATTTAAATAGCTTATAATTAGAGCATAATATTGAAGATATTAAGGAGGTAATTTTATCTTTAAATAATTTATAAAATTGTTATAATTTATTTTTACAGTGAAAATGTAATGTTTTAATTAAACTATATAAATATTAGAAATATTAATGGGATTAACCACTATAAAATAAGTTAGCAGCTTAATTTTTATATATTTCTTAATTGGAATATTTATTCAATTTTATCATTAACAGTGATATACCTCTATTTGGTTTCAATTAATTAAATAAGGAGTAATAACTCTATCTTTTAAGTCGAAATTAAATGCATAATTGCTTCTTATTCTTGTAAGATAAATTGTAAAACAATATTTTTTGAATGCAAATCAAATGTTTTTATAAACTATAATCCTATTAATTAGTTCAATTTAATATATTTTGATTTCATTCATGATATAATCCTATAAGAAGAATAATAATAAAAAAAAATCTAATTTTTATTCAAATAAAAAAGTTAACTAAATTAAATAATTTAATAATAGGGAAAATTAAAGCAATTTCTACATCAAAAATTAAAAAAATTATAGTAATTAAAAAAAAATGTAAAGAAAATGGAATTCGTGCTGAAGATTTAGGGTCAAACCCACATTCAAATGGAGAATTTTTTTCTCGATCTATAAAAGATTTTTTTGAAAGAATAATGGATAATATTATTATAATATTAGAAATAATTAAAATTATAATTGTGATTATAGTTATTAAATAAATTACTTATATTAATTAAAATTAAACTTTATGATTGGAAGTCAAATATACTAAATATATTATATAAGTAATTAATTACCTCATCAGTAAATAGAAATATAAAGGAATAATCAAACTACATCAACAAAATGTCAATATCATGCTGCAGCTTCAAATCCAAAATGATGATTTATAGAAAAATGATTATTTAAATGACGTATAAAACATACTGTAAGGAATAATGTCCCAATTATTACATGTAATCCATGAAATCCTGTAGCTATAAAAAAAGTTGACCCATAAATTCTATCTGCGATAGTAAATGGAGCCTCAATATATTCATAAGCTTGAAGAATAGTAAAATAAATTCCCAATAAAACAGTAAATAATAAACTTTGTTTACACTGAGAAAAATTATTTTCTATTAAAGCATGATGTGACCATGTGATAGTAATACCTGATCTAATTAAGATAATAGTATTTAATAAAGGAATTTGGAAGGGGTTAAAAGGAACAATTCCTTTTGGGGGTCACATCGAACCAATTTCAATATTAGGGGATAAACTTCTATGAAAAAAAGCTCAAAAAAATGATAAGAAAAAAAATACTTCGGAGATAATAAATAAAATTATACCTCAACGTAAACCTTTAGTTACTATAATAGTATGTTTACCTTGAAAAGTTCCTTCTCGACAAATATCTCGTCATCATTGGTATATAGTTAAAATTACAATAATATAACCAATAATTAAAAGATTTATATTAAAATTATGGAATCATTTTACTATACCTGTAACTAATGTTAAGGTACCAATAGCTCCTGTTAAGGGTCAGGGGCTATAATCTACTAAATGGAAAGGATGTCTAAAATTTAATTTCATTAGTTAATTAACTTCTCTAGAATATAAAGTTCTTAAAATAGCAATTACATAAGATTGAATTACAGCTACTGCCGATTCTAAGATTAAAAGTAAAATTTGAATAATAATTAAAAATATAATTAAGTAAGAAGGAAGATTAGTTCCTGTCCCACTTAGAAGAGTTATCAGTAAATGACCTGCAATTATATTAGCTGTTAATCGGACAGCTAGAGTTCCAGGACGAATAATATTACTAATTGTTTCAATTAATACTATAAAAGGTATAAGGATACTTGGAGTTCCTTGAGGGATTATATGAATAAATATATGTTGGTAGTTATTAATTCATCCATAGAGTATAAATCTTAATCATAAAGGTAAAGAAATAGATAATGATAAAGTTAAATGACTAGTTCTAGTAAAAATATAAGGAAATAAACCTAAAAAATTATTAAAAAGAATAAATGAAAATAAAGAAATAAAAATAAATGTTGATCCATTAAAATAATTATTTTTTAATAAAGTTTTAAATTCATTGTGAAGTTTATTTATAATAAAATTTCATAAAAAAAAATGTCGGTTAGGAATTAATCAAAATGTGTAAGGTAAAAATATTAATCCTAAAAAAGTTCTTAATCAATTTAAAGATAGATTAAATAAATTAGTAGAAGGATCAAAAATTGAAAATAAATTAGTTATCATTTTCAGTTTAAATTTTTTTTAAAAATTTTATTTATTTTATTTTTATTTTCTAAATTTGTTAATAAAATATAATAATTTATAATATTAAAAATAAGAAAAATTATAATAAAAAGAAAGAAAGAAATTAATCAATTAATAGGTATTATTTGAGGAATAAAAGAATATTACTATAGTAATAATTTAAATTTGACATATTTATGTTATTTATTAACTAATCCTTTTCATTAAGAGTAGTTGTTAAATTACTATAAAATGGTTTAAGAGACCAGTACTTACTTTCAGTCACTTAATGAAGAATAATTATTAATTCAATTAATAAAATTTTTTATAGAAATACTTTCAACAACAATAGGTATAAATCTATGATTAGCACCGCAAATTTCAGAACATTGACCATAAAAAATTCCAGGTCGGTTAATATAAAAATTTGTTTGATTTAAACGACCTGGATTAGCATCAACTTTAACCCCTAAAGAAGGAATTGTTCAAGAATGAATTACATCAGTAGCTGTCACTATAATTCGAATTTGATTATTTATAGGAATAATAATTCGGTTATCCACATCTAATAAACGAAAATTATTTTTATTTAATTCATTAGAAGGGATCATATAAGAATCAAATTCAATATTATGAAAATCAGAATATTCATAACTTCAATATCATTGATGTCCAATAGATTTTAAAGTAATTAAGGGATTGTTTAATTCATCTAATAAATATAATAATCGTAAAGAAGGTAAAGAAGTGTTTTTTTCGTGAGACATTCTAATAATTCATTTTGTAACCGAAGAGACTTTCGAAATTCCCGCTTAAAAAGTGTGTATTTCTTTTAGGGTTGTTCGAGTGTTTGTTTTATGTGCTTACATAGGAAAATTTTGTGTTTGAAGGGTGACTGGTCGAGGGTTTGTAACTTCAAGTCTTCTTTTTAACTTGTATGTATGAACCTAGGTTTAATTATTTGGATAATGAAATTTTGATACCTGGATATCTTTATGAGTTTTATTTCTCTCTTTATAGTACAAGCCTAGTTTTTTATTAGGGTTCCGTAGGGCAACAAGGAACCTCATAGTTTTGTTGTCTGTCTTAGATTCAGAGTTCCTGAATTAAAGTTTAATATTTTGTCGAGCCCACCCCTTCTCAAAAATCTAAAAATATCGATGTGTTTGTGTAAGAAACTAATAAATGCATGTATTTTAATTAGATTTTTGTTACTATTAGCTAACCCTAAAATATAGACATATTATGCTGTCGCTGACTTTTATGTAGGTCTTTTTAAGAGGAACAGTATTTTTATACATCACTTGCATTCAACTTAAATGGTTTATGCGGTGCACGCTAAAACAACACCCAGTCGGTAATAAATTTTCCGACTTGTTCAGCTATCTTTGTTCAGCAAACATTTGGAGCAAGTTTGCTAATCTTAATACATTTTTGCTTTAAATCTTACTCCTGAATTACTCTACCTATTAGTGATAACTGCATGAAAATTCTTTCAGTAGTTTTTGAATTTTGCGCGAACAGACAGACAGACAGACGCGGCAGAGGACTTTGTTTTATAATATGTAAGGATCTTATTTTTCTGCATCTCCTTAAACTTATCCACATTGCCAACTGATTTATTGCGGAAAACAGCAAACATGCTGACATTAGCTTTCCCAACTCAAGTAGTAAATACAAACTTTACGACGAACCCTTATTTAATTGTCGATACAGTCAACTTCTAGCATTCCCTAAAAAAGCGTTTTGCATCTTTTATGTGCCATAAAAATAATTATTTTTACAGTTTGACGACTGAACTTCTATGCTTTGAATAATATGTATGGGATATTTACGATATAAATCTTGTTGACTTTCCCCTTATTTCATATGACTTCGCTTTAATTGGGGAACGTGGCGTATGGGGAAACTCAACAAGACAATCAGGAAGTAGATTTTTTTTAGACAAATAAAACGTAAAAACAACTTTTAAAACATGATCACGTAAATTGTGGAACATATTCACGGTTTTCATATCCACGGTAATGTTGAAAGCTGTATTTTATAGTTCCTTCAAGCTTAAGATTCAGTTATTATAATAGGATAAGAACCATCACTAAGTGGATCCCACCCAACGCACGTCGGGGACGTGGGTGGCCCAAAAGGAGATATTGTGACAGGCTAGACTCCCTTGTAAGATCTTGGCTTGTAACAGCGTGTTAATTAGCAAAGCGTAAAAGAAGGGAAGGGAAGAACCTTTGCTCTCTAGGGAAATGTAAATTAAATGAATTGGTAAATACCTTGGAATATAAAACAAGCATTGGTACGGGGGTGCCAGAAAAGGGGGCAAAGGTTTCCGAAAAATGCCATTTTTGACCTTTGGTGACCATTTGAGGTCACAATTACTCCGGTTCCTGTGACCAAAATCAATCAGTACCTTTCTGTCATTAAGACGGTGCTAACAAAAAAGGTTTCAAGTAAATCGGTCAACGCGTTCGGTTGTAATCGTCTAATGCACAGACAGACAGACAGCGCTATGCATATTAGGGTGCTTCGCCCCCTAAAAATATGTTTTATAATGAAAATAAATAATCCTGGACACTACACACAACAGTCCTAAGCAAAACGTGTACTATGGAAACCAGATGATTGGTACTTAGTTTTTTTTTCTGGAAATACATACTTACATAGAAAAATACCCTGGCCGAGACAAATATTTAAAGCACAATTACAAACGAATCAAAATTAAAGCTGGATTTTTAATATTCTCGTAATAAAAATAAATACCTTAATTGTATTTAACTATAGTAATATTATAGGTTTGTGAGTTTATGAGGTTGTAGGGGGTAATCTCCGGATCTACTGAACCGATATTAAAAAAAAAAGATCTTTTACTAATAGAAAGCCACAGTATTTGTGAGTGTCATAGGCTATAAATTACCGCCCAACGAAGTGGGCACCGGGTCAGCTAGTTTTTAAAAAGAAATACTTAAATTGTATATATTTTTATTAAGAGAATCACAACCTTAAATTGTTTCTATTCTATTTTAACTAGCTGCTGCCTACGACTTTGCACATGTTTCACCCGTATAAGCAGTACCATAATACTACTATATTTATTCTGGAAGTTCAGTACTGGCAATCATTAATCATTTTTAACCGACGTTAAAAACACGAGGTTTCTCAATTTGACCGTATTATATGTTTATTTATGTGTTTTGCTGATAACTTCGTTATTTATAAACCGATTTTGATGATTGTTTATTTGTTGGAAAGGTGATTTTCCAAGGTTCTCATGATAAGGAAACCAGGATCCGATGATGGCATTCTAGAGAAATCGAGGGGAACCTTCGAAAATCGTAGGGGCGACTTGTGCGTTTGTTAATTTTTTCATTAAGTATTTTAAAGACTACAATTTAATGACGATCTGGGATCGATCTGATGATGGAGCTGAAAGGTAGTCGGGGGAACTCCTCAACGACTTACAGCATTAACCTTATTTTTGCGCTTGATTCATTTGTATTGATGAGAACTTTACAACAAGATGGGCTGTGACTTTCATTAGGGGTCCTGATCTCAAATTTTGTAGTTTAGATGTTAAAGATAAATATATAAACAACATACTATAGTTTAGTACACCATTCAATAATAGTTTAAGCTTTGGTTCTGATGACCTTTTGAAGTTATCGATGAAATGTACCGTCCAGACAAATACCCTTCGAGGTAGAAACCCTTCGAGGGTCTATGGATCTTTCTAGAAAACGACCCATCGACGAAACGTACCGTCGAGGTAGAGAGTCGAGGTATTGAACATCGAGCTAACGTTTTTCGAGCTTGAGTACGAAACCCGTTCTTTATGTCTACAGATCGCGACAGTTTACAATATACAATAACAGAGTTAGAGTATGCTTACGTTTTTAACATGAGGTTGTCCGGGAATGACGACATATCACGTGACCGACGCGACGTCGCGTCCCCGCTTCTGGGAAGTCATTGTGCAGGTATGTACCTGTTATGAAACTATTCAAACAGTTTAACTGTAAAATTATGGCCCACTTTGAATTGCCTGATTTCTATCGAGTTCACTGAATGTATTCAAATTCAATATAATTTATTACACTATAGACAATTTGATTACACTTTGGAAAGTCAATTACAAAATAGTGCAATAACACTAATCTTCATCATCATGTATGAGTGTGATCTATGGTACTGTAGCTCTTTCAGAACCCGGCTTGTTCAGGACGCTGGGAGTCATCAATCCTACGATCGAGACGATTCGCGATGATCCTTGAAACAGCATACACATGTAAACATGGCTAAAAAGCGATATCGGTCTGTAGTTCTTAAGCAAGGTTCTCTAGGAAGGTGACAACCTTCCTAAAATATAGTACCACCACGCCTTCGTTCCATGCTTTTGGCGTTGTACCTTCAATCAAGACGGAGTTAAAGAGCTTCTGAAGGACTTTAAGTACCGGTGATCCACCCGCTTTCAGAAACTCCGATGTGATTCCGTCCTCACCCGGCGTCTTGTCGTTCTTAAGCTGTTTTAAGGCCATCCTTTGTTCCGCTATCGTATCTTTAATAATAATCTAATTTAATCTTTAATGATGAATAACGTTCACTTCCGTATCCAGAAACCCAAATTACAACATAAATTAACTCCTAAGTGTGGTATTATTATGTATAATAAAATATGACCCATATTATTATCTCAACTAGAATGTTATCTAATAACAGTGAGTAAAGTAGGTAAAACTTGGTGACGTGTGCATTATGGATGCGTGTCACAGCGGACCTAAGCCTGTCACCGGCCTCATACATCAACCCTACCGATACCGAAGTTGCGCACTTATCTAGTTATCTATATTCTATGTTTAGTTTTTCTTGGGCAGTTTTTGCCGTGGTGTACCGGAAAATATTAGATAAAGAGATACCTCTTATTTCAATGCATTGAAACCTAAATCTGCGTCTATTTCATTTCGGCGCGTCCCGCATCCCTCGACTGTGGAATAGTGACGTGTGCAGTATTGCGCCAGCGACGATTGCAGATAAATGACGAGTAACTTAAAACTCAATGCGATATTCCTTTAGTCAGTTTATTACTTAACTAGCGACCCGCCCCTGCTTCGCACAGGTGTAAGATGAACCATTCGTCGGTCTTCTTGTTTGAAGAGTTAAAAGTAATTCTTAAATTAAAAAGAAAATAACGACCCATGGCCATGGTGGAGCTCCGGCAGTAGAACGTTGTCCTCACCTCTCTTGCCTATAGGTGCAGTAAGAATCCGCTAAGGGTAACCGAAAGATGGGCAGCAGCGTCTTTCCGTGTATCGACATCCAATACAGCGTTAGCCAACCCAAGCCTGCCAAGCGTGGCGAGTATGGCAAGAATCCCCTCGTTATCAAAAAGATCCATGTGGGACGCCTATGAGCAGCAATGGACGTAAACAGCAGTCCTACGGCAGAAATTAAGATGCCATGCCGTGGAAGCTACACATGACTCAATATTCCAACATGGCTTCTTATACTTATTTATAAGTTTTTTTCATTACAATTATGTACCTGCACGGTATACCACGTATACAACTCCCGCCGCCGTAAATATTTAATGGCGCGACAGTTTTAATTTTGCTATAACTCGCAAGATATTGATTCAAATTATATAGTTTAAGGACCAAGTATGTTCTATATGAACTACTCAGTATGTTAAAAAATATTTCTTTAGATAAATATTAATGCCATGTTAGTTAAAACGACTTCGCAATTGATGCATACTTTTAAAAAAATATTAGAAAATTGGCTACTACGAGTTGTCCATAAGAGATAGACAAATGCCGATGCTGATTTTTTAGTAGACCTATTAAAGAGGAACAATCCTTTAATACATTACTTGCATAAAACTTTTATGTTTTACGCAGCGCACGCCAAAGTAATTCCCAATCGGCATGAAATTTTCCGACAACCTTAACAGTCATCATCATAGTTCAGCGAACATAAACCAAACCTCAATGAACTTTACTGCTAGTGAAATTCATTGAGGAGAGGCTTCCTCTTGAAACACTATCTATTGGTGAAAACCTTATCAACATCCGTTGCGTGGTTTAGGAGGAGAAGAAAGCCAAACAGACAGACAGACAGACGCGGGCAGCGACTTCAATTTATACTTTGTATAGAGATAGAGAAGATTAATACAATTTGATTCTAAGTCATTTATTTTATCCAACATAAGGATTTAAGAGTTATTTATTCAATTAGGTCATAGGTAATTAAATGTTTTTAGAACAAAATTTACTTAATTTGGGAAGACTTATTTTAAAATAAATTTCTAATAAATTTTTTATTAAAATAAATACGTTTCATAATTTATTTTCATAAAGAATTAGTAAAGAATATTATTTTAAACTTTATAAAGAGAAAAACCCTAAATTGTACATGTTTGAAAAAAATCGTCCAAGTACGAGGGACTTGCGCACGAAGGGTTTCGTACCATTATTTAGCAAAACAACTTAAATATTCTGTAAATATTTTAAGCGTCAACCTGTTGCCGTTATTAATATCGAACAAAAAAAATCTAATACGGGTCCCGTTTTTACCCTTTGTGTACGGAACCCTAAAAAACCTAGGATAGGCCATCATTTAATCATTCTGTATCACTTTTTTCGCATTTCTCACAAAACAGGAATTTTGCGTTATGTCACTTCAGTACTAGGTAAGCGAATAATATCGCGAAATTTAAATGTTTCACATCTGCCAGTACCTCCGGCAATAGGTAACATGCTTAAAAGGAATTAATGCTTTCAACTGGAATAGAATGCACAAACGTAGATAATTTATCGCACAATGGAATGGTCTAGAATACCAGGGATCGCTGAGACAATTCATGGTTCCGTACAGGTATTTAATTAGAACCATAAATCAAGTACGCAGCGGGATTGGCCACTTACCTCCGAATAACATAATCCTTCACAGTGTCTAGCTGTGAATAGCTGTCTGTGATTCTATTCTGGATCTACTTAGGTATCTTTTAAGGAACATTTTTATACGCATCAATTTTGAGGTAAAATAAATAAATACTTACCTACCTGTTATTTCCTATAATTTAAGGTGTGCAATAAAACATTTTCTAACAACTCTATTAAGTCTGTCTGTAATGTCAAAATAACAGGCTACCTGTAACAAAAAAAAAATAGAATTTTTTGTCTATCTATATGTTCCAGCTAATCTCAGGAACGGCTCGGCCGATTTTGACTGGACTTCCACTGGCAAATACCAACATTCTGGATACAAGGATTTTTATTAATTGAAAAGGTGTTTGGTCACGCAGTGACTATGTCACTCCCATTATAATAAACACAATTAAACACACATCTATTATAAAGTTCTAACCTATATCTAACTTTTTTAACTTAAAAAGTACGTTATATGACAAGAGTACCTACTACGTACGGTACGTTAGATATTTACCTTAGATAGTTACCCACCTCTTATTAACTACCTACACGTAAATAAATTTTTTAACAGCATTTTAGCTTTTTTGGAAAGCGGGGAAGCTAATTCACATACCTATGCTATGAACGTACATATACCGTTTATTATATTCTTTGTCCGTCATTCCGGACACATTCCATCAACACGTGAAAAACGACTTCTACAACATCACATTCAGAGCAATCAGGGGTATCCGAAATACACATAAAAAAAATATTTGTTTGAAGGAATGTGTCCGAAACGAATCCTACGTAATGCTACTATATTTTTTTAACATCATGTTCATCGTCAAACCACGGGTACCTTATAGGTCGACACTGAATGGTCCTGTACCAAATCATCATCATCATTTCAGCCGTAAAACGTCCACTACTGAACACAAGCCTCCCTCATGGATCTCCATGAGGGGTAGTTGCCATACTCACTACGCTTGGCAGGCGGGTTGGCGAGCGCAGTACGGGATGTTGATACACGGAAAGACGCTGTTGCCCATCTTCCGGAGGTATCCCTTAGCAGGCTCTTACTGCATCCACGGGCATGAGAGGAGGGGTAACATTCTACAGCCGGCACCCCACGGCCACTGTACCAAATACCTTTTGTTAAAGAACGCTCGTCAAAGTATTCGTGCCATAGCCTGGCTACAACTTGTTTTTACTTTGTACAATTACTCGCTATGAATAGGTTAACAACTATAGAAAATACCATCGTAAAACCTCTTGTAAACTAGTTCACACACTTTGGTTTTTCTTTGACATATAATACCTAACCCTATCGCATATATCAAATTATTGAGTGCTAATAGATAATTTTGTATAACGGTTACTGCGACAAATAGGTTTTTACGGCTGGCAAAATCATCAGCGTATTGTGATATGTACACATCCCGCACCTCTAGGTTTTTACAGAAATTGACAGTCGCTGCGTTGAACAATCTGTTGTTTTGGAGATAAGGGGTCACTTTGAGCTTGTTCCGGTAATCCTACTCAGCACCTCATTATTGTGTAACTTAATATTTAAACGTCGAGAGTTTATGAATGCCATAAGTAATTACATATCGTCGCACCCACTCCAAGACTGTCCAGAGAGCCTAATGGCCCTAACAAATCAACTCGATTTTAAGCGCTATCAATATCAATAAAACAGGCCACTGTGGGATAGCCTTTACTGAAGGTGACCTGAATCCGAGACCAATCTCATCAAGTTGTCCATGCAAGACTTTGTGGAAGACATTACGTTCCTGAATGTCGTCAGCCTGGCCGATGTTCTGACAAAGTTAGAGGCTTCTGATAATACTGTGTTAGATTTATCTCCAATCACTTTCTAATCAACTTTTCTTTTTAAATTGTATTGTGACAAATTAACATTATTGAACTGGACTGCTACGAAAAACATGGGTCAGGTAAACATTCTTAGGAATGCAGACTTATATTGTGTATGTTTATAAAAATGGTATTTGTTATTATTTCTTTGTTTTACAATTTTTTGTATATAAAATTGTAAATAGCAAATAAACCATTATCACAAGGCTCCTAAAGGAGCCAAAACCCCAAATTAAAGGCAAATTTGCATAATGCAGCTTCAACTAAAATGCTGTGTTTTGGAAACAATAATATCCAATTATGAACTCAGAATCACGATTACATAAAAATGTAAATTAAAATAATGAAAAATATGTTTTTTCTTTCTACATGACTTGTTTCTAGGTTATTTCTAGGGATCAAACCCCCCCCCTCTTTAGGTTAGTTCACATGTTAATAATAATAATAATACATCCTGTATTGTAACGCCTTCGTTGCTGAAAATCTCCGTTCAAAAGAAGTCATCAGAAACAATGCAACTTTGGAACAGAGTTTCTAGTTTTATTGTCTTTACAAGTTGAGAAGTAAATTATCCGAACAAATTCGCTCAGCGCTAAATCCGGGGCTTATCAGAGGGTCTTGAGTGAGATTACGATAGAGCTCTTTTCTTAAAAAAGTACCAGTAATATAACTCTGAAGTTTCGCGACTTCATTATAATCTGTAAACAATCTAATCACCACAATTAACTTAGATTAGGTATTTAATTTAATATTATGAGTAACTTTGAAAAGTGATTGTAATGAACAGATATGCGTTAAAATTGTACATTCAGAACACTTATCCAAAGAATAACATATTTAAGTTATAAAACAAAGGTAACGGATTTTCGATTGTTAAAAAAGTAGTAAAAATAGAAACACCAACCAAGAAGATCAAAAAAATCAATATCTCGCAGACTGTGATTCTGTGCTTCCACATTATAGACAGCTCATGTATAAAAAAATCAACATGATAATTTTAGAATCGAGTATTAAAACCGTCTGTATGAAAAAAGCACTGACGGAGATTATACCTACCAGCTAAAGCCTTCAACACCTCTGCTGCTAAAAAGTTTAATTAAAAAAACAATCACAGAGTTCTATTGGTTTTGATACGATCAGGTCTCACCTTATCAGGTCAATTAAGTAAAAGCATTAGGTTTCTTACTTATTAAGTGTTGACATGCTCTCATACTTGCTAAACTACGATATAATTAGGTAATGATCCAGGCGTGACTTTGCGGAAATTAATTATAGTATCTCGACGTGGGCTCCAGGCTCTAGAACGTTGACCCTCACTTACCCGTCAATAATAAATAAGTCCAGAAGACGGGCAGAGGATCATGGGGTTGAGGGGTTTGTTACCATACTCAACAATCTTGGCACTCGGGTAAGTGAGCGCAGTACGGGATGTTGATACACGGAAAGCCGCTGCTGCCCATCTTCCGGAGCAGAGCAGACCCTTAGCATTCTTACTGCATCCATGTGCAAGAGAGGAGAGGCAACATTCTAACGCCAGCATCTCACGGGAACCATCATATTATACCACATAGATAGATATTTTTAATCATATATAGAAAAACATCCAGTACACCCTGAGCAAATATCTGCAGATCGTACAGACATTTGTCCCGAGGCGAGAATCGAACCCGCATTTTAATTCATCGTACTAATATTATAAAGCCGAAAGTTTTTATTTATGTATGGATGTTTGTTACCTCTTCACGCAAAAACTACCAATCAACCATACGTTTTTCTGGAGTCGTGGAAGGTAGCAATTATTAAGCCCATTCCCAAAACCAATCAACCCTCTTCTCTGAGTGAACTAAGACCTATGAGCCTGCTACCATGTCTATCTAAAGTCCTGGAAAAGATTGTTTGCATGCAGATGATCAAATTCCTTGAGGATCATCAGATACTTCCGTCATCATGAGTCAGGTTTTCGCAGAGGACACAGCACCTCTGCCGCTTTATCCGATGTTGTAGACAACCTGTTGGCTGCTCAGGATGAGGATAAATATAGTAGCCTGGTCCTGCTGGGCTATTCCAGGGCTTTTGACTGTATAAACTTCACACTTCTGTTGTCCAAGTTGTCCTACTACGGATTTCATCCAAAAACTGTAAATTGGTTTTCTAGTTACCTGGGATACAGATCCCAGTGCGTTAAACTTCATCTTCCATGCGGCAAGTCACTCAGATCCTCTCCATTGCCTGTTCTTCGTGGAGTTCCACAAGGCTCTGTCGTAGGCCCAATTCTTTATGTTCTCTACTGTGCCGACATTTTCAATAGAATAACATAAGATATAACTCCCAGCTCTCGGATAGCATATGATCAAAATGGTCACCTTCTGATCGCTCGCAATTTTATTGACGCCATTGACCTGCACAATAAATTGCTACTATTGTTTGTGCCAAATGATTACATCCAGGGCAGGGGACATAGGCTACTGGTAAAACCTTCATGCCGAATTGTCGTACGCGCCAACTCTCCGCTGCCTCGCACTTTTGGTGCCCTTGACAGGCTTGTAGCTTAACCTATCCAGAAATTGACATATTTACTGACGAATTGAATTTCTTTATTTTTATACATATGACATTTTATGAAATTAAAGATTAGTGACTATTTAATGATTTCATTATTTTAATTTTCCTTGTATAAGTATATTAATTAGTTAAAGTGGTTCTGTACCATTCTAATTAAATAAATAAATTGAAATTGAAACATCTTGTCAATGCCATCTTCATGCTGACGACCTTCAACGTTACCAATCATTCCTGCCCTCGGATTCTGCTGGCGCTGTAACCAAAGGTAATTTAGATCTAGCACAGATACGCCAGTGGTCCGCCTCCAACTCCCTAATCCTAAATCCTAGAAAAACAATAATATGCTTTTTGGGTCTGAGGCCGTGCTGCATAAATTCCACAATTCTGACCTTGGAGTGAAGGCGGATGGAGAGATGGTTGAGCGCGTTGTTAAAGCTAACAACTTGGGGCTTATAATGGACAGCTACCTACGTTTTGACCCTCTGATTATCTTACAGAATCAATCAGAATCATATTTGTGAATCATTATATCCCGTCTTAACTACTGCAGCACTGTCTATGTGGCCCCTGTCTATTAAGTCGAACGGAACAGTCCATTTATCGTGTTCAAAATGCATGTGGGTGCTTTTCTTTCCCAGTTCCTTGTAACCTTAAAGCAAATTGTAGCCTCGCTTCTGTAACTTCATCTGACATTGACAGCAACATATACTTTGGCAGTGAAATATTCAATTTTAGTCTTTTTTATATGTTGTGATTATGTACTAAAAGTATTTATATAATGATAATATTTATATATTAAATTAAACATTACGGTCAAACCTATATTTTCTGTTTTAGTTTTATAAAAAATGGACTACTTTTCGGTAACGTTCGTTCCTTTCAGGATCAGTCTGCTAGCACAGGTATATTATACATACTTAAAAGGAGCCTCATACCACTGAAATGTACATTTAAGATTAAGTTATTGAAATAAATCATTTTTCATTTTTTTTTTTTTTTTTTTTTCAGTCTGAAAACCAGCGCTGCCTCGTACCTCTGGTGCGGAACAGCATATAGCTGAGACTGGTCCTTTTTGGTTAACAGCGGCACAGAACAGACCTACCAGAGCCCTGCCCGACTATAATTGTTTAGAATGGTACTTATGTGTAATCATTATGTACCTAATGTTATCTTGTGTGTTTTCTATTATTTTTCTATTTTTAATTGTATAAGTTGTTTTTTATGTAGGTACTATTTCTGTCTGTGTCGGTTAACAAGAAGTTGTTGCTAAATAAGCGTCTATCTATCTATCATACGGATTGAGCTGAAACTTTGCACACATTATAGATGTTGACATACGTACATGGGTACGTATGCGTATCGTCGAACGCCGTAGGTACGGTTTATCGTACACATATGGATGTGTAGTGATAGCAGTGAATGCCTGTGAGTCATCTGACAAAATTCAATGTTCGTACTAATGCGTAAGGTCTATTTTAGTAAATTTTTCACCACCGCCTAAATTAGCAAACAATTTTTCAATGCGAGGCAATAGATAATAATCGCGTTTAATTTTAGGGTGAATTGTAATTTCATAGTCTCCACAGATACATGTCTCACCGTTTTTCAAAACGGGCACGATTGGCGTTCCGTAGTCAGAGTAACCTACACGATAAATAGTGGCATCGGCCTCGGGGCGGGCTAGCTCGCGCTCGACTCGTTCGCGCAGCGCCAGAGGCATCAGTCGGGCTCTGACATAAGCCGGTTCTTTAACAGTTTGAAAACAAAAACATAAACACGCACACTGCTTGGTGAACGAACGAACTTGGTAAATGACGAACGAACGAGTGGCGAGTGGCCGAGTGACAAGCAAGTGCGTGTTCATTCTTGCCGAGCGGGATAACGAGTCGCTGCGGTAGGTAGAAGAATGAAGCGGGGAGGTGGGTACTCGGCCTAGTTAACAGATTGGGATTCTAGTGACTCTCTCGCCTCTCGCTCTGCTCGACCTAGCACTCGGCCGAACACTCGTTAAAGTGTTTATACCAACCGAGCACCCGGCCGAGGACACAGACTCGCCACTGTACTCTTTAGGTGTAATCAACCCATTTAGGAGTTGATTCCATAATTTGACGTTTTTCAGTCTATGGTATCGGTTGACGTCGAATAAAGTACTCACCTCGGAAATAAAAAAAAACGTAAAAAATATACTAAAAAACTTAACAGCGTGATAAAAACTTTCGTCATTATTCCGGTTGTAAAGGAAGTTGATTTGCACCAAAGAACAGGGAAAATTCTTGGGCGAAATATTACAGGTTGCGGATTGGATTTCCGCTGCAGGACAAATAACAAATGTTTGCAAATTTTCAAATTTGGTCAACTTGGTACAGTTTCTGTTGTAAACCAACCAAAAATGTATCAAAGTCAGCCCTTTTTGTCAAAGGTAATTTCACGAACAATTATTTACATCGAATATGGCTTAAAACATATACCTATAATTCAAAATGGACCAATGGTGGTTTTAAAATACTTCCGCATTCAACATGAAAACATACTACATAATTATGCCAGTTATCTATGCCTAGATGAGCACAGCATTCCCCATAAATATTTATAGAACGAAATATATCAAACTAAACATAGATTTCCATCTAACTACAATTAACTATATATATATAGAGTCGAGCGACAAAACCTTGTTTACCGGATTATGACTGTTAAGTATAAGCCCGCATAAGTCCGGATTAATCCGTATCAATTTGCATTTTATTATGATGACACAGCCCCCAAGCCCTAACTATTATCTCGGCTTTGTTACGGTTTAACAGATATGCATTCTGGGACAAATTCCAGTAAAATTGTTCAGTGATAGGTAAAGTTCATTTTTGTGGAGCGTTTTATCGTCACCATCTTAGCCGTGGACGTCCACTGCTGGGCATTGGCCTAGCGTCTTTCCGTGTAGGTATTAACATCCCGTACTGCGCTCGCCAACCTGCCTGCCAAGCGTGGTGAGTATGGCAACTACCCCTCATGGAGATCCATGAGAGAGGCTGTGTTCAGTAGTGACCATTTTACGGCTGAAATGATGATGATGATATTTGAGTAACATATTGTAGAAAAGTTCTAGATTTTTTCTGACCATTTTAACGGCGCGAAAACACTATATTTTTATATAACATTCTAAATTATTGTCATTTTAACCCGGATCACGTGCAAATATAGGTATATCGCATGTAATATTTATTCTTTTATGCTGAAATTGTAGGTTCGTACTTATTATTTTTCCAAAATTTCGAAGGTTTTGGGATATCCTAACCCAAAAATCTCAAAAACCTACTAAAATTATTCACTCGTGTTTGGAGAACTATTTATAATTTTTTTTTCTTAAGTAGTGTTCTTACCTATTTTATCCATCGAAAATACCAGACAATGTGAGCTACAAATGTTTCAATTATGTGATGTAGAGTTCAATAAATCTCAAACCGCACAATACATTGTATGCTTCAAGAAATACTTAGCTACTCGCATTCCGGTCTGCCATAAATTATTTGTTCAGTCACACAAAAAAGTAGAAAAATGTAAAACAAACGACGCAAGCATAAATTATGCAGCCCGGCGGAGAAACAAGAAACCACCGATTTGAAAACAAACTAAATGCCGTCGATTCCAAAATACACACGTAGACTTGACAAATACAGTAAACTTGTAATTCCATTTGATTTGTGGCTTGTCAGTCTTGTAACAGGCTTGTAAATTGTAACGTACGCCCCCTATAAAAGATGTCTTATATAAAAGTTTTTAACTTAGCATGGTCGCTGCAACAGATATCAAGTGACACAAAGGGGCGGTTTTAAAAATAAACTATTACTCGTATAATAATTTATATTGCCACACCCCACGGCACAAAGTATACCTACCATTACTCGTATAAATATCGATTGTCAAAATTTTTAAATTTTAAAAGTAAAATTTTGGCAATCGATATTTCTACGAGTAATGGTAGGTATATTTTGTGCCGTAGGTGTGGCAATAGAATGTTACCCCTCCTCTCATGCCCGTGGATGGAGTAAGAACCTGCTTAGGATACCTACTGAAGATTGGCAGCAAAGTCTTCCCGTGTATCAACATCTCGTACTGCGCTCGCCCACCTGCCAAGCGTGGTGAGTATGGCAACTACCTCTCATGAAGATCCATGATGGAGGCCTGTGTTCAGTATTGGACGTTTTACGGCTGAAATGATGATGATGATGAATATTATTGATACCTATTCAAATAATTTTAAATTATATAAAATGAAGGAAAGGAAATTAATCAGAAAATCAAACAGGAGCTATATTTGTTAGGTACATGATTTAATTGTTGCACAACCTAAATCTTTGCCATAAACTACAGCTTCACAATATTGTGAAAGTGAACATCGCGCTTCCACTCTTCTTTCATTAACTGGTAGAGTGGTAGACAAGAAGAGTATTTTTTTTGTATACGACTTCAAACCGGAACACAGCAATGCAGACATTAATGATTGGCGGCAATAGTTGTAGTACTTCCCAGGATTAACTCTTCACAAAAATTTTTACTACTATACCAAACTAGCTTGTGCCCGCCGCTTCGCATGCGTTGTACCCGGATAAAAAGTAGCTTATGTGCTAATCCTGGTCAAGATCTATACGTGTGTGTAAATTTCAGCTCAATCTGTTTCCTAGTTTTTGCGTGAAGAGGTAACAAACCTCTATACAAACAACTTTCGGCTTTATAATATTAGTGAGATGATGGAAATGAGTGCGACGTTTACCTTGTACTTCTAACTACTATTTTGTTGACTACTTTCTTCGCATCGCACATCACTATTCGTGCAGTCCCACCCATAAAGTACGACGTTGCCACAGGACATTTAAACCGTTACAAAATTCAAAACTTGATGGGCAGGATTTCAATGACAACTGTCACAGCGATCACGTAAAGTTTTAAGAACAATAAAGGGCACGTTGTTATCACAGATACCTACTTCTATAGGTTCTTCTTTAGACCGTTTCAGTACCTATTGAAACTATCATATTGTGAATGCTATGAATATAATAATAATATACATATAATACTTTGATTTATTTCTGTTTGTTTTTGTTTTCTGGTGTACAATAAAGAGTATCTCTAATCTATTGTCTGAGGGATTCTTGCGTCAATATATCAGGAAAAGTCAGGCAGACCCAAGTCATGATAAATATCCTACTACTTAGGTATCTAAACTATCAGCAGTTTGAATATCGAACATGTAAATCGAATTAAATTAATTTTCTTTTAAATTTGGCAGGTTCGAGTTTCGAAGTATATTTCGCTTCCGTGACGTGCCAGATTTGAAAATCAACGCTAGCTTGAGTAAACTGACCCTACTTTTACAAGTAAAATATTTTTATAAGGCGACTTGCCTACAACACTGTCGTAGTTCGCTCCACTCAATGATTTGGAACCTTACAGGCCTTTTCCCTAATTTGATTACCTGGCCGTGATTCAAACGCTCGCGAGCACACTTTTGCCGCCATATCTACTGAATCGAAAGATCAAAAGACAAAATTGAAATGTCTCCAAGGTTCAGCTAAAATGAAATTATGTTATTGGTTTTCTTCGAGAAAACGTTTACTCACAATATTATAGGATGATTTGACGAGCCAAACATTTAGTAAACAGACTGTAATTCACTAACGACATAATTTTGTCAAGAAAATACTTTTATCAAAGGAAGCAATAGTTTCATAATGATGACTGCGGGGTGTGTTTTTGTTTTCTAATTTAGTTTCGTAGATATAGGTTTACAAAAATGATTTTGAAAACATTACATTTTGTAAAGTGGCTAAAGGTATAATCTATATATATAATAATAGCTATATAATATATATAATATAATATAATATATACTATATATAATAAGCTATATAACCCTCCCAAAGTCCAACCTTTAACGTCCGCGACGAACACCAGTCACACGTGGGAGGGGGAACCTTGTAAAATCAAAACTTACGAGCTAATAAGGTAATGGCAAACCCTTTATGGAGATGAGTAATAGAAGTAAACGTATATGGTCGCTTCCCGGGGGCGATCGCCGGGGCACGTCTGGAGCCGATGCTGGACGTTCCACCATACGAACCATCGGTGGCGGAGGGTTTAGGGGTCGGCCCTCCGTCGGGGAACCCGAACAAAGCGAGACCACCCAACTATTGCCTGATGATACTTTGCGGAGTAGGGAAACATCTCCCACAAACTCTGCCGGTGCATCAGAAGTGACCACTGGAAGTTCAACTAATGTTAACGATGATGCCAGAAGAAAGCAAATTGCCTCTATCGCTACGTAGAAAAAGAGCCGATCTCCACTTCTTACACAAAATGTTTAATGGCAAACTAGACTGCATAGAGCTCAATAATAAATTACAGGTACATAAATGCTCCTTTCAGACTGCCAAGATCAAAAGTATACAAACTTTTTTCACTTCCTTACTATAGAACTAAGCAGGGCAAGAACGCCGTTATCCCAAGACTCTGTCATAGTTATAATGTTGTATCAAAAGACAATTCTTTGGACAACAGCGACCCTATAAATAAATTTGACAAAACACTAAAATCCATATTGCTTGTTAACAATTATTAATTGCTAAAATGTTATTCTGTTCGTATCGCTTATTTACATAATAGTCTTACTTTCTGATGCAAATAGTTTTGTTAAGAAAACTTAAAAAAGTAGCTATGTGTATTTTTCATTCACTCCATTTTAGTAAACTCGTGTACCTACACACTTTGGAACTTTTTTATATTGTTATAAATAATTACCTATCATCATCATCATTTCAGCCGTAGGACGTCCACTGCTGGACATAGGCCTCCCTCATGGATATCCAGTTATTGCAGTTGGAAGCGATCTGCATCCACCGTCGACCTGCGGTCTTCACCAGGTCATCATCCCATCTTGTTGGTGGACGTCCTACGCTGCGCTTGCCGGTCCGTGGCCTCCACTCGAGAACTTTTCGGCCCCATCGGCCATCTGTTCTACATGGCCTGCCCATTGCCACTTCAACGTGCTAATCCGTTTGGCTATGTCGGTGACCCGAGTTCTTCTACGTATCTCCTCATTTCTGATTCGATCGCGTAAAGAAACCCCGAGCATAGCCCTCTCCATAGCTCGTTGAGCGACTCTGAGCTTATTCCTGAGGCCAATCGTGAATGACCACGTCTCGGTTCCATATGTCATCACTGGTAACACACACTGGTTGTAGACTTGTAGACTTTCGTCTTAAGGCACTGAGGAATTTTGGACGAAAAGACGTTGCGTAGTTTCCCAAACGCTGCCCATCCGAGTTGGATTCGTCGATTGACCTCTTTCTCAAAGTTGGACCTACCTAATTGGACAGTTTGTCCTAGGTATACATACGCGTCGACAACACATCATCTATCAAGTTTCTTTTGTTATTATATTTAGTTTTAAGGTGTGCAATAAAGTATTTTCTATCTATCTATCTATGCCTGCGCAAAAGCATTATTGATAGCTAACAATCAAAAACCATACACACCCCCAACTTCACGAAAACCTAAACGAGACCCACCATGGAAAACTCGAATAAAAAGCAACTTAGAAGCATTTAGGAAAGAACTTGCGCAGCTTATAGAAATAAAGAGAGGAAATAATACCAGAACCATACGTAGAGTAAGAGGCAATTTATTTACTAAATATAATGTAAGAAATGAACAGGATTTAGACTACAGAATCGAACAACACACACAAAAAGTAAAAGCATTAGCAGGTAGACTTAAAAGATATAGTGATATGAATGATAGGAAAACACAAAACAAACTATTTCAAGAGAATCAACACAAATTTTGCAGAAGCTTAAACGGGGAACAAATTACACCAACTCAAATACCAACACAGGATGAGGTTCAGAGATTCTGGTCCTCAATCTTATCAGAGCCCGTACCATACAAAACTCATGTGCAATGGATTTCTGATGTAGAAGAGTCCATGGGAGATGTTGAAGAGGATGTTACGTTTAGGGAAATAGACTTAGATAAAATTAAGAGAGCTGTCAGGAAGATTCATAACTGGAAGGCACCAGGTATAGATACAATTCAAAACTACTACCTTAAATATTTGACAAGTACACACAAATATCTCGCACAGTTATTTGATAGGTTATTAAAAGGAATCGAACCCGTAGAACATTGGTTCACAACAGGAAAGGTAATTTTGCTCCCAAAAAATCAAAATACAGAAGACCCTAAAAACTGGCGCCCCATAGCTTGCTTAACTATGTACAATTTGCTGACTTCTGTATTAGCTGATGAACTCTACATACATTGCGATACAAATAACATTTCAGCACCGGAACAGAGGGGATGCAGGCGTCGCTCCCGAGGCTGCAAAGACCATCTCATGATCAACAAAGCCATACTGGAAAACCTTAAGTATGGGGTGGGTTGACTATCAGAAAGCTTTTGATAGCATATCGCAAGAGTGGTTACTCAAAGTACTTGATATTTACAAATGTCCACCTGCTATCAAGGGCTTTCTTGAGATAGTTATGCCTACATGGAATGTTATCATGACAGCCTATGAAGCAAACGCCTGCGTTACCACTGATCCAATTTACGTCCGCCGGGGAATATTTCAAGGCGACTCTTTGTCGCCTTTACTGTTCTGTCTAGGCTTGAACCCGCTTACAAACATCCTGAGTAAATATGAATCCAGAGGTTATAAACTCAAAAACAATAGCACTATAAACCACTTGTTATGCATGGACGATCTTAAAGTGTACTCTAATAATTCCAATAATTTAAAAACTTTAATCGACAGCACAGAAATATTCACAGAAGACATCGGGATGAAATTTGGGTTTAGTAAATGCAATGTTTTACATTTAGCGAAAGGTAGGAGGCAAGAACATGAAGGTAGAGGTCATATTCTACTTAGCGGGGAGAAGTTTAAACATTTACAGAACGATGAACAATACAAATATTTAGGAGTACATGAATCTGGTAAAATAGATCACAATGAAGCCAGGCAACAAAGCCCAAAAGAATATTTCCGTAGAGTTAAATGTCTCACTAAATCACATCTCAACGCACGTAACCTATTAAAGTCAATTAACATATACGCAGTACCGGTTCTTTTATAAACATTCGGCATAGTAAATTATAAAACAAGCGATTTAAAGAAAATAGATGTAAAATCTAGAAAAATATTAGCAATGAATAAAGTGCATCAACAAAAAGCTGAAGTAGAACGATTGTATTTGCCAATAGAAGAAGGGGGTAGGGGATTAACTAATGTAGAAATGTTGTATAAAACACAAATTATTAAATTCAGAAAATATTTAAGAGGAAAAGAAGACCATATTATAAAAGCAATCGTAAAACAGGATAGAAAAAAGATTAAATATTCAATAAGTAAAGAGTCACAAGTAAATTTATTAGAAATAGGTATAGAGAATGAAGAAAATTATACAGATAACGAAATTCGTAAGGCTGTCTTAAAAACTAAAATCAATAAATGGAAAGCCAAGCCGCTTCTCGGACAATTTTATAATAAAGAATTGGATAAAGAAAATGTAGATAGGTTAAATTCATTTAAATGGATCAAAAAGCAACCGTTAACACCAGGGCTAGAATCATCAATCTATGCTATACAAGATCAAGCAGTAGTAACTAGGCAGCATGAAAGAGATATCCTGAAAAGAGCAGTGGACGGTAGATGCAGGCTCTGTATGGCAAAAGATGAGACCACACAACATATCATATCTGGGTGTGGAAAAACTAGCTGGTACTTACTATACTAGAAGGCATAATAACATCGTGCAATATGTTCACTGGACGCTAGCAAGAAAACATAATTTCGAAGTTTCGAATCTTTGGTGGCAGGAAAATTTAACACAACCTCAAGTTATAGAAAATGACACAGCTAAACTCATGTGGGAAATACCGGTACAGACAGATATTACAATTATACACAATAGTCCTGACATTATATACGTAAATAAAATAGAAAATAGAAAATAAAACATATTTAATAGATATAACTGTACCATCTGACTACAATATTGGAGCGAAGGAAATTGAAAAATTAAGTAAATATCACGCATTAAAAGTAGAAATTACAAGGCTTTGGAAAACACCAACCGAATTCATACCTATTGTGGTCGGAGCTAAAGGAAAAATAGCTAAAAGTTTAAGCAGGTATTGCGAAAAACTAGACTCGCACATCAATATTAACATAGTTCAGAAACAAGCAGCCATTCATACAGTCACAATACTAAGCAAAGTTCTTGGGGATACAGTTTTTGTCAATCGGGGGGGAAATAACGAACATCAGGGGGAACCTGAGCAATCTTTTCCTTGAGGGTCTCAAGGCGGATGCTCAGTAAAACCGAGTCAAAAGCTCGAGTAGAAAGGAATTTCACAAACTATTAGCTATATAACATATATATATATATATATATATATATATAGCTATATGATATATATAAGATAAACAATAAGATACATTAAATATTCGTATTTATGAACGGGCTGACCTGGATGAGATTGGCACAGGACCATGAAATATGGCACAATTATTCCATGTTTTTATGCCTATACCCAGCGATAGGTGAAGTTAGGCTGCAGACGATGATGATGATAATGCTGATGAGAATAATAAAGCGCTACGCAGACGTAGTAACTTTTTTGGTGCAACTGTCATCGTTTAGCGACTTTTCTTAACTTTTACTAATAAAGAAAAAAAAATAAGGTTGCTGCAAGCACAGGTTAGCCGACTTTAAGCAAATGGTAAATGGTTATTTTCACTCCTACTACTCCTTATCTCAAAGGCTTATGCACAGAGATGAAAGATTATGCATGAAATCGCCTAAATTTGATTCGCCACATTGAGTAAAACTAACAGTTGGCTTGCTGTTGCATTATTCTATTATTCCATTGCATTACTTGTTCGCTGCAGAAACAAGCAGATGCTTCGACTCCACGAATTAATTTAAATACATTTAGATCAAAACTTCATAACGAGTTTGACATGGCGGAAGTTTGCGTTTAAAGTACGAGTCGAAAGCCAGAGCGATGCCTTCAGATCTTTGTAAGTTTCTGAAATGTTTTTACTATATAGAGTTTTGAGTAGGTAACGTATATTGTACAATAATTCATTTCACTAGGTAGCAGACCCTGCGGAAGATATTTTTTAAATTTTTCAATAAATAAAAGTGACTTCTTTTCTATTCTCTCCTTCTCTTCTCTACATAGTATAAATTGAAGTCGCTTCCAGCAAATGTCTGTCTGTTTGGCTTTCTTTTCCTCCTAAAACCACGAAACGAATTTTGATGCGGTTCTCACCAATAAATAAAGTGTTCAAGAGGAAAGTTTAAAAGTAAAATTCATTGAGGTTTGGTGTAAACTCACTGAACTCTGATGGAGGCTATTGAAGTGGTCGGAAATGTCATGGCGATTGGGAGTTGTTTGGCGTGCGCCGCGTAAACCATTAAAGTTATGTGCAAGTGATATATTGAAGAATTGTTCCTATTAAAAAGTTTTACTTATAAATCCGCGACAGCAAATGTCTATCTCTTAAAGATAACTCATAGTAATCATTTTTCTAATTTAAATTTTGAATAATAAGTACATAAGTATTATTTGCGAAGCCTGTTAACTACATGCAGCCCTGTTAAAGCAAAACACTGTAACTTGACGTACACACTGTATGTCAAGTTACAGTGTTTTGCCTTAACAGGGCTGCATGTTGGTTAACAATATATATCTCACCATTGGCCAATGGTTAGATAGATACACGCTAAGACAAGCGAGTAGCATCTCTAAACATTGTATCTAAAGACATTCATTACGAAGCAATGTTGGTAAATAAAGTTGTGTCTGGTCGATATGCACATAGGCCATTAATTATATATTATATATATAGTATATAGATAGAAAGAAAATGCTTTATTGCACACCTTAAACTAAACAAATTAACAAAAAAAAGAGAAACACTAAACATAAAGTGACAATCGGCGGTCTTATCGCTAAAGAGCGATCTCTAGAAGAAGAATCTCGCGAATCGCGATCTCGCGAAGATAATAAATACCTTGTTATTTATTGATATCAAAATGTATCCTAACGCCATCTAGTGGTCACTTAATGTAATCTTATATCTAGTATCTATGATTTGTCTATGATTTCCGTTTCCTTTGTCTATGCTAATAAAGTTATATCTGTCAGTTGTCAACCTGAAATCCCACGTTTTATTAGGTTATGGGCCCAGCCCCTTATTTTTCGGTAAAAAAAGTCAGTTAATTGTTAGTATTTTCATTGAAAATGAGTTCTAATTTTCTCGCGAACGTGCCAAAGCTCAAAGGTCGCGAAAATTACGACGATTGGGCATTCGCTGTGGAAAACTTGCTGATTCTTGAAGGCGCCGACAAGTACTTGAAGCAAGACACGTCTACCCCTGGAGCAGCAGACGCGGCAGATGTAAAGGCGCGTGCGAAGTTGGTTTTGACGATTGATGCATCGTTATTTGTGCACATAAAGCATGCAAAGACTACGAGGGAATTGTGGACAACGCTGAAGACCCTGTTCGACGATTCCGGTTTCTCGCGGAGAATTACTTTGCTTCGTCATTTGATATCGATCAGACTGGAAAGCAGTGAAAACATGACGAATTATGTGACTCAAATAGTGGAAACCTCGCAGCGGTTAACTGGTACAGGATTCGAGATAAATGATGAATGGGTTGGTTCATTGATGCTAGCTGGATTACCAGAACGATTTATGCCTATGATCATGGCTATTGAACACTCAGGGATCAAGATTTCAACGGATTCAATTAAAACTAAACTATTGGACATGGAATCTGTGGACGTGAGTGAAACGGAACGTAATTCAGCATTGGTTGCAAAGAGTTGGATAAAAAAGAAATACAATTCTGGCAGCACTAGCAAGCATGGACAGACTCCCCAGATGTCAACGTCAAACTCAAATGTAAACAAAACTAAGAAAACAATTACATGTTACAAATGCAAGGAAACGGGCCATTATCGGAACCAATGTCCACTTTTACAAGAAAAAGCAGATAAGAGGAAACAGTCTAACGCTTTTAGCGTTGTTTTTCTTAGCGGAAACTTTACTAAGAGCGATTGGTACGTGGATTCCGGAGCCAGTATGCATATGACTGCCAACAAACATTGGATAAAAAATCCGTGTTTTTCACAAAATTTACCGGAAATTGTTATTGCGAATCAGACAAAAGTTCCTGTTGTGTGTTCAGGAGATGTCGAGCTTATCACAAGTCACAATTATGAAATTAAAGTGAAGAGTGTTTTGTGTGTGCCAAGTCTTACAACTAACCTCTTATCAGTCAGTGAATTGATCAAAAACGGAAACAATGTCACCTTTGAGTCAAACAAATGCCTGATAACAAATAAATTAGGCAATTTAGTTGCAGAGGCTGTACTGATTGATGGAGTCTACAAGATGTGTATTAAAACAACTGAAAGCTGTCTACTTACTCAGTCAGCTGTTGATGGTGACACATGGCACAGGCGACTAGGACATATCAATAACAGTGACATGAATAAAATGAGAAGTGGATTGGTTGAAGGGATGGATTATTCAGACACATTTGTGACAAGTAAGTTGAATTGTGAGATTTGTTGTGAAGGAAAACAGGCAAGGTTACCTTTTTCCACAGGTACACGAGCCACAGAGATACTTCAACTTATTCATTCAGACATTTGTGGTCCCATGGAATGCAACTCAATTGGCGGTGCTAGATATTTCCTACTGTTCATTGATGATTTTTGCCGAATGACATTCATTTATTTCTTGAAGGCAAAGAGTGAAGCATTGAATTATTTCAAAGAATTCAAGTCGATGGTAGAAAATAGGCAGAATAAGAAAATCAAAATCTTTAGAACTGACAATGGACTCGAATACTGCAGTAAAGATTTTGAAGATTTTTTAAAGAAAGAGGGCATACTCCACCAGAAGACTAACCCTTACACACCAGAGCAAAATGGTCTGAGTGAGAGGTCTAACCGAACCATTGTCGAAAGGGCTAGATGTCTACTTTTTGAAGCTGATATGGAAAAGAAGTTTTGGGCAGAGGCGGCCAATACTGCCGTTTACTTAAAAAACAGATCAGCAGCTTCGGGCATTGATAAGACTCCATATGAGATGTGGACTGGAAGAAAACCAAACTTAGAGCACATAAGAATATTCGGTAGTCCTGTTATGGTACATGTGCCGAAAGAAAAAAGAACTAAGTGGGACAGAAAGTCCAAGAAACACTTACTTGTAGGTTTTTCTGAGGAGGTTAAAGGTTACAGAATATATGATCCAATAAAGAGACTAGTAACAACCAGTAGAGATGTAGTCATTCTAGAAAAGAAAAAGAATCAAAACTCTGTCACCTTCTCTGTTGAAAACACAGATTCAGTAGGGGAGTTAATGGAAGAATCTGTATTTAAATTAGAACCTTGTAACAAGTCAATCTCTGGCGAGTCAGACTACCTAGATGTTGAAGATGAGGATGTGCATACTGAAGCAGGAGAAGAGCAGCAACATTCAGAGTCATTCACTTCCCCATCTATGGAAGTCAATGAAGGCAGGCCAATACGAAAAAGGAAACAACCTGAGAGATATGGATGCTACACCAATACATGCACCAGCTACATAGGAGAAGATGGATTGTCTTATGCAGAAGCTATCAGTGGTCCTGAGAAACAGCAGTGGTTGCAGGCGATGGCAGAGGAGCTGCAATCATTTAAAGACAATGATGCTTGGGAAATTGTTCAAACTCCAGTTAATGTGAATATAGTGCAGTGTAAGTGGGTGCTAAAAAAAGAAATTTGATTGTGACAATACAGTGAGATATCGTGCGCGACTAGTAGCTAAAGGTTATACGCAGAGAGCTGGTGTGGACTATCAAGAAACCTTTTCTCCAGTAATCAGACATTCAACCTTGCGGTTATTATTAGCTTTGAGTGTACAGTTAGATATGGATATCATACATTTAGACGTCACAACAGCTTTTCTTAATGGTCATCTTAAAGAGAACATTTTTATGCATTTACCAGAAGGTTTTCCCTTTGAAAATTCAAACAAAGTTTTGAAATTAAAAAAAGCTGTTTATGGCTTAAAACAGTCATCATTTGCTTGGTATCAGAAAGTAGAGGAAACTTTGTGTACTTTAGGATTTTGTAAAAGTAAGCTAGAACCTTGTGTTTTTATTAAGAATCATAGCAAAGATAATAAAACCATTGTAGGTATATATGTTGATGATTTTTTGATATTCTCAAATTGTAAATCTGAAAGTGACAGTCTAATAGAAGCTCTGGGTCAAAGATTTAAAATAAAGAATCTTGGTCAAGTCAAAAAATATTTAGGAATGCGAATTAGTATAGAAAGTAATTCAAATGTTATTACGATAGATCAGGAGCATTATATCGAGCAATTATTAAATAAATTTGATATGAATGAATGTAATACAGCTGAAACTCCTATTGAATTTAAATTAAATATTGAAAAGTCAAACATTTGTGAAGAGAATTTGCCGTATCAAAAATTAATTGGTAGCTTAATGTATTTGGCTGTAATGACTCGACCAGATATAGCTTATTCTGTCAGCTATTTAAGTCAGTTTAACAATTCTTATTCACACATTCACTGGAATTATGCAAAAAGAATTTTAAAGTATTTGTTAAAGACTAAAGACTATTGTTTAAAATATTCCAAAGGAAAAGCAGAATTACATGGTTTTGTAGATGCCGATTGGGCAAGTGATGCTATTGACAGAAGGTCATACACAGGATTTTGTTTCATGAAATCTGGATCTGCTGTTTCTTGGGAAAGCAAAAAGCAACGTACAGTAGCATTAAGCAGTTGTGAAGCAGAATACATGGCTATGTCAGAAGCTTGCCGTGAAGGCATTTATTTACAGAACTTAGAGTTAGAATTAACAGGATTTTGTAATAAGATTATACTCTATAATGATAGTCAGAGTGCATTGAAGCCGGCAAATAATAATCAGTCTCACAAACGATCTAAACACATTGATGTGCGTTACAATTTTATTAGAGACACAATGATTAATGGTATTGTTGAAAAGAAATATTTGCCAACTGTTGACATGCCCGCTGATTTATTGACCAAGGGATTGTCTGGGGTCAAACATTACAAGTTTATGAAAAAACTTGGTATAGTTAGAAAGTAGGTAATATATTATGTGTAGATGGAAAATTTGTTATTTTGATATAGTAGGGGTGTTATTTATTGATATCAAAATGTATCCTAACGCCATCTAGTGGTCACTTAATGTAATCTTATATCTAGTATCTATGATTTGTCTATGATTTCCGTTTCCTTTGTCTATGCTAATAAAGTTATATCTGTCAGTTGTCAACCTGAAATCCCACGTTTTATTATACCTATATATATATAATAGGTGGATGCCGTACTCGCTTGGCAGGCGGGTTGGCGAGTGTACTGAATGTCGATACACCGAAAGACACTGCTGCTCATCTTCCGGAGATATCCCTTAGCATCCTTACTGCATCTATGGGCAAGACAGGAGGGGCAACATACTACTGTCGGCACCCCACGGCATGCGCGTGTGATGATGAACATATTATTACTGCATCCATGGGTAAGATATCAGAAGCAACATTCTACTGCTGGCACCCCACGGTAACCTTACGGTCATGTATACAAACTGTAACATAAAACCCTAAAAATCCGAGACGGTTGTTGTGTCCACCACAACCTGAACTACTTTTGTTTAAAAGTCGTACTTTTGAAAATCATATAATATTTTTTCAATGCTAAGCATGGGCGGGTCGCTAGATAAATTGGTGCTAAATACTCAAACTGCTATATGTAAAGTAAGGCCTTTTCATCTATTCCCGCCATCTCCTTTTGGGCCTTCCCCGTCCCCAGCGTGCATTGAGTGGTATCACTCCGTGGTGTTATTTGCCCACAAATCACCTGACATCCGGCAGACGTGTCCAGCCCAGTTCCATTTCAGGGCTTTATGACCAACGTCAACGATTTTTGTTTTGGAGCGCAGTATACTGTTCTGCACGCGGTCTGACAGTTTAACACCCAAAATACGACGACCTCTGTGGGGCAGCGGGCGAAGGTCCGCCTGCTACGCAAGAGGTTGCGGGTTCGAATCCCGCCTCGGAACAAATGTCTGTATGACCTGCAGATATTTGTTCAGGGTGTTCTGGATGTTTTCTATATATAATAAAAATATCTATCTATGTATATTGTATTAAGTATATCAGTCATCTAGTACCCATAACACAAGCTCTGCTTAGCTTGGGGCTAGGTGATGCTGTGTGAATTGTCCAGCATTATTTATTTATTTATTATTTATTTACTACGCTCCATGCCTCGTTGACAAACCCCGAGAAAAACATATATAATTATCATGGTTAAAAAAAAACTACATAGAATGATAGTGCTCTTTCAGCTTTAACCCCTTGCGACTGTTTATTGTGAGAACCGCTGGTCGGGGGGGATGCAGACGGCTTCCGACCGCCGTACTTAGAGATCAATGAGGGAGGCCTTTGTCCAGCAGTGGACGTCCTACGGCTGATATGATGATGATGACTATTTCTTGTTTCCTTGAAGAAATAGCTAGAAATTTGGGACGAATGAAGAGGTCATCGCCGAAAGAAATGCCTTTTTTGAGAGCCTTGAGAACCTATCTTGAATACGTTAGGACTGGCTAATAATAAATAATAGAGAGCAGCAAGGAGTTCCACAACCTAACTGACTGAAAGAATCAGTATAGCGGCAAGAAAAGTGCGGGTGAATTTTGAAGCGAAGGGACTCGTCGATCTGCATGGCACACCGCGAGGGACAAATATTCAAAGCGGTCGCGGAGATAGGAAGGAGAGAAAGAAATAATACAGATAAGACAGAAGGTGCATATCGCGACGCCTGCGTATGGGAAAGAGAAAAATGGGGCATTTTTATAATTATGGCGCGTATGTCGTTATGGATGTAAGTATTCTAGGTAAATTATTAGGCAAAATGTTTTCGTTTAGCAAAACATCAATTAAAATAATAAGGAAAGAGATTCACTTCCTATAGTGTATCAGCGATTTCAGGTCAGCGCTTAATTGATAGGTAGGAACCGAGTGGAATGGCGCGGGTGGCAAAACGGGCCCGGAGCGGAAAACTATTAATTTGGCGCTAAAGCTTGCCATTACCGACGACTCGCCAATTATTCCAGTCACCCTTGGGTAATTAAATTCTATGATGTTCGCCAATCTAAGACAGGCGCCGTTTACGATACTCAAATTACTGTTTCAGTGCCCGTAAAAAGTGTAAGGCCCATTGGCGGGAATCCGAGTTTAAAAGCGAGTTTTTATGAAACAATTTCAATTATGAGGACTAATCAAGCAATGGCTCGTATTTCAGATCCGTTGTCTATAAAATGCTGCATGCAATGCAGCGTTGGTCACGTGCTTAGTGAAGGTGATCACCGCGGTATTGCATCAGTCCGGTGTGATGCACGCTTGTTAACAGTCGTATCACACTGTGCAGTGGAATTTATATTATATATGTATATAGAAAATATAATTCTAAAAACTTAAGATTTAAAATATCTTTTACTTTACCTCTCTTCGTCTCTTGGCAAAGGAAAAAAATGTCAATTTTTCATTAGATCTTTGACTTTGGCATCCATCCACTGCACAATAGTTACGCGCTTTTGACATCTAAATGACATTTAACGTGCGTGCGCTCAAGCGGGCGTGTGGCAGCCTACTGCCTTGCAACACCGGTGTTACGCAAAGCGGTAGGCATTTAACGCGTGGCCTTGAGCGAGTGATGGACGCCTGGTAGTACTGGCTGGTCTGCGCTAATAATGTGCACCAAAAGGACAACAACACAAAAAGTGAGGCTGCCCTCAGCTTTTGTGTTGCTCCGCTCCTGGAATAGGGGTGGAGCAACGCTGGTTTTCAGTCTGCTCCTATACATACCTGCCTTATACTTATATCCTAGATATATATATATATATATCGCTCGCAGAATGTATCACCTATTAGGAAACGTTCCGTTTTCAAAATGTTGAAAAAACTACTTATGGTCTATGTAAGTCTGATTTATTTAATCAGACCTGCACAATATCGTTTATAACATAAAACCACATTAAAATGGAATCAAATTATAATCGTGTTTATATTGCTAATACAAAGTTTGACATTCGTTGCGGTCAAAGCTTTCAAACTTTGAACCACAACAGTTAAAACGAGGCTAAAACAGTGCAATGAAATAGATAGATTAGTATTCCAGCCGCCAAATCTCAAGTCCTCAGAGAGCTAGGAAATTATCAAGTTATGGATCCTGGAGAAACATTTGGTTTTAATACGCTAATCTATACTAATATTATAAAGAGGTAAAGTTTGTTAGTTTGTGAGGTTGTAGGGGGTAATCTCTGGATCTACTAAACCGATTTTCAAAATTATTTTACTAATAGAAAGTCAATAACTAATAGTAAGTTAGGGGTGCGACAGGGGGACACAATTTCACCCAAGCTTTTTACGGCTGTTTTGGAAGACGTCGTAAAAATGCTTCCATGGGACCAATGCGGTATAAATGTTAATGGTGTCTACCTGTCGCATCTGCGTTTTGCTGACGATCTTGTATTGTTTGCCGAAACTATGAATGACCTGGAGGTTATGCTGGGAGACCTTCATGATGCCTCTTTGGTAGTCGGCCTGAAGATGAACATGGGCAAGACCAAGGTGATGTCAAACGTTTCTGAACTCTCGAATTCTAACGTTAAAGTTGGGGGCGAGAGGTTAGAGATGGTTGATTCATATGTGTATCTTGGTCATGTTTTGTCTTTTGGCACGGAGCATCAGATGAAGGAGGTTACCAGGAGAGTACAACTAGGATGGGCAGCTTTCGGAAAACTAGACGATATTTTTAAATCTACCCACATCCCACAGTGTCTTAAGACTCGTCTCTTCAATCAATGCGTCTTACCAACAATGACCTACGGTGCTGAGACATGGCGACTTACTAAGGAGGCAGTGCACAAAATCAGCGTTGCGCAGAGAGCCATGGAGCGCGCCATGCTCGGCATCACACTGATAGACCGGGTCCCCAACGTCAAAATTCGCGAGCGGACTAAGGTTCGGGATGTCGGCGAGCGAATAATGGGGCTCAAATGGAGTTGGGCAGGACACTTGGCCAGACGAAGTGACGACAGGTGGACGAAAACGCTGACTGAATGGTGGCCGAGAGAAGGGCACAGAAAAAGGGGTCGTCCACCATCCCGATGGGTTGACGATGTTCGAAAGACCGTGGGTTGCACCTGGCTAAGAACAGCTTATGACAGAGGCGAATGGCAAAATCAAAGGGAGGCCTATGCCCAGCAGTGGGTCGATAAAGGCTGATGATGATGATGATGATGAATAGAAAGTCACAGTATTTGTGAGTGTCATAAGCTATAAATTACCGCCCAACGAAGTGGGCACCGGGTCAGCTAGTCTCTAATATCTTGATCTTTGTGACGCAACGGGCGAAGGTCCGCCTGCGACGCATGAGGTTGTGGGCTCGTTTCGCGCCTCGGAAAAAATGTCTGTACGATTTGCAGATATTCGTTCAAGGTGTTCTGGATGTGTTTCTTAAGTAGGTAAGCATATCAGTTAATTTATTTTAATTTAACATCGAGTGATCAATTAAATTTTATTACCTAAGCCGTAGCTTTGAGAAAAACTGTTTTCATGAAGTACTTAAAATAAGCATTAGATCTTTCAGTACGTAGGTACCCAAAAAAATAAGACAACTAACATAAAAACATGAAACAATTACGAAGAAAGGACATAACAAAGATTTTAATTATAATAATGTACCTACATACATAAATTCTATGACTTAAAGGAAATATTAAATAAATTATAGAATGATAAAAAACTAACTTTAGCCAGTAGTACTGGCTGGTCTGCGTTAATAATGATCACCAATCATTAATAACACAGTGACCATTTTTGTCACTAGTTTTAGAACCTTATTAATGTTTGCTTGTACAAAATTAACGTTTTTTTATTCTTATTCAGAAACAATATTTATTACATCTATTTTTTTGTATAACCTTAGCCAAAATTGGACAAACAGGCAATTTGTCCAATTTTGGCCTTCTACATTTCTATTCACTCTGCCCTGTTTATCGCTTTCCTAGTCTATGTTTTCCCTACTGTGATCTTTTTTTTGGCTTTTAATATTTCTTTGAATTTTTCAGGTTTTTAATTCATATCATAACTTCATGTAATAATAATAATAATAATAATAATACTTTATTCACAAAATAAAGGTGTACAGGCTTACCTAAACCAAACAAAATAAATTTTACTTATAATCTAAACTAAAAATTTACAATTGTTACTAAGTAAGAGATTCATCTTAAAATATAATAACAATAGGCATAGGGTGACATAATAAACCTTGTTAAGCTATTACAACAAGTAGCGATAGGTTAAGGCTGTAAACACGTGGTCTAGATACAGTAAAGTTGACTTTCCTCCGTACGAGTTCACACTGTATGACGGCAGGGGTCTTGCTCTTCCTCACTAGGATTCGTTTAGTATTGCCTAAATTATTTTAAAACCTAATTAGCGTTTAATTTGGGCACTTAGTTGAAACTCTTATAATAACGAAGGTATGTACTTACTATGACTATGAATATAAACAATTTATAAACCTCATAATATGAATATAAAAACCTAGAGAGTAATGTATAAATTATTTGTATTAACTATGATAACTTTATTAGAAAACCTAATTAGAATTTGATTTCACTTAGAGTTTAAATTATTATGATAAAGAAAATATGTACTATGACTATGAGTATAAACAATAAACGAATATATGTATAAACCTAGAGAAGCTAAATATAATAAAATTACTAATAACTACATGGCATATAATAAAGTTCAAAATATGTAAATTATTTACTAAAATTAAACAAGGTTTTAGCATATGTTATTAGAATATTTGCTTAATGAGCATTTCGGTTTCCGTGTAGTCTAATGATCCCAGATAGTTATCTATTTTTCGTTTACAAGTGTATGTGGTTTCCTTTGCAATATTAATTTTCTTATTTATTTTGTTGTAAACAAGTGGTCCAAGGTACTGGAAAAATCTATGAGCAAACTGTGTACGGCATGTAGGAGTTCTGTATACAATATCATAACGTCTTTTGGTGTATCTATTTGCGTTACTTGTTATTTTGTGTTGATTAATTAATACTGTTTTAATAAAAGTTTGACGGACAGAGAGTAATTTGGATTCACTGTAAAGATTAGTTGTGGGATACAAGTATGGTTTGAAAAGCATAACTTTTATAATTGATCTTTGAGCTCTCTCAATCTCGAGCATATGTGACTTCCCAGCACCGCCCCATACTTGGATGCCATAAGAAATTATGGAGTGGCAAAGTGAGTAGTATACAATTTTCAGTAGATCTACATCACCGACGTGTCTTAGATTTTTGAAAACAAATATAAGTTTGCGTACTCGTCCGGCCAGTGATGAAATTTGTTCGTCCCATTTAAGATTTTGGTCCACAGTTATACCTAGGTATTTTAGGCTAGATGTTTTAGCCAGACTTTTGCAGGTGCATGAGTTGGCGTCATTGCATGTGTGATTCCTAATTTGAAATGACTTTTGAGGTTGATCGTTATTTTTAATCGTATACTTGGTTTTATCTAAATTAAGTGTTAGTAAATTGTGATTCAGCCATTTAGAAATCTTAGAAAATCCATGCTCTGCAAGTGTCTGCGCTTCGCCCCATGTCTTACCGTTAAAAATTATGGCAGTGTCATCTGCAAAACTTACTATACTGGCATTCTTTAGTTGCATTCTACAGAGGCTGTATATATAAATGAGAAATAGTGTGGGGCCAAGAACACTGCCCTGCGGAACTCCGTAAGACACTAATTCTGGAGTGCTTATATCTGAATCAATTCGAAGACATTGATGTCTGCCTTCAAGGTATCCCCTCAACAGATTAAGCGTCAGACCCCTTATACCCCTGCATTCCATCTTCTTTATTAGGAGGGGAATAGAGACGGTATCAAATGCTTTCGCTAGATCGAGGAATATACCCACGCATTTCTCTTTCTGGTCAATGTTTTTAACTATATGGGCAACCAGAGTGTCATTGGCGTCAGTAGTCGACTTTTTCCATCGGAAACCAAACTGGTTGTCAGATAACAGTCGGTATTTCTCAAGAAATTGCAGTAGCCTCTTATTTATGACTTTTTCTAAGATCTTGGAAAGCGTGGGTAATAGCGAAATTGGTCTGTAATTGTTAATATCGTCTCTATTTCCCTTCTTATGAATCGGTACCACAATAGACCTTTTCAACTCATCAGGGAATACACCGCTAGATATTGAGTAGTTGCACAGGTATGCTATGGGTTCCGAAATAATTGCAATGGCTTGTTTGAACAGTATGGATGATAAGCCATCCCACCCAGAAGAAGAACTCTTGCGAAGTGATAATATTATACTTCTTATTTCTTCACTATCTGTAGGCATTAAAACTAGTGAGTTCACTGAGTAATCGCAGTCATCAATGTGTTTGGTGACAAGTTCATTATGATTCAATTGAAGTTTACTGAGTATGTTATTCGCCAGGTTATTACCGACATTAACAAAGTGCGTATTCAGATGAGACGTTGAGGTAGAATTGTTAAGGAGTTCACTAGGAGTGTTAGATCTTTTATCTAGGTTACATATTTTCTTAATAGCCTTCCATGTTCCTTTAGTATTATTTTTATTTTCCTGTAATATATTTTTTTCATGTTCTCTCTTGAGACTCTTTAGTATCCTGTTACAGTGATTTCTGTATCGCAGATATATATTTTTTTTAGTATTGTCATTTGGCGCTTTTTTTGACTTAATATGGAGAATATCGCGGAATCGTATACACCGTAATAAGCCTGGGGTAACCCATGGTTTGAGACAGCGTTTTTTTGTAGATATATGGATAATCTTGGTGTGTTTTATATACAATTCCGATAATTTCGTATTATATATTATGTGTTCATTGAATATAAGCATTTATTTAATGTTTAAGTTAAGGAATATTTATTTATTCTACCCAAAAAAAATAAACTATCAGTGTTTATTTTCCGTAATATAACAAATTTAACATTTTTTAATTTTAGTTAGTTTTGATTTTTTATTTTTTATAACTCAAAAACGTTAATCATTTTACATAAATAATATCTGATTTCCTGTAATGATTACCAAATCGTAAGAGGTACATTAAATAAGTACACACGTTAAATAAACTTGAAAGGTCCCGTTCGATGAAGCCTACGCTCCGTCCCACAAGCGAACATATCCAAAGCCTTGAAAGCTTTGTAACTCGAGCTTTCGAATCACTTTGTCTATTTAAAAGAGGATACATCTGTGGACGAGATCAATAAAAGGTTTGTAGAAACTGTCCATACGTTGGGGTATCAGTTCTGATACTTCTATTTGTACGAGTTTGTACGATATGACTTCTATTTGTACGAGGCGTCCTAAAAAGTTCTTTTTAGGACGCCTCGTACAAATAGAATTTAGAAACTCTGTGATGGCGGGCACCCTTACCTTATGGCTGAACGACGTTTTCTACGACTGCAGTCTTCCGATGAAGTCACACGTTTACGACTTTAAGCAAGACTAACAACTGTTTATTAATGTTCAAATGAATACCTTTTATTTACTTCACTAAAAAGTTTGAAACCCCCTTTCCACCCCTCTTGTCTAAAAAACTATGCAAATTAGAGAGTTCGCTATAATTTTCCTGTAATCTTTACATTCACTTCTATTAGCTATGAAAGTTTCAGAGGTTTATCAATGCAAACTTCGCAGATAAAGGGGGGAACGCTATTTTTTTCAACATTTTTGTAAATAACTCTAAAACGATACAGCTTAAAGGAAAATGAAAAACTGTTTATTAATGTGCAAATGATTACCTTTTATAGTATAAAAATTATAAAAATTTTGAGACCCCCCTTTCTTGCAATCATAATAAGATCGCTAAATAGTTTTCAAAATGCAATAGTGGAGCTAAATTGAACAAACAGATCTAGGAGTAAATTAAGCAAACAAACAATTATGAGAAAAAACATTGTAGTTAATGTTAGTCGTATCTACAACACATAAAGATAATAAATTATAATAATTAAATAAGAATAACCTAATATCTTCTCTCTTCTCATCTCAAATATATCTAAATCAGTACAGAAACGACACAGTCATGCTATTACCACTGAGATTAGTTAATTTATCGTCTTTCACTGTTTGAAAAACGGTTCCTTTCTTTGGATCGTTACTTTCGGGTTACTATTAAACCCGTGGGATATCCAAAAAAACCCTTCTTTGACTGTTGTGCTAATGCTTGGGTTTTGAGGTTCCAGGAACTACACTTGAACTAAGCAAACTACGCTTACTCTTATATTCGGACGAGCATTCCAACTCCATATCTTATCAGCGTGCATCTTGCTGGGACGTTGACCAGCTACCTGATCTATTCTGCTTGCCGTGGGGTGCCGGCAATGAAATGTGGCCTCTCCTCTCTTGCCTGTGGATGCAGTAAGAATCTGCCTAGGGATACCTCCGGAAGATAGGCAGCAGTGTTTTTGCTCGCCAATCCACCTGCCAAGCGTGGTGAGTATGGCAATAAGTCCATTAAGTCCATTATATTTTATTTTATTTAAGAAAGGCACAACAAACAGCTTCATTTTAAATCTTAAGTATAAGAGTTATAAACTAGTTATATTAAAAATGAGGCCCACTACGCTGTACTCAGATTGTGTAACAAACAAATTTACTAAACTAGTCGCTAAAGAGCTAACCTAAAAAGGACTATTATAAACCTTCATAATATAAAAATTAAAGAAAAAGTTAAAAATAAAAGTAAGAAACAACACTTAAAATTATTAAAAGAATAACAATATTAAAACATTTTATGACAAAAATTACAAACTAAGTAGAGGACAACTTTTTAAGGACTTGTGATTTGAACTGATAAGTACTGGTTGCAAAAATATCAATATCTATGAAATTAACATTATAAGATTCAATCATTCTGCGAATTGGCATGCGAAGACCAGTATTAGTGCGACATGTGTTGAGGTGAAACAAGTGACCCGACCGTACTGCACGCTTGTGCACAGTGCGAGGCACATGGTAACCCAAGCCAGAAGAAAGGTCAATGCAGTCAAAGCCATTAAGGCCATTAAGTCTCGATCAACATCTCGAGAGACTTTCGCTAAGCAGTTGGATCAAGAGCCAGATCCAAAAGGCAGTACTCCTGGACTCGGCACGTATAGTAAGGAGATTCCTCTCCCTGCAGCCCTTGTCACCGACCGCTTGAGCCTTGCTTCGCGGCCGGTGATTCACCGTTTTGATATACAGTAGAGTATTTGGTTTTATGTTTCTTTCTATAGTAAAAAAATGTATTTTATGAGTTTACAAATAAACGATGTGGAATAATAATAATTTTTAGGTATTGGACGATGAGAAAATAAAACACAGAAACTTATTTCGATCTAAAATAATTTATTTTTGACCCTTTTCATAATAATAACTTAACATTATTCCAAACCATTGATTGTATAGTACAATAACATGTTTCATAGCATTTTCCTACGAGTCATATTTACAGTAGGTATCTATAACACAGGATTTAACTACAATTTACTTTAATAAAACCAATAATTACTTTAATAAAAAACTTTGTTTTCACTTAAAGGTAATACAATAAAAATAGCTTAGCTTTGCGTACATTTTTAAAAACAAAATAATAAATAAATTATAGTTTTGTTAAATACTGGCACGCAACACTGTTTTATTTAATGTAGAAGATATACAGGGTAACTTATTTGAGATGGACCCTTAGATGTGAAATATCGGGCCAAACAGGCCATACGTAAAAATACCGTGTAGTTAAATTTGCGGATACGGAAATAAATAAGAAATAATAAACTTATTAAACCTGCTTAAAAACTCAGCTGTATACTTATTCGGAGACATAAATGAATAGGGATCTGCATCTGTAACTGACCGACTCTCCAAAAGATCCATGTCTTCTTTAGTTGTGGCACAAATGTTTCATTCTATAAATTTGAGCCGATATTATTTAAGATTATTCCAGATCTATCTACAGACATCGAGCGTACCAAACACGTGCCGTGGCAGACAAAATAATATTATCCTTTATATTGAATCTCGGCAGCTGTGCGGCCATGGAACTGTTTGAATTAAGATTTAAACCACTTCTTTAATAAATTAACCCTGTATATCTCGTCTTACAAAAAATATTATTAGAACCTTAAAGTACAACTATATTTAATTCAAATCCCTTTTTTGTAGGAAGATTATGAAAAAGAAGTCTAACTAATAGAAAAAAATTGTTACGTTTTATTGTACCTACTCGTATTTGGAACCTTAACATTAATGAACCACTAAACCACAAATTTGTAAATGTATGGGTCCAAATATGTTGGTTACGAATAGGTTACTTGGAAACCAACATGTCACGGTATCGAACCTACTCATTTGTTCAAAAGACCTCTTTTGGAATACAAGACCTTCGTTTATTTACGACCTGACATGTAGTGATGAAAGAGTTAATATTTTGTCAAATCATCGCAAAACAATATTAACTATTTCGGTTATTTTCTTTTCTGTTGAAACATTAACCTCATCATTTCATTCATTCATTCATTCGCCAAACGGTCATTGAACCTCGGAAAGCTCGAACGTTCTACATAAAACTTTTTATAATACTGGCTTCTTTTAGTTTAGCGAAAATTATTGCTCACCTCACAGTTATTCTAATTACACTACATTAAATATACCTACCTACTCTTCAAAACTCTGTACACAAAAATATAATTTAGTCAGATAAACTATTGTGAAAGCAGGCTTCAAGGCACTATTCTAGCAAAGATCAAAATTAACTGAACAATTTCAACTTAGTAAGCTAAGGGCCATCTTCGTAACTAGAGTTTCAAGTTTGCATGAGTTCCTGTAGGTAAAAGTTACCATAATTGTTAGACTAAAATTCACTGAGGTGTAAGTTGCGGGTTAAGTCATTCTCTAGAATAAATGTTTGCATTATCTGATACAGATAGTTTTGTAACCACGTTACAGAAACTCTAAAGAGTCTAAGTCCCTATATGTTAGGTACTTACGGACCTGTTCAAAGGCACGAGCAATTAAGCGTCTCTTGAGTTGAATGCTAAATGCGTTATGGGGATCCTCTAACCAAGCAGGGTTGCCAGTACCGCAGAAGAACTCAGTAATATGAAAGTACAAGGGGATGCTTAGGAGCATTGGCCTCTAGCTCACAAAGTCAGAAAAACTTCGAAACAACGTAACAAACTCTACTAAATTCGGTTTTTAAATCCGAAGTTCTAACTTACGTTTTATGGCAAAAAATCAATAACAAGTTGAACAAGAGCCCTAACATGTAAGGACAATCTAACACGCAACGATTGAAAATTAAGTACCTACAATCAGTCGCCATCAACAAAACTTATCTAGGTGGTAAATGCTTTACAATGACAATATAGTAAATGCTTTACAATTAAAATTTACAATAAAGCGCCGAAACGAACGGTCGCCCACCAAGCCTTCAATTTAACTGTGCTTACTCTATATTGGCATTTTTATTGCGCTTACTTAATTATACGTATGCTACGGCAAAATGCTGTATATTGGTTATTATTAATAATTGCCGGCATCAAAGGGTAGAATCATCATCATTCAGAGTATTAAAAAAATTGTAACACCCACTTAATGAACACGAATCTTGGAACAAGATCTGATTTAAAATATAAAATTGATCATTGCTTTGTAAAATAAAAGAGAATTTAGACACCCTGTAGCTTAGATTGATTTGATTAAAAACAACGTAGTGTCCGTCCCTATACGCTACTAATATTTTGTATGTTTCTACAAAATATAATTCAGTAGTTAATGTCTCCTCAATAAATTTAATGCAATACATTCTCTGATAGTGAATAAATTTATTAAATTTCAACAATTTATGCGTTGTAATTATTAATAATAACCTCATTTAGAATGTTTGACCAAAAATACATTTGTTTCGACTTGTGTCAGCTTAGTTATTGTTCTTAATGTTTTATGTCAATACATAATAATACTAGAACCTAGTACAGTTTGTCATTAGATTAGATTGTAAGTTAACGTTGCATCGGTTTTGTTTTTTAAAGGTACAACGCGTCTAACGTAATCTAGTAATACTTAGGTACCTAATTAATTCCTTAGTCATTAATATTATTAAAGTTTATTTTTATATAACATTCACTAACGAAGTGGCTGCTTCAAAATCGGTTTGTTAATACATCTTTAGGTATTTTACAATGATCCAACGAGAACTGATATCACAGCATTTACGGGAATTTACCCTTACATTCAGATTCAACAACATCTCATTTACTTTACAACATTACAGCAAGGCATATGAACAACTAATATATGAAGCGCTTAGTATACCAACCACGGCATTACGATATATTCAGTCGCTTTATTAGTAAGTACGTTATTTCATTACAGCATAATTTTAGATTAATTAATACACTTTTATCTTTACAAAACACATTTGCTTAGTAGTATAAATTATGTTTGTTACCCCTTCAAGCAAAAACTAGCTGAAACTTTGCACATATGAAGACGTTGACGAAGATTAAAACACAGGCTACATTTTATACAACGCGTGCATAGCTGCGGGCAAAATTTAATGACTAGGCTTCAATGTAATAAGGCCTTTCACTTGAAAGATTACATACATTTTTGACATTACTATCAAAAATGTATGTAATCTTTCACTAGTATTTCAACAAGCTGAACCAAACTGAAATAATCACCTACACTATTGGTAACTAGCCGCACTTCGCAGTTTCACCCGCGTAGTTCCCGTTTCCATGGGAATACGGGGATAAAATATAGCCTATGTTCATCAGAAATAATGTAGAATTATAATGATGCAAGAATTTTTTTCCTATTCAATGCATACAAACAAACAAACTTAAACACAAACAATCAGATCTTTTCTCTTTATCATTAGTGTATATGTGGATAATGAGCGTGCTATGTTAATTCGGATACAACCGGAATCATTATTGTAAAACCGTAGCTTATTGGTATGTAACCTTTTTTCGGAATTTATAAATTGACCACCAATTTACAATTTAAAATTCAGCGATTTCGTTTACCTACATATGTACTGATAATATGTTAAAGTTTGTTGTTCACAAATTAAAATATAATTATGTAGATTAAAAAATATTTCCAATTAAATTGTCGCATTATGTCGACCATTATGTCGTATATACAACAAATTTTTATTCCGTCCTTGTAAACTGATAAGTTTAATTCTGATTTTTTTTGAAAGCTCTGTTATAATAATTCAAAGCCGTGGGTTTTTGTCTGTCCCAATTATTATGTTTTGCCTTTGTTGTAGGAAAATGACCGTTGTTCAAAACTTTCCTAATTAATTTTTGACAATACCTAGTAAAAACCTTTGTTACTAGCTGGCTAGTTTTCACGACATTAGTAGACAAATGTGCTTAGTAAAGACAACATACACAATCCTCATCCACCCCACCCATTAACAGAAATGTTTGTAAGATAAAAGAAAGTTGTTAGTGAAGTTGAACCGGATTCAGTCATCCATCAACCGGCAGCCTCCGGACAACAAATCTATTTTAACAGATCATCCCTCGTCGCTCCCCTTTCGCTTTCGTTTCTCCCTACCATTGATTCTCGATTACTCACCTACGTAGGCATTCATTTGCGTAATTGATCTGATTCGAGGCTAATTGATCTCGGTTGAGTCACAATTGAAAATAGATTCATACATTCCCTATGTATGCTTACATAAGGAATCACATTTGCCTCGCCGTAACATAGTCTTGTGTGATGCACGGGAAGCATTAGGTTTCTTTAACTCTATGCCATATGTAAAGTGTCAGTATGACACTTTTTATGACACTAAAAAAGTGATTACCCCTTCATCTTAGTATGTAAATGTATACTGTTAATTTAAGTTTGTAAATTTGTTTTTGTTAAATAAAAAAAAATACCATGTTTTGTCTGTTTTCATTTTTAGAGCTTATCTGAAACGATAACAAAAGTATTGTAATAAAATGACAATTTGCTCTGTACAGTAATTGATTAGTTTTGATAAAGTATCAACATTTTTACAATTAAATTTGTGATTAACATTAAAATAACCTTAATTTAAATGAAATTTAACATTTATAGTTCAGTATGATTCGATGTAGAATGTTTGTAAACAAACTGTCAATGACCTATGTCACGTAAAAATTACGTCCTTTCTGCTGGTTTTTAAATATTTCTCAATTCTTGGAGATAAGTGAACACTCGACTCAGTCGTATTAGACCAAATCTTAGGAAGCAATTAAAATTGTAAGTGTGACAGTTTGTTAACAAACATTCTACATCGAATTTGGCTAAAATATAGGTGTAATGATAAAACACAATACCTTTCACAAACAGTCTGTCTGCAGACATATTTTTTCATGGAGGCTCGTTCAAATTGTCTATGCCACAACAAATTTAAAAATGGAACTCATCTAAACGGCGGCGGCCTTCTGAAATATTGCTTAGTAAGGGTGGGGGCATAGCGGATAGTTTACGTTAGCGTACTGTAATCGTTCATTAATCACCGGAGAACTGTGCCCTATCACCGCAGCGACGCCACTATCTCGTTCGCCATATGCTGCTGGCTCGATGAGTTCAGACTTTTCGAACATTGCTGAAATCAAACTTATATTTTAGTAATCACGAGGAAAACATTGAAAGATAAATACACAGGAAGTTAAAAATGTTCTAAATATAAAATACAAGTATGCACAATGATACTGCAAGAACATGGGTAAAGTTTATCAGATAAATTCAACAATAGAATCAGTCATGTATTGCGTTATAGAACGACCGTAACTGTCGATTTAGTTTTTAAATTCAGAATAGCGCCTTTTGTGCACTACCTACCTATACTTTGAGCATTAAGGTTGCTAAGTTAAGCTTTTTGAATTGATACAGTGCTCGTTAGCATTTTCCGATATCATTTTTATGCAAGTTCCATATCGAATTCATAATTATTAAATAAAATAAACACATTCTGATTTACTGAAAGTTAAAAAAAACACTCTTTATAGAATTAGGAATAATGAGTTCTAATACCTTAGCAGTAGTTTTAAACTGAAACAGTAAAATTACTTTAATTAAAGAGTTGCTCACAGAAAGGTCGTATAGTCCAATAACTTTATTGGTTTAATTAACCTAATTCAGACTGTCTAGACACAAGTAGTTAGTCTCTATTGTTTTAAATTAGAAACGCTAAACACACTACTAATTATCTTTAAGTATGAAAGTAGGTGTATTAACCAATTAGTACTGACCAAGATTTAAATTTTGTTTGTTTTCAGACATTGCAAGAGACAATTTTGATATAATGAAATTTCAAAAATAGTCAAAAAACAGTCGGTAACTGATAAAAAAAATTATAGGGTCTTCACAGCGATAACCCACCTAGGTAAAATATTTTTTTTACTTTTTATTAAATTAAGGAACGGTAGCAAATAAAATAACAGAAAACCCTTAGCTACTTAATATGAAAACGGAATTAAATAATTATTGAATAAAATGCATGAATACATTGGGAATAAGAGTAAAAAAATAAAATTATCTCTTACATAATTTCAAGTTCCTATATAATAATGAGGACCACGTAGACTAGGGCAAGGGCAGTCTGAGATGAAGCCTTCGCTTTGCTGCGGTTAGCTCCAACAAACTAGTCTTCCTGCGACCACGACAGGCTTAATCCTGATGAACCGTCGGGCAGTAATGAAGGTAATAACCCAATAATTACCCAGTTAAATATGTGTCGTCCGTGTAACAGAAACAATTGAATCGAAATCACAGGAAAGAACGATAAGCCAATTTTCGATTCAGTTTTAAAAGATCAATATATTTTGTTTGATCAAGTATCTTGATCGGAAAAAATATATGGTACTTATAGTTTAATACACGTTTTTGAATATTTAACGGTTCCAAACACGATATTTTTCAATTCACATGATAATAATAAATTATGAAGGAAGGATAGTTTTGGCTCGTTTTTGTGGTTGTACTTCGAGAGTATCAATGTTATACTCTCAAAAAACATCTTAGAAAACACGCAACGGCGTTTAGAGAATATTTAATGGTAAGTTTTTCTGAAAACCTAATTATTTTTTTTTTAAAGATTCTTTCTAGAATTTGCCTCGCCCGTGTTTACTCCTCCAGAAACTCGCCGCTGGAATAACCTGGCCATAACCTTAATGTAATAAAACTTTATCATGATAACTAGGTAGTAGTATAATAATGTCGTCATACCATTTGGCGTATCTCCCACGCCTTCATAGCGCTCTTGTACTTCTCGAACTCGTGGCACCAGTCGGAGTACACTTGCCGGTACTCTTGCGATTTGTTTGGCTGCGTGCATCTACAGTAAACAAACATTCCTTTATATCTGACTATGAAATTGTTCCTTGTCTTGTCTTGTCTTTTTGTGTTTGGTTTTACACAATTCTGCCAGTGTCAAGTTGATTTATAAATTATTATGTTAGTCCAAAATTGTTCCTTTTTGATTAGCAGCAGACCAGACACTAGTATAGTAGCACGAGCAGACAGTGACACTGGTAGCACTGATAGATATATGTTAGGTAGGTTCAAAATGTTGTTTATATTTTTATTGTTTTTCCTGTAATTGTACCAACCTTTTTTGTTTTTTTTTTTGTTTTCTGAATGTATCAAAAATTTGTACATGGTTTTCTGTCTGTGCTGTTTTTGTGAATCAAATAATATTTATTCATTCATCTTCATCATCATCTCTGCTGTCCACGTCCACTGCTGGACATAGGCCTCCCTCATAAGATCTCCAAGATCATGAGGGGGTTGCCTTACACGCCACGCTTGGCAGGCGGGTTGGTGAGCACAGTACGGGATGTTGATATACGGAAAGACGCTGCTGCTGATTTTCCGGAGATGTCCCTTGACGGATTCTTGAATGATAATACGAGTATTAAGCAGTACAGCAAATAGGTATAGCAGAATACACCCTTAACTTGTAGATTTTCAACGTCACATTCCTATCAGACGTAATATATCTTAAAAGGTTTTTAAGGATGAACCCGTTGCTTTTCAATACATTCAGGTTCTGAGGATTAGGCCAAGTATAATGGGAGACCTTTTAAGCATTCTCCATATAGGTACAGGTCGCGCAAAACTTTATGAGCTCATTGTGTGATTTATCTCGTTTAAGAGCAATAAGTACTTAACGTTACTATGACATCTGTCAGATTTGTAACTCATGTTACCAAATTCTAAGCAAATGAAGGCCAAACTACATACAGTCGCTTTAATATAGTTTACTGCGTTTATTACCAAACTATCCGCTAGAGGCGCTGTACAAGTTTTAATACATTTTTTTTACTACAGTCGCTAGTGAGTACCTATGTAATATATAGATTGTGAAAACTCATGGTAGACCTACTGTATACTATATAATTTTGATTAATTTTGAACATTGATAGTTCATGTCATGTTTACGTCCATTACATCGTGGAACTTTAAAAAGATTTCCAAAGTTAAAAAAAAATATTTTGGAACAATAAACTTTCGTTACAAAAAACAATTTGATAAACGATGATGACTGCAATAGTTATAAACTGTGACGCAGTCACCAACGCCCACCTCCTGGTACATCATTACCGTATAACCAGCCGTTGAAGTTATAACTTAAACGTGGTCTTTTCTTTAATGAAAATCACTGAATCCTGAAAAATCGTAGAACTAAAGTTGTTCCTTGGGGTGGTCAGAATCACCCCTTTTCGGCTTACTACACGAATACACCCTGTATTTGAATTTGATTTTGTTATTATCATTCAAATAAGTACCTACAAGGGTATGGAGATTTCAAGCAAGTAGAAAACCAAGGATACGTCTTGTTGTATTAGGTTCATCGACGCGGGAAAAAGTGAGAAAACTTACATTGCTGAGTCATCATCTAAGATAAATAATCTACTCTACTCACCTGTGAATGTCGATGTCTAAGTTGTAAGACGCGACGAGTGACGGCCCAAAGTAGCATTCGTACCGACCTCGATCAGTTTCTGTCACCGATAACAGAACCAAACCTCTCTCCGAAGTCTGCAGGACCCTGTCCCAGCTGCAAGAAAGCATTTGAGATTTGTCAAAAGCGTTTGATTGTGTTCACCTTCTAAACATAAAAACACTGTAGTGCTACTACATAAGAGGGCTGTTCAATCTACAATATAGGTCCCGGATAATTGCTACGCTCTAGTAACTTATATTCGTGCAAATAGACATCTATACTCTTTTAGGTGATAAATTTAAAGATATAAATTGAATGACCCCTGTCAATTCATTGACAAAGTTCTGCAGTATATCCATAATTTTTTTTGGAAAGTGACTCACATTTTAAATACTAGAAATAAACATAAACTCGCGTTGCCCACTGCTACATAAGGTCAATGTATCTTTCAAACTTCTACACTAAAATTCTGATTTTGATTTTGATATAAGATTTAAAATAGGTCCTAATCCGTGCAACAAATCTGCGGACGCCTTATTTCCCCCAGAACTTTATAGATCTTTATAGATTATGGATTGGTTTATACCTATTAGGGGTAGAATTATGTGTCACAACAAATCTAGTTAAGTAAGAGAATACTCAGCTTAAATATGGACGTTCCATAGCCATACCCAGTCCGTAACATCTTCAGCGGGAGACAAGTCTAGCAAATAGATGGGGTACAGTATGTGTCACTACAAATCTAGTCGCAGGGTTCCCATCTTGTTCTACTAAAATTCAGGTTATGAGGATACTCACTTAAAATTAATCTTATATCGCCCTTTCTCTCTAGAGTGGTGGTACCACACTACTAGCTGCTCTTTGAGCGCCTCAGGAGTGATCCCGAAGGTCGCCAGATGGACACTTTGGCCATATCCAGCCCGGACCGTCTTCAGTGGAGCGCTGGTCTCACAAATGGATGGTGTAGAGTTGGTGGCGTCGTGTAGTAAGCCTGGCACGTACGGCCTGCACGCGCCGACCTCTTTGTCCCAGCCACAGTACGGGTCTAGGACGCATCGCAGGCAGCTGTCGTACCTTGAGGGCAAACTATTAATTAAGAACGAGAACAAATACTTTTTGATGACACATTGTTTTACGCAACACTAAACATTTGCCTTTCTTGGCAAAAACTACCTAACATAATTATCTTAAGGCAGATTTGAAGCAAGAGAATGTATTGTTTTTTTTAGTTATGTTAAGACTAAGATTGAATTTTTTTCAATGCACTTCGCTCCTAAAATATACAAATGTTAATGGTAACAACTGGTGCCTAACTTGCTGGAAAACCAAGATTGATGTAGTTTTTCACAGCAAAATTTGATGATTTAGTAAGGCAAGTAAACTTTTCTGACTCAACATTCATATTCGTTGTTGTTTTTGGTGTTATGAGTCAAAAAAAAATAACGAATAAGTTATGTATCTAGCCCACGTTCACCCACTGCTGGCTTAAGTTATCTAAGGAATAAAAATTATACGATTCACGAAGTATGGCGATTCCTTCACTATATTACTTAGTTTATCATTTCTATCTGGATTCCCTTGATAAGCTTTCTCAATTAAGTAGTATTGGTATAAGTTTGTTTGTAGATTTTTTAGTTATGTATTTTTTGTGTATACCATAATAATGTGTTTAATTTTCCTATTCATTTTTGATGTTATGTTTACTATTTTATCGCGAGATCGCTCCTAGTGATATGGCCGCCCATTATTCAGTAATTTGTTTTTTTTTTTTATATTATAAGCTGGAAGACGAGCAAACGGGCCACCTGATGGAAAGTGGTCACCGTCACCCATGGACATCTGCATCACCAGAGGCGAGGCTGATGCGCTGCCGGTTTTTGAGGAAGGAAAATATCTGCCTTTTGAAGGACCCCATTTGGAAGCTATGGGGGAATACCGTTCGTTCCACAACTTAATCGTCCGCGGCAAAAAAGAGCGCACGAAACGAGCGGTAGTGGTGAACCAGCTATCCAAGTGGTGCGGATGAAATTTGGTTTTGTGGCGAGTGGTTCGGTGATGGAACTGTGCTGCTGGTGTAAAGTTAAACAGTTCTTCAGAACATTCCCCATTATATAGACAATATAGTCCACACAGAGAACCTTCGTCTCTTCGCAGACTTAAGGGCTCTAGATCGTCTGTGAGCTTGGAATTGCCGACGGGTTGCCCTGCGTTGTAACCAGTCAAGTGGAAGGAGTTGGTATTGTGGCGCGCCTACCCAGAGATGGAAGTTGTACTCCACGTGCGGTCGTAGTTGCGCCTTGTAAAGCATGAGTTTTTGGACCGACGTGAAGTACCGACTCGCCCTGTTGACGACGCCAAGTTTTTTAGAGGCTAGTTTAGCCTTACCTTCCAAATTGTCACGGAATTGGACGCTACTGCTTATGTCGGCACCAAGGATGCCAATACTCTTGGATATATTAAGGGGAACGTTCTGAAACGCACTTCTAACCAATAAAACCCTATTTGAACTCTCCACCTGAGCCCGAGAAAAATTAGCTCGGCCTGCGTATTGTGTGTCACTATGTTGTAACATGTCATTGATATGCAGTATAAACAAAACATTTCTCCTGTATTTGTGTTATTAGGGTTCCGGACCAAAATGGTAAAAAGGAACCCTTATAGAATCACTCTGTCTGTCTGTCTGTCTGTCTGTCTGTCTGTCTGTCTGTCTGTCTGTCACAGATGGATATCTCGAGAACTACTGATGCTATCGACTTGCAATTTAAAATGGTGAAAGACAACAGTTTTTTACTAATATAGCATATATAAAAATGTTAAAAAATATTCTTATTTTGATTGCAGGGGGGCGGATAGGGGGTCTCAAAATTTTTAAGTGAAGTTACTAGGCCGTGTGGGGTATCATATGAAAGGTATTCATTTGCACATTAATAAACAGTTTTTAGTTTTCCTTTAATCCGTATCGTTTTTGAGTTATTTACAAAAATGTTGAAAAAACGACCGTTCCCCCCCCTTATCTCCGAAGCTTGCAGAGATAAACCCGTGATACTTTTATAGCTAATAGAAGTGTATGTAAACTTTATAGGAAAATTATAGCGAACTCTCTAATTTGCATAGTTTTTTAGACAAGGGGGGTGGAAGGGGGGTTTTCAAAAATTTTGTAAAGTAAATAGGTGATGTGGGGTATCATATGAAAGGTATTCATTTGCACATTAATAAACAGTTTGTAGTTTTCCTTTAAGCCGTTTTGTTTTTGAATTATTCACAAAAATGTTGAAAAAACGACCGTTCCCCCCCCCCTTATCTCCGAAGTTTGCGGAGATAAACCTTTGAGACTTTTATTACTATTAGAAGTGTATGTAAAGATTAGAGGAAATTTATTACAATCTCTCTACATAGCATACTTTTTTAGAAATCATCGAAAGTGTAAAAAATCTACATAAGTTCCGCTATCAGACAAGAGATGGCGCTGTCAAGGTTCTTCAACAAATATAAAACCGCCTTTGTCATAAATTATATTGTATGATGGCACGGAACCCTCGGTGCGCGAGTCCGACTCGCTCTTGCCCGGTTTTATTTTTAAATTGGTGTGCAATTAAGTAATTATCATTGATTAATTCCTGATTAATTAATTCATTCTAAGCCTTTAAGCAATCAGGGATCTACATTATCATGTTTGAAGGTTAACTTTGTAATTAATTAAAGCTACAAGATTTTAAGTGCCAATGTATAAACCCAAGTCTAACCTTAAAACTACTACAATGTAGTTTTTTGTCTTATTAGGTTTTACAGCGCCCATAAACGTTACGATTTCTTTCAGTTTTAAAAGACGTGGTGCTTTTGGTAGATATTTATTTTCTTCAATATGCAGGCAATTTAGAAAACCATTTTTCTTGTGGCAATTCAGATAAAAATAGATAGAAAATGAAATGGATGCCTTAAACAAAAAAAAAATAACAAAAAAGAGAAAACCTATCCAAAAAGTGACAATCGGCGGTCTTATCGCTAAAAAGCGATTTCTACCGGACAACCTTTCGATGGATTGGATTGTTGGTAATGAGATGGGGGTTTATCTAAGCTTATAATGCTAACAAAACTCTTGTTTCTATAAATAAGGCTAGTAGGTACTTGTAGTTGAGGGACAGGTAACCTAATCCGTAATTCAGGGTAAGCTTTTCTTAGCTAACAGAGTGTTATTACAAGCTTTTATTTAGCTTGCCATGTATGTATGTATGTAACTATGTTTGTTCGGGTGGAATCAAATCAATTTTGAAACAGATATCTACAACCAATTGAGCTGATATTTTGTATATACGTTTAGTTTGGATGACAATGCATGCTCTATGCTAGCTATGTGACGTCACTCTGAATCCAACACGGCGGAACACCTAAGATGGCGGACTAAATATTTTTAATGCACTTCTATAATATGAGTATCAAATGAAAGGGCTTGCTGAGAATAATTAAAAAAATGAAATGACGTCACTCTTAATCTAACATGGAACACCCAAGATGGCGGACTAGTTATTTTTAATGAACTCCTACAATATGGGTATCAAATGAAAGGCCTTGCTGAGAATAATTCGAAAAATTAAATATTATCACTCTAATTCCAATATGGCTGAATACCCAAGATGCTATTATATCACATAAATTGTATAAAGACGTTTTAAAATAATAAATATATATATATATATATATATATATATATATATTATTTTATTTCTTACTTGAAAATTACAATAGTTTTTAAACTAAAATACACTCAAAAAGCCCTGCATGGCCTGGTCCTTAGCGTAAATAAACTGAATACACTTACTAAAGTTTCAACATCCCCACTATAATCCGGTTAGTCATGACCTTATTTCATTGTTTGCTCTTACGTACAGCGATATAATCCGACCATATTGGATATAGTTACGGATTCGGCAGTTTGTCAATTACATCTTAATCCGATTACGGTTGGCATAGCATCAACATTTCAATATTAATACGGGATTGTGGATGGTTGTAGGTCAGCGAGCCAATCTTAACTGTGTTTACCTGGGAGAATCAGAACTATTTAGGAAACCCATCAACGTTATGGTATCATCGGTAGAATCGTACCAATTTTCATTCGAATTTTGATATTTTTGAATTAGGCACCTTTAATTATAAGAACGGTAATAAGAATAAGAACGATCCAATTTAATAATAATATTAATAAATTTTAATTTAATATTAATTTAATAATAAATAATAATGTGTTGTGATCGTGAAAGGTAAAATAAGACTGTTGTTATTAAGGTGTTCAAAATTTGATGCTCTGTGAATTGATGCTGAAAGTGAAAATACAAAAAATATACAAAAAAAAATATTGGGAACAAAAACAGTTCATACAAAAACAATGGGAACAGAAATATTCTGTTATTTCAATCGTTTGCTGTTTGAAAAGTAAAAATAGTTTTCAACAAATGTGCCATTGGAAATGTCAGCTCGAACCCAAAAATATTAAAAAAACGATAATTTGTGAATTTCTTACCTTCAAAGTCGTGAGCGACTAGAGAGCGGGTGCAATATTTATTTATTTATTATATAGCACACAAAACATATCTTGTGGTCACTAGCTCAATTCAAAAATAGGTCACAGGTTAGTGTAAGTAATGAAAGGTATAAAACATGTACTTCATAATGAGGTTAGAAGGTTGTTCGGTTCAAACTTTGCAGGCTTATAATCTTTTTGTGTTACTGTTACTGTTGTTTTTTATGTTTTTTTTGTGTCAACTCGTATATTTTGCGTTTTAAATGTGCTTCCATGTGTTGTTGTATTGGTTTTCTTAGTTGCTAACAAAATATATGAATAATAAATACATATAATAATAAATGCTTAAGCCCTCACCTGTGAGCGCAAAGTCGCAATGGCAGTTGTCGCAGCCGGTGGTCAGTGGCCAGGTACAGCGACGCGAGCCTGCGTGAGAGCGCCAGTGCTCTCACGGGCTCAGCCCTGGCGGCCGCCCACACGTCCGCCACGCGGGAGCCGCCACCCATCCACTGCACTATCTTGTACACCTCGCCGGTACCTGTGCCGTAGTGGAATAGACATAAATATTATTTTGCTAAGGCAATATCGAGCTCGTTGGAGAGATTACAATAAATAAATAAATAATGCTGGACAATTCACACAGCATCATCTAGCCCCAAGCTAAGCAGAGCTTCTGTTATGGGTACTAGATGACTGACATACTTAATACATTATACTACATAGATAGATATTTTTTATTATATATAGAAAAACACCCAGAACACCCTAAACAAACATCTGCAGATCATACAGACATTTGGTCCGAGGCGGGAATCGAACCCGCAACCTCTTGCGTCGCAGGCCGACCTTCGCCCGCTGCGCCACAGAGGTTGTCAGATAATCAAACATTAATTTAGTGATACAATAAAAATAAACAAAAAGTTAGTACTACAAAAAAAAACATTGAAGTAATTATAACACGACATTATTATGAAAAATGGAATTTCTGCGCAAAATTTTACATAAATCTGATTAAATGGTGCAACTAACAAATATCAGAGCAACAGACAACTTTCGTATTCATAATATAAGGTAAAGTAGGTACTGTAGTTTTTCGGTAGGAATACCTGTGTATAGTATACGTCGTAACTACCCGCGTACCATTACGTAAAACTGGTAAAACCGTTGCGCCAAACCCGCGAAGAACAGCTTAAAATTTTATAGCAGACGGTTCTGGTAATACATTTGGCTTACTGTGTAGCTTTGTGTTTTTCGCTTGATCTACATAATTTACCTATGTAGTATGTATATATTACCTGTATTATTAACATCGAGCGAAAAACATACATATTACTCGTAAAGAAGCTATTAACATTTTTAGACCTAAGTATTATGTGCATTATGTGTAACCCTGTGTGACAGATCCTGTCTACGTCTAGATTTACACTTATGTTATAGAGGAAAGATTAGGTTTTTTGTTCGTTTGTTTGTATGCATTGAAAAGGATCCAAAACTACTGGGCCGATTTGAAAAATTCTTTCACTAATCCTATATTAGGATCCTACATTATTTCTGATGAACATAGGCTATATCACCGTATTCCCACGGGAACGAGAACTACGCGAGCGAAACCGCGGAGTATGCTATCAGATTCACTGACAGACAACGTACAGCCTAAACCACTGCTTATAGAGACTTTTTCGAAATTTTCAGGGCACGTTTGTCTTGGTGCAAAACCAACTACTTAGAAGGGAATTTTAGAAATTCAAACTCCAAGGGGTTCAAAAAGGGGTTAAAAAGTTGTTTTTACTAATGTGCCATATCTCCAAAACAGTGCACGGTACACGTTTGAAATTTGGAATGTACTCGTCTTACAAAATAAGCAATAACGTGTTCAAGGGTTTCTATTTTTTTTTAATTGTGAACTATCATCCTCATATCAGCCGTAGGACGTCCACTGCTGGACAAAGGCCTCCCTCGTTGATCTTTAAGTAATGCGGTCGAAAATCGTCTTGTATCCACCGCCGAAAAGCGGTCCTCACTAAGTCGTCTGCTCATCTTGTAGGTAGACGTCCTACGCTGCGCTTGCCGGTCCGTGGCCTCTATTCAAGAACTTTGCGGCCCCATCAGCCATCTGTTCTGCGCGCTATATGGCCTGCCCATTGCCACTTCAACGTGCTAATTCTAATGTCGGTGATATTATTGATGCGTGTTTAAATAATGTAATTAGTTAGATATACTAAGGACAGCTATTATCCTCACAGAATTCTTACTTACTCGTGCCAGCATAGAAGATGGTGTAAGTGATGTCATCGCCCAGCATATCCACAAACTGCTTGTCGACGACCAGCGTGGTCAGCACTAGATCCCTTTTGTAGAACGCAGGCGCATCCCCCTCGTAGCGAACTGCTGAGTCCATGAGCGGATGTGACCTGTGGACAAACGAATCATGGATTTCTTCGCCTTTTTCTTCGAAAGGCTTGGAAGACTAAAATCTCAAAATGAGTTTACATTCTGAGCACAGAAAACAGCCTGTGGTTTTGAGCTTTTAGACTCCGTCCGAAGCCTCAACGTCAACATTATATCAGAAGGAACAAGTAAAGTTCCGCGGAGTGCCGGCAGTATAGTGTTGCCACTGCTCTCTTGCCCGTGTAAGCAGTAAGAATCTGCCAAGGGATACCCTAATCCTAATATAATCGTAATCCTAAGCGTAGCGAGTATTCTGTTTTTATGTTTGTATATTATTATGTTCTGTGAATATTATTACTAGTGTATTATATTATCTGTGATATTATCCATGTAATATCCTAAGCGTGGCGAGTATTCGATGTTCTGTGATTATTGTGTGTGTGGCAGGGTATTCAAGTAGTGAATATTAGTGAATAAGACAAGCAACAGTTTCTATCCAAGCATAAAGTAGACTTTTGACTATGGCTTTATATTGCTGCAATAGAGAATGTACAAGATTGTTTTATTTACTAAATTAATTATTTACTTTTCTAAAATATGATATGAAAAAATCTGCTAAATATATTTAAACTACCTGCATATTCCCTATTCTACCAATGTCCATTTTTGTAGTGTCTTGTTGTGCATAATGTAATAAATATGTTGTCCCCCTTTCTGAGATGCGTTGCTTAATTGGAGTAATATTATTATTTTAGTAGTTTTTTGAATCGTTATAACCTACGGAATGTATAACTCACGTAGAAGTTGTAAATCAGAAATGGAGGGTAAAGGTGCGTACAGACTGGTGAAACGTAACATGAAATGTATCATGCAATGAATGAATTCGCCGTACACATTGCTGCAATGTGTCATGAAAGGTAACACATACTTTGGAATAATTTCTCATAGTTTAGACGACTTGTGACAAACAAAAACAACGCGACAACACAAAGAGGCTCCCTTTGTGTTCGTTCGTAAAACAGACAAACCACGGGTCGCTCCGCGCGCGGCTTGTAAAGCTCGTAGTGTGAACGTGGAATGCACATTTCGTGCGCAATATGGACGGTCGCGCTATGCGTCCACGCTTACAGCGAACGCAAAATGAAAGGTAGAATAATACATTTCATGTATCGTTTCACCAGTCTGTACGCACGTTTAAGCACCCTGTCTACCTATTATATCTTGGATTGTACCTAGCTAATAGGATAAAGTTTGAAAAAATCGGTACGAATCCAATCATAGGCTTCTACTTAAACGACGCATAAATAATGTTAATGGGATAGTTCCATTTTTAATTCCATTGGTAATGGAACTTTCTAAAATCCCTAAACTTTTAAGGCAATTTACATAATAAAACTTTTGTAATTATTTTAATGAACTAATAACTCTAAAATTACAGTTGTTATTTGATCAGTTGAACCAATACGAGTAAGTCGAAAATTATAGGTACCTTATGCATTTAGGTATGACAAACAAGAGAGCTATAGCTATAGCAATTAACGCTGGAATCTTTTACGGATTTGAACCGGGTTTATTATAAAATGTGTACAAATGGTTTCAGCTCATGAAAACTAGTAGTTTTAGAAGGTAATAAAATCGGGAATTTGTAATATTTTTTTAATTTTTTTTCATATATTTATTTACAATTTTACTAGTTGGTGTAATCGGAAAGGGATCCTGACGTCACTATCGTTTTTTTTACATTTCATTTAAAAAAAAAGTTTGCGGAAGGTATTTTCATTTATTGTACGGCAACTTTTTGCAAAATCAGCTAGCATTTAGGTTGTCATTACCATATAATAATTCGTGGTCCTTTCTTGAATTAAAATCACTGAGTCCTGAAGTCCTAGGACAACGTAGAACGTAGTTTATATTTGTTGGAGAATCTTGACAGTGCCATCTGTTATTTGATAACGGAACTTTAACCTCTGTGGCGAAGGTCCGCCTGCGACGCAGGTGATTGTTTCGATTCCTGCCTCGGTAGAAAGGTCTGTACGATCTGCAGATATTTGTTCAGGGTATTCTGGATGTCTATTTATACATATATAATAAAAAAAACCTTTGTAGTATAATATATGTATGTCATTCATCTAGTACCCATAACACAAGCTCTGCTTAGCTTGGGGTTGGGTGATGCTGTGTGAATTGTCCAGCATTATTTTATTTAGTTATTTTATTTATATGGTTTTAAAGCTTTCTATGATTACTAAAAAACTATGATATACTTTAATATAGAGAGTTATTATTAAATTTTCTGTAATCTTTACACAGACCTCTATAAGCTATAAAAGTGTCAGGTGTGTATCTCTGCAAACTTCGGAGATAAGAGGAAAACTGTTTTGCTTCAGATTTTTTGTAAATAAGTCGGAAACTATAAGGCCTAAAGGAAAACTAAAAAATGTTTATTAATGCGCAAATGAACCTCTTATATATCCCCACATGACCTAATAGCTCCACTTCAAATTTTTGATACCCTTTTTCCGTCACCTTTGCAATCATAATAAGAATATTTTTTAACGTTTTTATTTATTTAAGCTATATTAGTGAAAAAGCGTTATTTAATACTATTTTGAATTTCGAGTCGATAGCATTAGTAATTATCAAGATATCGCAAACTCACACCATAAGAGTTCTTTTTTGCCATTTTCGTCCGGAACTGTAATATCTAGAACCACGCAAGAGGCATTTTTATTTATTATTTTTTGTTACTTTTTTACACAATGTATTAAAAATTATAAACTTTTTAACAAACAAGCTTTTATTTAAACGTAGGTACTAAAAATAATAAAATAAACATTTTCCATTATTCTTTATTCTTTATTGTACACTTAGAAAATATATACAAAATAAACTTAACTAAATGGCATGTACAAAGGCGAGCTTAACCCTAAAAGTTAAAGTTTAATGTAAATTTAAAACGTCTTTACACAATTTATGTAATAAAAAAGCTTGCCGCGAGATTAACCTGTGTACCTGTAACTTGATCTAATTGATTTAATTTTTTTTAGACAATGTAAATACGAGTACTTTTACCTACTTAAATCTCGCTTGTTAAAAAGTTTTTTACGTTTAATTTATTTTTTACTTTTTAGTTATCACTGGACAGTTGGTTTGTCCGTTCATCTCATGCCCGCCATGTTGGATTCAGAGTGACGTGGCATAGCTGACCATGCATTGTCATCCAAAGGAAACTTGTATACAAAATTTCGGATCAATTGAATGAAGATATCTGCTTCAAAATTGAGTAGCAAGATTCCACCCGAACAAACATAGTTACATATACATATATGTATGTAACTATGTTTGTTTTTCGTAAACTTTCGCGATCACAATTCATTATAATATAATAACATAAACACGGGAATTTATTGACATTGTCAACCCGGGACCACGATTGTTGAAACACAGTCGAAACGTCGGGAATAATCAAAAGGTATTACGCGATAAATTCCCGTGTTTATGTAACTATGTTTGTTCGTAGTTCATCATTCAATCAGCAATGCTCATTTACTTGCTAAATTAATAATCCAGCATTTTAACTGTTTTGTGTTATGCATACATACAAACATACAGGGCAAGCAAAGCTAAATAAAAGCTTGTAAAAAAATCCAATGATGAACTCAAGGTCATGTTGCCATCACATCATTTCTTCAATCTATTTCATTCTAACGACTTACTTAGCTATAAACAAACAAAAAAATAGTTAAAATGCTGGATTATTAATTTGGCAAGTAAAAGAGCATTGCTGATATAATGTTATGAAATTAGTTTGAATATAAGCACATATAATATAATACACTAGATATAAGTTCAAAAGAAGCTTTTAATACACGCGAACTCGAAAAAAAAACAGTGTTTGGTTTTATATATTATTTGTGTTTGTAACTCAAAGGCAACTCTACAAACACCCTAGAAACAGCTGGCATCTAAGTTGTCACTATCCTATAATAAGCTGTTGTAATTAAAACTTTCAAGGTATTTTCTTGATATCAGCGAATCCTGGAAAGTCGTAAAAGAATAATAAGAATAAGAATAAAAAAATATTTATTGCCTGAACAATCCATACTCTAAGAATAAGTTGTGACACATAATTAATAACAATAAAACGATTTAACATGCACTTATTACTATTTTAACATTAACAAAAAAAAGACAAGTAGGATATTCAGGCAATAGGACCAAGCTCAGCAACATGCTGACGAGCGTTATGCTGTACAGCGCTGGTTTTCAGCTTAGCCCTAATGCTCGACAGTTGTTCGTCGGCCAGTGTTACTAAGTTTTTTTTTTCACTTGATGGCTTTAGATTGATTGTGCATAGAGGAAAGTGTTTTATTTAAGTTTAAAAATTGATGTCATGTGCGTGTTGTGTGTGTGTGTGTGTGTTGTATGTGTGTGTGTGTGTTTGTTTATGTGGAGCTCCCTACAAAACATGATGTCTGTTTGTATTTTTTTTAAATAAGTTTATGTGAGTAAATAATTAAAATATATATATACATATATATATATGTATATATATATATATATGGGATTATTATGATGCGTAAGTAACATACTATATTGAAAAAAAAAGTTTTTAATAAAAAATAAACACCAGCATACTGACTAAAAAAAAACAAAGTTTAAGATACTATTGAAAATCAAATAACGTCTATTTTTTAAAACTTGTTTCAAAACTGTGAATTTGCCTTTTTAGTAACAAATTTTTATACCTAAGTTTAAAGGTGTCATTACAAATCTTTTTTCTAAGTGGCGGTGGCAGATTATTCCAGATTTTGCTAGCCATATACATATTTGAAATAACCTTTGTAGCCCACAGTTTTATGCTTCGGAAGTATGAGCTTGTTGAGTGCTTTGGAACGAGTGTTAGCATGGTGGATGTCTCTAATCCAAGATAATTTAAGAAAAAGGTACTCTGGGTTTTTATTCCAGATAAGTCTTTGTGTTAAACATGCAAAATGGAGCTCTCTTCTGGATTTCATATTTAATATATTATTCTTAACAAGAAAAGGAGTGACATGTTCTCTTTTGGGAAAGTCAAAACAAAACCTCATGCAAGCATTTTGAACTCTCTGAATGGATTATTAACACATATTTAAACGGGTATTTATCGCGCTATTTACCTTTATTAATAAAGGTAAATAGCGCGATAAATACCCGTTTAAATATGTGTTAATAATGTGTCGTGATCGCGAAAGTTTAAAAAAGACTATCTCTGAATGGAGTTTTCCGTTTTAACCCACAGCCTAGAACCGTATACTGCACTACCATAGTTAAAAGGTGACAGAATTAAGCTATCACATAAAGATAACCTAACTTCTTTTGACAAATACTTTCTTACGTTATAGAGCACTTTTAACTTGTAGAAAGCAGATCTAATTTTTTCGTTAACGTGAGATACAAATCTCATTTCACTATCTATAACTAGTCCTAAGTTCCGAGTTTCTTTTACTAAAGGAATACTAGCCCCATCAAGCATTAGTGATGTCTTATATGACAAAACTTTCTCAATTTGGCTCTTTGTACCAAGTATCAGATACTTAGATTTTGATGGGTTTAGAATAAGAGAATTGTTTTTTGCCCATTCGTTGATAACGTTAAGATCACTGTTGATAAAACGCATGGCTTCCAGTGTCATCTCCCCTTTGAAAGAGTGGTATAATTGGGTATCATCTGCGTATAAATGGTATTTACATGTATTAATGTGTGTAGGCAAATCCGCTGTAAAAATTGAAAAAAGCGTTGGACTAAGAATTGAACCCTGAGGTACTCCCCTTTTCAAATATCCTACTTCAGAACATTGTCTATCGCCGTTTTTGCTTTCTATCTCTACAATATGTTCCCTCCCTAAGAGGTAGGTTTTGAACCAGTTACATGCATCATCCGAAAATCCATAGTAAGATAGTTTAGCTAGGAGCAGTTCAGGGTTCAAGCAGTCGAATGCACGAGAAAAATCAAGAAGAACCAGCACACTACATAGCCCTGAATCTGAGGCTGCATAAAAGTAATGTTGTTCCTTGAAGTGGTCAACATCATCTTCGTGTTTGTAGACGAATTATAAATATTATAATAATACACCCTGTATAAGAGTGTGGTATATAATTTAAACTTTTCAACTAGCTATTAAGTAGTAATATTTGCTAAGTTTGGACGCTATCTTCATCACAGCATGGAATGCGTTTTATTTTAATTTAAGGTTATGTTATAAGTTGGCGCTGTGTTTATTTTAGAGCTCTATTTATCCACTCCCGACCCGTGGTCCAACAGCTATGTCCAACTAGTTTTACCACGGGTAAGTAAAATTTTCCATAGTCCAACCGATTGTACTACGAAGAAGCAAGTTTACCCGTGGTCCGATCGGTTGGATCACGGAACACTAAATTTATCGGTAGTCCAATACTAGAAAATATGTTTATCCGTCGTCCAACTGTTGTACAACGCACGGAAACTCACGTTTATCCATGGACCAACTATCATAAGGCAAAATAGGTTATCCTTATTATACACCTAAAACGTAAAAAATTACGATATTTATAGATGATTTAAACAGCATCAGCTACTTTTATTCTAACTGTAGGTAGGTACGGGACGCCGCTTTGGACATTGTTCGATGGATTAGGCTTGCCCAGCCCATATACCATCCTCTCAGCTTAATCTAAAACACAATAGGTAGGTGAACCTATTGATAGTAAAGCGTTACGTCTTGCACCCCAGAGTAATCTGAACGAGGTTACGTACCACACATTAGTTCTAGGCGGTTGTTCTGTTCACTAATTGGGTCGCATTCGCCCCTAATTGATGACGTGGCGAACGCGCTCCCATTGAATGCCCCCGCCAATCTATTACAGACCTTGAATATTTCAAAGGCTCTACGAAATTGCTAGTCTATGGTTCGTATTAGGTTACTTTGTTTGTTCATTTCAGTTGAGTTTCAAAAGGAAGTTTATTATGGCGAGCATTGATAAACAATTATTTGAATGTTAAACGAGGACTGAGCGGAGCGGACTGCATACAAAGCAGTAATTGTAATTTAGAATTAAACCTCTAGGTTATTATGTAAAATTCAACTACAATTTTGAAAAGGGCGTTTATAACTATGTTTACAGGCATAAATCGGTTTCGTTCACCTGTAAAGTGAAAATCTATGTTACTATAGAGCAGTATTTTTGTATTTTTTCTGTTGTAATAGTTAACCAATAGTGTATACTAATAACCAATTTGAAAGAAAAAATCAATTCCGAATGTTTTGTAACTGCTGAAAAAATTTGAAATCCCTGATGCTATTATCGTCAATGCATCGTCTTAAACCCCGCCTATTTCAATTTCAAAGTTCAAAAATATATATATACCTATATATATAATATATACCGTCGAATTGAGAAATATCCTCCTATTTTTTCGTCGGTTAAAAAAAATGGAGAACATGACTTTGCGTCGAACGTGGACTTTCTTTAGGTGTGAAATTGAATGTACCTACCTATTTGTTCATATTTTCCTCGCAAATTAGAAAAAAGTTGATAATATAGAAGTTTCCGCCAAAATAGCAAAATACTTAAAAAAAAGGTTTCGACAGTGATGTACGTACCTATACATAATCATTTCAGCCGTAAAACTGAACACAGGCCTCCCTCATGGATCTCCATGCTGGGTAGTTGCCATACTCACCACGCTTGACAGGCGGGTTGGCGAGCAAGTACAGGATGTTGATACACGGAAAGACGCTGCTGCCCATTTTCCGGAGGTATTCCTTAGCAGGTTCTTACTGCATCCATGGGCATGAGAGGAGAGGTAACAATCTACTGCTGGCACCCCACGGCAATGTACGTACAGTTATTAGTAAGTAGCTAGGACAAGGTCTTATTTCATCATACAATTTCTTAATCTTACCTGATAAAGTTGAGCACGTTATCGGGCAGTGCCTCCGTGTTGTTGACGCAGGTCCCAGGGCGCGGAGTCGGCACTCGAGCCCTCAGCACCGGCAGCCATGCTGAACTTGATGATGCCTGCACAGAATATCAACAGATGAATACCTACTTCCGTTATTACATAACATCCATTATATTATATTTTAAAATGTATGGTTACCAGCCAAATTAAAAAAGACCTTCGCCCCCTGCGCCACATAGGTTGTCGAAATAAGAGAAACATAGTTCACAAATTGAATTGAACAAATGCAGATCTGTTTTCATAATCAGAATAAGAACATCATCATCATCATCATTCCAGCCGTAAAAAATTCCACTACTGAACAGGCCTCCCTCATGGATCTCCATGACGAGTAGTTGCCATACTCACCACGCTTGGCAGGCGGGTTGGCGAGCGCAGTACGGGATGTTGATACACGGAAAGACGCTGCTGCCCATCTTCCGGAGGTATCCCTCAGCAGGCTCTTACTGCATCCACGGGCATGAGAGGAGGGGTAGCATTCTACTGCCGGCACCCCACGGCCAACATAAGAACAAGGGGCATAAGAACATACTTGCTCCTTAAACCTTCCCGCGAAGGCCTCCTGGATGTCGTCCATAGTGAAGGTGCAGATCGCGGAGCCAACTAACCCGTCGCTGGCGCCTGTCGTGAATGCCGCGTAGAACTTACTCGTGTCCCCGGGCATTTGGTACACGCTCTCTGTATCAAGATATTATCATATTATTTACTAGACGTAGACTTATTTCATACTGTCCTCAAATAAATTAAATTGGTGGCAATTCTGTTGGAACACTTCCTAACTAAAGATCATTAAAATTGCGTAAAATGGGCTGAACTTACATAAAGCTCGGTTGGTCACGTTCTAAAATTAAAACGGTACTATTTAACCTAATTTTACGTTGATAGCTCTAAATTAAGAAACGTCATATCACTTATTTCACTTTCAAATGATTCGTGAGTTACACTATTCATTGTTATGTTAAACGGTAGTGCAACGCGAGCGCGTGAGAGGGAAGGAGACGGTACCGCGTAAAAAACTCCATTCCCTGACGAAAGTTCCCCTGGGAGGAACTGAACACGTTGGATACCTATTTTCAACGAATAATTAACGTGAGTAGAATACCCGTTTAACATAACAAAGTCATATCACTTATTTTAATTAATTCTAGGAAGTTTAAAACAGAATCGACACCATTAACGTAATAAATAACCGAACTTAACTAAATGAATATAGCTGACTTTGTGATGGGCCGTAGGTAATAGGTCTAACGGGACATCACGATTTAGCTGAAGGATGGTTTAGGTGCTGGGCTAGCCTTATTCATTTAACACTATCCCAGGCACTACAGCGTCTCGTTCAGGGTTATTAAACAATTTTCACATACAATAAAATTATAATGTAACCTTTTAATTTCAATTTTTTAAATCATTCAATCACATATCAAGTGTGTTTGGTAAGTAAACTCAAAAAAATTACAATTTCTTACTTACGACTAACATAGAATATGTTATAGTTATTTATATAATACATATAATAATATAATACTAATTTAATGAAAATACGGGGGAAATTCTTCAGTATGCTGCAATAGAGCCTTCACATACATACGTGGGCACTTTTCGTATACAAACAAATATGTACATATATTTTTTGGTTTATTATTGTTATGAATAATTATAGAAGCGATATCAGTTTTTTATAAAATAGTAGTCGTTTTTATAAACTTTCGCGATCACAACACATTAAAATAAAATAGTATCTAGTCATTAAGGTAGGTACATTTATAATTCGTTATGTTAACGAGAACTGCTACCGACTAACTGTTGCAAAGTTTGGCAGACATTAATAAATGAAATGTACATTTAAACTTGGAGTAAATAAATAAATAAAAAATCGTTTCGTTTATTGCGTGTCTTCAATCAACTCCCTGATTTGACCCACGCTAGGTGGGGTTGGCACAACATGTTTTCCTCTGCCATTCTCTCTGTCTCAATTATCATCTCACCACCCACTCTTTTCTTTCTCATTTATCATTAACACAATACATCCGTGGCTTTTTTTTGTCTACCTCTTGCACTCCTTCCACCTACACTAATTCTTAACTTTCTTCTCTATTGTATATTCGAGTTTGCTTTTCAATCACAGTAAATACCACTAAGATCGATCCTAAGGTATGCATCCAAAATAACACTACTTTCAAAAGCTTTCAGTTTGTATTCATAAATAGTTTACCTATGAATTTCATGAAAATAGAAGGGAACTTTTCCAGGTATGATGCAAGTGAGCCTTGCTATCAAATACGCGACCCAGCTCTGGTTAAGTGTTTGCTTGGCATTTGATAACACTTTATCTACTGGACCGAATTGAAAAATTATTTCATAAGATGCTAAATTATCCCTGAGTAACATAGGCTATACTTTGTTCCCGTATTCCTACGCGAATGGGAACTTCGCGGGTGAAACCGCGGTGTGCGGCTAGTCTTTTATAAAATTCATGCCACAAATGTACAGAATCACAACTTAGACGACTCTACGGTACATGCAATCAGAAGTTTTATTAGTTTGTATTCATAGACAGTACACTTACGAATTTCATCAAAATAGAAAGGGAACTCTCCAGGTATGCTGCAATTGAGCCTTGCCTTCAAATATGTGGCCCAGTTCTGGTTAAGTATATGCTTTCCGCCCGTGTCTTGCTTGCACACCCGCGCCACGCGCGAGTAAACCGCTTTGCCGCAGTTCATAAACTCTACGGCCGTCTCGCGGAAAAAAAATAGTACGTACTCGCCGACGTCGAATGACCCAACGAAGTTTGTTTCTGCAACAAAAATGATAGCCTCAAAACAAAAGTAAAGGATCTCAATGTAACATCGAGCACATCTCCAATAGAGGGGAAACAAGGTCGTAAGAATTCCGAAACACATTTGCTTTGCACTAATCCAATGACAACTGTCTCTCACCTTTGACAGTACAGCGCCAACAGCCGACCTGTGTACTTTTCCGTACAATTATGAAATATTTTTGGCTGAATTGTTGTTTAAACAAAATAAATGACATTTTCTCTCTATTGAGTATGTCCTCGATGCAATGTAATGAGCTTTTTTTTGCATTTTGATGTGAAAATGTGGCATGAACTTTCAACCCGAAGGTCGTAGGTTCGATTAAGGGGCGTGCACCAATGGACTTTGCTTTTATGAAAAATGTATGTGCTTATTTTACCGCGTGCTTTGACGGTGAAGGAAAACATCGTGAGGAATGCCCGCGGCTTAGTTAGCTTTAGACGTATTGACCTGTTCTTTCCTCTGACTAATGAATGACGAGCTCTGTGGCGCAGCGGGCGAAGGTCCGCCTGCGACGCAAGGGGTTGCGGGTTCGATTCCCGCCTCGGGACAAATGTCTGTACGATCTGCAGATATTTGTTCAGGGTGTTCTGTGTGTTTTTTCTATGTATAATAAAAATATCTATCTATGTAGTATAATGTATTGAGTATATCAGTCATCTAGTACCCATAACACAAGCTCTGCTTAGCTTGGGGCTAGAAGATGCTGTGTGATTTGTCTAGCATTATTTATTTATTTATTATTTAATAGCTGACTAAGGTGAGAGGATGGTATAGGTGTTAGGCAAGCATCCCATACAGCACAAAAAACCGTAGTCGACGCTTTATAAATCATCTACGACAGATGCAAAGATTAGTTTGTTTAGAAAAGGTCAAAGAGCTCTCTGACCTTTTTACAACGCTAAACCTACCTAAATACACTATGTGCGCTTGCAGCTTCTTAAGATGGTACTAGAAGGGTTTTAAAATAAATAATTAAGTATCTATTTAGACGACGCAATTATTTATTTAAAACCCCTTCAAGTCCCATCTTAAGGCCTTAAATAGGTTGTTGTATTACTTCGAATGAAAATGTTACATGACCAGAATAGATTCATGTACGATTTTAACCTATATTATAACAGAAGGTAACAGTTTATTAGTATTAACAAAAGTATATGCTCTAAACGAATACGAGCCTACTGTACTGAATTTGATATTATGTTATGAACCTTCGATAGGTGACTTTATCGTAGCTATTCTCGTAAAAATGTACCAGATAAGGGTACGATATCCCTATCAATTTAAGGAATATCCAGCCTATAACGACGATATGATATTATTAGGGGGCGAAGCCCCTTTTTATGCATAGTGCTGTCTGTCTGTCTGTCTATTTGTATGTCTGTCTGTCTGTCTGTGCATGACACGATTACAACCGAACGCATTGACCGATTTGCAAGAAACCTTTTTTGTTAGCACTGTCTTAATGAGAGAAATGTACTGATTGATTTTGGTGACCCTAGGATCACAAGGAGTTATTGTGAAAAAGTTCAAAAGGTCACCAAAGGTCAAAAATGGCATTTTTCGGAAAACTTTGCCCCCTTTTCTGGTACCCCCGTGGGTACCAGAAAAGAGGGCGAAGTCCTCGCTAACAAAAAAGGTTTCATGTAAATAGGTCAACGCTAAATTTGAACAAGCATTGATACGGGCCAATGCTTGTTCAAATTTAGCATGAAGCCTGTTTAAAAGCATAACGAAATATGAATCCGTCCGCAGTGCTAATACTTTTTAAACAGGGCAGTGTGCCAATAAAGTTACGGAAAAGGCATTAGTGTTTAATTATTTTTTAAAAGGTGTTGTAGTTCTTGAGATATGGGGATGTATTAATCGATCTTTTTTCCGAGCATAACTCTTGAACATATGCTCGTTTCCTCGTGAAATTTAAACATAGGGCAATTTACCAACACATGGTTAGTAGCCGATTAAAACACAGGTTCTATTCCCGCCACAAATCAAGTTCAATTATATTGAAAGAAGTCGCTCGCTCGTTCTAAGTTCGTGTCGAACAACTAGTAATATATAATTCAAAAGGTGTTGGGCAAAACAGCGTATATATAAATACATATAAAGAGTAGTTACTCACTGTCAAGCCATTTCGAGTCATATTTCAACGTCCTCTTAAAGTTATACTTCTTTTGTCCCGTTGAAAAGTCGAACAGATCGTTTCTGAAGATGACCGGATCTGCTTTGGTGAACTCGGCGTTGGTTCCTGCGTACAAGGCTTCGAGCCCCCCAGGGTTGCCTTCTGTGACCCACACTGCTGTGCTGTTGTCTGCAGGGTCGTAAGGGCACTTTGCCACCCCTAGACCTATCCCAGGGACGTATTCGTGTCGGGGTAGGTGTGTTAAGTTTAGCTAAAATAGAAAAATGACTGTGTTTAAAAATATAAGCAAGTAATTTAAGAAGTTATTTTTCGTACAAATACATTTATGAAACAAATTTTACAACTATACAAAATCGTAAAGCTAACCCTATCTTCAGCTGTTTCCTTAAATGGTGTGAACAAATAAAAATGTATAATAAGGACTGTTTTTAAGTGCTTCCAAAAATTTACTCGTTTTAAGAGACATTCAGTGCGATAGAAGGCTTCAGTCTGATTTGATATACAATGTTCAGTCAGCTATTTCCTTAAACGGTATATTCGTATTCTTCTTATTCTTATATCATTATCTCTATACTTACATATACAACCCAGTCCTTAGGGCTGTGTGCATTCGTCCCGCACACATACAGCCTCTTGCCGTCCCCCAAAGGCTGCAGAACCCTAATGTGGTTCCTGCACTCAAAAGGCTCCGATTTGCCTTTACTCACGCACCTCGCCACGTTGCTCGCTTCCAACAATAAATTGTCCCTCTAGAAATTGAAACCTACATTCAATTACAACACACAAAACTGAACAACCCTTCAATGTGCATGCATAACTTTCATGTTTTCTTTGAGTAAAGTGCACTCGGTGGGATTCTATCTGAACAGAATCCCAGCGAGAATAGGTAGTAGCTATCACTTAGCCTACCTTTGCGGCAAGGCACTGAGTGATATGCTATGTGGACGCAAGATGCGTTGAAACTAAAGTGACGGAAAAAGAGGGTGTCTTAAAAATAAGCTGCGCTTTTCAAAAGGATATGAAGAACGTGAAGTTTATCGTAAAGTAGGTTTAAAGATTGAAGATGGTAGGTACTTTGACGCTTTGAAAACTACTGAGGCTTCTAGCATTGTGAATCATTACCTTGCAATGTGACTGGCTTATATCCGACATATTTAATTTGAACACTCGATCCCTGAAAAGACGAAAGTCAATCTCAATCTTATAGGTATGTACATGCAATTTTTAAATGCCAGCCAAAGGGTAAGTTTGGGAGGGAAAATTTTTCTTTCATTTATTTTACCATGCAAAACAGGTCTTTGTCGATTGTCGAGAGATTTGACCCTTTTGATTAACCCTTTCTATTGATGCCATATAGAACAGGATGTTGTTTTTTAGAATATTAGTTGGTTCGTTTCCTGAGTGTGGAAAGCGTATATATTTAGAATTCTATGATGCAGTTTTTTTAATGAAGTAATTGTTCCTTTTAGTGTAATATGCAATCTCCATTTTTAAAAGTACTTTGCCTCCAGCTAGCATTTAAATATTTCATCCTCTTATATTGTGGTAGGTAAATTCTAAAAATTACCTGTTTTGGTACCTACAATACGTACACAACAAGACAAGACAATAATATACCAAAATTAAAAAAATACATACCTCAATAATTATATTTGCTTTATAAGGATAAACCCAAAAACACTACAATTTAAAACTCATTTTAATGTCAAGCAACACTTGAAAAAATACTAATTAATTACGCAGACGTTGATTACCTTGAGTGAGAACACTTCTGTACCCCTTAAGAAAACAAAAAAAGCTTAATACTAATTGAGTCACTTTTATAATTTCCCTTGAGAGAAACAAGGCAAAGTTGTGTCTTCAAGACGAAGTATGGTAGTAAGTACTGGAGTGACGGATAGGCAATCATTATCCGAACACCCACATAAAAATAAAACTCTTCACTTGTGAATACTATCTATTTTTACCCGCCCGCGCTACGCATACATATTTTGTACATAAGCTGATAAACACATTACTAATTCACATATATCTGGGTGTTTTAAGACCAAGTGAGGGTAGTTCAACACACCGCTTTAGTGTCAGGTTCAGGGATGCCTTCGCTTTGCTGCGGTACCTCCAACACGTCTTCTTCATGCCTGGTGCAATCCAGTCGAAACGTTGGGAAATAATAAAGGTAATTTACGTGATAAATACCCGGTTATATGTATGTATATTAATAATGTGTTGTGATCACCTTTAAAGGAAGGTAATGTGTTTATCGGCCTATGTATGACTGTTTCTTTCTTTGTGTTCTCTAGAGATTTAGGCGTGAATCGATTTTGATGATTCTTATGGGAATCGATTCGTTATAGCCTTGCGAATATCAATAAGTATATAAAAAAACTAATAACTTACATAGCACCAACATATAGTGTGTTCCTTTCTTCATTCATGTATAAAGTGCGATAAAAAAGAGTACCACACGAAAACTCTCGTATGTGATCTGAAAATAAAGAAAACTACATTTTAGACAACTCATACATAAACACAGACAATCGCAGGCTTTGATTTAATTTGGGATATATGACATTCCATGTTAATTTATTATTTATATAGCTATTACATGTACCTATCTAACCGCCATAAATGTTTTAAGATATTCATTGGTTAAAACGTTATTTGAACTTTTGTAAAATTTAAGTTGAATTTGGATTTCAGTCTTAACTTCGCAATTGCAGCCAAACTATTTTATATTATACAGGTCTGGACCCTGTATTTTTCTTAAACAAGTTTAGTAGTAGGCCTTTTAAACTCCTATAATAATCATAGTCTTGGGGGCCGTCTGCACTAGCGAGGGAATCGCGGCGATTCTATAGCGCGGACTCGTCGCGATTCTCTCGCTCGTGGAGACGGCCTCTAAGAGAGTGTATAGAGATACGTGGCAACGACGATAACATCGCCGCGATTCCCTCGCCCGTGGAGACGGCCCCTTAGATTTGTAAATATCCAAACAAATAAATGTTTTTTTTTTTCAAGATTCAATATTACATTTAGCTTTCTATAGCTCTAAAATTAAATAAAAACACATAAAAAAGCATTATATTTTCATTAAACCATCTTAAAACTTAAAACTACTTGGTTGTCATAAAGAATAAACTCTGAAAATTTCATTTGTTTAGGACTTATTCAACATATTGAAAAATTAACTTAAATATTCCAAGTCGACAAAAATCCGTAATTTGTAAATCAAAAACTACTCATCTATGGTCATACTGTTTTTGAATTTGAGATGTTTTTGAAACATATGAATTTAGGAATTTGAATTATGGAATGCAGACTGCGTAATTGTTGGCTTTTGAAATGTTCTTAGCGGTTTGGATTCCTTATGGTTACCATGTCTTATTCTCCACCGAATAATAAACGAAACTTCCAGTCAAGGCTCTTTGTTAAACAATTCTCAGTAAATCGCACCGTACATTAAACATTATTATTAAACTAGTTGCAATTTCGGCTTATAGCGACTGCAATAAGGAGTGATTACGTAGCGCATTGGCAGGTGGCGCCACTCACGCAACATCTCGTGCAGTTACCCCACACTTCCCCGTATTTTAGCCATTTTACAGTCGCTACTTAAATCATTAAAGTTTGCTTTTATGGGAATACAATTGTATAATTCGTAGCATACCTACTGCCGCTGTCCAATTTTAGTAATTGGTTTTATAATACATAGTTTTAGGGCGGTTGTTTCTACTTATATTGGTTTGATAGTATTTTAGGGTGTATTTTCTGTTTAATGAGCCTCAATTAGATTGTTTTGTTATTATGTTCTGGCTGTTTTTACGTCCAATAATAAACTACGAGTACCTATACCTATTTCTTATTTTCATCATCATCACATTTCATTATTATCACTTTCGTTCCATTGTTAACACTATATATATGTATTTTTTTTCTTTTTAACTACATTTTTGTTCGTTATGCATGTCTCTGTTAATAATGTTTATCTTTGTTACCTAACAGAGGAAACTTTGCTGGTTTCTGTTTATTTCATGTATATTTTTTAAGTATAAAGTACTGTTTGTTTCCCAAATAAAATAAAATAAAAAAAATCATTAAAGCCGTAAATCGTCCACTACTGAACACAGGCCTCAGGCATCCCTCATAGATCGCGATGAGGGGTAGTTGACATGCTCACTACGTTTGGCAGGCGTTGGATTTGGATGTTGATACATGGAAAGCCGCTGCTGCCCATCTTCCGGAGGTATCCCTTAGCAGGCTCGTCTTTCTTATTTTATGAATCGATAAATAACTATTGAATTATATGATGGGAGGGCGCATCACATAATCCAATAGTGATTGACTTAATTTCCTGCTTTATGGATGAACGATTATGGACGTTACCTATTGATTCAATTTAGCTCTTAATTCTGGTATCTCTTATAATAGAAAAATATATGTACGTAACTGTTTCATTCATTAATCAAAATTATTTACCTATCCATTAGAGTTTGACTTATTTTATATCAGCAAAGTATATCTTACAAAATAATTTAAAATGATCTGATTAATTGATAAATGATCTTGCCGAAGGACCGCTGTCCACGCCCACGGCTGGACAAAGGCCTCCCTCATAGATCTCCAAGAACATAAGAGGGTTGTTGCCATATGAGGTAGGCGAGCGCAGTACGGGATCTCAATACACGGAAAATCGCTTCTGCCTATACTCCGGAGGCATCGGAGAGAGGGGTTGAAAAATTCAACAGCCAACACTACGGCAATTATAAATACAATTTCCAAATTCAAACACCCGGTCACCAAATGCTCCTAATCCGGTTAATGTGCAAAATATGTTACCGTATATAAATGAATAATGCAGGCGGTCACGTGTCAAACCAATAAAGTAGATGCACAGTTCGTTAGATGAGCAAACAATCAGTTCATTAGCGATGTAATAGCTGCTTTGGTGCGGTGCCCTGGTCCGGGAATATCAACATGAATAAGCCTATTCAATGTGTGATTGTTTCTATCGGATTTGGGAACAAATACTAGACTGGAATACGGTAAACTGGATACGGTTGAATCCACATTTGGATGATTTGTTCTATGCATTTTACAAGCAATATAGGTCAAAATAGGAGAAACGTTTATACGTGAAAAATGCAATCAAAATTTTGTCTCCGACGGGACTCGAACCCGTAACGTTCAGACGAACACCTTCAACGCAGGCTGCCTTAACCGTTCGGCCACGGAGCAATTAACCGTCGGGTCGAAAATCTTGGCAGCCTGCGTTGAAGGTGTTCGTCTGAATGTTACGGGTTCGAGTCCCGTCGGAGACAAAATTTTGATTGCATTTTTCATTTCTATAATGATACCTTAGTGTGGGTTTACACTTTAAATAAAAAATTGCTTATAACGTTTATACGTGTTTAAGGGAAACTAGACTTTTGGTGTTGGGCACTAGAATGTTGCCCTCTCTTACATATGGATGAAAATCAGCAAGTGATGCAAATAATAAAAATCTGCCAAGGGATACCTCCGGAAGATGAGCAGCAGCGTCTTTCCGTGTATGAAAGTCCCGTGCCGCACTCGCCAATCTGAGTATGGTAACAACCCTCTCATGATCTTGAAGGTATCGTTAGATTCGTCTCACAAACCCCAGATGTTTTCAAAATAAAACCTAAATGCCGGATTTTTGGCGCCAAATTGTAAGTAGTTGAATGTTTATACCTCTTGAGTAGGTACTTGAGTATGTTATCAAAATAAAGAGAATTAAAAGTAGATTACAAAATATATCTACATAAGTCATGTATTTAAATTTAATTAGGAATAATTACAAACAATTTACTTCAATCATTCTTATAACTTTGTAAACAATGAATTGAAATGGTCGTATTTTGGCTTAAAATCGGCCAAGTGTGTGTTGGACTTTGCAGTTAGGCTTTTTGTTTCCCTTTATTATGTAATAACTTGTTAAGCATTGTGGGATCTGTGACAAAAAAACTCGATGTAGTTTCGCAAATGCGGCACAGCCTAGCTGGATCCTCTGCTTAGCCTTGTTCATAATATGCGTTTAAAAAACGAGTTGAAAGAGTAAAGTGCATTTTATTTACGCAGTTTTAAGTTTTATGCTCTACTAGTTGTCCCGGCGAACTTCATATCGCATCACTACAACCAATATTTACAACTTACCCTACAAATACCTACAACTACCCTACTAATACCCTACAACTACCCTACTAATACCCGACAACTACCCTACAAATAACCTACAACTACCCTACAACTAACGCTGAAACATGTGTTTAATAATTTTGGTTTATGCAAAATTTTAAGTATTTCAAGTTAAAAATAACGATTTTACAAACAAACTTTCATCCACTATTTTAACCCCTTCTGATTTAATTTACGCAATGAAAAGTATAGTAGTAAGCCTATGTCTTATATATTATGTCTCTATATTTCACCAAAATAAAAGGCCGTATCTTAGTAGTGAACCAACAGTACCATGGTACGCAATAATGGCCGTTTCATTACTCACAACTTGCGACAAATGCCATAGTGCATAGGCTTGGCTATTTACACGACTGATCACAGTTTCCGTATGGTTTTTCCAGTTCAGATTACTGTCTATATTAGGTCCTAAAAATTTAAAAAGTTTTTGAAACTATACCTGCCTATTATATTTCTATTCCAAACTAGTTTATGATCCCATAGTTTTATCTTGAAGCGAATTCATAAAAACTGTCCTCTCACTCACACTGTCCTTGTCCACTTTTAAACAAAATAAAATTTAATGTACCATCTCAACTTACAAGGCAAACTAAACTAAACAAAAAGAAATTGCGTTAGTAAGACAGAAAGAAAGAGTCAAGATAAATTACAGAGAATTCTTATTTAAAACAGGCAATTAATAGTTTCAATGTAAGCGCCTAGGCTTAGACTTATACTCCACAAGCGTTGTATCGACTAGGCAATTTGTTAGCAGTTAATTTTTAGGGTTCCGTCCCTCAAAAGGAAAAAAACAGAACCCTTGTAGGATCACTTTGTTGTCTGTCTGTCTGTCCGTCTGTCGGTCTGTTTTTCTCGAGAACATGTAAAGGTATCGAGTGATGAATCGTCTTATACTGTAGAAACAGATAAAAATTCAATAAACGATATACGAAATTAATCATCGCGGTTAAGCAACCCTACGCGTCATAAATTGGATGGGGGACCGAATCTATAGTGCATTTTTAAAACTTATACTAAATCAGATCAGCTAATTTATAAAAAATATTATGTTCCTACATACCTACGGAACCGAGGCGGTGGGCGAGTCCAGCTCGCACTTGTCTGATTTTTTTATCCAATAATAACTGTTACATACCTATCTCATTGATTTTCGTAGTACTTGTTTGAATCTCACAATGTTCTTATATTATTATTTTCTATCCGAGAGTATCTCTAATTGGCTCAGTGCTTTACATAAGTTAGTAAGGTTAGCAGTGCCGGATTTAACAATAGTCTGAGTAGGCTGGAGCCTAGGGCGGCAGAGTTCAGGAGGCTGCAAATTTGGGCCATTTATTTTATGGTCTTCGAGAAACAAAGAAACATATGCACAGAGAAAACGAGTCTCGGAAATATTACAAAACTTTCATAATCATACCTAATTATAACGGAAAAGATCTAATGTAATGAGGACGATAGAACACAAATCATAATTACACCATGTCCGTTAATAACCCGAAAGATTTAAGCCAACGATTCTAGAGCCTATAATTAGAGTTTATAAAATTAAGTAACATATAGTCCAAAAACCCATACTTAAGGAGATATTAATTATTTAAAACAAATCACAAGTTAAAAAATCTCCAGTCTAACACAGTCTAAAAGCAAACATCGTGCTAGACATAACTTGACACTTCTTGTCATAGAACACAAGTCACGGCATTCGCCGTTCGTCGTATGATTTCGGAGCGATTCGTGAAGTGTCACGCTCGCTCTCTGTTTCTCTACTTGAGTTTCTCAACTAAAGACTTGTTCACAAAGAAGCGGGCAATTAATATGATATAATTTGTACTGAAATAGTAATATAATTAAAACAAATAATTAGACCCATGTTGATATAATATTACTTAATCGTATTGTCGTCAAAAATACGTGATTTAAATCTTTCGGGTTATTAAGGGGCACGATGTATATTGTTTTAAATTTCTTAAGTCAGTAGGGGCGGCAAAAAGCATATAGCCTACTGGCGGCTAATTAAAAAATCCGCTACTGAAGGTAAGGTATTGGCAGTGACGACAGCATGCAGATAGCACTGGTTAAACACCGCAACAAGTGAACGGGCAACTGTTTGCACGGAAGCAAATCATCATTTTCATCATTTCAGCCATAAAACGTCCACTAATGAACAAAGGCCTCCCTTATGGGTCTCCATGAGGGGTAGTTGCCATACTCACCACGCTTGGCAGGCGGGTTGGCGAGCGCAGTTCTAGATGTTGATATATAGGAAGACGCTGCTGCCCATCTTTCGGAGGTATCCCTAGCAGGCTCTTACTGCATCCACGGGCATGAGAGGAGGGGTAACATTCTACTGCCGGCGCCCCACGGCACCACGGAAGCAAATAACTTAATGCAACTCGCCTGTTCCACTTAGGTATCCCGACTTGGAATTTAATAAACCCTTTGATTGTAATAATCAAAGAATAAACCTTAAAATTAGCATGTCAATACAATATAATGCACAGTGCAAAATGTTTTAAGGGTTTCGTGCCCAAAGGGTAAAAACCCTATTACTAGGGCTGTCCGTCTGTCTGTCTGTCTGTCACTACGCTGTATCTCATGAACCATGCTAGCTAGACAGTTGAAATTTTCACATATGATGTATTTCGGTTGCCGCTATAACAACAAATACTAAAAACTGAATAAAACAAGTATTTAAGATTTTTTTACGTTTTTAGCTCGATATTAATAACGGCAACAGGTAGACGCTTGAAACATTTACAGAATATAATAATTGTATATTCAGTTTAAAAATAAATTATTATTATTATAATTATTTAGCCTCCACTGTCCCACTGCAGGGCAAAGGCAAAAATAAATTAAAACAAAACAAATATTTGAGAGGGGCTCTCACACAAAAAACCTGATTTTTTTCGCCGATTTTTTGCTCGATATTAATACGGAACCTTTCGTGCGCGAGTCTGACTTGCACTTGACCGATTTTTTTATTACAATTTTACACCATTCATATCGGTATTTTAGATGATATGATATAGATATACATATATGTATATGATAGAGTGATAGCTATCACACTTCCAAAGCATACTCTTCTCAACATCTCGGGGTTTCATCTACCTTGCACTCGGCCAACACGGCTTTTTAAATTTTTAGCCGACTTCAAAAATAGGAGGAGTTTTTCAAGTAATCTGTATTTTTTAAACTCTTTGTTACCACACCACTCCTTATATGAACCGTTTTTGGAAATTATTTGAGTTCGAATAGCTTCACTTCCAGATTGGTCCCATTTTTACCTACGTCTTAGGAATACGTAGTAGGATCATTCGAATTATCGCGAAAATTCTAGAGGTTTTGCGAAAACACGGATAATAAGACAATTGGATTAGGTAACCATCCGAAAACACTGCCTGTGACAGAACCGAGATGGACAGACAGTAGGTTATTAGGTTTAAAATGTAATCACAATTGTCTAATTAGTTATCCGTGTTTTCGCAAAATCAGTATTGTTATTAGGTTTTTTTTATAACCATCCGAAGACACTGCCTGTGACAAAACCGAGATGAACAGACAGAAGGTTATTAGGTTGAAAATGTAATATAAGTGTTACTAAACATTTTTTATTTGACAAACTTGTAAACTGACTAGCTAAAACCCAGTTAAAGCTACAAAGTTTAAGGGAAATAGAATAACACTTTTATTTTATTTAAAGCTGGAAAGGCTTGCCAATGGACGGCGAACATTACAAAAGAAGAACAAGAATACCAACGGAGCGTTGGCCCGCCACGACCGTACACTCACACGCAAAAGTAGCTGATGAAATTCTCATTCAAAATACATTTATTGGAAAATGCGCTGTAGAATACGTGTTTCGTGCTCATACGAGTAAATATAAAAAATAATGGATACTAATAATGCTGGAATTTTCACAGAGCACCATCTAGCCTCAAAGTAAGCAAAGCTAGTTTTATCGTTGCCAGAGCATTTATAGAATACTTGATGTTGGATACCATCATCAGAACTGGGTTTAAAAGGAAGCAAACATTAGGTTTTAAGTGAAACAAAGAATCTAACTGCAAGTTTAATTTTAATTCATATATATGAATAAGTTTTATGCCCTAATTTATATGTGAAATATATATTTCACATAACAGCACGAAGCATACAAGACGAGCGTCCACGTCGAACGCTAGCACGAATGCCAGCAGCAGCAAACCGAGAACACCTCTTCGCTGTAATTAGCAGATCTTTGTGCAGCAAGTGTAGATCGTGATGTTGGGGCAACAGCAGCCACCACAGCCACCGCAGCCGCCACAGCCACCGCAGCCACCGCAGCCGCCACAGCCACCGCAGCCGCCACAGCCACCGTAGCGACCTCCGCAGCAACCTCCGCAGGGTCCGCACATATTGATAGTTTGGGTTATGGAGAGTACTTTCGAAAAGTCCGAAAAGAAGATCCGAAAGAGATTAAAGAGAAACAAGAATTAACTCAAAATGCAAGTTTTTTTTGTTTTATATTATGTGTATCTTCAACGGATGTTTTGTATGTACTTAAACTATGCCTTGAGACCCCACGTACGTATGTACGTGTACGGAGTCTTAGACGAGAGATTTATCTCGTCTAAGACTCCGTACACACTATTACATTAATTCATTGCATTTTATTTTAATGACCCAGATGCTGATCATATCTTTAATGTCGGTTAAAAATGATGGATAATGAATATAACTAGTATTTTTCACAGCACCATCTAGCCCCAATATAAGCAAAGCTTGTGTTAAATACATGATATAATCTACATACATATAGTCGTACATAGAAGAAGACAAATAATCTGCAGAAACGCAAACATTTGTTCCTGGCGGGTGTCGAACCCGCAACTTCTTGCGTATCAGGCGGCTATCGGCCACGGAGCTTGTCTACATGCTGTGCGTGCATTTGCCTAATAATTTTATCAATGTGTTAGAAAATAAATAGTGTTACAGGTTAAGTAAATAAAAAATATATTTAGTCCTCCATTCAGTAAATAGAAAAGAAAGATAATAGACACGTATCCTTCGCTTTATCATATTAACAAAAAAAAAGTTCAAGCACGTTATAGTTAAGGAGCATCATTTTGATTCAATGAATCGCCGTAAATTTTCGATTACCTACGTAAATAAACAAAAAACATGTTTCGAATATTCTTCATCATCATCATTATCCACAGTCCGACTTCACCCACTGTTGCGTATAGGCCTCCTTTAGAATATTTTTATTAATGACAAAGTAAATTATTACATTTTTAAAGTAAGTCTATAAAAATATATTTAAAATAATTAGGTAGGTACCGTACCTACTTTTATTGTTACGCTAATATAGTAAGTTATCTAAACATCAGGCTACAAATATTATCTCCTAAGCCTAGGGCTAGATGATGCTGTATGATGTGTCCAGCATTATTTATTTTATTTATTTATTTAATATATGTCACTAGCCACACTCCGCGGTTTCACCCGCGTAGTTCCCGTTCCCGTGGGAATACGGGAATAAAATATAGCCTATGTAACTCAGTATCCCTGAGCAACATAGACTATAATTTATTCCCGTATTCCGTATGTAGCATTCTAATGGTGAATTTGAAAAATCAGTCGAGTAGTTTTTGAGTTTATTCGTTACAAATATACAAAACACAACATACAAATCTTTCCTCTTTGTAATATTGAGAGATTGAGAGAAGAGATGAGAGATTAGTATAGATAAACTCTATTACTTAAAGGTTGCCATGGGGTGCCGGCAGTAGAATGTTACCCCTCCTCTTATGCCCGTGGATGCAGTAAGAGCCTACTAAGGGATACCTCCGAAAGATGGACAGCAGCGTCTTCCTATATATCAACATCTATAACTGCGCTCGCCAACCCGCCTGCCAAGCGTGGTGAGCATGGCAACTACCCCTCATGAAGATCCATGAGGGAGGCCTGTGTTCAGTAGTGGACGTTTAACGGCTTAAATGATGATAATGACTTAAAGGTTTAAAGCACTAAATACTCTGAACTGTAGAATGTATGAAATACTTGTACCGAAAGGGGGTGAATTTGACCACCCCAAGGAAACAACTCTACTCAACTCTGGTTTTACGACTTTCCAGGATTCGGTGATTATCGTTCAAGAAAAGTCCGCGTTTATACTTTAAAATGTGTATAATTATATAATTATACACATTTTAAAGTATAAATGATGATGATGATATCATCATCATCATTTCAGCCGTAAAACGTCTACTACTGAACTAAGGCCTCCCTCATGGATCTCCATGATGGGTGGTTGCCATACTCACCACGCTTGGCAGGTGGGTTGGTGAGCGCAGTACGGGATGTTGATATACGGAAAGACGCTGCTGCCCATCTACCGGAGGTGTCCCTTAGCAGGCTCTTACTGCATCCACGGGTAGGAAAGGAGGAGTAACATTCTACTGCCGGCACCCCACGGCTTAATTTACGGCTTACAATTATATAACATGCATTTATAAAAAATAAAATTGCACTTAAGATGCCGACTGTACCAACTGCGATCTATTCTATGACCCGGCACAGCTGTTATGAAGCAGTTACTGTACTGAGTTTTGTTTTAACGCAAATGCTGCTCTGAAACCACATTCCTGTTATCCTTTACTGCAAAAGTAGTTACATCTTAATCGCTTCGAAAACAGATGGTACCATGTAAAAAATGAATTTTATACAGTGAAGTTTTATCTGTGGGATGCCGGCAGAACAATGTGGCCACTCCTCTTGCCCGTGGATGAAGTGAGAGTCTGCCAAGGGATACCTCCGGAAGATGGGCAGCACTGCAGCAGCGTCTTCCGATAACCGCAGTACATGCCGTACTTCGCTTGCCAACCCGCTTGCCAAGCGTGGTCAGTGGCAACAACCCCTCATGATCTTGGATATCCATTAGGAAGGCCTAAGTGAAAAGAGGCCTAATAAAAACTGCTTAATTAATAGTAAATATACTATTCATAAAACGGTAACGTAACTATCCAGGGACTTATTCAATTCCATTATTAAATTTCGAATTTTCGAAAACATCGAGTGACCTTGGTAGAGTCAGTTTAATAGCCGACTGAGACGCAGGAGATTACGGGTTCGATTGTCGCCGCAGGACAAATGTTTGCAAGTTTTCTGCAGATATTTTTCCCGGGTCTGAGTATTTCTATACGCATTTATATGATGAGTATGTATACGAGTTCATGCCAAAAGTTTAGGCTAGCTCGTATATTTACTAAAAATAAAACCGGGCAAGAGCGAGTCGGACTCGCGCACCGAGGGTTCCGTGTCATCATACAATATTATATAATATAAAGGCGGTTTATAGTTGTTGGAGAACCTTGACAGCGCCATCTCTTGTCTGATAGCGGAACTTGTGTAGATTTTTTACACTTTCGATGATTTCTAAAAAACTATGCAAATTCGAGGGTTATTTATAATTTTCCTGTAATTTTTATATATACTATTAGCAATATAAGTTTCAGAGGATTAGCTCTGTAAACTTCGGAGATAAGGGGGGAAAAGCTATTTTTTTCAACGTTTTTTGTAAATAAGTCGAATACTATACGGTTTAAAACAAAAATGTTTATTAATGTGCAAATTAATACCTTTCATATAATACCCCACATGACCTAGTAACTTCACAATTTTGTTTTAAAAATCCCCTTCTACCCAATCTACCCCTCCTTGTCTAAATAACTATGCAAATTAGAGAGTTCGCTATAATTTTCCTATAAGCTTTACATTTATTTCAATTAGCTTTAAAAGTTTTACGGGTTTATCTCTGCAAACTTCGGAGATAAGGGGAACGGTGGTTTTTTCAAGATTTTTATAAATTTTTCATAAACGATATGGTTTAGAGGAAAACTAAAAACTGTTTATAATGTGCAAATGATTACCTTTCATATACTACACATAACCTAGTTCCTACTTCACAAAAATTTTGAAAACCCCTTCGACTCCCCTTGTCTAAAATATTATGTATTTTAGAGAGTTCGCTTTAATTTTCCTATAAACTTTACATTTACTTCTATAAGCTATAAACGTTTCACGGGTTTATCTCTGCAAACTTCGGAGATTAGAGGAGGGAACGGTCGTTTTTTCAACATTTTTTGTAAATTACTCAAAAACGATACGGCTTAAAGGAAAACAAAACTGTTTATTAATGTGCATATGAATACCTTTCATATGATACCCCACATCACCTAGTAACTTCACAAAATTTTTGAAAACATAGGGGGGTTTTCAAAAATTTTGTAAAGTTTTGTGAGAATAACCTAGTAAAGGTTATTCCCTTTAAGAAGGGAATAACCACGGTCCTATTATAAGGTTCTGTAAAAAACTTACACATAAGTATTTCCAGCTACGACAAAGTAAATCCGACACCGCGATGCAAATAAAGACTAGGTTTATTTGCCGAGCCCAGAGCGGGACTGCATGAGCAAAGAACAATCTAGTAAACGCTTTGCTAAGCTTTGACTACTCCAACGTTTGTGCAACAAACTTTTGTGACTTTGAATAGGTGGAGCAAATTCATCTAAACACGTTCGAATTGCTGGCATTGTTTATTTGATAAACAATCTGGCTTTAGGAAGTTCAAAGTTCAATAGAAACTATTTAATTTACCTATATAAACAAAATTGAACGAACCAGAAGAAACCTTCGCGCCGTCCCTGTTGTTTAAAAACAGGAGGAGGTTCTCAAGTAGTCTGTATTTTATTTTGTATTATTTTTTAAAAGTTGGCGACGTAAATACCTATTTAGCACCTAGGCGGAGATTTACCGACTCGAGTTATCTCAACTTATCTCTGAACCGCATCTTTTGGCTAGACAACTGATAAACACTTAAGCCTTTCTGATAAAGAAACAAGGTTGGAATTTCAGAAAGCCGGTCAAGAGTTGATGGTTGATGTCAATTGTTAGGCCTACCGTAGTACAACAAGGACCCGTTATGGTTTCGCTTAGTCTGCCTGTCTGTCTGTCCGTCTGTTTCCAGCTTTACAAGAGTCTATTTCCTAGAAAGCTGTTATTTTGCATGGACGCATTATAAAACAATGACGCCGAGATAACGGTACCAAAACATGCTATGCAATATTAATTCGCAAACGCCTTTAAAATCTAAACTATTCACTGTACAAATCTGAAAAATAAAGAGTTTTGACAGTTTTAACCAAGGAATACTTTGAACTAAAACTCAATTAATTCCTATTGATATGTTTTGTTAAACGTAAAAAAACAGGTACAACAGGTCTACGGTTAACTACGGAACCATACACAGCGCGTGGCCCGAAGCACCTGGCCTAATTTTTTAAAGTTAGATTTATTTTGCCACTTTCAATGCAAAATATCAAAATAAACTAACTAGGTTCTTAAAATGAGTAACTAAAATAGTCGCTACGCAGCATAATACTGTGGCAGAACGGGTCCTACCACAGCGCAAGTCTTTCGTAGTGACAAAAGTGTACAGTTGCTGGCAACCGCGATACTCATATGCAATACAAATAGTAATAAAAAAATAGTAATAAAAGCCAATTAATTTGTAATACCTATTAATTTATGGAATTGTAACAAAAGATCTCATCTTAAGTACTAATCAATTCTGAATAACGTGTTACTTCTTCTAAGCAAGTAAGCAGACATCATCATCGACAGCATGTAGACAGACTATTTTATGGACTCTAGCGATATCTCTGCAACCGTATCTTTTGGCTAGGCATTTTAACGTGAATATGGGAGGGAGGTCTCTGTTAATAACTTAATGTTACACGCGCACCTTAAATCAACGCTGTCAAACGTTTTGTATTAGAGAACAGCAAGGAACGATCGCCTGTTGCAAAACATGTCGCGAGATACGTAATCACCCCGTGCGGGTTGATTACTATTCTGAGAGTTGAATAATCCACGACGTAAAAAGACGGAGGTTTGACGTATGTTTATGTGGGGTGCCTGTGTGTCTATCTGTGGCATTGTACCTCCCAAACGGTTGAACCGATTTGAGCGCGGTTTTTTTACACTGGTTTCATCGAGAGTGTTCTTATGTCATATGATTATCGATAGAGCTGTTTATAGATGTTCAGCTCTTTTCTTGTATGGTTAGGGTTAAAATTTTTAATTTACAATTACCGATGCAGAAACAAGTAGTATTCAACTGCTTTAATAGATGGCGTTGTTAGTCTTCTGAGAAGACATCATCATCATTAGCAGCATGCAGGCGTTGCAGATTTATACACACTAGCGTTATCTCTAATGAAGTCGGTTAAAAATGGCTACTATTACCAATCTTGAGCGCCGTTATGGAATTCCAACCACAGTATACCGTCGCTTTAAAACGACTTGTTTCTTTATCAAGGATTAAATGTTTATTAGTTGTCTAGCCAAAAGATGCGGTTTAGAGATAACTGTAGAGTCGGTAAATCTCCGCCTAGCTGTAGGTATCCACGTCACCAACTTTTCTTTCGTTTTTGTTCCACCGCAATATTGATTTACTGGCTCTAAGTACCAAACATCTGCACGTTATTTTAAAGCTTAGTATCTACTTGACTGTCTTCGACCAACTGAGCCGAGTTCGATTTCCGCCACAGGACAAATGTTTTTTTAACACGCTTTTAGTAGCTTCTTCTAATTCTAATCCTTGTTACCTCAGAACTCCGTCGTATGAACCGATTCGGAAAAACTCTGTTCTGAGGATGGCATTCATGAGAAATCGAGGGAACTCCTCAAATGGTGAAGGTAAGCATAGGTAATATCGATTTCGGCATATTTAGCTCAAGCATTTGAAATTCAGATAGTATGATTTGGTAAAGAAACTTTGTATAATTCATATTAAATAGCGGGAATGTTCACGTACTTGTTATTGTTGGTGGAGGCACCAACTGTAGTGCACGACGGGACGCGGAGGTGGCGGGTCGCGAACCGAGTTCACCCTGACGAAGGCCCTCGATAAGGGTCGAAACAGTTGGTGCCTCCACCAACAATAACAAGTACGTGAACATTCCCGCTATTTAATATGAATGTAATAAGTCACGAAAGTTACTATAGTAAAACTTTGTATAACTACTTATCAACCGACCGATGACAATACTATCGGTGTCCATAACATAGGCTCTGCTTTCTTCAGAACTGTGTTGAATGTCCAGCATTATTTATTTAAGGTAGCGCGTATAACAATAATTTATTAACAGAGACACTTTTGAAGTCAGAATTTTGTCATTTTGCATAGTACTTGCAAGCAAAGATTTAAATCGATAGATTACGCCCTTACCGTAATGTGACCACGCCGTTCTGTTTCCACACAAAATGAGTGAGCACGCTCATTTGGAATCAGTGTACATCTAAACACAGTGTTAGCCGGACGTGGTGTGTGTTATTATTTTCACGAAAGCTTGATTGCAGAATAAATAGTAACATTAACAGTCAGTTTGGTTTATTGACAAAACCAGGGTGCGTCGGTATTATTTTTAACACACATTTAAAGACAATGCCACAGTTGGTGTTAGGTGTAAGGCACATCTATCTTTGCTCGCAAGATGGTATGTGTAAATATCGTGATGCATATCAAATATCGTTCTCAATTATGTTTATACGTAACTAGCCTTAGGCGTATAAATTCACTAATGGGTCAGATTAAGGTCATCCGAGATCTACGGTGATTTAATTTTTGGTTTCATACATTGTATCGAAGATTTCAAGTAGATAAACAAATATCTATGTTACATGCCTAAGACTTATAATTAATAACTAAAATCCACCTTTAACAAATTAAATCCTTCTTGCACAATTAAATCCCTAACTCCTTAGTGAAATTTTATAGAATTCGCTGTAAACTTTTGACCCTCAGGATATACAGGCTTTGACTAGTAGGGTAGCTGGAAATGCTGACAAAGAAAAAAATACTTTCATTCTTAAGAGAACTGCGAACTTTGTAACATAAAACTTCAAGTCTGGAGTCAAAAACTAATTATGTACGTTGCTGTATCATTTTCTTATTGCAGAAACATATAAATAAGAAAAGCTTTAGCTCCTGTTCTATGAACCATTATCTTTAAGTTTGTGACTATGCCTCGTCCAATTTGATTACCGGGTGGCAGGTCCGCGCTAAATTTTACGTTGCAAATTAATATTATGAGGAAGAGCTTTTCATCGAAGAGACTGCGATACCAAAATCACTTTAATGCAGCAAATACACTGCAAAATAGCCTAATCAATAGTTTTTTTATAACTTTATCTTCCTTTTTATTATTATGCAGTGTGCAGCTCTCTATATCACTCATTTCGCTAATATTCTGTTATATGTGTCTAGGTCGTCCCACCAAAATTTTTTTTAGTCAGTCGTTTTGCTTTATTATTGTTTTAGCTAAAGGGAAAATAAAACACTTAAGGTTAATTAAACACTTAATACTAAAGGAACAATATTCAATGGAAAATTTAATTTTATGATGCGGGATGTGACTGTCCCGCAGAGCTCGTATAAAGTCAAGGGGTTCAGCCAATCCAATCCAATATGAGCCGTAAACCGCAAGTCACACGATAACTAGCGTCATCCAATTTATTAAGTATGTCTGAGCTGTTCATCTAATAGATTTTTTAATCAAGTTTCTTGTGGCGTCGCGGCGCCGCCCTCCCCGCGCTGCGCCCCGGTAATGCAATCCGACGACGTTCACAAAGGCAAATTGTAATCCCCTATTTTCATTACAATTTATAGCCGCGGCGTGGTATTCATACAATGTGTCGGCTTTTTTCCTTGGATAAGCACTTTTATTATGCTAAACTGAATTCTGCAGAACAAGTGTTTTACAAACAAAATGTCCAAACGAATTGCGACAAAGCCGTGATTTACATAGCTTCCTCTCGATGCGGAAAGCGAGCGCGATCGGCTCGCAAGCGGGCGGCTGAGTACAGGACAATGCGGCCCCTTAAATCGGCCGATTGCAGCACAGTCGTTAGGAAGGCCAAAGTGTCGAGACAATTAAGCTGAAGCGGTGATTGTGAGCCGTGCCAGGGCGGATGTAGGTCAGCAGAGCGAGTGGACCTGGCCGTCACCTCAGCGACGGAGATCCGCAATCCTTGGCAACGCACGTGATCCACTTCTGTTTGAAATTCAAATGGACCATATTTGCAAGTGATACCTTTATACGTCGCTTAACTTCTTGTTGTGTTGCAGTATTGAACAACAGGTTCAGTGCATATTAAATTCATACAAGTTCGTAAAATATCTGCTGCACGAGCACGTAGGAACTTCATTGCTATGTGATGGCTTATATAAGTCTAGCATCATTATATTGTTCCCTAACTCTTATCTGCATGCTTCTCAAAAATGCATATACGGAAGAAGCCGTTTATCTTGACAAGTGGGGGAGATAAGGCGGTTTACTGCACTCTCAAACTGTGACCCCCCTCGATACAAGTTTAGTCAGAACATCATGAAGGTTTAATGTTATCACGCCACTATCTACAATGAAAGAATATTATTTAGAGTACTACCATAGTAGCTCTTTTTTATTTCTATTTTTATTTAGCGAGTGTGTTCTTAACTTATATCGACTTCGTATTTTATACAGCGTGGGAGAAACACGATGTCTATTTAGAGCTGCGGGTATTCCAGAATGCTTAATAGTTTTACATTAATAAACCAAAGGTCATTTTGTATTTATAATGTGTCTGATAAAACCTTTACTAGAGGTGAACTAAAGAAACAAGACATTTAACTTAATTTTAGTGTGGTTTAATTACCGTACTGTATAATGTAACTTTATTTCTAAACACAGGTAATCTAGACACGAAATGCCTGGAAAGTTTTCACGCCACTACCTACTTACGTTATTACCGAAAGCTCTCGCAATATTTATGCCTTTTATGTGCAGTTCTAATGTAAACCTTAGTACGTCGGGATAGGGTGGTTTACACGACGCAACAATAAGGTTTTGTAACAATGCTTTTGGATGGCGTAAAATATGAGTGCGGTCGCCGTGAAATGAGCTTCACATCTCAGCTTGCACTCTTCAAAGTAATTTTGCAGGATATTTTGTTGTAAAATAATTTCTTATTTATGGAAGTTTCAAGGATTCGTATTAAATAGCAATACAGTGCACTTGTTTTTTGTGCTTGGGAGTTTTGTGTTTTAAAAATTAAAACTGCCGTGTCAACTTTCAAAAACCACTGTGTGCAACAAACAGGTGAACCAAAACACAAAAATCTATGATCCATTATTGTTTAAAAATAAAGAAACTCAAAGGAAAACCGAATAAAGAAGACATCAAACTGATTTTTTGTGTATGGCACCTATTATGCAAAAACGCTATAAAATAATAAATAAAAAATTGTATAGGTATCTATGTACCGTTGGAATATAGTTATTATTATACGTTTGTTTTATGTAGCACTTGTCTTGTACATTCGGCGTGGACGCTCAAACTAGTCTATTAGCATGCTGTGTTGTTATTTGAAATATATGAATATGATAATTGTACTAAGTAGTGTATGGTCCATATATCTGTGGCGGTAGAAGCATCCTACAAAATGCCAACTTTCGAACTTTAAAGCAAGAGAAAGGAACCATTGGCACATGTTAATGGTTCCATTCTTTTGCTTTTCTCGACTAGTGCTTTCCACAGTAGTATCTATAAAGTCAATGGGCCGTGAAGGTTGCCGTGCACGGCAGTAGAATGTCACGCCTCCTCTCCTGCCCGTGGATGCAGTAAGAATCTACTAAAGGATATCTCCGGAAGATGGGCAGCAGCGTCTTTCCGTGTAAGAACATCTCGAACTGCGCTCACCAATCCGCCTGCCAAGCGTGGTGAGTATGGCAACAACCGCTCATGCACTTGGATCTCTAAGTCAATGAGGGAGGCCTATGTCCAGCAGTAGATGTCTTACGGCTGTAATGATGATGATGATGATCTAGGTGGGCAATGCAAACAACACCAATGCGGGGCGTCAGTGAGATCATGGTAGCCCCCACCAGAATTAGAATTGGTGATTTCCAGCATCATCTACATATGTATATCGTCGTCTTTACAACTCTTTTTGGCCGTCCTCTACTTTGTCCTCGTTTCGGGGTCACCAATATGTGACGTTCGGTTAGTTTCCAAATAGATACGTGTGAGACATAGGGAATTAAAATATATACGTAACTAGCCGCACCCCGCAGTTTTACCCGCGTAGTTCCCATTCCCGTGGGAATTTCGACAAATCCCTCCTTATTGCATCTCTAGGATACTCTAGGTATACATATGTGTGCCGAATTTCAAGTCTCTAAGTCCAGTGGTTTAGGCTGTGCGTTGTCTGTCAGTCACTCAGTCAGTAACGGAAGAGTTTTATATATATTGACTAGACGCAGCCCGCAGTTTCACCCGCGTAGTTCTCGTTCCCGTGGGAATTTCGAAAATCCCTCTTTAGTGCATCTCTAGGATACTCGAGGTCTATGTTTGCCAAATTTCAAGTCTCTAGGTCTAGTGGTTTCGGCTGTGCGTTGTCTGTCAGTCACTCAGTCAGTAACGGAAGAGTTTTATATTATATTGATTACATAAATCTAATTATTAAAAAAGTATTTTAAATGTTTAAAGTAAAATAAGTAGCTCCTGGTTACTAGACAAATCAACAGTAAAATTTCTACTGGCAGTATCAAGCCAATGTCCGTAATAAAATTATAGAGAAACAGACACTCCTTTCCCAGATTTTCTTTCTTCTCGTAATTCGATAGAGCAATCTGAGGATCTTATTAGATCGTATTTTTCATGAACTCAAGATAACTTTATTCTTACTTGTCCCGTTTTGTTTGTAAATTACCATTGAAGCTCTATACGACCCGAGGGAGCCATTGTTTTTACAGGCACTCTGTCTTTCAGTGCAATGCCTACTGATTACTCTCTTGAGATTTAAATTTTACCGTGCCTTAAACACAATGTTGTAAGGAACGCGACAGCTATAAGTTGGCACGCTAATTTGGAGGCATAAAAAGTACAGTGTAATTATTGAACGGTATCTAATTAACTAGCGAGGTACTAATTGGTGGTTGGCTGCGGCAAAACCCGGTGCCGTAATCCAAGTTAGGTCAATAAAGTTGTACGGAACACGCATTCAGTTCATAAATGATGGCAATAAGCACGTGTTATATTTTTATACTAATAAAAAAAAAAGATAATTATTGATTATAATCATTTATTATACTTTCTTCTATTACCTAATTCATAATTTACACACTAAGAGATTAGCATCATACAGTCCAACAAACTGAATAAATAACAACCCGAAAATAACATCGTCATCATCATCTTTATTATTACGTTACAATTACATTGCATAACAATATCATCAGATATAACAACCTAGCAGAAATAACAATAAGAAACAATGTACTTAACTTGCTTGTCGCCTCGTAATCGGAACAGAACTGGCTGAGCAAGCCACTCGCAACTGCTTTTATAATAAAACGTTATTTACAACTCATAAAACAGCCGACGATAGCCGCCAGTACAACGTGGACCAATCACAGCCCTTTCTAGTCGAATAACAATACATTTTATATACAACTCATTATTTTATAGGGTAACTATATACGTAATTAACTTATTATTATAGTTACGATTATTCATGATTATCACATTAGTAAAGAACAAAGTAAACACAAAGAACATTAATAAATCAGACGGAAAGACGTCACAGCCGTCCTTCTTTGACAAACATTTAACAATTTCAACAATAAAATAGTAATGTTATGTTTTTAAATATGTATCAAATATAACTGTAAGAATTACTAATAAATGTTCAATTATTACATTACTTCCAAATCCAAGTATTTCAATTGGTTGTTTCATATTCGTAAAGTGACGTCGCTGTAGCGGCAAGCTCAAATACCTAACCAGTTTTAAAACAATATCGAATTGTGAGCGTGTTTTACAGTGATTTAAGTTTATTTAAATCTTAATTTCCCGTCACGGCCATTCTGATAATTACTTCGTTCGCGAAGTACTAAATTTTCTAAAAAGAACAATACATTTTGTCTTAGATCGAATACATTGAATGTTTTCTTAGTCAACTTCTCACATTACGTGACTTTCGGTATTGCTACTAGTCCACTCTTCACATTGAGTGACATCACTTTCATCATTACTACCTATCCAACTCTTCACATTGAGTGGACATTTTTGCTTACACCTGTTTTCAAGTAGTTATCATTCTTGTTATTATCAGTCTTTACACTACATCGTTTTCACATCATTAGTGTTATCGTCACATCAAAATATACCCATCAAATCGTTTTACATTTTAATTATAGTCACATCTTAATTAACATTTTCTTAACCATCAGATCGTTTCACATTTTTAATAAAGTCACACCTTATTTTACATTTTCTTTACCATCAAATCGTTCCACATTGTTATTGTCTTAACTATCTTCAGTTTAAAAATTCTATCCTCTCTTAATGGTAACTCACTGGCTTTGCTATAGCCGCTGTCATGATACTGTTCCAGTTAAATTCAATAACAAGTAGGTATATCTAAAATATTTTATAACCGTCCGTGTCAAAAAACAAAAATTAAACTAGGTTTATAGCAGTGCCCCGTAGGGACCTACCAGTCTTAACAGTTTATTATGTTCCACTCCAGTTCTGCTCTGCACCAACTGTCTTGATCTTCTTAATCCACGTGGCTGCGCCGTTGCCGCTCTTTCCGGGATCAAAAACTTGTAACGCGAAGTCACCGTGTTGTGGCTTTGATGAGACAGCATCGTGTAGGTTTGGCCTTCAAAAGACCTTGTTGTGGCTTTGATGAAACAGCATCGTGTAGGTTTGGCCTTCAAAAGACCTTCTGGTACCGTAGGTGTCATAAATCCTGAAAATAAGTAAAAACATGTTTTAACTATGTATATGGCATGGCATAATATCCCACTTCTGATGTTATAGATTTATACTAATAAAAAATAAGATAATTATTGATTATAATCATTTATTATACTTTCTTCTATTACCTAATTCATAATTTACACACTAAGAGATTAGCATCATACAGTCCAACAAACTGAATAAATAACAACCCGAAAATAACATCGTCATCATCATCTTTATTATTACGTTACAATTACATTGCATAACAATATCATCAGATATAACAACCTAGCAGAAATAACAATAAGAAACAATGTACTTAACTTGCTTGTCGCCTCGTAATCGGAACAGAACTGGCTGAGCAAGCCACTCGCAACTGCTTTTATAATAAAACGTTATTTACAACTCATAAAACAGCCGACGATAGCCGCCAGTACAACGTGGACCAATCACAGCCCTTTCTAGTCGAATAACAATACATTTTATATACAACTCATTATTTTATAGGGTAACTATATACGTAATTAACTTATTATTATAGTTACGATTATTCATGATTATCACATTAGTAAAGAACAAAGTAAACACAAAGAACATTAATAAATCAGACGGAAAGACGTCACAGCCGTCCTTCTTTGACAAACATTTAACAATTTCAACAATAAAATAGTAATGTTATGTTTTTAAATATGTATCAAATATAACTGTAAGAATTACTAATAAATGTTCAATTATTACATTACTTCCAAATCCAAGTATTTCAATTGGTTGTTTCATATTCGTAAAGTGACGTCGCTGTAGCGGCAAGCTCAAATACCTAACCAGTTTTAAAACAATATCGAATTGTGAGCGTGTTTTACAGTGATTTAAGTTTATTTAAATCTTAATTTCCCGTCACACGCATGATGGAGAAGGCCCGCGCAACATCAAAATACCATCCGCAAAGGATGCGCTACTGAATACAAATTTCGCATGTACTCCAATTATAGGAAAACGATTTGGTACGAATATTCTTGGCAGACTTGCAAATTTCGTCTGGAATCAGCGAAATATATTTATTTTGTTGGGAGTTGAAATGTTCCTGAGATGAGTTCGTGACTTTCCTTTTCTGGCCCCCAGGGCGGGATCTGGGCTAATAGTGGGATATCTGTTGCGTTGGCCTTTTCAATCCGTCATGATTTGAGGAAAATTGATATGGATGCTTTCTTATTACATCTTGTACTTGACTAATGTTGTCTGAAATAAATGTTTTTTATTTCTTATTTAAACACTACAAATACATTTATCTAAGCTGGAGACTTTCGTTTTTAGGCCCTAAATATCTTTGAACAACGTCACAATTGAATTTCAATCATTAAACTCACTTCGATACCGAATTCTTCTTAGAAGATACTAAAAGGTGTCATGTTATTTTAAATTACCAGTTCGTAAAATAGTGATATAGTTTATTAACATGAATGATGTGTAATAAAAAGGGAAAAATAATCACACATGTACTTCATAGAAATTTCAAAGTGTAGGTAGCGAATGCATATGGATAACATCTTGAACGCAGCTTAACTGTTTCGTTTGTTCGCGCCCTTTATCGTGATTGGTTGTGAATGCGTTGTGATAGTTGTGCTCGTTCGCGAATTAACGCGTTTGGTTTCACAACAATCTAGTTGGAACAATCTAGGCCAAAGAAGTGAAAATACTAACCCTACAAAACCATTTTGGACCAAGCTAAATTTAATTTTAGCAGTAAGTATACCTAAAATTGTAGATGATAACATTTCTTTGTTTTGAAACATTCATACTTTTGACACAACACCCGTCACATGCACGAACACTCTGTAAACCGACCGAGACGGGCAAATACAAAACGAGTTTTAATTTAAATGAAAACGCCAGAACATTTTAGTCCGCTGAAATAAGACAACGGACAGGGATTGAACCCTATTTGCAAACATGTATCCACATCCTTTATCACCACGAAACGAATAACCTTTAGTGCCATTAACCATTACAAGTAAGTTGGATCCGAAAATCAGTGCCACAACTTTATGTGGTTGCTACATATTGGTAATACCTACTCAATTTTAACCTCAAGCAAAACGGTAAATACTTTTATGCATACTTGACGCCGTTATTTTTGGACTACGTTGAAAAAAAAATACGTGTCCAATAGTTTCCAGCTTACCTATATACGAAAAACAACACTAAAGGCAAAAATATGTGAGCGCAGAAACTACATAATGCTTTTGTTCGTCGACTGTTGTTAAATCATAGACGCGCGGGTAAATGTTTTTATTTATTTCGATTGCACTGACCGGTTTAAACATTGGTTTTTGAAAAATAAATTTACCTGCATCGCCGTTTAGAACTAGTACTTAAACAAGCGTAAAGAGATAATTTAGTATTATCTACACAAAGAAATAAATCTCGATAGCCATGTTAATTTTTGTCTATGTAGAAAATAGCTCACGGAGCTCGTTTATGAGTCAGTAGTAACAAACTTTAACCTAAGTTACGTAGCTACGTTGACACATCAAGCATAGGTAAGTGTAGTTTGCGTATAAAATAAATTTACGAAACACTTCTAGAATTTTCAAGTTTCTTATATAAATTTTTGGTGTAATCATGCAGTTTTCTCAAGTTTTCCCATTTTCTTCTCTTTTATACTCTTCCTAGTACACTTGTTTTTTATGCGCGGCGTGTTATATTCACGTATTGAATATACGAGACGATTTGTTTTACGATGAATAGGCATTACAAAAATACAAGTATTCTATCAGTCATGCTAGTTATTGTTAATAGGCTGGATGATGCTGTATGTAGTGACCATCATAATTTACTTATTTAACCCAGCTTATAATATAAAATCCGCGGATTACTTTCATAGTACGGTCCCCAGTACCTGAAAGTTCTGTCGCCAGCCCAGACACGTGCTGCCCCGACACTTGGTGCACTTCACATTCTTGCGTCGCGTTTGCCATAATACAAGTTTTAAGTTTTAATTACGTTTCCACCATCCGCCTTCCCCGCATATTTTATAAAACTACTAACTTCTGCCAGCGTCTGCATTGGCTGACAAATAAAATCCCCATGTGTTTTGAATTAATTTTAATTGTTACTTAACTGCCGCTAGAGAGAGGGTTATGTTTCTTGAGTGTGTGCATGTAATATTATGTCTGATTCCACGCGCCGCTCTCCAGCTCGGCTCGATGCATTGTAACGTTTAAGCCGAGATTAACTTGGGCTTTATAGGTATGCATGGTATATGTATGGTAGATCCGTCAGTTAAAAAATACAAAAATAATAGACTATTTTGATTTTAAATTTGATTTGACCTTGTCAACATGCCTATGAATCACAAGCTAATAACAGCTTGCGTGTCGACGCACCTACGCACGTACTTGCGGGAGTGTAGATCTGCATCATCGTGCGGGTTTTTTACGCACTGACGCGCGTAGTTGCCTTATGTGGATTACGGCGGCTCTGACTCATTTCATTCAAAGCTATTTGCTAGACTGCGGGACTCGGTGTGCCATACCTTGTACTCACCCCGCACGTACGCGCGGAGGTGCATGTTTCTCCGCTCTTGAGCGCGTGATCTGCATGAACGCGCGTAGATGCATTTTCTGTCTGTTGGACTGTACGTGTTTTCTATACAAACGGAGATACTTACAAGCAACGTTGAAGACGCATTCACGCAACATGCAACGTGGTGCGTGGCAGTGTGTGAACCGCCTTAAAGTTAAAATCCATCAAGCCGAGCCGCAGAGCGGCGCGTGGAATCAAATGTTTAATATTGTTTATTCTCAAAAAGACAAGAGTCACTTACTTTAAAAGTTAGCCGTTCAAAGTTGGCCCAATAATATTTATAAGTGGGTCTTCAACCGTCTGTTTTTAGGGTTACGGACCAAAATGGTAAAAAGGAACCCTTATAGAATCACTCTGTCTGTCTGTCTGTCACAAGATATCTCAACTATCTCGATATGGATATCTCGAACTATGGATATCTCGAGAACTACTGATGCTATCGACTTGAAATTTAAAATGGTAAAAGACAACAATTTTTTACTAATATACATAGCATATATGAAAATGTTAAAAAATATTCTTATTTTGATTGCAGGGCGGCGGATAGGTATTCTTAAAAATTTTAAGTGAAGTTACTAGACCGTGTGGGGTATCATATGAAAGGTATTAATTTGCACATCAATAAACAGTTTTTATTTTCCTTTAAACCGTATTGTTTTTGAGTGATTTACATAAATGTTGAAAAAACGATCGTTCCCCCCCCCCCCCTTATCTCCGAAGTTTGCAGAGATAAACCCGTGATACTTTTATAGCTAATAGAAGTGTATGTAAACTTTATAGGAAAATTATAGCGAACTCCCTAATTTGCATAGTTTTTAAGACAATGGGGGTGGAAGGGGCGTTTTCAAAATTTTTGGAAAGTTACTAGGTCATGTGGTATATCATATGAAAGATATTTATTTGCACATTAATAAACAGTTTTTAGTTTTCCTTTAAGTTGTATAGTTTTTGAGTTAAAATGTTGAAAAATGTTGAAAAAAATAGCGTTCCCCCCCTTATCTCTGAAGTTTGCGGGGATAAACCTCTGAAACTTTTATAGCTATTAGAAGTGTATGTAAAGATTAGAGGAAATTTATTACAATCTCTCTACATAGCATACTTTTTTAGAAATCATCGAAAGTGTAAAAAATCTACTTAAGTTCCGCTATCAGACAAGAGATGGCGCTGACAAGGTTCTCCTACAAATATAAAACCGCCTTTGTCATATATTATATTGTATGATGGCACGGAACCCTCGGTGCGCGAGTACGACTCGCTCTGGCCCGGTTTTATTTATTAATCAGTGCTACCTCGGTACCTCCATTCTTCATGACCGATTTGGAAATTTGTAAATCGGTAGGCAACAACCCCCTTATGTTCTTGGAAATCAATGAGGGAGGCCTATGCCCAGCAGTGGACGTGTACAGCAGTCCTGCGGCTAAGATGATGACCATAGTCTAATTCCGTATTCTCACGGGAACGGGAACTACGTGGGAGAAACCACGGGGCCCTGTTGGTATACCAATAAAGCGGAAAGAGTCTCCAAATCATAATAGGCATCATTTGTAATGTAAATGCAGTTTTTTTCCTACCTCCTCGAATATAATATAATCGCCTTAAACCATCGTTGGAGTAGGTAACGTCTCTTTGAACATTTCCCCCTTAAAATTATCATAAAGCCCTTCTTTTAATTCCAACTTTTCTACGATAGCGATTTCAGTTCTTCGACGTAATCTTTGTAGCGAGTTAAGGCCCGTTTATATCTACATATATCTACAGACAGTGTCGTGTCAAGCAGTTGCCGCGGCAGACAATATAATAATTATGATTCCACACAGTGTGTATTTATAATAGCTATCACAACAGATTAGGTGACGGGAATGCCATTTAGAATGTTCACTCAACAAATACAGCTCATTTTCAAGACCCTTATACGCTTTATCTATATCTATACTAATAATTATCTGTAATACTAGCCGCAGCCCACAGTTTCACCCGCGTAGTTCCCGTTCCCGTGGGAATTTCGAAAAATCCCTTCTTAGTGCACATCTAGGATACTCAAGGTATAATATGTGTGCCAAATTTCAAGTCTCTTGTCAGTCACTCAGTCAGTAACGGAAGAGTTTTATATATATTGATTATAAAGAGGAAAATTTTGTGAGTTTGTGAGGTTGTAGGGGGTAATCTCTGGATCTACTGAACCGATTTTTCTTACTAATAGAAAGCCACAGTATTTGTGAGTGTCATAGGCTATAAATTACCGCCCAACGAAGTGGGCACCGGGTCAGCTAGTTAACTCATATAACAATTACCCGATTATATATTATAATATGGTATTTATCGCGTTATTTACCTTAATTATTGCCTGACGTTTCGACAGGATTGCACCAATGGTGGTCCCGGGAAGACAGTATTCACACGAAACGTCAGGTAAAGGTTAATAACGCTATAAATATCCGGTTTTATGTGTTAATAATTTGTCCTAATCGCGAAAGTTCCAAAAATACTTAATATCCAGTGACACTTAGCGCGTGCCTTAACGATGAATGAAAACATCGAGAGCTAACTCCAGCTTGGTCAGCTTCAGACAGTATTTATAGCTTGTTTATTACATAATATATGTTAGTCTGCAAGGTATGTATGTATCACATTTTTGTAATGTATTAGGGTTCTGGACCAAAATGGTAAAAAGGAACCCTTATAGAATCACTCTGTCTGTCTGTCTGTCACAAATGGATATCTCGAGAATACTCGAGAATGCTTATCGACTTGAAATTTGAAATGGTAAAAGACAACACTTTTTTACTAATATAGCATAATATGAAAATGTTAAAAAATATTCTTTTTTTGATTGCAGATCGGGAATCTCAAAATTTTTAAGTGAAGGTACTGGGCCATGTGGGGTATCATATGAAAGGTATTCATTTTCAACACTCGCAAGGGAATCAAAACCTACAGGGTACTTCCCGTGAACTCAGAATCTTGAAATTTGGTACGAAGCAACTTCCTATAGCACAGATAAAGGAAAAATCTTATATACCTACAGGTTTGAACGGAACCCTCGGTGCGCGAGTCCGACTCGCACTTGGCCGGTTTTTTTACTAAAGTCGCTAGCGAGTATAGATTGTGAAAACTCCTGGTAGACCTACTGATTCAAGGCAGTAGGACAGATCTGACATATAAACGAGGTCCGACTCCAACAATTCTCCGCTCACAAAACGAAAGGTGGTGCTTAAATTGAATACGCCGTAATGTTAAATGAGATAAAGTACAATGATTTTATCTTTAAGAGCGCGTATTGGGCCTGATATTGCAGTGGGGTGCTGGCAGCAGAATGTTCTTTTCTTTTGTCCCTGTATGCAGTAGGAATCTGCCAAGAGATACCTCCGGAAGATGGGCAGCAGCATCTTTCCGTGCATCAACATCTTGTACTGCGCTCGCCAACCCGCCTGCCAAGTGTGGCAACATCCCCCTCATGATCGTTACTTGGAGATCTATGAGGGATAAACCATATTTAGGCTTATGATTCTACATTTTATCCTTCTCCTGCAAATATGTACCTACCCAGCAGTACACAGTTACCCGACCCTGGCAATGTCCGAGGAAGAAACTAGCCGCACTTTGCAGTTTCACCCGCGTAGTTCCCGTTCCCGTGGGAATAGCATTATATTGGTGAAAGAATTTTGAAAATCGGTCTGGTAGTTTTGGAGCCTATTCAATGCATACAAACAAACAAATAATTTTTTCCTCATTATAATAGAAGAAGAAGACTCGCTGCACTCCGCGGTTTCACCCACGTAGTTCCCGTTCCTATGGGAATACGGGGTTATCCCCGTAGTATAGCTTGTTTCTAAGGGATAATGAAGCATTCTAATGGTGAAATAATTTTTAAAATCGGTCAAGTTCTTTGTTACAAACACACAAAATACAAATCTCTCCTCTTTATAATAGTGAGAGATGAGAGAAGACGAGTACACAAGAATAAAATTAAAAATAATAATAATGCCAGAACATGGAAGGCGACGTCGGGGCAGGCTGAGGCAGCGATGGCGGGATGACCTCGATTCATTTGATAGTGATTGGTTCCATATTTCAAAGGATAGATATTACTGGAAGAGTTTGGAGGAAACTTTTGCCCAGCAGCAGGACAAAATTGGTTAACAAAAAAAAATACTGTACACTACACAGAACACCATCTAGTCCCAAACTAAGCAAAGATTGCACTATGTAAACCCGATGATTGATATAATAGTTTTGAAGCAATTTTTTGTGTCGAAATTAGTGTAAACATCCAGAGTCCCGGTTTAAGTGTATTGGCTGTCTACACGAATCGATGGTACACTAACTGCAATTCAGTTTGTACATTCCCTCGCCATAAATTGACGTGCTTTATTTCCTCTGCACGCGCGTTACTTCACGTTAGTCTAGCTACAAATTTAACAAAAAATCGAAGTGTGTCGGACACTGCGCACGTCCTGTCTCCACGGCTGCAACATGGACACTGAGCGACATCGCCACTACATCTGCAACTAAGGCGGTTAACACACTGCCACGCACCACGCTGCATGAAGCGTGTAGACGCACCTACGCGCGTTCTAGCGGGAGTGCAGATCTGCATCATCGTGCGGGTTTTTCACGCACTCACGCGCGTAGTTGCGTTTTGTGGATTCACGGCGGCTCTGACTCATTTCATTCAAAGCTGTTCGCTTGACTACGGGACTCGGTGTGCCATACCTTGCGTCTCGGCCCGCACGTACGCGCGTGGGTGCATGTTTCTCCGCGCTTGAGTGCGTGATCTGCTTGAACGCGCGTGGATGCATTTTCTGTGTGTTGGACTGTGCGTGTTTTCTATACAAACGGAGATACTTACAAGTAACATTAGAAGACGCATTCGCGCAATATGCAGCGTGGTGCGTGGCAGTGTGTTAACCGCCTAAGTGTCGCGGCAGGACACACACATAGGCGGTCGATGTATACACTGAGTGTCTAGTGTCTGGTGTCGTCGTGTATCCCAACCACTAGACCAACTGAGCCACGGCGTTCAAGAATGTCGAAATCCAATAAACAAATGCCTGCCTATTTGTTAAATAAACAGAACCGCGAAATGCATTAACGACGGCAGCCATCGGGTGGGCGGCGAGAAAGCTCGTTTATTCATTGTAATCCGATACATTATCTTGCTTGAATACCAAATTCGAACTCCATTATCGAGACGAAGGAGCTGCAAAAAGATAAATTTCATATACAGGCTGCTTTATAATATGCGTACTAACCTGAATGGTGTTTGAAACCATGAATACAAGTACTCATACTCATTTATTTTTTTCATGGGGAAAAAAATAAAATAAATAAACATAAAATTTAAGAACACTTGGATTTGTATTACATTCAATAATAAAAAAAACTGAAATACTGAAAAAATCTGATATTCGTATTGCTTTTTAATTGAATTTTTCAGTACATATTTATTAACAACGTAACTAGTTGGTGTGATGTGAAGATAATGCTGAGATCGTAATCGGATTTTATTAAGGTATTTTTATTTGTACCTGTGCGGCAATTCATTGCGGCGGTCAATAATCAAGAATCAGCGATTGAAGTTAAAACATTGGTGGTCTTTTCTTGAATGAAAATCACCGAATCCTAAAAATTGGTAGAACTAAAGTTGTTCCTTACGATGGTCAGAATTACCTCCTTTCAGCTTAGTATACATATTACAATACAGCCTGAAGGAATAGGCTTATTGCTGGTAATTTATCAGCGTCGCTTTTCAAACAGATTGTACTTACAAGTATCTTCATTATTACCTATCTCTTTACGCTTAACTTTCACAAAATGTAATATGGCAGCCCTGTCTGTTCGCACCGCCACTTACCGGGTCCAATTTTGAATATAGAGTTCGCGCCACCACTGAAAGTGGATAGTCTGATAGACGCGGCGCTGCTATCATAGAACTGAATATAATTTATTATGTAAATGTTTTTAGTTAGTAAGACTTCAGTCGTGGGTGGCCCCAACTCTAAACTAATCAATGAAGTTTTTCGAGATGTTATTATTAGGAGGCTTATGTCCAGCAGTGGACGTGCGTCCACTGCTGGACATAAGCCTCCTAATACGGTTTACACCACGTACCTAACTTAATATCATCTTGCTGACGTTTCGTAGACCATGTGTTGGCGAGCGCAGTATGGGATGTTGATACACGGAAAAACGCTAGTACTCATCTTCCGAAGCTACACTTAGCAGATTCTTACTGCAACAACGGACAAGAGAGGAGAGGCAATATTTTACTTTCGGCACCCCACGGCACTTTATCACTATCCGTTTTCTATCTCTTCTCTTCTCCACATGGTATACATAAATTGAAGTCGCGTCCCGCATCTGTCTACCTGTTTTGCTTTCTTCTCCTAAACCACGCAACGGATTTTGATGCAGTTTTCACCGATGGATACCAGATTGTTTCAATGGGAATGTTAAGAAGTAAAATTCACTAGGGTTTTGTATAAGTTCGCGGAGCTATGATGAAGATTGATGAAGCTATCGGAAAATTTCATACCAATTGGGAGTTGTATCGGCGTGAAACCATTGAAGTTATGTGCAAGTGATGTATTTATTATTTATTTTAAAATGTCTACAAAAAATTTCGCGACAGCATATGTCTATCTATTATGGATACCTCATAATAAGATAAGATAAGAAGCCGTTTTATTTCAAAAAAATGTAAATTACAAAACATTAATAGATTTCATGTGAATTGTTGTAACATGCATAAATATAAATTATCAATTATTATTATTAAATTTACTATATTAGAATTTTATATTATATCACATAGGTAATTATATAAGTTTAAAAGAATCTTGTTATTTTTGGATGTCTATTTCTGGACGAAGGCCTCCTCCATCTCCCTCCACTGTGTCCTGTCCTGGATACCTCATACCTAGTAACAATTTTTCTAATTTAAAATTTAATTAAAAAGTATGCATTATTTGCGAAGTAGTTTGAACTAATATGGTGTAATAAGTAAGTTAGTAAGTTTTACATCTTAGATAGTTCAATTAGAATATATTTGCTCCTTAGGCTATAAAACTTAAATCAATATCTTAGGAGTTATAGCGAAATCATAACTCTCGCGTGACAAAATATTTACGGCGGGGCGGTGTACACATGTACGACAACTTTTCGGGTGGAATATCTAACCATTGTCTTATGAAAAACAAATTCAAAGTCAAAGTAAATAAGTGTTTATTGAATACAGCAAAACGCTACTTAGAATAGTCAATTTACATAAGGAGAACAAGACATATTTAAATTGAATAAAGCACATTATTAAATTCGTTCGCTTCAGATAACTTTTTTCCAAGTGAGGGAAAGAAGCGAACAAGAAACCTCACTCTTTCACTTTTATTCATTGCTACAATTTCTGTCTTAGTATTATAACAGCTTGTACTTAACTAAGTTTGTTACATGAAATAAAGTTTATTTATTGATTAATAAGCTTAATTTAATGTTCGCAAGAATATTGGATACTTTGGATATTGCAAGATGACATTATTTCTTATCGTGTTCGAACCGAGCAACACTCGGCCAACTGTCAATATCATTCAACTAATCGTCTATGGAATAATAAGCTTTTTCTAGGAGATTTTGTTTTATAAAAGCTTGAACCTAAGAATCGATAGTTCAGTCGCCTCAGACGGAAGCTTATTATAGAAGCGTACGCAGTTTCCCATAAATGATTTATTTACTTTCTGGAGTCTAAATTTAGGGATGTGCAATTCATTTGTATTTCTTGTATTTATGCTATAATGAGGTAAGTTGTTCCAGCATTTCGTGGCAGCATATCTAAAACTACCACGAAATGGAGCCGTTCTATGCCTCAGATATATAAGTCGGATGGAAAAACGGATATGGAGGTTTAAGAAGTGAAGCTTCTCAAACAAGTAACTGCACTGCTGGTGTTTTATAATCCCAAACAGAAGAGTGATGAAATGGATGACAAATTGAGAAAACCATGGGCATTTATGTATGGAGAGATGAGTGCTACGAGGAACGGCATAGCAGAAACGTATACACGCGTTCTGTATACGCTGTGTAGATTTATTTTGATATACATATATGTATGTACATAGATTACCTGCGATCTCTCTCCAAGCACGTTATTACCCTTATAAAGGCTTACGATCAGCTTAACTACTTACCTATTCCTAATAAATCACTCCAAGTACAGATTATGAAGCCATCAATGTTTTATTGTTATTTTATCTCCGCAGCCGTCAGTTGTAATTTAGAGCGGAGTAGTTGATGGAGCCAATAAAAGTACCGAACTATCAATCACCTATCTAATTATGGTAGACATGTGGCTTTTAACCTCAGAGGAATCGGCCGATTAACTACATACCATTATCTTTTTAGGGTTTCTCGTATCTTGTGGTGCTACTTTGTCCACCTAACTGGCGCCTATGCCGGCGCCGTTTGATTGTAAATAAATAACTATTTCACTTTCAAAATTAAATAAATATTGCTGGAAATTCCACACACCACGATCTAGCCCCAAAGTACAGTTTGTGTTATGGGTACCGTATGGTTGATAAAATACTCAGAACATTTTTTGGGTTCCGTACCCAAGAGGTAAAAACGGGACCCTATTACTAAGACTCCGCTGTCTGTCTGTCTGTCACCAGGCTGGTACACCTCATGAACCGTGATAGCTAGACAGTTAAAATTTTAGAAGAATAAGATGTATTTTTGTTGCCGCTATAACAACAATACTAAAAGCAGAATAAAATACGAGTAAATATTTAAGGGAAGATATAGAAAAAAAATTATTTTGATTGAATAATGCTACAGAACCCTTCGTGCGTGAGTCCAACTCGCACTTCTTTTTATACAGACACACTCAGATCCGAGACAAATATCTGCAGATAAAACAAACATTTTGTCCCCCGGCGGGGAGCGAACCGCAACCTCCTGCGCCACGGAGGTCGTCTATTATCTACTGAAGGTAGGTACTTGAATTGGAAGTGGAGTGAGGTTTCTTTTTCGCTTCTTTCTCTCACTTGGAAAAAAGTTTACTGAAGCGAATTAGTTCCATTATATGCTTTCTTCAATTAAATGTGTTTTGTTTCTCTTTTGTCAATTGACTAAAGGGAATATAAAATCAGGAATAATAAAGTCAGGTATTACGCGATACATTCTTGCAAATGCAAATATCCAATTGATTTTTGGAACATCCTTGACTTAGATATGACGACTCTTTCTATCCACAAACAATATTCCTCGGTGGATGTACTCGTAGATGCAAACGGATATTTAGGCAAGGAAACTTTAGTGGGATCGCTCGGCAAAGTTTGACAAGCCAGCAATCCGCCAGACAGTTGTTTAGACTAGTAATGACTTCGGTGCAATATTTACTGACGAGTAGGTAATCTCTGTTGTTCTATGTTTTGGATCTAGCTTTTAAATAACCTATTGTTTTATATGCCGTGGGGTGCCGGCAGAATAATGCTGTAGGAATCTGCTAAGGGATACGGAAGATGGGCAGCAGCATCTATCCGTGAATCAACATCTCGCCAACTCGCCTGCCAAGCGTGGTGAGTATGGTAACAACCCCTAATGATCACTACTTGGAGATCCATGAGAGAGGCCTGCTGACAGCTGGGTGATGATGATGATTGACATAAAATAAATCACTCCAAAATGTAGGTTAACCTGTTAAATGCATCAAACTCGTTTATCTAAATATCTCCGCTGTATTAAATAAAAACGATCCAGTAATTATAGTAATAATAATGTACCTAATGTAATATAAAGTTTAGGCTTTAAAAATAGTTAAGTACGAGATGTTATATATAATACTTAAAACTACGGCCCATATAAATATATACCTTATAGACTAACGTACATATAAAAATATTAATTACTAGACACTCGTTTGGAATGCGGCGACGGTGACTCATTGCGTCGCTGCGCAGGATCATGTTGCAGCCGTCCCGCGAACCGACGAACGGCAGGGTGATTGATTACGTATCTCGCGACAGGTTTTGCAACAGGCATTTGACAGCAACGATTGCTATCAAATGTCAATTTCTTCTGTTCTCTAATACAAAATTGACGTTTTACAGCAACGATTGCCTGTTGCAAAACCTGTCGCGAGATACGTACTCACCCTGCCAAACTTAACGCCCTGCGGCCAAAATTCTGAATTCGATAGATCCTCGGTCGGAACTCTGACCACAAATGAATTAAAACTCACATTATGGCGATAATACAACGAACAACAAATACATATGTATAATAACATGAATTAAATAATCTGAACTGTGCAACGAGAAACCTGACCTTATTTTACCACGCATCGCATCGCACTGGTACTCGTACCCACAGAAAAGAGTAGAGGTTAGAACTGCATTGTGGGCGTGCAAGTGCGCCACAATTGCAGATTTGTTTGAGCAGACGATCAAACTTATACCGATACACGCAATCACGACGTTTAGTCACTCGCAAATATCAGCGGAGTATACTTCTGTGAAACTGTGACAAAATGCCTTCTTGTACCGTTATAACTTGCAGAGCAAGAAGTCAAGCTAAGTGTGGAATTTCTTCTCATCGGCAAGAAGAAAATCTTCAAATAAATCGATATTTGAGTCAAAATCTATCATTTCAATATATTTTACTAATAAATATATATTGCAGGCAACATGCGCTGGTTTTTTTACCACGTTACTTAGAACGCGTAAAGTATTTCGATGCGAGCGATGTCGCCGAGTTTGTCTACAAACTTGCAACAGTGTTTGATATCATAATGGACTTCTGCAAAGTCACGCCTAAGTCAATAAATTACCTAAACTTTTTATATTGGAACTTCATGAACGATATTTACTATATATCGTTAGCAGTCGATAGTAGTTTACCGTATTATGTCAATCACTAGTGATTTTACTTTATATTCTACACAAGCAAAACAATGTACATCAGTGTGAGTGCGTGCACTGCACAACATTGGTCAATTTGAAATCGTGTGATGGCGCGGAGCACTACAATTGGCTATAATTGAATTATAAATGTGTTGAGCTTCATATTTATGAGGTGTAGGCGTATAATATGTGATAAAAAAGCTTGTAGTGGTAGTAAAAGGTGGGGTGAATTTGGCGACATCGGTTTTAGTACCCCTTCTAACCTTTTAATAATTCTGTGCTCGTACCCCACTTGACCAGAAAAGAAACTCCACACTGATATAATCCCTCTTATTTATAACTGTCCTAGAATTTAATGTCTTCTGTGATTGCCGAGATAACAAGGCCTGACAGTCGGAAGAGTTCAACTGGATACTGTTGCGTTTTACTATTTCGGTCCGAAACACCAAATCACAAAAGTTGATGTGCTGACGTTATTCAACAGAACACCAACAGTAAAATGCCGCGGGAATCCTTACCAAAGCTGACCATTAAGCGAACTTTCAGTAGAAGCTATAACACCGGACTATTCGAACTCGCTTTATGTTTAAATCCTTACAAACAATAAATTGTTTCGTATCACTGTAAAGCCTGCGAGCAAAGCCTGAAAAGCCTGCTATTTACTAAAATTTCGCATTCGAAAATGTTTCACATACGAGAAGTGTGTGTTTACTTGTGTTGGTTACATTTACAGCATGTGTGCCGGGTGCCGTGTTGGCTGAGGAAGTATGCTGACTTTATTACTAACATGGATTCAGCTAACTAGTGTTCGCAAAAATTTTACCTGTGCTGCAATTTCATCGTTTGCCTAGTTATTTGCCGTAGAAACGACCGACTTAAACGAAAGGGTAGTAGTCCACCTGGACTACCCTCGGGGTACAGGCATGAGGTGATGGAAAGTATCTAGGATTACCTGTTATCATTAAATAGGTACCGAACATTATAAAATAATAAGAACATACCTGCGACAAATGTCCCGTAATGATCATCAGCCATGCTGATCATCAGCCATGCCAAGCATGGAGTACTGGGAGTAGAATATTGCCCTTACTCTTACTTTATTAAGAATCATGGGATACCTCCGGAAGATGAACAACAGTTTTTGAAGATTCATGAGGAAGGCTTTTGTCCAGCAGTGGACGTCCTACGACTGATATGATTATGATGATGATGATATGTTGTATTGTGCCATGTTGTAGAATATAAGGCTCCCCTAATTTAACTATTTTACCCTCAGTCAGCGGATGTTTGTAAATCGTCACTCCAACTAGCTTGTTGGTCTCCTACAGTACGCGAAATGCCCCAGTGTCCAGTATAAAATAAGTTAAAAGCAAACGCTCCCTAAATAATTTATAATAGAAAGCGAGTTTTAAATACGTTAAGTCCTCCTCTGTACATTGTATTTTTGTGCACAAAGTATAAAAAAATTACACTACAAAGCTATCCATCAAGTCGCAGCAAGTGTTTTAGCAAATAAGCCCAAGGGAGCGAACAAAACGGTTTTAATTCTTTTTTTAACTCGAAAAATCAGCTAAAACGAAGACAAACATTGAATAAATTGATCTTCTGAGTGAAACTGAGGCACAGAGAATTCCATGCAAAGTAATAAACGATTCTCTTGCATATCAATGAGGAGTCGGCTCGGATAGATTCAGCCCGCGTGGTGTTTCGACTCTGACACAGAATTTGCAGTAAACAAATTGAAAGCGTTTAGTAAAATAAATTGAAAGTAAAAAACTTTTTAACAAACAAACTATTATTCAAACGTACTAAAAATAATAAAATAAACATTTTCCATTAAAGTTCCATTAATAAAATATACATTTTCCATTAAAGTTTAATGTCAACTTAAAACGTCTTTACACAATTTATGTGATAAAAAAGCTTATCGCGAGATTAACTTGTGTACCTGTAACTTGATCTAATTGATTTACATTTTTTTAAATGTCTATACGAGTACCTGCTTAAATCTCGCAACAAGCTTTTTTATCACATAAATTGTGTAAAGACGTTGCGTTGTTGTGACAAGCTAAATAAAAGCAATAATTATGATCAGGCACAAATAACAAAAAAATATTACTCACATCGATCTAATATCTAAATCGAAACAGCCTGCTGGCCCACGGCTGGGCAAAGACCTCCCTTCTTCTCTTCCATACATCACAGACAAATACGACAATTACCTGTGAAATGCTTAACATGGCTGCTGAATTTGTATAATTTACTGAGAATATATCTCTCATATTGAAAACGCTCATTTTGAGAAACAGTAAAATTTTATAGAAGACCCACGTTTTTATTGCGTACCTAAATCGGCGCCGATATGCTGTGTTACGCATTTTGTTTTTAATATCTTGCAGCTTTATCATCACCATCATTTCATCATTATACTTTTGGGAAGGTATCTTCATCGTTATTTATAAAAGTAATAGACATGATTAATTTCGAAACTTCCGTTTTGTGCTAAAAAATCGAAGATTATGATTTAGGATTTATTTGTACGGTGTCCCTAGTCCCTCTACCAATACGAATACAATTCAAAAGTTTGGAAGTGAAAGACCATACTTTTCCTATCTTTTGGACTAGATTTAAATGAACCGGACCTTATGGAATAGAAACGAGCGTTTTTCAAAGTTTATCTGCAAAAGTTTATCTGCAAAAGTTTTTATAAGGAAAGTGTACCAGGAAGGAATTGGACTTTTTTAAGTACTGATCTCGGCCGAGTCTGCTTTTATTATAGTCATTAAAACAGGATCAGATATTTTGTTGCTATATTGCCATCCCCATTTCAGCCTAGAATCACCCACTTTGGTAGAGTTGTTGTTGCTAATGCTATATATAATCTTGAACACATCTTCTACAAAGTCTACACAGGTAATACCAGTGTTAGATAAAGGTTTAGATGTAGATGTTTTGTGGTAAAAATAGAGAACTAGACTTTGTAGAATATCCTCACTCTTCCGCACTGTGTCTTTATCAAGCTAATCTATTAATTTTATTGCCTTGAAATACCAAAAAATTTACACAGATCTTTCCTATTTTTTGTATTCGAAAATGAATCTGTGAAACAGAAGCGAGCACTTTTGAAAGTCAATAATGCAAAAATGTACCAGGAATAAATGGAATTGACCTTCTGCAAGTACAATATACTGCGGAGCTTCGTTAGAATTCAGGATCTCTTGCTGTTGTCGGCCGAGTCTGCTTTTATTGTTGTAATTAAATCAGGGTCAGGCTAAATGGAAGCATTTCCTCCAATCAATGCCAATTTAATGCCATTTGGATGGTGATTGCTACAAAACTTGTATTTATATTAGCTTCTAAGTTTCTTGATTTACTGTAGGTAATGCAATAACTAAAAGTACTAATAAAGTGTTATATTTGTTCTAGATTCTGGATCGTAATGGTTAAAAAGATCACATGGGTTAGTGAATTTATATCACAGTTACATTCGCACATTTTTTCAGAGTTACCAAGATATAGATAGATTTTTATAAAGAGAAGTGGGAGGACTGGATAAAAGTGTTTACGATCAGTAAACATCTGTTAGCGCAGCGATAGCTATCAAGTTAAAACAATACAACGATAGGTATATTGTTTTTAGATATTTCAATAAACTGAAACAGCCTCATCTTAGTCTCCACATAACTAGCACATAGACTATTTTCCGTTAACGTTTTGCATAAACCTAGAATAGCATCCGCAAAAATGTGAAAACGAAATGCAATTTCACTTAGATTTTTGTAGCCCATGTTCAAGCCTCTCCTTTCCCAGTGAATCGTAAACTATGGATGTTCAATTTATGGCGGCGATGCTGTAACCCATTCCGGCGGCAGATTTACGGGTCCGGCTCCTCACGAATACGACTATGGCTGAATTTACAAAGGAAACATTTATGTATTCAAAATTCATTCACTTTAGTTTGTAATTTTTATGGTGTTTAACCACACTTAGGTACGAATCCCACCGGAATCTTAAAATATTGAAAAGGTTTTTGCTTCACTTTATTTTCTTAGTTAGTTATTAACAAAATACAGATACGTCCACTATTGATGTGACACCATAACAGGTACCTACACAGCAATAAGCTATTTGTATGTATGTATATTGCTATACAGTGCTATTATAGAAACATTTTCTTTGTGTATGCTGTGCTGATTCTATGAATGTCAGCAGTAATCATCATCATTTCAGCCGTAGAACGTCCCAGTGGACGTAGGCTTCCCACGTTGATTTCTAGTTATTGCGGTTGGAAGCGATCTGCATCCACCGTCGACCTGCGGTCTTCACCAGGTCGTCAGCTCATCTTGTTGGTGGACGTCCTGCGCTGCGCTTGCCTGTCCGTGGCCTCCACTCGAGAACTTTTCGGCCCCATCAGTCATATAGTCTGCAAGCTACGTGGCCTGCCCATTACCACTTCAACGTGCTAGCTAATCTGCTTGGCTATTTCGGAGGTATTTAAGGGAATATCCTTCAAACTCTGTTCCTGTATCCGAGCACGGACATAGTGGCGTTTCTATCAAAGACTTCAACACTTCGATATACCGATAGTCAATGTGGCGTCGCAGGAGAGCCTCAAGCACTGCCCATGTTTCGATCGAATCGAAGGCTTTCTCATAGTCCACAAACGCGAGACACAGCGGAAAGTTATATACTCTTCGGTCTTCTGTATCACTTGCTGCAACGTATGAATGTGGTCTATGGTACTGTAGCCTTTTCAAAACCCGGCTTTCGAATGTCGGCAGTGTGTAGTGAAAATTATTCATTCCGTTCTCGGAGCAGGTAAATTGCGAGTGATATGGAGGAAACCATAAGTAGCTTAGTCTTCCTGACTTGGGTCTGTAGAGGTTTAAGTGCCCGTATCCCCTCTAGGGTCACGCTGATTTTGTTTTAATTTCTTTGGTTACAAATTACGAGCCTAATGTTTTCCTGTCCTTGAAGCGGTCATGAAATGCTACAATCAGTCTATTAAAATTGTAATCATCCCGAATATTATTATATAATGACCTGATTGTGACCAATTTATTTAAGTGATTTAGATTTATAAAATTTATTAGCTCTAGCCAAAATCTCGGTCAGTAAACTGGTGGTCAGCGCAGCGCAGAAAACCATCTGTCAGCTTACTATGTGAATGCGGCCAAACTAGTATCCCTGGTCACATCTAATAAACAACTCACGAGTCTTACTTATACCGTACAATGTACGGACTGATCTTAGATACGGCATAACGAAATATACAATGTAGGATTTCCATTGATGCATGTATGGTCAGCATGCGAAATAGCCGGTAGTAGACACGATTTTTTTTAAACGATGTTGCTGTAGATAACTCATCAACATTCGCCTGTATTTCCTTCTTGTCATAATATCAACATCATCCCAGTTGTAGGACGTCCACTTCTCCTAGATATAGGCCTGCCTCATCCCAAGGATCTTCAATCAAGGTAAGGCACCAACCACTCATCATCGGCACGATGGGTTGGTTGGTACCTTACCACGCTTGACAGGCAGGTTAGCAAGCGCAGTACGGAATGTTAATACACGGAAAGATGCTGCTGCCCATGTTTCGGAGGTATCCCTTGGCAGATTCTTACTGCATCCACAAGCAAGAGGAGAAGCAACATTCTACTACCGGCACCCTTGATTCTGGACATATAGGTCTCCTCTAATTTTACCCTGACTTCGGCTTGCCATATACTAACGACTGCCGCAGTAGACAGCCCGCTTAAGGATGGAATAGACCCCACAGAAAATCAATTAGAAATGTCGAAAAAATCTAGTATTCATTGGTCTATTTCTAAATTGTACTTACCATAATGTAACTTGTACAGTCAGAATAAATATAATCAAGCGGAGATCGGATTTCGATCTTAGCTTACCACCCACCGCTTGTAGGAATTAATAGCTCAATAACGCTGATAGAAATCAAGATAGGTTCAAACGCGGTTAAAAATGCGGTTTATCGATGTATGTAAAATATGTTATATTATCTTAAAATTAAAGGCAGCTCTCAGTAAAGTGAAGCCATTTGTCACGACAAAATGACAACTCTTGAAACAAATAGTGCTTTTAGGGATCCCTTATATGTATCTACAGACATCCTGCCAGACACGTGCAGTGGCAAACAATATAGGTAATGTATTCCATGCAGTGTGAATTGTGAATTTTTCTACGGGATCGAATCAGAAATGAGGAGTTACGTAGAAGAATTCGGGTCACCGACACAGCCAAATGGATTCGCACCCTGTAGAGGCAATGGGCATGCCAAGTTGCTTGAAGAAGTTCTTGAATGGAGGCCACGGACCGGAAAGTGCGGCGTAGGACGTCCACCAACAAGATGGGCGGACGACCTGGTAATATATCCAGGTCGGCGGTGGATGCAGGCGGGTTGGCGAACGCAGTACGGGATGTACACGGAAAAACTCTGTTGCCTATTTTCCGGAGGTATCCCTTAGCAGAATCTTACTGCATCCAAGGGCACGAGAGAAAGGGTAACATGCAACTGCCGGCACCCCACGGCTATCTGTTTGTAATTTACTATTAATTCTCTTGTATAAGATAGACAAAGTGACACGGGCACCTGCGGGCCGCAGCAACGCTCTGAAGCCACCTACTACTGACACGACGTACGAGCGAAAGCAATTCCCCCCCTCATTGTTCTAAAATTGCGTCGCACTCAATTCTACGGGTAGGATAGGAGCTGTTGGAATGACTATCTCACCTATCGACGCTCGCATGACAGGGGAAATTGGCAATATGTATGGAAACATAAGAAGTTGCCAATAGAACAAAACCGGCGAAGTGTGAGTTAGAAAATGAAAACAAAAAATATATTATTCAGTCGTATAGTTAGACCAATTCAGACAGGGTTAATCGATTGTTGTCAGAATTCGGTAGTAGTCGAAAAATCCCATAAATACCATAAAATATTTAATTATGTTTTATGTATGATTATCATGTTAACCTTCTTCGATTAATGTTTCGAGTTATATTGATCGAGTGTTTATTCAATAGAGCAAAACGCTACACAGAATTGTCAATTTACAAAAGAAGAACAAGACAGATTTAAATTAAATACAAATACAAAAAAAAATTCCATGACAAATTTGAAACATTAAAACAGGCAAGCATTTCTAACATTTTTTACTGATATCCCTATTTCGACGACAAAATGCTTAAACTCTTCTCAAATAGCTGTCGAGCCATTATTAATAGATAATGTGCCAGCTTGTAATACCGAATTTCAATTTGAATATGTCAATGAACAGGCTTTGATTATAGAACTGTCTAGGTCAGGGGTTCCCGAACTATTTTTCAACTCGGCCCCCTCTGCAGAATACAAAATGTTCAAACCCGCTACTGTACATCTGTGACGGACCTAATGATAAAACATCTACGAACAGCCAAAATCAAAGAATTTGTAACGTAAAGTTATCAATGTAGGAGTGCGGGAGTGTGTATTTGTTACCAGTGACAAGTCAAAGGCTAAGCGGAGGGCGTGCTGGTGCGCCAGCCTGGTGGAGACGGGTTATGTGCGCAAGCGGCTCGCGCCCCCGCAAAATTGTCTTACGCTCCCCTCGGGGGGGCGCGCCCACTAGTTTGGGAATCCCTAGTTGTTTTAATTCACTTATTAGAAAGTTGTGCATATCGATTTCTAGATAAAATATATCTCTATCGAAAATTTTATGGCCGGTTATTTAAAGCAATAATTTGTCACGACAAATACCCGCAGAAAAATCCAAACATTTGTCTCGCGGCGGGAATCGAGCCCGCTACCACATAAACGGCGCCACGGAGGCCGGCATCTGCGTGATCTGCGTCTTTCAGTCTCTATTAACGAAGCAGGGATACTTCCGCGAGCATTGACACAATGACTGACGGCTGGTCTGATATCCAATAAGAGTTTCCTCCTAATGAACTTTTTTTTCCTAACTGCCTTTTAATGTCAACAAAAAATCGGTTGCACGTCGAACTGAGGTTCAAGCATTAGTAAGTAATGTTTCCGATAGAAGTGTTTTTTTTTCATTTATTTGGATACAACAGGCAACACTTATAACACAAATAACAAGCTGACATGCTGTGGTGCTCCGCAGCCCGCTTTTGATAAATTCGTCATTTTAAAGCCAAAGCAATAGCAATTTTGGCCCCCAGGTAAAAAGATTCGATCTGCGCTGTACTAGGATGGCGAGCAAGGCAGCGGACTACTCAAAGCGACAATCACAATGTAAATACAAGAAATAAAAATAAAATCGCTGTGCCATCTACTAGGCTCCAGAAAGTTAAAATATCTTATAAAGGGCAATGAATACGCTTCTACAACAAACTCACAAGTGAGTTGCAGAAGTTATCATTAAATAAATTCAAAATCATTATCAAACGTAATCTTTGCCATGAAGCTTAAATAAAATATTAGGACAAAACCACTTGGGACGGAATCTGCTTCAACTCCGTCAAACGTAACAAAAGAAATAAATGAAAAGTAAAAAAACGTTTTAACAAACAAGCTTTTATTTAAACGTACTAAAAATAATTCAATAAATATTTTCCATAATAGTTTAATGTCAACTTATAACGTCTTTATATATGTATATCTTTATATATAACGACATAAATTATGTAAAGACGTTATAAGTTGACATTAAACTTTTATTGAAAATATTTATTTTATTATTTTTAGTACGTTTCAATAACAGCTTGTTTGTTAAAAAGTTTTTTTTACTTTTAATTTATTTTTTACTTTTTAGTTATCACTGGACAGGTTTCCCAGTCTGTTGCACGCATCATTATTGCAAGGTCGTTTGCCGGTTAATTTGGAACAAGCTCTTCTATAAGTAGACCTTTTAATGATGTTACCTTACTTAAGACCACGTATGCTTGTGCTTGATCATCATCGAGGAGCTTCGAGCCCAAGTATACGACGGCTGTTAAGTACAAACCCTACATAATATAACTGGCAGCATACATCTTAACTAGTTCGCCATCTTAAGTATACTGCCATTTTGGATTTAGAGTGACGTTATTTAATTTTTCGAATTTTCCAGCGAGCCCTTTCATTTGATACCCATATTGTAGGAGTGCATTAAAAATAACTAGTCCGCCATCTTGGGTGTTCCGCCTGATTCAGAATGACGTCACATAGCATTCAAACAAAACGAGTATACAAAATTTCAGCTCATTTGGTTGAAGATATCTGCTTCAAAATTGAGTTGCAAGATTCCACCGAATAAACATAGTTACATGCATACCTACATACATGGCAAGCTAAATAAAAGCATGTAAAAATAACAATTGTGATGACTATAACACGCCCAGGTTCTTCTGCTCGCTTTCATCTATTCCTAACTCGCGTGTCATCTGAAGTAAACAGGTTATGTGCTTTATTCTATTATTTTGTGTTGTTATATTTTGTAATTTGTGACGCGTCAATATGGTCCATGCGGCCGCACTGAATAAAGTATTTTAAGAATTTTTTTATTTGAATTTTTGATGCAATAGAGGAGATTTGCCTGAAATAATTGAATTTGGTCTATACCACGAAGCAGATACACTTCCGCGGACATAGACACAATGGGTACGCTATCAATCAAACATTCTCTGTGAATCAACTTCAGCCTTTGAATATCAACAAGAAATTGATTGCACGTCGATCTGAAGGTTTGTTCGAGCGATAGGTCGTTATAGGTTAGTAACGTGTCCGGTAAAGTTTTACCACAACAGGGTTCCAATTTTAAAACACAGATAACAGAAATCGACGAAGTCGCAAAAGGGTGTTCACGTAATTAAAGGATCACATGCAAAAACCAATGACAACAGCATTGTTACCTGGTTAGTAGGTATTACAATGATAAGAATAAATTTAAAACAATAACACAAATAAATACAACAGGTGCGTGTCGGGCCACGCGCTTTGTAGGGTTCCGCAGTTAACCTGTTGTTAAAAGTTAGTGTATGTTTTTTACGTTTTCCTAAACATATTAACAAGAATTAATTGAGTTTTCGGTTTAAAAGGTTATTTTTACTCTTATATTTTTCCTAGAAAGTTCAATGTTACTACATGATTTTTATTTTCTTTTTAGGGGGGGGGACGCTCGAACCAAGTTTAATAGGTACTTTAATATTTCGCAAACGGAACGCTAATTAGAAATATTGTCTTTGAAAACCCCTAAATGGTTTTAAAATACCTATTAAACAATACACCATAAATAACCACACGATACGAAAATCAAGAAAAAAAAAGTTTTTCCGCATATTACCGCCGCGCCGCCCGCGCGTACGTAGACGGAAACTATAAAGGTTTCTATTTTTACTACGAAACCCAAAAAACAACATGTTGGTTCGGTAGGTAAGTACTCTATTGTTGAGGTTCAATCATTTCAATCGAGATCCATAAATAAAGATACAGGCACAGCACCTACATATATATATTCCTATATATGTATATATATCCCTATAGCTAGCGTTTGCACCCGTTGGGCACCCTAAATGAATTTTGTGGGATGATCAACGAACCGTGAACTCCTCGATAATCATTCCGATCTCGGGCCGTATCCATGCTGCCGGATAATGGGCTATTAATCATCAGCTAGGTATGTTATGAACGTAACTAATGTTCCGTCACTAGCAAATTACATGTTACTGTGAGACGTTAAAAGCTTGCGATTTTGTTGTCCAGATGACTGTGTCTGCAATCTTTCGAAGTCTACGATATTTGTGTCCTCAAACGTATGTTTAGTTAGAAAAGGCAGAGTCACTAAAAATATTGTAGGGCATATAGGATATATAATAGGTCTAACATAATATCTGCACTCCTTAACAAGTAAAAATATCTACCTTGTCTAGTAAATTTCATGAAAAAACACTATTATATTACTTGTGCGTTCATAATTTAGGTTTAATTGGCCTGTAGGTATCTGTATTTTTAGGGTTCCGTAGTGAAACAAGGAACGCTTTTAATTTCGCTTGTTCCGTCTGTCTGTCCGCCTTCTGCGGCTTTGCGAAGAGATTTATTATTTTTAGTAAGCTGATATGATATGATATGATATGATATACATAAATGATAAAAAGGGTTCCGTTTGCAAAATATTAAATAAATAAATTTTTATTTGAGTGCCCTTACCTTCTAAAATTTAACCTGCTAGCTTTACAAGTCTGAAAAATAATGGAACGGTTAAGCTAGCTTTTCTAGTTTCGGAGAAATTTTCAATTAAATACAATACACTACCCGCTCGTTTGGTTTTGGTCAGTTTACTTACCAAGATTTTTTAGCCGTCGTTTGGTTTTGGTAAGTAAACTGACCAGTGAGTCATCGTTGAGTCATCGTTCCACGAAAACAATTGTCATTTTTAAACTATGGTGTTTATCAACTTCTTCTTTGTTTTGTAGCCTTCTCAATGAAGTTGACAATGACAATAACAAATAAAATTTACGTAGCCCAAGAAAAAATAATTTTATTCGATTAAATTAAAATTAAAAAAAAGATTACGCAAAAAAAATGCATAAAAAATGCACTTTATAATTACGATCAAAAAATATTTTGTTCTAAGACACCTAAATGTTATGTTATACATAATATATAGTGAGGTTATACCACATACTATGTATATACCGCAAAACATGTAGATATATGATAATACATTTTGAATTACAAACAAAAGTATTTTTTATATAAAATTAAATCAATAATTAATAGAAAATAATTTTTACGCTGTATATCCCGAACACAGACTAAATTATGAATGATTGTACTGACAAGCTTCATTCAATCCCTTTCCACAGAGCGTAAATACCACGATACGCTCCATTGTAAAAACCGAGCCAGTATCCACTTAGCGCCGACGCGGAGCGCCCGCCGTTTTTCCCGCCAAAACGCAAACCAATTGAGGGTCGAAAAATTATTTTCGCGTAACCAAACTAGTGGCTACAAAAAATACAAAATATTTTATTTGGAACAAAAACAAAAGATTACAAACAATATGAGAAAACGTTGATTGCTGCAAAAGTTACAAAAATAATAGAAGCAGAGTCAGCGCCCACCTCCGAAATAAAGGATGTTCCTACTAGTGGACCTTCGTTAAAGATACATTTATAAATTAATATGAAAAACAAAAGCAAAAATTAAATACACAACGACTATCACTTAGTAATTAATATTAATAATTAATTAACGCATATACTGAGAACATTTCATCTACACAGTTTATTTAAATAAGTGATACGGTTTACCAAACATACCGGAATACTTTTAATCTAAGTTCAAAGTTCAAAAGTTTTAGTGCGTTGATGTTGTAAAATGGTCTTACAAATAACTAAACTTAACTATACCTTTTAATATGTATTTAAACGTAAAAAGACATATTTCATAGTTCAGCCTCAAATATTGCCTTAGATAACATATAACTTTGTGCGTCCTTGTTTAGGATTGCAATAGTGAATTAGTCCGGACTTCTGGGAACTTTGGTGACAAATGAATTAAAAATTTGAATCCAGAATTTTTTCTATCTCGGCGAACTTTGTACCGCCCTACCACTAATTTCTACTTTACTACTACTACTAACTAGTTACCAAAAATATCAACAGCTTGAATTTAAGTTTAACCTTATTATAGTTTTAGTGTAAAAAACTTTTTGAACGCACCTTAGATATTTGACAACGAAAAAATGTCATCAATCATCCGTATAAATCGTATGAGAATTTAATTATTTTATGACGTCATCATTATTTGCGATCAATAAAACCGATCGGACGACAGGTGACGCGTGACGCTTGGAGATGTGCGAGTTAGTACTAGGGCGACTGCCCTTCGTCCATCGTGCCCATCGTGTTGACTGTGGCTAATGTGGCGACTGTGGCGTCTGTGGCGACTGTGGCGTCTGTGGTGACTGTGGTGACTATGGTGGCTATGGCGATTGGGGTTACGGTGGCTACTGCTGCAACTATTGCAACTGTGGTGGCTATGGCGACTGTGGCAAATGTAGTGCCTATGGCGACTGTGGTGACTATGGCGACTAGGGCGACTGTGACTATCGTAGTGCCTATGGCGACTGTGGTGAGTTTGGCGTCTTTGCCGACAGGGGCTACTGTGGCGTCTGTGGTGACTGTGGCTACTATGGCGATTGTGGTGACTATGGGACTGTAGCGAGTAGGTTGACGGTTGTGACTGTGGAGACTGTGGCGACTGGGGCAATTGTGGTGACTGTGGCGATAAGGTTGACTGTTGCGACTGGGGTGACTGTCGTGACTGTGGCGACTGAGTCAATTTATATTAATAATTTAGAAGTTACCGCAAAATTCAATAGGCTTAATTTTTTATGGTTTTCCACGATCTCATTATAGTCTATATTTTATATGTTATTCCGGGCGCAGACAAGTCCAAAAAATCTAATATCATTGAAATCGGTCCAGCTGTTCTCGTCTTAACTAACCCGACTTTATTTTATATAATAATAATATAGATTATTAGTTTTTGTATTGTTATGTTTTATTTCATGGCAGATATCAACGTTGCCGTGGGGTGCCGGCAGTAGAATGTTACCCCTCTAATTGCTGAAATGAAGATCAACGTTTCTTATTATTTAACGTCCTTTGGAAAGAGACATTTCCAAAAATAAGGTTTTGCAAAGCGAGTACGAGGCACAAAATCGTGGAACCGCCTCGAACATCTGTCAAAGCTCCTCGCTTCTAAATTTCCGCTCAGCTCAACGGTCACTGGTAACATTTCTCACTTACTGAGCTTTTCTAAAACCAGTCCTGTTCAAATAAAAGAACATCACGTTCTGTTTTTGTTTTGGATCTAGCTACGTGTGATTCTAGCCGCCATCGTGGCGCATAAGGTCAAAACAAAGGCATTACATCATACTAATTTCGATCCATAAATCAAGCCACAAGCTAGCTTACCTACGTAGTTTCAGCTTCACATTGCGTAATGTTTTCATAAACAGCGGAAATGGCTCACATCCGAGAAATGCAAGCTGCAAAAGGAAGCACTGTTTAAACTGGCTTATGATTAACGATTTGGCTTATTCATTTGTCTTTGTTTGTTTTATCAAAAACAATCAAAAATGTGCTTGTTCCGTTGGCGGTCGACGACTGAGGCGTGATTAACGAGGACGTTCTGTGCTGAGTTCAAAATGAAATGAACCTTATTGAGTGCCGCAAAGTTCTCAGTGGGAAAGTAAACTCTCTAATCGCTGGCCTTACCGGAGGGTTAATTTACAGGTTCGAGAAAGATGATAATTTGAAGTTTAAACTGGAGCAATCCTTATCCTGTTGATCAATATTTTTTAGAAAGCGTTAATTTAAAACGACACCATGTTGCCTTATGCAATCGACTTCGTATTTAAAACGTTTTTAGTCGTAGTTGATTATGTAAGGCAATATTGATTACGAGAAACAATAGATAGATAGTTAGATAGATAAAGCATTTATTTGTTACACCAACACATACCATACAACATTAACACAACAATATTATCACACAAATTTAAACAAAATACAATAGCTCCGTAAATTGAGAAAATAAAGATATAAATAAGTACTTGATTATAGGTATATCGGCACGCGATTATTGTTTAATATAGAAGAAGTTGCCGTGAGGTGCCCACATTAGAATGCCTCTTCTCTCTTGCCCCTGGATGCAGTACGAATCTGGTAAGGGGCTGCTCTGCTCCGGAAGATGGGCAGCAGCGTCTTTACGTGTATAAACATCCATACTGCGCTCGCCAACCCGGCTGCCAAGCGTGGCGAGTATGGCAACAATCCCCTTATGATCTTGGAAATGTATGAGGAAGGTCTATGTCCAGCAGTGGACGTGGACAGCAGTCCTACGCCTGTAATGATGATGATAAAAGAAGAAGAAGAGAAGAGAAGAATAGAGAAGTATTTATTGAGAACGGTCACTCCAATAAATAGCAGGGAATTCAGATTAATCAAAGAAAATAGGACATCTTATGTGTCCTATTGTTGTATAGAAAACATAAATCCAGTCCATCGAAAAAAAATTTAATACTTGCAAATTGATTGGCTCTACTGTTTCAAAGCCCTGTAGGAAATTTAAGTTAAACCATTAAGAATAAGTTCGTGTAAAAATAAACATCTGATAAAAATCAAGATCTGTTGAGATCATTATGCTCCAGACTTCCAATTAACATACTAAAAAAGACTTATAATAGAGTAAGGTTATTATGGAATACATTTCCATAAATCATCAATACGTTCGCTTCTCCATCATATATTTTTATATTTAAATTGATACCAATATAAATATTTGGAACGCTGTAAAAGGTAATTGTACAATCGGATTTGCCTATTATGAATGTTGAATTAAGAGATGAGTCAGCTGATATTTTCACTCAACTAGTGAATGCAGAAAAGGAATTGCTTTTAGTGTCGGCTGGTTGCCTATCCATTAACAAATGAAAATTCATGAAACATCACAATCATAAACATACATGCATCAGATATTAAGTAATTGTAGACGTGAGTAAATGAAGGTGCTATGTAATATTTTTTTTTGTTTTTGCATTTTTTTCCAGAATGAAGGGTGTTATGTCCATCTACCTACATAGTTGTCTCAACGAAACTATGCATTATTTTAAATGGAATAAAGGATAAATCGTTACTTAATGAAGGTGCTCTGTCCTGTTACTGTGTAGAATCCTAATGAATGAAAGTGTTATGGGCCACTTAACATTACTATCAGTGTCAAAATAGTAAAAGCATTTCATGCATGTCGAGAATTCTTGTCAGTTTAAAACTTGTGCTTTGCTGTTTTGTTTTTCAAATATTTCGAGTAAGCATTTGAGACCTAAAAGTAACTCAAAATGTCAAGGGCAAAAAGACTTGTGATAGCAGCTATAAACTTTAGAGAAACTGATGTACTACCTATACATAGAAAGTGAAGTGAATTCTAATCTCGAAAACCATAATCATGGTATCACCTACATACGTGTTTATGTTTTTGTAATAGGTACCTAATTAACTACTGCTCATAAAATGGCTCTAATTTCACCGCAATTAGGCACATAATGACACCTGTAATCAAACTGTCACTTTTTTATTGCTATTATTCACAAGTGAGTTATAGCGTTTTTTTAATTGAGTTACTTCGTTCTTAAAAAAGTTTAGATACAAAAAAGATCGTGTTCAATAGTACAAATAAATTAATATACCTATTGCTTGCTCATTTCATGCAACTTCGTATTTAAATAGATAATTTCAACTTGTACAACGTGTTTTCTTCAATAAATAAAACTTTCACTCCAATAAAACTTTTATTTTCTCTATAATAATAAAACTTTGAATTCCCCATTTTGTACGTAGCTAAAACACTCTCCGCGAAAAAAAAAAAAAGAAACCTCATTCTTTTAGTCTATGGCCGATCGCTATTGTTAGATGCGCGCGCATGGGAAAACTGATTAACTTTTCCCGCCTTTGCGAAAAAAATTCACAACTCGTTTTCACTGTTGAAATTATAAGTAGTTATTTTATTAGTATTATTTTTTTCACAAGTATGTTGAAAAACGTTGTATGATACACGTGTGTATTGATGATTATCGTCCTCGGCTCTCTCAATATTACAAACAAGTGTGTAATATTGAGAGAGAGAGAGAGACTATTATATGTACTGGGTACTGGGAACGAAACTTTAAGGGGTGGTTCAAATTTGAAAGCGCTCAGCGCTGTTGCGGGTCAACGGCCGCGGCGGCGGCGCCGCCGGCGTTGTCATTTGTTGGCGCGGAATTAAAGGCAGTGTACGTACACGAGTAGGTCTTATAGGCCTTTTTATTTTTATTTATAAATGGCAACTAGTCACATTATAATAGTCCATTGTTTAGTCTATAGCATAAGAAAATCATTGTCGAAGATTAAAAAAAAATCCTTTGTTCTATGTTCGAATCTTCAGATTCGAACAAAGGATTTTTTAAAGTTTCGTTCTTGTTCGTTGTTTTTGTACATCCTGTATAATAGATGTCCTTAGCATCAGCAAAATGTCCGCCTTGGCACTAAAAGTGAAAGCAAGCTTTATCAATGCTTGAATACTGCATGTCTTATTTCAGATTCAATACATGGGATGTCTTTGGATTTTGCCCTCACCAGCATAATTCTTCATTATCCCTCCACGCTGAGGCCTCGGTGGAGCACAATTGTAGTCCCGATATAATAGAACCTTCAGATGGTGAGACCTCAAGTGACTTTCTGCCGAAAAGAAGCCATTATTACACACGTCTTGAGAATGTAAATTTATCGAACTACCCTACTGATGAAGATATTTTACCGGAGTTTTCTTCGGGCAATGATGAAGCTTACGTCCCTCTAGAAAGACCTTCTACAGATGATACAAGTTCTAATATCGATACAGACTTGCTTGTTCATACAGTAACCATGAACTCTATTGATGATCAACCTAACAACCAGCATGATAAATTTTAATGAAATATCACAAGATCTGCCTAGAAAGCGTAAAGTGTTTCCTCTCAAGGAGAACCGTTCAAAGAGACGACCGAATAATCCTGAAACTTGGAAAAGCAAGTCAGCTTCCATAGCGCGAGAAAAAGTACAAGAATACTTACCATACAAAAATAATATAGTGCCAAAAAAACTATTAATGAGGGAATATTATGTCACGGGAAATGCAGACTAGGCTGCTCTGAAAAAATCAGTATTGAAGATAGAAAAAAAATACTGGAAGCTTTCTATGCACTTGATGTGCACAGCAAAAATGCCTTACTTTTTAAGAGAATTATTAGGCAAGAGGTAAAAAGGCAGCGTAATAATGCTAGAAAACATAAGTCGGCATCATACAAGTATTTTGGCACTTACAATGATGCAACAACAAAGGTATGTAAATTGGGTCTGTGTGGGTTTTATAAAATTTTAAGGAAAAAGGTTATTATAAGCCGAATTAAGTTTGGTGGTGCTGCTCCACCTGCCGACACACAAAAACAGAGCTCATTAAATGGGCGAGGATATTAAAAAGCGTATTAAGCAACATATTTCAAGCTTTCCTGCCGAGCAATCGTACTATTCTCGCAACAAAAACATGCATAAACAATATTTGTCACCAATCTTATATGTTACAAAAATTCATAAACTGTATTTGAAAGAGTGTCAAGAAGAGCAGCTGCCTGACCACTTCAAAATCACGAAAAGCTCGTATAACCAAATATTCGTGACTAAATTCAATTTATCATTTGGATATCCCAAGAGCGATACGTGCTCTACATGCGATGCAGGAGGGTCAACTGAGGAACATTTAACAAACTATCGCAATGCTGTTCAAGCAATGGCTACCGACAGAAAAAAACCAGCTCAAGGTACTGAGGAGTTATATATATCGGTTGATTTACAGCAAACGATGCCTTTACCAAAAATAACTACTAATAAGGCATTTTATTTAAGGCAGATGTGGTTTTATAATCTGGCCATTCATGTTGTGGAAGGACCTCGTAAAGAAAAGTCTGTTTGTTGCACCTGGACTGAAGATGTGGCAGATCGTGGCAATTACGAAAATGCTTATTAAGATTTGTGGATATAGACAATTCCTGCCGTAACCAAAGAGTATATAAACACTAGCCGTAACAAGGATCATCTAATAACATGGTCTTATTCATGCGCAGGCCAAAATAAAAATTTCACGATGATTGGTTCGTACCAATACATAATCTTGAAGGGTTATTTCAAGGTCGATCACAAGTTTCCTGAGGTCGGCCACTCATTCCTCGATTCAGATAGAGATATTGGAAGGATCGAAAAAACTGCGTAAAAACGACAATGTATACGTGCCAGAGCAATACCGAGAAATAATATGTAAAGCGACACGAAACAATGTTGTTATTGATTATGTCGGAGCACTTTCGAAAAATTGCTGAAATTCAAGAAAAACTACAGTTCATTAATAGGAAAAAAGACGTTAACAAGGTAAAAGTTTCCTTCAGAGATGGGATTCAGTGGATTCGTGTGGTATACGGCTTTTATTTTTTCAAAGAATCCTATACTGAGATGACACTCTTTAAAAAGGTAAATATAATGAAAAGAAATTGAATTATTCTCAGCAAGCCCTTTCATTTGATACCCATATTATAGGATTACATTAAAAATAAGTAGTCCGCCATCTTGGGTGTTCCGCCATGTTAGTTTCGGAGTGACGTACATAGCTGACCATGCATTGTCATCCAAAGTATACAAAACTTCAGCTCAATTGGTTGAAAATATCTGCTTCAAAATTGAGTTGCAAGATTCCGCTAACAAACATATTTACATACATACATACATACAGGGCAAGCTAAATAAAAGCTTGTAAAAATAATTAATTTGGGATACCTCCCACAAACGTAAGATTTTTTTTTATTTGCCATCGTGTGGGCTATCGTTAAATGGGTATTTTAACACCATTTATGGGTTGCTAAGACAATTTTTCGATTATTATTTGTCGCTCGCCACTAAAGATGCACATAATAAGCAAAATATTACGTCCTACTAAATACCTACGTATGAATACTATGGATAGGTCATCAGGACCTACACAACTAAAAAGTTATACAGCAGCTCAAATAAAATATTCGTCCTCGCTGCTTGTTTCTAAGCAATGAAACCACTTCTCGAGAGACATAAAATTTAAGAAACTAAATTTAAATACGCGTTCGCATTTTACCGTTCATCGCTTTTTAATAAAAGTGTATTTCCTTCAACAAAATCGATTACAATGCGTGTTTTCCCAAACTAAAAGACATGCTCAGTTCCAAATGTTTTTCAGGAAATCGCCAGAAAAGTAGTGTTTCAATAAAGGAAAATGTTATTCGCAAATGCACGGGTCGAGTGGTGGCTCGGTTGGCTTCTTACCAAAACGTATCGAAGCCAGATTTATGCGGCCAGCGACGGAGGCACGATGCTATCGCGCCGCACACTCCATCGTTATTTTGTGGCAATGGATTTCACACAATAAACTAACTGTGTAGAGCCATGACTTTGTGAACACGGTATTTTAAGTAAGCTTTTACATTTTGATATTGCATGTGCTTTTTCGATTTGATTTTTTTTACCTGAATGTATAACGGTATTGGCGGCAGCGGCTAGTAGGTACTGTATAATAATAAGATGAACGTAAACTTAAACATTATACCGCTAATATCAGCAACTTTACCTTACGCACTTACCTTCCTCTTATTGCACCTATAATCAAACGCAAGCTGCAAGGCCAAAAATTGCAATTTAATTATTCTGATAAAACAACAGCTTTGATAAATTAACTTTATCCAAGGGTGAACATTACCATTAACATTTTCAATCTGAACTTCGGCATAGAACGATAAATGAACGTCTTCACGCCCCGTGAACGAGAAAATGGATGAACGATTTTTCGCGGTTCTTGGAGGCGTTAAATTATGCGTTTATCATTTAGGGATGTTTACAGAGAGTCCCGCAGGATAAAATTGAAACAACTGGAACGTTGCCAACAAATGCAATACCTACAATCCCTATTACTGTATACGTATATTTTAATACATCGACTATCTCACACAACGATCTTTTTGTGAAATGGGATGTTTTTAATTTATCCTTTTAAATTTTATAAATTTTACTACTTTCAATTTAAGTGGCCTGAATTTCCAAACATGCGGCCACGGTCGAAAGTTTAAAGTAAGAATAACTATGGAAACTATAAAATCCTTGTAACAATTTTGTACTTTTGAACTACTTTACTTTGGAACTTCGTTGTTTCAGTTTATTCAACTGCCAAACTGACTTACGAGTTACGTCACTTGAATTCAACCCCAATAATTAGGTACAACAGTAACTATTAAGGTTATTTCTGTTGGATTCCGCGCTAATTTAGCCGCATCTCGCATGTAGGTTGATTCCCGCTTTAATCAGTTCATAGCAGACATTCAAGATCTACGTGATCCTCTATGTAGGGAATATATTTCTATCACCTAGTGTGTCACGTTCTATCACGGAACATGATCTAAGATGCCTTCAATAAAGCTGGAATTGTTAAACCGTATTATGTAAATTCAAAGACAATGGCAACATTTTATGCGAAACTTGAAGCCAAAAGGCTAAGTAGGTAGTGCTCAAGTATTCATGGTTGAATGAAAACAGACACTGCGTTTTATCCACAGGCTTCGGCAAACGCATAGTGTTATTATGGAAGTGGTCCAATTGCAGTCTTCAATTGAGACTAAAATATTAACTGGCATTCTTTCCAATTAGTCTTAACTGGAATGATTACAAATGCCATTTAACAGGAACGAATGAATTAATAAATATTTATTAACACAAATACTACAATTCTGACAGTGCCTTACTAGCTAATAATCTAAGAAAAACAAAGATGAGGTTTCGAACATGCACACACACATACATTTACAATCATCATCATCATTTCAGTCGTTAAACGTCCACTACTGAACACTCCTTCATGGATCTCCATGAGGGGTTGTTGCCATACCACGCTTGGCAGGCGGGTTGGTGAGCGCAGTACGGGATGTTGATACACGGAAAGACGCTGCTGCCCATCTTCCGGAGGTATCCCTTAGCAGGCTCTTACTGCATCCACGAGCAAGAGAGGAGGGGCAATATTCTACTGCCGGTGCCCCACGTGATGGTGATGGAATACCAAGCATTACATAATTTGAGGTAATTTGGTTTTCCGTTACTCTGTATAGTGGCCAGTTCGACAAAACGCCATTCTCTTAAGTAAGGAAGTAATAATTTTTACTTCCCTTATTTTTTTTTAATTGATACCGCGGTTTCGTGCAGCTGCGAAAGCATTCACCTTGGTTCACTTATTTGACTTTATTTGTGGCGTTTGTTCCCGCCGCGCATTGGACTCAGTCCAACAGTTTTACACAATCATTCCACTCAACTAAGCGTTGCCATAAACACAACTAGTCGGGTGTGAATAGCGCAAAAATGGAATACATATCGATACAAAATTTTATCGGCGATCTCGCTGTCGGAATTTGCTATTCCAGCAGTAGAATGTTGCCCTCCTTTCTTGTAAGAAGAATTCTCAGTAAGAATCTGAAAATGTATACATCCAGAAGAAGGGCAGCAGCGTTATCCCATGTACTAACATCCTATACTGCCAACCCGTCTGCCAAGCTATAGGACTTTCATTGCTGAACATATAGGCCTCCCTCATGATCATGAGGGGGTTGTTGTCATACGTGGTGAGTACGGCAACTCCCTCATGATCATGAGGGGGTTGTTGTCATACGTGGTGAGTACGGCAACTCTCTCATGATCATGAGGGGGTTGTTGTCATACGTGGTGAGTACGGCAACTCCCTCATGATCATGAGGGGGTTGTTGTCATACGTGGTGAGTACGGCAACTCCCTCATGATCATGAGGGGGTTGTTGTCATACGTGGTGAGTACGGCAACTCCCTCATGATCATGAGGGGGTTGTTGTCATACGTGGTGAGTACGGCAACTCCCTCATGATCATGAGGGAGTTGTTGTCATACGTGGTGAGTACGGCAACTCCCTCATGATCATGAGGGGGTTGTTGTCATACGTGGTGAGTACGGCAACTCCCTCATGATCATGAGGGGGTTGTTGTCATACGTGGTGAGTACGGCAACTCCCTCATGATCATGAGGGGGTTGTTGTCATACGTGGTGAGTACGGCAACTCCCTCATGATCATGAGGGAGTTGTTGTCATACGTGGTGAGTACGGCAACTCCCTCATGATCATGAGGGGGTTGTTGTCATACGTGGTGAGTACGGCAACTCCCTCATGATCATGAGGGGGTTGTTGTCATACGTGGTGAGTACGGCAACTCCCTCATGATCATGAGGGGGTTGTTGTCATACGTGGTGAGTACGGCAACTCCCTCATGATCATGAGGGGGTTGTTGTCATACGTGGTGAGTACGGCAACTCCCTCATGATCATGAGGGGGTTGTTGTCATACGTGGTGAGTACGGCAACTCCCTCATGATCATGAGGGGGTTGTTGTCATACGTGGTGAGTACGGCAACTCCCTCATGATCATGAGGGGGTTGTTGTCATACGTGGTGAGTACGGCAACTCTCTCATGATCATGAGGGGGTTGTTGTCATACGTGGTGAGTACGGCAACTCCCTCATGATCATGAGGGGGTTGTGGTCATACGTGGTGAGTACGGCAACTCCCTCATGATCATGAGGGGGTTGTTGTCATACGTGGTGAGTACGGCAACTCCCTCATGATCATGAGGGGGTTGTTGTCATACGTGGTGAGTACGGCAACTCCCTCATGATCATGAGGGGGTTGTTGTCATACGTGGTGAGTACGGCAACTCCCTCATGATCATGAGGGGGTTGTTGTCATACGTGGTGAGTACGGCAACTCCCTCATGATCATGAGGGAGTTGTTGTCATACGTGGTGAGTATGGCAACTCCCTCATGATCATGAGGGAGGTCTATGTCCAGCAATGAAAGTCCTACAGCTGAGATGAATGTCTCGACGATACATGAATTGTGATGGCGAAAGTTCAAGACAAACTGTTGAAAATGGGTTACTTAATAGGGACAGTGGCTTGCAAAAATCTGTAATTATATTAATTTAATTAATATTAATAAAAAATAAAGCTAGACTACTACTGACTGACTTACATCATAGTTCTCGCAATTCCACTTGGAATATGGGAAATCCGAAGGTGGGGTTGTGTGTGTTGGTACCCCAAATCAAAAAACTTTTAAGCGTTAATAATAAAATTTAAATATAGGCTTATTCATTGTTATATTAAACAGGTTTTCTATTCACCTTAATTATTCGTTGAAAATAATGTGAGTAGAAAACCCGTTTAAATGAATAGTGTAAATCACGAGTCATTTGAAAGTAATATAGCCTTATTGTATAAAAAATAAAATTTAAAGTCGGCTGTTCCATCCATTATATTTCTATTACTTTTGTTGCCAACGAATTAAATCCGGCCCACCTATAATACTTTCCAAGTGCCTAAGCTGACAAAATTATCCGTAAATTGAATTTTTACAGGATGTGATGCGTAAGGAATTTCATTACAGCTTGAATGTTATGTCTCGCTGAAATTAATAAAAAAACTCATTTGGATTGCCGTAACAACATTTTTCAACCTTGACCTGTTTTTGGTGCCGTTACTAGGTACGTACACAAAAATGTCAGTAAGGAATCCATACTCGAATAACACACTAAGGTATAAAAAGTTCCGGCAAAAAAGATTGTTAATTTAGCATATCGATTTTTATATTTTTGTCGAATTAAGAGCTGATGTAAATATATGGGTGCCTATTTTGTCTCCGAAAAACGATTGTCCGAAAATCACAATCAATAACAATTGTCTCCGAAACATCATCATCCATAATATTATGGTCCCTTAAATAACATTTGCAATTAGATATTGTTCATCCTAATGCAACGAGCATAAAATTATTTTACGTAATATATAACTTCCATAATTTTCATCGTTATGAACATAATGTGTCCTAAATAATAATAACGAATCATAAAACTTATTATCCCAAATATTTATTCCAGTGGCAGAATCGAGACGGAAGGACAGTAGGTAATTAAGTTTTTTTTACAACTACCTGAAAACACTGCCTGGGACATAACCGAGTTGGAGAGACAGGAGGTTATTAGGTTATATTTTATAACCATCCGAAAACCCTGACTGTGATAGAACCGAGATGTAGAGACAGTAGGTTATTAGGTTTTTTTTATAACCATCTAAAAACACTGCCTGTGGCAGAACCGAGATGGAGAGACAGTAGGTTATTAGGTTTTTAAAACGACAAGAAGTGCTAATAAATAAGTAAGGCTAGTAAAAAAACTACGCGACAGCTGCAGCGGCCGCCAACAAAATTTTATGGAACATGAAAATTATTCAAATAAATAATTATGAGAATAATGTTTATGAGTTAATAATGTTATGGATTTCTTTACTTATTGCAAATCACTTTATGGATTGTAATCGTTATAGATATTAGTGGAAACTATATTAGGGATCCTTATATTTTGATTGTGATTATTCGGGCAATCGATGATCATGAAAATATTTTTTATGGATTATTATATTAGGGAAATAATATTTCGGAGACAAAAAAGGCAACCTAAAAAATACTTACGGTAGTGAGAATTATAAACAAAGGAAAAGCAATTTTTATATTTTATTTTTTTCGAATTGACTTTATAAGTGTTGACCGCAGATGGTTATGACAACGTTACCGGACTATGGCGAGCGGGCGCCCAAGTTAAGCTGCAAAAGTTATTATGGGGCAACAAGCACTAGGGCACCACTTAGGTACGAACCACGGCTTGGACTGTTGCCAGATTTTTAAATGTAGTGATGGTTAACGTCTAGGTGCAAAATTGCACCTTAAGACAGAAGAGTGTATTCTTCGACCCCGCCGGCGGGACAGTTTATTGGATGTGTGTCTAACAGCTAATGTGGGACGGGTTGACGTCACCTCCGGATTAGCGGCGGTGAGTTCGTCAACGGACAAGCCGAGAACGTGTCTCGGTCGACAGAGGAACCTCGGCCGACGGAGGAAGCTTATTTTTTGTCAGAACTATTTAAACTTTACTCTCCTTTTTATCATCACCATCATCTTAGCCTTAGGACGTCTACTGCTGGACAAAGGCCTCCGTCATGGATCTCCAAGATCGTGAGGGGTTGTTGCCATACTCACCACGATTTGCAGGCGGCTTGGCGAGCGCAGTACAGGATGTTGATACACGGAAAGGCGCTGCTGCCCATCTTCCGGAGGTACCCTTGGCAGATTCTTATTGGATCCTCCTATTGGTACCTCACGGCAACTTTATATAAAAGGTTAAATAGCCCTTATTTACCTGACTAGCTGAGAGGATGGTATAGATGCTTGGCAAGCCTAATCCATCTAACAATGGCAATGCACGCTTACCCATACATCATGAAAACTAGTTGTTGACGCTCTACAAATCATCTACAATAAATGCGAAGGCCTTCACTATTTACCGGACATTTTCTTATCTTCCAAGTAGGTACCTAACCAAAAGTCAATTCTGAAGTGATATCCATAATCAGCACTGAACCCATATCTATAACGTAACAGACAAGACAGGCCACACGCAAACTCTCATCGAAGTGCAATCAGGTGTAACATTCGGCAAATCTAATAGTAATTGGGAACCAGCGATTCTCCACCGTGCCGTGGGGTGCCAGCAGTAGAATGTTACCCCTATGCCCGTGAATACAGTAAAAGCCACTAAATCGGCACAGACGTAATCACGTAGTTTTATTTTAGATTAATTACCAAATATTGTTTTTAAAAAAGCATATACACGTTCCCAAACCAAGAGTATCTATACCATCCTCTGTACTACTAAACAAAATTTAAAATACACCTTGTTACCTAGTGAATAAGTTTTTGAATTGAATCTCATTTCTTACATATTATTAATTCAAGTCGCTTCCCGCATCTATCTGTCTGGCTGTTTGGCTTCGTGCTCCTCCAAGCCCACGAATCCGATTTTGATGTGGTTTTCACTTGGATAGAATCAAGAGAAAGGATTAAAAGTAAAATTTACTGAGGTTTGGTGTAAGTTCGCTAAACTATGATGAAGATTATTGAAGTTGTCGGAAAATTTCATGCATTTCATGATTGGAAGTTGTTTTGGCGAGCGCCGCGTTAACAATTGAAGTTATATGCATGTGATGTACATATGTATTGTAGTTGCTTGTAAAAAGGTCTACAAAAAAGTCCGCAACGCAACATCTTCTATGGTTATATAATAGTAACCATTTTTCCAATTAAAATTTTGATTTAAAAGTATGCATTATTTGGGAAACCTTTTTAACCAACATCGTGTTAATAACATATACTTAATCTTAAAAAGCCGTGTTGGCCGAGTTGTATGTACCCCCGACTTTCGATCCGAAGGTCGTGGGTTCGATACCGGCCGTGCACCAATGGATTTTTCTTTCTTGAAAAATTTATGTGCACTCTTAACACGAGCTTTTACGGTGAAGGAAACATCGTGACGTGAGGAAACCCGCGGCTTAGTTAGCTTCAGACATATTGACCTGTTCTTTCCTCTGAATAATAGCTGACTAAGCTGAGAGGATGGTATAGGTGCTGGGCAAGCCTAATCCATCTTACAATGTCCCGTACAGCATGATTACCAGTTGCTGACGCTGTATAAATCATCTATAATAGATGCAAAAGCCTTAATCTTAATATTTTTATAATCTTGTGTAGTTCATATAAAACATATTTGCCCTTTAAACTACAAAATTTGAAAATCATACTCTTTTAACTTTTCATACAAGACGACCGATAAATTGGTTCATCCGTACGCCTATGCGAAGCAGGGCGGGATCGCTAGTGTTTACTGAAAAGAGGGCAACCAAACCATACAATAATAGGTTTTGTGAGACTATGTCTATAAGACATAAGTCCAACTCTTGTAGTAAATAAGTACCTAAATAGTTACACGCTTAATGAGCCGTTTTCAGTAACAAAACAAAAAGAGTTTTCTACTAAACCTAACAGATGGAGCTGGCAAGCGGAGTAAGCAAGTTTGTGATTAATCCTGTCATTGTCAAATTGTGCCTACCAGTAAAAGAAAATTAACGCCATCTATAAGGTACGAGGTAACTATTTTTGAAGTTTTTACTTTTTAATGAAAACGCCTCATTGCAAAATTGTTTATACTCGTAACGCTCACCAATGGACACGATTGGTTAATTGAGACCATAGACGAGATATAACATTGAGGCCACTAGCTTCGAGTGAAAAGTCATGCGGGCCATACGTGAGCGATTTAAAAAATAGAACCTGCTCTCAGCAGCGATCTCTTTGACGGTAAAATACTGTCATATGTAGTACAATAAAATTTGGCGCTAATGAGCGTACAGCATGTACTCGTACAGTTTCTAGCGCTTATCGTCAATAACACTTTCAGCCTGTTCATTTTCACACGAGCTGGAGGGGCAATATGCCTGGCCCTAACATAACTTAAGCTCGTTACAGCAATAAAATTATATAGTAAGCAACACACCTGGCGGTCCTTTGAAAACAGATGGTGTAGTTAATACGGGAAATTGCATATTTTATTGAGGTAAGCAGTAAATTACCACCTTAGCATCAACTGTTAAATTCAATTTATAGGGTGCCTTTTGACCGCCTGGATTACGAAGGTGGATTTCAGAAGCAGTAATCAGCTTTGTGACTTTTATGGAAATTAATGTTAAATGCATTCACGCAAACTAAAGCTACAAAACCTGCATAGGAACCGTGAATTGTTCTAATAACTTGAGCTTATTGGATAGTAATTGCACATTGCGGACATGACATACCTCTATAACGAAACTGTTAAACTGACACCAATTTCGTCATTTAATATTGTAATTTTTTTATTACTATTATAACATCATTATTATTATTATTATTACTAGCCATTTTCGTCCCACTGCAGGGCAAAGGCCTCCCTATTATAAAATGAAAAATATATTTTCATAATTCTCTTTCTGAGTCAAACGTGTGGTCATGGTGATTCAACTCACAGTTCCATCCCAAATGTATGGTGTACAATTAGTTAGGTACACATATAAAGGCGATCTTATCAAAACAGCATCCTTCAACTTGTCTCAAATACGGCAGACTAAGCTCAGCGTGGGTCGGATAACGTTGCAAGTTACCGTTATTCAAAGGCACTTCGGCAATATCGAGTCATGTTAGGATTTACTTGTGTTAAACAAGCTTTATTGAGCGTGTGGGAACGCAAGTTCTGTGTAAATTGAACCGGCGGCGTTGCTGTCTCTACCTGACTGACGTGGCTCTTACTACAAGGTGGATAGAACGTTCCAACATTGTTACATCTTGGTTTTCTCGGAGACTCGGCTTTTGTTAGCGATACTCCTTACTGGCATTTAGGTTACCAAAGTCAAAGACTAAAATAACTTTGAAATGACAATTTACAAAAGAAAAACAAAACCCATTTTGAAAAATTTGTGCTTTATTCAGTTTAAATGTGTTTTGTTTTTCTACATAATGGGGTACGTTCGCTTCAGTATACTTTTTCAAATCAAATCAATAATTTATTTGCGAGAATACAAGTAAATAAAAAAATCTTAAAGCTAGGGTAGTTACAGTATTCAGTCTGCATGCAGACGTGCAAATATTTAAAAGTCATATAAAAACAATTATCAGTTAAGTAACCAAGTAAGTAGCTGATGTTATACATATTGATACACATGTTATAAACATTTATTTTATAAAATATCCATAAGGGAAGGGGGTTTGTAGATTAAATTGTAAAGTTTGGCCCTTTTTTGCCGAGTTATCACATCTTTGCGTCTTTTAAAATAATTTGTGTGAGATTTAACAAATAAACAAATTTACCTAGTAAACATACATGGGGAGAGCAGAATTTGACATGTTTTGAAGAGAGGTTTGCAGCTATCGAGGAACCAAGACCTGGTTAATACTCACAAGAATAATAATACTTACAAGAAAGGAGAGGCAACATTATACTGCCGGCACACGGCTTTACGGGACGAGACCTATTGTAATTTGATAATCGCTTGAAATGGTTCCTCTAAAATATATTAAACACTAGCTTGTGCCCGCCGCTTCGCATGCGTTGTACCCGGATAAAAACCTATGCCGATGTGTTAATCCTAGTCAACGTCTATACGTTTGCAAAATTTCAGCTTAATACGTACGCTAGTTTTTGCGTGAAGAGGTAACAAACCTCCATACAAACAAACTTTCGGCTTTATAATATTAGTGAGATTGTTTGACAGAGCGCCGTAACTGCGTTATATGTATCTAATCACGCCCTTGAATACAAAATATTACGGGTGACGTACTAATTCCTCTCAATTAAGGTTATTTTTAGTTTTAATTAACTCAAAAATTCAAGTCTTTAAAGAAACACCAATTAACTTTGACCCGGGAACTAAATTGCATAACGTGGGAGTTAAAAATAATGGACGTCTGGTAATAAGAATATTTAAGACATCTTTTAAAAGTCTGGTAGGTATAAACTTACAATACAAACTCCGTGAAAGTTAGCTTTTTTTGTAATCGTAGCTTAAAATATAATTGCCGACCTGAAATTAGTTTTAAACTGTTTAACGGGTCTAGGCGACTGATCTATCGCTTCATAGGTTTAAGCTTTTTATAAAACAAAATCTCGTGGAAAAAGCTTTTTACTCCATAAATGATTATTTGTATGATATTGACCTTGGCCGAGTGTTGCTCGGTTCAACCACAATAAGAATTGTTGTAATCTTACAAATCATAAGTAACCGATATTCTTGCGAACATTAAATTAAGCATAATACTAAGACAGAAATTATGAATAGAAGTGAAAGTGTGAGGTTTCTTGGTCGCTTCTTTCCCTCACTTGGAAGAAAGTTATCTGAAGCGAACGAAGACGAATTTAATATTAAAACACAGGGTTATTAGATTAATCATCATCATCTCAGCCGTCTGCTGTTCACGTCCATTGCTGGACATAGGCCTCCCTCGTGGATAACCAAGATCATGAGGGGGTCGTTGCCATACTGCGGCGGGCTGGCGATTGCAGTACAGAATGTTAATCACGGAAAGACGCTAATCTTCTACCGGCACCCCACGGCAGCCGATAAAAGATTATTTAAACCTGAATGGATTTTGATGAAACTTTAAATAATATAGCTTACACATCAGAATAACACATAGGTTATAAATTATAATTTATAAAGAAATAGTGTGAATTATTCAAAACTATAAAGATATGGGTCAAGTAGTTGCCGTGGGGTGCCGGCAGTAGAATGTTACCCCTCCATTCATGCCCGTGGATGCAGTAAGAGCCTGCTAAGGGATACCTCCGGAAGATGGGCAGCAGCGTCTTCCCGTGTATCAACATCCGTACTGCGCTCGCAAACCTGCCTGCCAAGCGTGGTGAGTATGGCAACTACCCCTCATTGAGAGGGAGGCCTGTGTTCAGTAGTGGACGTATTACGGCCGAAATGATGATGATTACGAAGTAGGAAAAAATCTGCCATCTGCGAGCTATTCTATTATATTCTGGCGTGCACCGCAAAAACGCAAAACCGTTGGGAGTTACAAGTATATAATGTATAATGGAAATGTTTATCTCACTGATATTATAAATCCAAAACTTTTTTGTAAAGATGTACGTATGGAGGTTTGTTACCTCTTCACGCAAAAACTATGAGGATATAGAGCTGAAATTTTGCACACGTATAAATATCAGCTCTATATCCACATCTGTGGACCAGGAACAACACATAGACTACTTTTTGTTCCAAAATTGAGTTCCCAAAGATAATTATGACGTAAACAGTTTTCTTTTATATGAAAATTTGACTTTGTTACATCTTCACGCAAAAACAGCGCTACGGGTATAGTTGAAAATTGATTTCATCTACCGCAGCGTCCGCTAAAGTGCCGTATTCAGATTGCGTCAGGGAAACTTAGTCGTTAAAAAACCAGCTACCGCAACCTCTGACAAAGTTATTTTTTCTGGTTACGTCAGGTACAGTTTAAGAGACAAGTCACAAAAAAATGGTTCAGCAGTATCTGCCAAATTCCTTCCTTAAGTTTAAGGATAAGTCTTTACAATGTAACACAAGCTCTGCTTAGCTTGGGGCTAGATGATGCTGTGTGAATTGTCCAGCATTATTTATTTATTATTATTATTAATGTTCTGCTACGGTCTGCCAAAGTCCCTTCCTTAGTCAGGGATGGATGTCTGCACTTGGAAAAAATATGTCAAATTAACATTGCGCGGGCGAGGCGGAGGGTAAAAGCTAGCACGAAATAAAATAATTAGAAGTGCACTCAGCCTCGTCGATTCGATGCGGCTGACCTCTTGTAGCAGACCACACGCCGTCGGCGCCGATAGATTCATTGTAGAGCTTTTATAGGTAGCGTAGTGATGTATCGATCATAAACAATAATGAATAAAGGGTATATATTTTATAAATTACCCAATAAATGTATTTGTACCTAAACAGTAGATCTGTTACCTATAAATTGAATCACCAAGTAGAATTTGGTTCTACCACTTCGCCGGCCGCCGAGCGCAGTACGAGACGTCGATACAAAGACGCTGCTGTCCATCTTCCGGAGGTATTCTTGGCAGATTCTTACTGCATCCACGGGCAAGAGAGGAGAGGGAAAATTCGTCTGCCGATGGCTTAGTCGGCTATAATTAGAGGAAATAAATTTCCACGGTGTTTTGGTTCACCGGTAAAGCACGCGTGCAGTGTGTACTGCACGTACATAGCACACATGACGAACGCATTTATAGTGCATCTAGAAGAAATACAATGTTCAAACACAATGATTCTATTCTCGTAGGAGACTGCGGCTACATGAACAGAACATGATGCCCCTCGCTAATGTACGAATCCCTGCAATATGGAAGAGACGCTTGCCAGTTTTAGCATTGGAAATGCATCTAATTCTAATTTTAGTGGGGGTTTCCCGATCTGCACTGACGTCCCGCATTGGGGTGTATTAGGAATGCATGTAGGTACATTTAAAATTAAACCGGCCAAAAACGAGTCGGACTCACGCACTGAGGGTTTCGTGCCATCATGCAATACAAGCATTGGTACGGGGGTACCAGAAAAGGGGGCGAAGGTTTCCGAAAAATGCCTTTGGTGACCTTTGGAGGTCACAATAACTCCGGTCGCTGTGACCCTAGGGTCACCAAAATCAATCAGTACTCTTCTCTCATTAAAACAGTGCTAACAAAAAGGTTTTATGTAAATCGGTCAACGCGTTCGGTAGTAATCGTGTCATGCACAGACAGACAGACAGCGCTATGCATAACAGGGAGCTTCGCCCCCTGACTAATATATGAAGAAGGCGGTTTATATTTGTTGGAGAACCTTGTCAGTGCCATGTTGATAATATATAGGTACATTTTAGAAACCCCCTTTTCACCCCCCTTGGATCAGTGAAAAAGCGTTATCTTATACCATTTCAAGTCGATAGCATCAGTAGTTCTCAAGTTATCCATTTGTGACAGACAGACAAACAAAGTCACACCATAAGGGTTCCTTTTACCATTTTGGTCCGGAACCCTAAAAATGCCCTACTGTTACTATTGAAGTTTTTATATAATGTTATGCAGGAAAAAGGAGAACAGTTACCTCCAGATGGCCCAGAATGAATATAAATAAATAATAAATAAATAAATAATGCTGGAAAAATCACACAGCATCATCTAGCCCCAAGCTAAGCAGAGCTTGTGTTATGGGTACTAGATGACTGATATACTTAATACATTATACTACATAGATAGATATTTTTATTATATATATAAAAACACCCAGACCACCCTGAACAAATATCTGCAGATCGTACAGGCATTTGTCCCGAGGCGGGAATCGAACCCGCAACCCCTTGCGTCGCAGGCGGACCTTCGCCCGCTGCGCCACAGAGCTCGTCGAAATATGATAGATATGGCCAGCTCCATGGGAAACTATACTAGAGCAAGGAGTAGTAAGGTAGCAACGTTCAGTAGCTAGTGGAAGGATTACCCCAGATTGCCGACAAACCCAGTTAGACTTAGACTTATGCATAATTATAGATACTTCTGATTAGTTCAATCATTAGGCAGGTATTTTATCTAGAACCTGCAATATTTGAACAACAAAAAGGCTTCCTCATTCGACCACGGAACATAAATGAAACTCGCTATTTTATGAGCTTGTTAGAATAGATTTATTTACTAATTGGGGTGTTTATAGATTTGTTTACTAATTAATTTCGTAAATTATAAGCAATACATTCGCTATCAGTTCACTGTAAGTAATTCAATAACTTTCATCATACACGTGGTGTAATATCTTGTTTGGAACAAGGAGTTTTACCTAGTTACTAGTTAAAACTGTGTCTAAATTTATTGTTTTAATAATAATAATAATAAGCCCCCTAAATCCAACCATACGTCCGAATCGAACATCAGATTCACGTGGGGGGCGGACACGCGAAAATAGTAGTTCTGGCGCGGCTAACATGGCTCTGGGAACCCATTTTAATGGAGATGAAGTTAAGAAGTAAACGTATAGGGCCGCTGTCCGGGGGCAATCGCCGGAGCACACCTGGAGCTGACGCTGGGTGTCACAGCATGCGAACCGTCAGCGGAGAGGAGTTGAATAGGCGGGCTCCCTCCGGATCTTCCGAAAATGTTACAGCCAACCCGACTGATGACAGACTGACAGACAATGACAACATTAGCTTAAATTCATCGAATACAGTAGTAGAACCATATAGTCCATCAACAGCGTCTTATATTCCATCACCCGTATCCTCAGTAGGTCGCAGCTCTCGTGAAGCACCTACATCAGACTTAGATGTTGCGCAGGTGGCGAATGCCTTTTTACCTGCGTCCACTAAGGCTGGAAAACCTAGAGTGCGCATGAAATGGAGCAAAGATGTAAACCTATTTATCATGCGCACATACTTCTACATTACTAAATTAGAGACAGACATGACTACCTATCGTAAGCAACTCCATGAAATTTTCACAAGACAATATCCTTCTGTAAGTGTTTCTGAACAGCGTATTTCGGACCAAAGAAGAGCAATTCTACGTAATAAACTATTAACAGAACAAGAACTTCGACAACTGAAAGATGAGGTGCAAAAGCAAATAAATAGCAATGTAGAGCAATTAGCGGATGACAATCCTATGACTCAACGGCAAACCCTAGCGCAAAATAATATGCACTCTCAGCCACAACACCTCACCAATTCCCAAACACTTACTCAATCACAAATGACTTATACATCTACTCAAATACCATCACAACATCTAAGTGACTCTCATAATTTATCACAAACCACAAACGCGTCAACACAAACCGAGAACTTAATTTTAACATTAGAAAATGACATAGAAATTCTAGAACATCCTCCCCGAAATACAGCAACAGCTACACAAGAAATAATCGATAAATTTACAACAGCATTAACTAAGTATTCTGGAATGGATCCAGTGGCTAGACCAAAACTACCGAAGTTAAAATATAGTAATCACCTTAGTCAACTAATACATCTTTTTAACCATACGATTTTGAACCCATATCTATCGAATGAGACACAACTGTTAGATATCCACACACTCATTTACTGTACAGCTGTAGTAATTTCAGAAGAACTTAACTTTAAAATAACTGAAGAAGGGAGTAGTAATAGTAAACCCCAGAATAAATATAATAATAAACCCTCCTGGCAAGTTAGATTGGAAAAAGACATTGAAAAACTCAGAGCAGATTGTGGACGACTTACACAATACATAAAAAACAATAAATCTCGTAAAGTTGTTAAGAGGGTGGAAGAAATATTTAGAAATAGGGCAGTGCACACTAGACATGAAACAAATAATAAGAAACCAGAAGAGTTTTTAGATACTCTCAAACAAAAGTTATCATTAAAAGTTCATAGACTTAAGAGATACACAAAAGCAGAAAACAGGAAAAAAGACAACATCTTGTTTGCCACAAACGAAAAAAGGTTTTACAGGGGTTTACAGAAATCCACCCAAAACTCAACAGACACAACTGTTCCAACACAATCAGAATTAGAAACTTTCTGGGCTAGCATATGGGAACAAACATTGCAACACAATGACAAAGCAGCTTGGATAGATACTGAAAAAACGAAATGGGAAACTGTAGATGAAATGAGCTTTGATGAAATAACAGAATCAGACATAAATATTATAACAGCCAAACTACACAATTGGAAGTCACCGGGCATCGACAAAATACATAACTATTGGTACAAAAAGTTAACTTCATTACATAAGCAATTAGCAAAAAATTTAAATGACATTGTTTTAGGAAAACAAAACCTACCCGAATTTATAGCCACGGGTATTACCTATATGCTGCCCAAAACAAACCATTCAACACAACCTTCACAATACAGACCGATCACGTGCCTACCAACCACATACAAGATATTAACATCAGTCATTACTAGTAAGATCAGCATTCACATAGAACACAATCAAATTATATCCGAAGAACAGAAAGGATGTAGGCGAGGCCACATGGGATGCAAAGAACAGCTCATCATAGATTCAACAATTCACAAACATGCTTCCTCAAAAAATAGAAACTTACACTGCACTTATATTGACTATAAAAAAGCCTTCGATAGTATTCCACATAGCTGGCTGCTTCAAATCTTAGAAATATATAAAATAAATCCCACGATAATTACATGTCTTCGCAATATCATGCCCCTTTGGAAGACCACCCTCCAACTAAATAATCACAATAATACAGTAACTACCCGTACGATTGCCATCAAGAAAGGTATATACCAAGGAGACTCTTTAAGCCCCTTGTGGTTTTGTTTAGCCCTAAACCCCCTATCACACCTACTCAACAGCTGCAAAGTAGGATACAGTTTTAAAAACACCACAACTGATACACCGATTTCACATCTTATTTATATGGACGATATTAAATTATACACAAGAACCGATAAAGATATGAAAAAACTAATAGATATAACAACAAAATTTAGTAGAGATATAAATATGGAATTTGGTGTAGATAAATGTAAAACACTGCATATATGTAATCAAAGGGAAAATCCAACCAGGCAATTACACAATAGATACTAACGATACTATCACATCAATGGAAGCAAATGATCTTTATAAGTACCTAGGATACAAACAATTAAAAGGAATAGATCATACTGCAACTAAACAAACTTTATCTATTGAATATAAAAATCGAATTACTAAAATCTGTAAAACTCAACTCTCTGGGAAAAACCTTATCAAAGCTATATATATATATATATATATATATATATATATATATATATATATATATATATATATATATATATATATATATATATATATATATATATATATTATATATATATATATATATATTATATATATATATATATTATACTTATGCAATTCCTATTCTAACATATTCTTTCGGTATTTTGAAATGGACTAAAACAGATATTGAGAACATTGAAAGAACCACACGCACCACACTAACAAAACATAAACACTTACACCCTAAATCAGCTATAGAAAGACTCACTATCAAACGACAAAATGGAGGTAGAGGAATGATAGACATCCACCATCTCTGGCTAAAACAAGTACATAACTTTCACACCTTCTTCCATACAAAATCCCAAACTAGTCACATACATAAAACAATAGTTGACAACGATATTCACTACACACCACTTAACCTAACTAGAGCAATGCATACAGAAAACCTTATCACTGCCAACTTACAACTACAGAGGATAGAGAGTTGGAAGAAAAAAGTACTGCATGGACGTCATCCCCATGATATAGAACAAACACATATTGATAGTGAGGCATCAAATAAATGGTTAAAAATAGGTAGCCTATTCCCAGAGACAGAAGGATTTATAATAGCTATTCAAGATCAAATAATAAACACCAAGAACTATAGGAAATATATCATTAAAGATCCTTTAGCTTCAGACGACAAATGCCGCAGATGTCACGCTCAACCTGAAACCATACAACACATAACAGGAGCATGCGTAACACTGACACAGACAGATTACACACACAGACACAATCAAATAGCAAACATAATTCATCAAAGCTTAGCACACAAACACAACCTCATTCAAAATACTCATACCCCCTATTACAAATACACACCAAATAACATATTAGAAAATACAACACACAAACTCTACTATGATCGCGCTATACTCACAGACCGCACCATACACTATAACAGACCAGACATAGTTTTGACAGATAAAATAAATAAGATCACCTTCCTCATTGACATTGCAGTGCCCAACACACACAACATACAGAAAACAATTACAGATAAAATTACAAAATACGTAGACCTGAAAGACGAAATAATCAGAATATGGAGACAAAATAAAGTATATATTGTACCTATAGTGCTCTCTTCCACAGGAGTGATACCAAAACAGTTACATCGCAGCATAGAGATATTAGGATTAAACGCATTCATATACACAACTCTACAAAAAGCAGCCATTCTCAATACGTGTAGAATAGTCAGAAAATTCATGGAGATAGACCCATCACCCACACCAATAAATTGAAACACCCAAATATACGGCTGCATTTACTTGGTTTTTGTAACCCGTAATGCAGTTTATACCAGTCAGACGACTGAGAAAAACAAATGTCCCGATAATAATAATAATATATTTATTCAGTCAGACACAAGATCCATTATTAAATCTAGTTACAAAATAATACAAACACATTGAATATAAAACACACATCACGTAAGTAGATAATTAAAATATAATAATAATAATAATATTATATCCATGATTAAATTGACACAAATTAAATTACTTATAACTAGTTTCATATATTAAAAAAATATTAAATATAATAAATAATAAAATAATATTTAGGTGACAATAGCCACCCACCGTTATAGCCAATTTTGAAGTATATTCTCACTATCAGTTCATTAATATGTATAACTTTCAATAATACACGTGGTAATTATAAACTTGTGTTGGAACAACTAGCTAGAATTGTGTCTAAATTCATTGGTTTAATGATAATGTACATTTTTGCTATTCTTTTGTAATTCCAAGTAAAATCGGTCTCACGTGATATTTTTGTTAACGTCGTTCCGCTTTGGTTCGAAGATAAAAGCAGGCACGGCTGCTGTACGGGGAGGGACTCTTTTGGTTCGATAAATTGTTGAGTACGGAGCTATCCTTATCCTGACTTGGGTTTATTCAAAGTACTCTGTGTTAGAGAGACCAGTGTTAAATAAAGATAAGTATAAATATTTTTCACACACATTTACAAAGTATCAGTCTTATGCAATATAGTTTTAGATAAGCAAAAACTATTGACATACTACAGCCATAACTTGGAAAAACGTTATGTATGATGGGAAAGGCCTGACCGTAAGCTGACAGCTATCTTACTTTAGAATAGCCAACTCCCATGTCTAACAAGGTTCTTGCAAGTTAGATAAAGCAATGGCGGACATTGAACAGCAGTTTTTTCAAGCAGTTGAAAGTTGATTACCGATCTGACATTGACACACGTAAAATTGTAAAACTTAAACTTCCGGCAGGCTGATTACGTATCTAGCGACAGGTTCGCAATAGGCGCAAATCGTGATCATCAAGGGATACCTACATATGTAAGATATAGATTTAATTATAGCGAAAAGGTAATCACTGCCTGTGTTTATAATTTAGTTGATAATTACAAAGTAGAATAATGGTTTGGAAAATATACCTACTTAAACTGTAAAATTTATTTCTTGTTTCTTATCACATAGATATCTTAGATTTCTTTAGCTTCATTACCTTGATAGATGATTTAAATTAGAAAGGCATAATAATAAGGTATCAAATTATCATTTCTATCAAGCTCATTTATTGTTTTGTTAGCATAAGAATGCTCAAATACGTCATAATGTTTAGTGAACCTAGCGTTTGCGTAGGCTCTCAGATAATGAAATGCGATTGACTCATAGTTAGCAGTTCATTGTTCGGAGCTTACGATCTTAACAATACTTAAAACCGCAAGACCGACCATCATGACGTTAATAACTCTTTCAAGATTTAGCTCACGTTTTAATCATTTGTTCAAGTTCAAAGTTAACTGACACTGGCGAGTAACAGCAAGCAGTAAGCAACGGACATAAAAATAAGAAGCAGTCAAAAGTATCGCGGTCTTTTCTTGAATCAATAAATCACCGATTCCTGACAAGTCGTAAAGCTAAAATTGTTCTTTGAGAGGCCAAAATCACCTAATTTTGGGTAAGTTACTCGTAACATAGAATAAATTATAAAGAATAAGTTATAGTAACAGTTACGAAGAGAAATATATAGGACAACTAGGAAAAATGCATGTTACATAAGAACGATGAAGCGGAGCACATCCCTAGCTTTAGGTCAAGCTTAGCGAACACTGCAAAGCTTTTTATGTATCCCGCGAAAGTACACGAGATTTAACTGTTTCATGTATGTATAGTTTATAATGCATCTGTACGATATTGAATCTAATATTACACAGCAAACATTTGTTGTGTATAACAAAACGACTACCATCTTATTTCTTCATTACAATATTTACAATAGTTAAAAAATAGTCAATAGTCAAAAAATACGGCAAAAAACAAAGATATAAATCGTTGATTGTGCCCTGACAGCAAAAGCTGTGCCATTGTCTTCATATACATACATATGTGATAAGTAGTGATAACTAACTCTAATGACAAAGTACGCACACTGGTTTTGCCAATAAACCATACTGTTAATAGTACAACGTGTAATAAGCACGAACTTTCGTGAAAAAATAACACACTCCACGTCCGGCTAACACTGTGTTTAGAGGTACACTGATTCCAAATTAGCGTGCTCACTCATTTTGTGTGGAAACAGAACGGTGCGGTCTCATTACGGTAAGGGCGGAATCTATCGATTTAAATCTTTGCTCGCAAGTACTATGCAAAATGACAAAATTCTGACTTCAAAAGTGTCTCTGTTAATAACTTATTGTTATACGCTGATTGAGATACACTGATTCCAAATGAGGGATCTCATTTCGTGCGGGATCAAAACGGCGCGGTCTCATCTCACGGTAACGGCGTATCTTTCGATTTAAATCGTTGGCAACAAAAACTTCTCACCGCATTCGAAAGTTTTAATTTTCCTCCCATTTCAATTGAAAGAATGCGTAGATTGAGCAATAAATAAACCGCGAGGAACATGCCCGCAGACACGCATATAATCGACGGAGCTATTACGACATCATCATAGCTTTTCTATATATGTATGTACATGCGCAGTGGGCGACTTGGTGGACATCAAATATCTATTCTAGATGATTTATTATGGGAGTCAACCCTCTGTTTGCCGTGGGGTGCAGGCAGTAGAGTGTTGGCCCTCCTTTCTTGCCCGTGATGCAGTAAGAATCTGCTGAGAGATACCTCCGTAAGATGGCAGCAGCGACTTTCCTTGTATCAACATTCCGTACTGCGCTCGCCAAACCGCTGCCAAGCGTGCGAGTATGGCAACTACCCCCCAAGATACCTACAAGTTCTCGGAGGTCCATGAGAGAGGCCTATGTTCTCACCAGTAGCCTAGGGCCTAGCGTCCTAGGGCTGAGACGATCTTTTTTTGCTATTAAGGAGGTTATTGTGAGGATACATATGGGTGGGCATCCTTCCTCCCAACACCGCTCGAGTCACTGCAGTAGACCTATCAACTTCAAAAAACTATATCCTGAAGTTTAGTACGGTACGATCTCAAAGTCAGTTCACTGATACCCACTGGTCAATATGTCGGGGACGGGAACCAATAAAGGATCCTATAACTGATGTAATTGGTAAAGTATACCTATAAGAGATTTGACTAAGCACGGGGACATCAAGCCATCAAGGTAAAAGAAAAGACGGAAGTTCTTAACCGAATTATCTTCGGATTTAAATTGATTTTGAACGGACTCTGCGATCTTCGTTAAAACTTTGCTAATTCACGTTATAACTTATTTTACTATTGTGAATAGACATGCCAGCTGAATCATGTCAACCATGGCTTTATGTTAAAACAGATAAGGTAAAACTATTTGTGTGACAATAAACACATGTTTGTCAGACAAGAAACCTTTTCATACATACTCGTAACACGATAATAAAACTGCTTGTATTATATTACTTCTACAAGCTCGTTTATAACTTAATTTAGCCGAGAGAGTCGATTACCTGCGCCGGCGCAGAACCGGTTGCCGTGATCCCCCGCACCCAACGCGTAATGTTTTTTGCTCGAGTCCATTTTATAGAAGATCTTTTGTTAGTGAATGGTGGCTGAGATAGTTATTTCGCTTGCTTGAATGCTAACCTTTGAATTCAATAGCTTGCCACAAATATATTAAAGTTTACCTGAAATTGCTACATATTTTACAAGTAATTTAATCCGAGGTAGTTATTATAATCCATAGAGGAACGAATGATATACAGGATTATTAACATACGTATAATCGGGTATTTATCGCGTAAATTACCTTTATTATTTTCCGACGTTTCGCTTGGACCTGGTCTTCTCGAGACATGCTTGGTGCAATCCAAGCGAAACGTCGGGAAATAATAAAGGTAATTTACGCGATAAATACTTAAAGATTTTGTTAACTATTCAAACTTCAATATTGATTACTTAAAATTTATTTTAAATCCTGTTTTAAATTTAATTTAGAAATCTTGAGCTGCCTACACCAGACCACGATTTCGTTTAAGAATATAGGCACAAAAGGAGTTGATACATTTTCACAAATAGCATTTATCGTTAGCTGTGACCATTGTTTTATAAACTTTTTTTGACACTACACCAGAGCATTGTCTTGTCAAGTAGTTGTAATATGGAAAGATGAATAATACTTCTTACATTACTTAAATGTATTTTTTTGTAAATACCTCAAACATAGAACCTCGAGATAGAGAGAAATATCTGCAGTTAAGCAAATATTTGTCCCCTGGCGGGGAGCGACCCTGCATTTAAGCTATTATACCAACTACCTCCGAGATCGTCAACGTAAGGTGGTAAACTAAAAGGTTTATCCTTACGTTATGTAAGTCACTAGGCACATTTAAACTTGCGTTTGGTTTTTTAGGGTTCCGTACGCAAAGGGTAAAAACGGAACCCTATTACTAAGACTGCTGTCCGTCTGTCTGTCTGTCACCAGGCTGTATCTCAGGAACCGTGATAGCTAGACAGTTGAAAATTTTACAAATGATGTATTTCTGTTTCCGCTATAACAACAAACACTAAAAACAGAATATAATAAATATTTTAGGGGTGCTCCCATATAACAAACGTGAGTTTGATTAAATAATGGTAAGGAACCCTTCGTGTGCAAGTCCGACTCGCACTTGGCCGATTTATGTTTCACTTATTAACACGTTAAATGCCATAGTGAAAAAACGATTTTTACTATATTTTTTTTTCTGTGCTTTGATGCAGTATCTCAGGATTCGTACTTATGTCCTAGTTAGGTTTAGACATAAGGCTTTATTTGAGTTATATTTCTAAAAAACGTATTGAGGTCACCGGTGTCCGTTGTGGCGCTGTAATGTAAAAATAGACGATTTCGTTATTATGACACCAAGAGGTCGCGAAGTCCGGTCATCCGCGCCCCGTAGTCGCGCGTTGTCATTGGACACATGGATCTGTTACTATTTATTCTGAGCCATTTTCTACATATGTACATGTGCTAGGTTCCAATCCAATCCGCTCAGGAGTGTCAGCATTTAGTGGTTAAAAACATATTCAATTCATGGCATACAGACTTTTATTCTTAGAAAATGGACTTAAACTTAGAAAATAGGTTCTACAGCGCCAGCCCGGTCACTCCATTACGCCAAATCCGTAGTAAACGCGACCCACGGCGCACAAATTCACTTTTAAAATAGGTCTGCTCTGAGGTCACTGGTGACCAACGCGGCGGCGCCTTGATTATGGCAGCATGTGGTCACCGGTGCCCTACATGGCGTTCAACGTGTTAATGTCTGCTTGCTTTTAAACAGTTCTAATAGTGGGATCTATGATAATCGAGGGAAATACTCAAACGTAAAAACTCGTACATTAAGGGGTTTGGGTATTTTAAGCAACATTTTAGAATTTACCATTGAAGTCGGTTTCCTTGTAGAAAAATTTAATAATTATTTGTTACATACTTAAAAAATAATGCGTGTACATTTCACACGGTTTTTATAATTAACTTTTATTCCACCTTGATAAAGCTAGCAACTTATTTTGCAAATACAGTGTGAACATAATAATTAAATATTTAGCCGCCAAGAAATGTGCTGAACTTTGACGGTGAGATACGAGCCAGACCCACAAACAATGAGACATTAGAGGTCCCGGCCTAATGAAGTTTGATGCTGTATTTTCATGAACTGAGCTCCGAAATAAATGTATACACACATTTATTAAGAGGCTTACACAATAAATGGGTGAAAACAACAAGCACGGTGACAAAATTAGAAAACATCACGAGGAAAGAGGCCTAGAAGTTCCAAAGGATGTTAACATCAGTATCACTAATGTCGTAAATATTTTATTCATACACAGAATACAACAATACAGCAAAGCCAACATTCTATTCTAGAGTAAAAGTATATGATTGTACTTTATTCTTATTAATTTAATAGCATTATTAATTCACCAAATAGCAAATATTCGTACTGTTGCGATAATCGAACTCTGTATACACTATACTGTTTAGATATTTTTTATTAAATATACATATATGTAGATAGATAGATAGATAGATAGATAGATATTTATTTATTGACTTATAATTTAACAAATATAATTAATAGTGTTTTTAAGCCTATACAAGGTTTGTCTAAACACTATGTTCTCTTTATAATAACGGTGACAACATGAGTAAATCGCAATTCTTAAAATCTAACACGAAACGGTATCAAACAATAACAAGACAATGACAATGTAGGAAAATATAACATATACATATAGGATCGGGATATATGGAGGGAATTGTGGGAGGCCTTTGCCCAGCAGTGGGACCCAAATGGCTGTTAATAATAATAATAATATCTTGATTTGGCCCACGACATTGCTACCATGTGGGATGTTTACTCAGCAACTGTTGTAAATCAAGAGCCAGATCCAAGAGGCAGTACTTCTGGTCTCGGCACGTATAGTAAGGAGATTCCTCTCCCTGCAGCCCTAGTCACCGACCGTTTTGGGCCTTGCTTCGCGGTCGCTGATTCACCGTTTTGATATATTTTTTCTTTTTATATCAATATAATTATATATTATATTTATCTCTTATGTGCTAAGTACATACTAAAGTATCGTTTCTTTTTAAAAACAATAAGAATTTTTCGTCCTGACGTGACGTTTAGTTTCACTGTAGCCGAAACGTTAAAAGCAGCCTAAATGTTTGTCTGAACTGAACGCTACGGGTTCAAGTCTCGTCAGAGTTAAGTTTATATTGCGTTTTTCATTCGTTTCAATAACTGACAAGCTGTTTGTATTAAGTACTTAGATTAAAATTGTACCAAACACTGTAAAATAGATCAACATTTGATTGGAGCATGGAGCCGTGGGGTGCAGTAGAATTAAGATTTTTTTCTCTTGGCCGTAGATGCAGTAAGAATCTGCCAAGCGATACCTCTGGAACATGAGCAACAGAGTCTTTCCGTGTATCAACCTCCTGTACTGCGCTCGCCAATGCGCCTGCCAGGCGTGGTGAGTGTGACAGCAACCTCATGAGGGAGGTTTATGAGGGAGGCCTTTGTCCAGCGGTGGACGTCCTAAGAGTGAGATGATGATGGTAACATGCTTGCCCTGTTGATATATATAATATGTTCTGATATATGTAATATAAATATTATGTTCTATCTCCGTAATTAAACTGAACAAAATAGCGATGAGCTTGTTTATTTTTCTAACTGCCTGTTATGTGATGAACGCTTTTGTTTTAAACGTTAAACCGAAATACGTGCCGTAAGATGTGACGTAAGGGTTAATTTTAGCTAGGGATTTGTCATCGAAGTCCGAGATCGCGCCTATAAAGTGCGCATTTCCGCTATAAATTTGTCCTAAAATTAAAACATCGTGCGTATCGTAATGCACATCGTTCCATAAGGTCGGTTACCTATATATTGCGTTCCATTTTAACAACAAAATGTTGTCCTATATGGTTGAGTAAATATTTACCAGAGTAACGTCGATCATAATTATCTTATCTAAATATAGGTATCTAGGCTTATATAAATTACTTCTACCATTGTATTGTCTATATGCGGCGGTTAACGAACTCGTCGCTGGCATAGTTTTGCGTTTAGTCCCCTTGAAATATTGTTCTCTAATTGAGATAACTGTTGTTTTCAAGGCTACATTATATGCTGGTATTGAGTTTTGGATCAAATGATATCCGAGAATAATAAAACTAATGATACTGGACATTACGTACGAATACTTTACTCTTTTTAAAAACAAGTTAAAAATACATAATAATGGGCATGTACAAAGGCGAGCTCAACCCTAAAAGAGTAGGAATGAAGAGTTACAGCAAACTTCAGTTAGATATAGGTGATCATAGGTATAGGGGTCGTTGTATACTATACAAAACAAAGCTTGAACGAACAATACAATGTTAATTAAATACAACAAAGTAAGCATTAATAAATAAATAAATAATGCTGGACAATTCACACAGCATCACCTAGCCCCAAGCTAAGCAGAGCTTGTGTTATGGGTACTAGATGACTGATATACTTAATACAATATACTACATAGATAGATATTTTTTATTATATATAGAAAACATCCAGAACACCCTGAACAAATATCTGCAGGTCATACAGACATTTGTTCCGAGGCGGGATTCGAACCCGCAACCTCTTGCGTAGCAGGCGGGCCTTCGCCCGCTGCGCCACAGAGGTCGTCATTACTTGTGTTCTGTACCATATGGTTCATAGAATACCTTTCTTCGTATATTTTTTTTATTGTCTAGTTAATACCTAGACCAGGGATCTGCAGAAAAACTACAAACATTAATTTGTTCTGCGGGATTAGGCCCCTCAATATTTTGCGACCCAGCCGGCTCTTGTTATTTATTTAAAAATTGCGCATCGATAACAGGTACCTGCAATAAATGATTGCCCTATGTAAGCTGCTGTCGGAGCTATAGACAGAACGCTAAGATGTTTTTAGGGTTTGGTACCTCAAAAGGAAAAAAACGGAACCCTTATCGGATTACTTTGTCGTCCGTTTGTCTGTCTGTCTGCCTGTCTTTCTGCCCCTCCTTCTGTCGGTCTGTCAACACCTTCTATCTAGAACGTGTAGAGATATTGAGTTGAAATTAAAACCATATACCTACTCAAATCTCCAGCCCCTAAACTCTATAAGCAGTGAAAAATCAATATTCTAAGTTAACTTGAAATGAAGATACAGGCGTTTATGCCGCAAAAAACGCATGTTTCGAAATTCCGAATGGAATCAGAATTCATAGGGTACTTCCCGTAGGCCTAGAACTATGAAGTCAAGAACTATGCTAGATATATAGTCTTATGTGTGGAATCATAAAAAAATCGGCCTTAAGAAAGTACGAAGTCAATCATCGAGTTAAGCAACCCTACGCGCGGTCATAAATTGGATGGGTGACCGAATCTTTTTGTGTATTTTAAAACTTTTACTAATATTTATTATGTTCCTAGATCCTACATACCTACGGAACTCTCGGTGGGCGATTCCAGCTCGCACTTGTCCGGTTTTATTTTTCTTGAATACCAATATGGTCTAGGTCTATCTAAACTCTATCCACCTGTTATGGACATTAAGCACGATCGTACTGTTAGAAATGTTGACATTTTTTTTAAGGCTAAAAGTCGTATGCTACTGCGATTTTCTGGATCATATTCAAAGAAATATTACATAATTATATTCTACAGTATAATTTGTGTACAAACCTATATCAAAAGTAGTTATGTACTTACCTACATTTTGTTTGAGTTTAATCACATAAAATATGATGGCGGCGTCTAAGTTGGAAAAATTGACGCACTTTTTCCGTTTTGGTCCTTTTTGTGTACTTAATTTAATTACTTTGTGAGATATTTTCTTCGTACATCTTAAAATAGCACTCTAACTAGTAGCTTCTTTTAAAGTTACTGGTTGGCGTGACTTCGCAATTTTAATTAATTAATTAATTCTATCCACGAAAACATTATTGTTAACTTCAATCTTCCGTATCAAAGCGAGTAGAGTCTGAAACTTCGTACCTATTACGATTTACGGTTATTTTTGGTGTATATTATCAAGGTACGTCCTAGTATTTAACAAGGCGCCTACATTTTCCTAGTTCAGTAGTGTCATCGATATGCGTTCTAATCACAATTTAATTAGGCCTGGTTGTTTTTTTGTTTTGTAAGTAATATTTTTAAGTTCTAATTTGTAGCGTAGGTATTTTTTATATTTATTTAATATCTGCAACACCCTAGTCCAGGATTATCATTAATGTCTTCTTAAATTTGTTTACCTAGAACTTCATGAGCCCTAGTGATTGGTTGTGTATTTATATATTAAGTTTTAATTCGTAGTGTTGCAATTTATATTTATTTATTTATCTAATTCTATTATTTGTTTATATTTATTCAGGATCCCAGTTCCGGAAAACCATTAATTTCCTCTGAATTTGTTTTTACCTGATCTTACCCAAGTGATTTGTGTTATATGTATATGAATGTTATATGAATGTTATTTGTAATGTATGTTTTTATTGTACTTCAGGTTCCTAATTTAGAAGAAAAAAAGGAGCAGAGAGTAATGACTACTCTCTGCTCATTTTTTTCTTTAAACTTCATAAACCCTGTGTCTCAACATCGTTTTACATACAACTTCATGACGTCTGCTCATTTCTTGTTTATTTAAGTATGTCTGTAGTTTGTTAGTAGCTCCTTTCTAACACACCTACTAATTTATGGTGTCCTGGCTCTTGGTTGTGCATTTAATTATTTAATCTTTATATTTGATGATACCTGAAAACCAAAACCCCGACACGGCTGATGCAGTAGGGCTGAACCGGCTCATATATTTTTGAATAGGTAATTAGTTTCTTCGCTTTTCTTATGTAGGTACGAGTACATATCAGTAATATTATTTTAAGTGATTTTATATAACATCAAAGTATTGTTTTGTATAGTTTATCTGGTGACTCACCTCTGTGGTGCCTGACGCGGTGGTGCGACACGGGCAAGCAGCATGGCGACTCCTGGTATGCCGTCCAGGAGTCCGCCGCAGCCGCCGCCAACAGGGCCCACACCGCCACCCATCTAGCACTCATCCTCATACTCCAACACACATCACTATTTGCATCCGAAGTGAACTTCCAAAGTCAACATTTAACATCCTTAAAATATTAGACCTTCACTGAGGGAAATTCGAAAAGTTTTTAAGTTCCGTTTATAAGTTGTGAGACGCGATCGTGGCGCCCTGGCGAAAACCGACGTGCGCCTTCCACATCGCAGCGGTAACGACTGAGGGACGTACGGAGCGGAGCTCATGGGCCGATAGAACTGGTCGCCCCTGGTCGGGTCGCAGTCGCGTAGTCAGCGCGGGAAGGATGGGAGCTTCCACAGATTCAAACGTCCCTGTATCCGTTAACCAGCGTACTTTGAACTCTAGCTACCTACTACGCAATCGGTAGGACCGGCTTACTCCGACCGAACAATTGAAATATGAGAAAAAAATCCGGCGATTGTGTTTCAAACAGTTGCAGTTTCGGTTATCTCGACCAGTTGCCTCATGCATGGCGTGACTCATGCAGCATGCAGTACCCATATGCTTCAAATCAAGAATCGTTTCTAGTTTAGACATTATAATTGGTTATAAATAAAGCTGGTCAGCACCATCTAGCCCCAAAGCAGAACTTGTATTTTGGGTACCAGATAGCTGATAGAATAACTTAAATACATTTTTGTATATTACTCGTACATACTAAGCATACTAAGAAATACCTACAACCAAACCCTACATAAATATTTGCAGGTAAAGTAAACATTTTGTCGTAATAAGATAAGAACCTAGAATCACCATACTGCATTTGTAGGCACCTACTGTTAATTTTTTATTTTATTTACGTTGTTTATTTAAGTGTTGTAAATCAATTACATCAATGGGTGCAATCCTGTCGAAACGTCGGGCAATAATAAAGGTACAATACTCGAGAAATACCCGGTTATTATAATGCGTTAATTATGTATCGTAAACTATAATTATCATCGTCTCAGTCCACGTCCACGGTCCACGGCTGGACAAAGGCCTCCTTCATGGAACAAGATATGGGGGGGGGGGGGGGGGGGGGTTGTTGCCATACTCGCCACGCTTGGCAGGTGGCAAATTACAAATCAATCAAAACCAAATCAAAAATAAATTATTTATTTCTAATGCAAAAAACCGTAAGACAAAATGATAGAACATAGAATAATAAAAACTATTTATCAAAAAAATTAAACCGCCGAAAAAACGGAGAAGCAAAAAATAATGAACCTTTTCTATTTAACCTTAATATCTTAGATCTTAAACTAATGTAAATATACCTAACTTAATTTGAGTAGGCGCCAAACAATCAATGAACAAAGGTCACTAAGTTACCATTTTATTGAAATAACCAAATAAACTTAACAATGCAACGTAAAATCTCCAGCGATAAACATTAGCATTTCAATAAATTAAGCCCGGTACGGTATTGCCGTGGGGTGCCGGCAGTAGAATGTTACCCCTCCTCTCTTGCCCGTGGATGCAGTAAGAGCCTGCTACGAGATATCTCCAGAAGATGGGCAGCAGCGTCTTTTCATGTAATAACATCCCGTACTGCGCTCGCCAACCCGCTTGCCAAGCGTGGTGAGTATGGCAACTTCCCCTCATGGAGATCTATGAGGGAGGCCTGAGTTCAGTAGTGGACGTTTTACGGCTGAAATGATGATGATGATGAAGCCCGGTACGTGTCGGGCCACGCGCTATGTAGGGTTCCGTAGTTAACCGTAGACCTGTTGTTAGAAGTTGGTGTTTGTTTTTTTACGATTACCAAAACATATTAACAGGAATTAATTGAGTTTTCGGTGAAAGTATTCCGGTATGTTTGGGAAACCGCATCACTTAATGAAGCGACTATTTCTCCGAAACTAAAAAGCTACCTTAACCACAGATTACAGAAACTAACCTTAACCCTTATAAGTTTCCAAGAAAGTTCATGATTAAAACTACATTCATAATTTTTTCAGATTTTTTAAATTAGCAGTTTAGATTTTAGAGGAGTTTTAAATATTTTGCAAAAGGAACCCTAAATCGAAAAATTGTCATCGCAACCCCTAAATGGTTTAAAATATCTATCCAACAATACCCCACACGATGGGAAAATCAAGAAAAAAAGTCCAAATAAATTGTATATTCAAAATTCTTTTGTAGCGTTATCACGGTGCAAAATAACAGGTTTCTAGGACTAAGCTACTTGTCTCTTCGAAAAGCTGGTGACGACGGAACGGACGGACAGACAGACAAAGTGGAACTATAAGGGTTTCTTGTTTTACTACGAAACCCTTAAAAGTTCATCCCTACGTTACATGTATGGTAGGTACCCCTAAATAATTATTTCTTCAGCATTTTATAGCATATATGGTAGCGTTATCTCGGTGTTGTTATTTTATATGTCCATGCAAAATATCAGCTTTCTAGGCCTAATAGCACAGATTAAAGAACCTAACAGATACATCACTTCAATAGAAAAGCGAAAACACCTACGCTATAATAAAAAAATTAATAAAAACGGTTTATTTTATTTTGTTTTTCAGTTTTTTCGGCGGTTTAATTTTTTTTGTTGAAAAGTTTTTGTTTTTCTTTGATTAATTATTTTGTCTTACGATTTTTTGTGAGAGAAATAAATAAATTATTTAGGATTTGATTTGATTGATTTTAATTTGCCTTGTTTATCTTGTCTTTGTATAAATGTGTCGGTGTATGTGATTGTTTGTGTCAAATAATCGTTATTTCATAATTATTTCCTTAATTAGGTATTCACTAAAATGTAGAGACTGAATAAAATCACGACTATGTATATGTCTTAAAATCAGACAAAGACATCCAAAATAAACGAAAAATCTCGACCGCTTCACTTGTTGGAAAAGTTAGAGGTACGTATTTAAAAGTTTTGATAATTTTGTGTGGGGGAACTCTCTGCAGTGACCCTCGGCATTACGAACATATTGTAAGGGGGATGCTTTTATTTTTTTTACCTAATTTATGTGTTTTAGGATACGCACGAAAACTTTCATGTTTTTAAGCACGCGAAAGGAAGTTGTTTGCTTAATAAATTTATAATTTTTCACCTTTTAAAAGGAGTTATAATTTGAGAATTAGTGTGTACACATAGTCACAAAGTTGTTTTCGTAGAAGAGATCTGGCATTCCATGCTTGGAGGTTTATGGAGAAAATACGTACATATTCAACTATGTACACTATTTAAAGTTTTGTGTTCTGCTGGAAGGCTTGATTAAGTTCAGTGCTCATCCTGTGCTTTATATAATAATAATTTGTATTAGTACATCGTGTAAAACAAAATTAATAAAGTAATGGACATTAGCGGTATCAAGAGGGGTTTCTTTAAATTCTAATATTGCCCCTTATATTACCAACTTAACCCTATCAGGGCATCTGCTATTACGAACCTGACGTAATCTACCTTATTAGGTTTGTTTGTAACAGTTTTGGAATGGCTGAACTGAAATTGCAAGTTTTGTTTAGTGTCAAACGTTACTTTTGATTAAACTTACGATATCGACAACGGTAAAAATGGCCGCCAACATGGCCAGCCAAATAACATAAGAATTTTTAAACTTAACACTGGCGGAATTGAGTAAAACGAAACACAAAAAGCCATAAAACAAAAAGACAAGGCAAGACTTACGATCTCTTATTTTATTTTTAACTGACTTCAAAAAAGAACTCAAGTCGTTTGTATTGTTTTTTTTATATATCTGATATCTCAGTACTCCGTTGTTTATGAACCGATTGCAAAAAATATTTTTGTGTCGACGGTTCCAGATTGGTCCTATTTTTAACCCCCGACAAAAAGAGGGATGTTTCAAGTTTGACCGTTATGTGGGGTGAGTGTGTGTCTGTCGGTGGCACCGTAACTCTTAAACGAGTGAGTACCGGTAAAACGGGGTGTCTTTGAGAACCGGGGTGACTTTGATGATTACTCAAAATATATGCTATTTTTTAATTTTCTTCGTAAAATGAAACGCAATGAGTATTGTTTGTTTTTGTTTTGGCAAGACTGACATTCTGGCGATCATTTCTCAGTGTTCGTGCTAAAAGGTGCCTGTGTATGGCGAAAATAATAATTTACAGTTAGTGGTAATGGCTAAATAATATAATATAATATACGCAAATATTTTGTTTCCATTCGGGGTGTCTATCAATATTAGTTGAAAAAAGAGGTGGTATCAAATTAACCCCAAATGCATTATAATTTGTATTAAGTACGCGGTTTTTATTTTTTATGTAAAAATTTAAAGAACATTTTTTTTTCTTCTTTTTATAATAAAGTATATTTGGTATGTCCATCATTCTACAATTTTTATATTTTTTTACGATTTAAAATAAGGATGTAGCATACATTTTCATTTCAAAATTAATCAATGTCACCCCGTTTTACGGTACTTAAGCATGTTTGGCAAAAACTTAGGGAGGCCTATACCCAGCAGTGATTCCGGGCTGAGAAGAAGAAGAAGAAGCATGTTTAATTGAACGTAGGGATGAATAATAATTGAATGCTTCCAAATATAATATTAATAGACTTCCTAACCGATTTTGGCTACGGCGACCCTTTATCTGCTTAGGAGTGTGGATGGACTATAAGATGACTAATGTAGCCAATTTTGGCTACCAGTAAATATACCCAACATTGGTATCCAATGAAACGATGTGTAGAACGCAAAACTGAAAGTTTTATAGAAATCGAATTAGCCATATACAAGACTAGCCGCATTCCGCAGTTTTACCCGCATAGTTCCCGTTGTCGTGGGAATACGGATAAAATATAGTGATTTTGGTGAATTTTGAAAACCGGTCTAGTAGTTTTTGAGTTTATGCGTTACAAACATACAAAATACAAATCGGTACCAGTTCTGTTGATGGGATGGATCCATCCAGAATCCAATCGAGAGAACTCCTTAAATATTGTACACATATTATTATATTACATCGTTTCTGGTATTTTCAGCAAGAAGTCAGGCATTTGCATTTAAAGTGTATGATTTGGTGAACTGAACTAAACTGATCAAGAAGCCCACAGATGGGCATCGAAACTCTTCTATGTTAAAAAATCACGGGTGGCGATATCGCAAGAAATCTATGATATATCTTATTAACGCATATTTAACTGAGTATTTATTGCACCCATCGTGGTCCCGGGTAGACTCCCCGGTCTTCCCGGGACCACGATGGGTGCAATCCTGTCGAAACGTCGGGCAATAATAAAGGTAAATAATACGATAAATACCCGGTTAAATACGTGATAAATTGATAATAATGAGACGTGATCGCGAAAGTTTAAAAAAGACTGATTTATCTATCAATTAATTCCGTACCTATTAATTCATAGTTGCATCTACTTATTCAGCTTCTTAATCATTATCACTATCATCAGGGTCATCGAAGATGGATTTTTGTTAAATAAAAAATGAAAGAATTATTATTTATTTAAATTATCCATATTTTTATAGCTGACTGGGACTCCTAAAAAGCTCTGCTTATTACCACTATACACTTGAGACGAAAATGTTATGGAGGTTATATTTTGGCGTCACCATGTACCAAGAAAGGGAGATGATAAATTGCTCGTTTTTATTAAGCTGTCCATGCAACTTGCAAGAAGAATCCCTTCCACTCGTGGAGTTTATACAGGATGGACGACATAAATCCAATTCCCTAAGCAAATGTGAACGAAAATTTTAGTGAGTAAGTTTACTACCCACAAACATGAAACAATTTAGCGATTCTACAAAGTATTTACTAAAGCGAATTTATTCTAAGCGATATTGGTGTAAAAGGTTAAAAACATGCCAACAGAAATCCAACTGAAAAAAAACAACTAAAAAGAAAACGTACAAAAGTCACAAAGAATATTAGGGATTCAGTGGATATCACATTCATAAGACAAAGAAGGGGATACCTTAAACGTCCCGGCCCCATTTTCATCAGTTTCTCAAGTTTTTCAATAAAAACTTTCCACCGCGACCGATTTACATACGGTATGGATTCATTTTATTTGGAGAAAGATTTTTCGAGTAAAGGTTTTCTGTTTCCATTAGAGAAAGGTCGTACTTCACTCCACCAGCAGCGGAGTGCCTTCGTGGACCCATCCCCACTTCAATTATAATATTTTGGAACGCTTTTGTGAAATCCGAAGTTAGTCAAAATTGGTTTTGCAAGACAAAGCAGGTGCGGCCTTTTTCAATATTTGTCGTTACTTTAAATCTTCAGAAATATGACCACTCAAGATTTGAATGTAGGTTGGTATCTGTCAAGAGATGTCTCTATATTAATTATTTATTAACTGCCTGAACCTGAAAATTATTAATAAAATTAAGTAGATTTATTGAAGAGGTATGTAACTTCAAAGAGGGCTTATATACCCACAGTTGTAAGGGTGTCAAAGGGCTCAGATGATACGTAAATAAGAATTAGGAAGAGCTGCAATGTTCTTGAAAAATCAGTCACTAAAATTTCCGTTCACATTTGCTTAGGGAATTGGATTTATGTCGTCCATCCTGTAAAGTGAGTCCTGCAAAAGCTTGTGCAAATGGGTCTGGCACAGCATCCAGTGAACTACTACCGACTGTTGTTGATGATGCAAACACTAGGAAGGGTAATCCTACATAAAGAATGTGTCATACCTACCTCCGTGCGTATAACACTATATTCCACTTTACATTAAATCACTTAAGTAGGGCAAAGCTAAAGCCGGATCAGTATGAAAACTGGATAACCATATTAGTTACTTAGTTGCACAGCGCAAGGAAAACACAATATCTCCTCTATAAACCACAATAGCATGTAGCCATCGTAAAGAATGAAGCTTAAAACTGTAATAGGAATGAACCAATATCATATGTATGTATTTCACAAAACGATGTTATCTGACGTCGTAAAGATAGCCACACTCAACCTTAAATTTAAGCAACGTACCTACGAACAGTATTAAGGTTGATCCCGATTTGCTTGATAAATAAATTCTGCGCATTCCACAGTGCTTTGTGTGCGTTTTTATTATTGTTATAATCGAATCTCTAACTAAAGTAAGCTTATATCTAACTATGGTGAATTACAACTAAACTCACAGACCAAAAAAGTTATGAGTTGACTCTTTTCATCATCATCATTCCAGCCGTAAAACGTCCACTACTGAACACAGGCCTCCCTTACGGATCTCCATGAGGGGTAGTTGCCATACTCACCACGCTTGGTAGGCGGGTTGGCGAGCGCAGTTTGCGATGTTGAAACATGGAAAGACGGTGCTGCCCATCTTCCGGAGGTATCCCTTAGCAGGCTCTTACTGCATCTATGGGCACGAGAGGAGGGGTAAAATTCTACTGCCGGCACCCCACGGCAACTGACTCTTTTACTTTGCCATAAATTCCCGTGTTTTCGTTATTTAAAATTAATTGTGATCGCATAAACGAAAATTTATGGTGAATTAGTAAAAGAGTCAACTAATTAATATTTTGGTCTGTGAGTTTTGTAGTATGATTAAAACATATAATGTACTTACAAAAAAAGTGTAAGTATTCTATCAGTGAATTGAAATTATCGTGGCTAGACATCATTTAATAAATATAATACGGCTTACACCACGTACCTAACTTATTATCATCTTGCTGACGTTTCGTAGACCGTTTAGAGGCCCTTCTTCATGAGCACCGTTCGTGGCCGACTCCGAGGGCCGCGAGACGAGAACTAGCTTGAGCGCGGCGTTCGGCACGGATCGCGCGGCTGGACATAGCCGCCGGCGCTGGTGGTGGGGGGGAACCCCCTGCTAAATCCTCATCACTTGTTTCGTCCGTAGCGTTAGGCTGGATACACACGGTGCTTACTGTGTCACTTTCTAGGCCGACTTGAACATTGCCCTGTTCAGCAGTCGCGGAGTACAAGATTGGTCTCCATGAAGGTGATATACCCCAACCCTGGTCTCGGTTGAAATTCGGATGCCGGCTTATTTCAATCGCTTCACGAATTTTTCGGGGGACGAAGAACTTCTCTCTGGCTAGGACCGAAGCCTTGTCAAACCGTATGTAGTGAACCGAGTCCTGAGAAAGAGCATGTTCTGCGACTGCTGATTTATCAGTTTCCAGCTTTTTCACACTACGAATGTGTTCAGTCAGTCTGGTGGCAATGTTTCGTCGAGTTTCCCCAATATAACTTTTGCCACAGTCACACGGTATACTGTACACCCCAGGAACACTCAGGGGATCCCGGTCTTTCGGTGTCCTCAGGAGCTGTCTTATCTGGCTCGATGGCCGAAATACAGGCTTGATATTGTATTTCCGGCGTAAAAAGTACCCAATTTTGTCTGTTACCCCCTGTATGAAAGGTAGAAACACGGGAGACCGTTCTACGTTTGGAGCTCGCCTGCGCTCATCCGCATACATCATCCGAGAACATTTTTGCCAGCAGTACCCATTTCTCTCCAATACTGTATTTACATGGTCCAGTTCACCTTGTACGTGTTGCTGATCACATAAACTAAGGGCCCGATTGATCAACGTTCTGGGCACGGAGAGAAGGTGTGAGGGATGATGATGGGAGTTAGCACGTAGGTACAGATCTGTGTGAGTGGGTTTCCTATACACCGAGTGTGAGAGACGACCTTTCGAGTCCCGGGTAAGACATGGAAAGACATGGACCGGGCAGAACATGCTCTTTCTCAGGACTCGGTTCACTACATACGGTTTGACAAGGCTTCGGTCCTAGCCAGAGAGAAGTTCTTCGTCCCCCGAAAAATTCGTGAAGCGATTGAAATAAGCCGGCATCCGAATTTCAACCGAGACCAGGGTTGGGGTATATCACCTTCATGGAGACCAATCTTGTACTCCGCGACTGCTGAACAGGGCAATGTTCAAGTCGGCCTAGAAAGTGACACAGTAAGCACCGTGTGTATCCAGCCTAACGCTACGGACGAAACAAGTGATGAGGATTTAGCAGGGGGTTCCCCCCCACCACCAGCGCCGGCGGCTATGTCCAGCCGCGCGATCCGTGCCGAACGCCGCGCTCAAGCTAGTTCTCGTCTCGCGGCCCTCGGAGTCGGCCACGAACGGTGCTCATGAAGAAGGGCCTCTAAACGGTCTACGAAACGTCAGCAAGATGATAATAAGTTAGGTACGTGGTGTAAGCCGTATTATATTTATTAAATATTCTATCAGTCATCTGTTTTCCATAGCACAAGCTTTACTTAGTTTTATACTGGATGATGCTGTTTTTAATAGCCAGCACGATAAATTCCGAAAGCATTTCACGTGTTTTAACGGTGTAGGAAAATATCCTCGGTTCAGTCAGCTCCAGACAGAAATTTAAACAAGAATCTGACATTTATGAGAATCAGAATTAATACTACTGAGAAATAATGACAAAGTTATTCAGTGCCTGTAATGTCCTTATAAAGTTTCATCTGTCTCAAAAACTGACAGAGATTCATCATTTAAGCGACTTGTATCTTTATCTGCATAGTTAAAACCATAGAGGACCGCGCACTGCTCTCGAGTGAAATTTGTATGAATAACGTGACATGAAAGTGCCACGCGAGGTTCACCAGACCACAGAATATTTCAGATTATTTCACAGATTATTTCATAGAATATCCACAGAATATAAGACCAGACTACGCGGCGTCCACCCGTGGATCACCTGAGACAACAAGTAGACGCTGAACCTCGAGATGCTGCTGGGTGGCTCAGATGAGCTGTGACTTTAATAATCCTAGTTATGTAGGTAACGACTCTTCAAAGTTTGAGTCATTACATCACTCATCTACATTTTTTTTCCCATAACGTAAACATGGCCGTCACCGGCCGCCGCCGCATACATACAAACTATGCTCGTCGCTTCCTTTCCTACATCCTTAACTAGCCAGCCATCATCATGCATGACGGAATATAATTTTTATTAAATTATGACGTTTACGTTTTAGGACCACCTTGTTAAGTGTCCTGATAGTTAGGAATACAGTTACTATAGGGATTAGTAGGAACCCGGCTTAACAATATGTTAATGAAATTGTGAATACCAGCATAATTTATTCCGAAGGCTAACTAGGACATGAATTTCAAAGGACTTCGGACGGTCGAGATGCATGCATAGCAACAAAAGGTTTCAAAGTTTTACTGGGATGCATTGGGGTATAGCTTAACAATATTTACATGACTAATGCACCTCAATTTTACATAAAAGTGCCAAAGCGAGTGAACTTAGGTATACTGGCACAGTGTGAATTTAACAGTATGCATTCACAATTGATGCCTCAAAAGTTATGAATCATTGTGAGAACCAATAAGTTGCACGTTGGTCACAAGCAACAATTGCTTTATACCTATCGTACTCGTATGTATGTAAGATTCCATTCACATTGATTACAGGGCAGAGCTCCTCCAAAGACACGTAGTAAAACAACAAAGTGATCATCAGTTACGAGATATCTACATTCAATTTTATAACAAAAAAAGCACTGAATCTCTTCGAAAAACATTTAAGGACGAGCATTTTCACTCTTACCTGTATTTATATATTATAAATTTGTCTATTTGTTAAAAATTATTTACACTACTTTAGAACTAAATATAAATATAATATTCGTATGCCCCAGATCAACAACAATACTCGTATGTATAGTAAAAGCACATTTGTAACTGCCATCAACATATATATTAGGTTATTTTTAAATATTAAACTACTCGAAGGACCTAGTTTCAAAAACTACCTTAGAAAATGGCTGGCTTTCAGGAAGAGTTTTTTTATGATCTAGTTAGTTGAATATTTTCAGAGAGAGTGAATTCTGTGATTTTGGTTTCCAATTTGATCGGATGAGTTTGAAGGATCTCAGCTTAAACTAGTTAGTTAGTTTCTTACCATATTATCTCGTTAATTAACTGCGAACTATTTCAAACTTATTTTAGAGTACCTAGCTTAATTATTATTTGATGTAATCCTTCCTACTTGAATTGTTATTTATGAGAACCTAGTGTCCAGATAAACCTAATATAGGCTTATGGATGCTACTAACCAGATTATAATTATTTTAATAATCATGAAAAACTCTTCGGTAAATAAGTAAATCTAAATCTTCTTTTATATCTAAGCCTTAGTTAGATATGACTTTTTTGTAGGCGCTGTTCTTTAAACAGCGCCTACAAAAAAGTCATATCCATATCCATAAAAGTCCATACTAAAGAGTATGGAACAGCGCACATAGGAGCACTCAGCACAAAAGCACAGTGTTGCCAGCGAATTGCTTTAAATTTTTCAATTTTTTCCATGTTTTTACAAAGGTGTGTGATACCGCGGACAACCCACGCGTCGGAAACTGATTTACAAGCTGCCTCAGGGTTGCCCGAAACAGCGTTGGCGGGATCTTCTCCTCAACTTCGACAGAGGTTGGTATGAGTCTGTGTATGATTAAGAGGCAGTTCTTCAGAAATAAAAAACGGACAAGTGCGAGCTGGACTCGCCCACCGAGGGTTCCGTAGGTATGTATGTAGGAACGTAATAATAATTATAAACTAGCTGTCCCGGCGAACTTTGTACCACCCAGAATCAACTACCACATCTTCTTACTCCTACTACTACTCTTCTACCACTTCTACTACTCTACTACTACTACTCTACTACTACTACTCTACTACTACTACTCTACTACTACTACTCTACAACTACTCTACTACTTTAGAACTACAACTACTACAACTTTACTACTACACTAAAACTATTTTTTTCATCCTTTAAACCTTCCCTGGACTACGACAAACATTTCAAAACCAAAATCAGCTAAATTGGCACAGACGTTCTCGAGTTTTAGCGAGACTTTTATGATTTCATTGCAAATGTTTTAAATATTTTGGATTGTTCTTTGTATCTAAAGTATAAGACGATATACCTTGCCCAATTTCATAGTTTTAGGTCTACGGGAAGTACCCTATGACTTTAGATTCCTTTGAGAATGTCGAAACATGCGTTTTTTGCGTCGCTCTGTTTTTTTCCGTTTCAGGTACGGAACCCTAAAAAGCAACAGCATTCAAACGGACCAATAATACCAGAAGACCTCAGCCACTGCTTAGCTACTGATCTAACAAGACAGACAGATGGGTGGGGATGAACCACTCAGCGCATAGGCACTGTGACGCCAGCGAAGTGCTCCAATTTGCATGTTTTATGCAGAGGCGTGTGATGCCGCGGACAATGCACGCGTCGGCCATACCCGTAACCGCTTTGAAATTTTTATACACCATTCCCGCAAATAGAACATCGTTGCATGTCAAGCTATAGTTTTTTTAGGCTCGTGAAAAACGTAAAATTGCATACATCACTCAACTTTGAACTACTAGTTTCAAACTTTGCATCCGGTAAAGCTGATTTTGTAGCCATTGCTGTTGGACGGTAAATAATAACGCGGCAGGGTGATTACGTATCTCGCGACAGGTTTTGCAACAGGCAATTGACAGCAATATTGCTGTCAAATGTCAGTTCCTTGCTGTTCTCTAATACAAAGTTGACATTTGACAGCAATATTGCTGACAATTGCCTGTTGCAAAACCTGTTGCGAGATACGTAATCACCCTGCGGGTTCAAGACATTAGTTAACAGTTTATTAGATGAAATATGGGAGCACAGATTTAATATAGCAGACTACACCGGTACAAGCTTGCGACTAACTTCTAGTATAACACCTACTTACTAACTACGTTAGGTAAGAACGGCTCACGGGATCTTCACCATACTCGTAACTAACAATTGCAATAATTTGAACATAAGAGTATTTTAACAGACTGTAAAAAATAAAAGGAGGTTCTCGAGTTGTCTGTATTTCTTTTTAGGGTTCCTTAGCAAGGAACCCTTATACTTTCGCTTTGTCTGTCTTCCGTCTGACTGCGGCTTTGCGAAGAGACTACTAGCACAGATTACAGAAACTAAGTCCTAAGAAAGCTGTAATTTTGAATGGACAGGGATAACGATACAAAAAAATTTGGGTACCTCGCATAAAGTAAAATGGGATGAACTTTTTTCTTGATTTTCCCAACGTGTACAAATCTAAAAAAAAACATGGATGTAGTTTTAGCCATGAACTTTTTAGGAAAACTAAACGCTCAAGTTGGCTTTTTTAGTTTCGGAGAATGTTCGCTGAAATATGTGATATTGCGAAACATACCAGAGAACTAAAGCGAACACTTGATGAATACCTGTTAAAATGTTTTGGTAAACGTACAACGTAAAACATACACCAACTTCTAACAACAGGCCACAGGTAACTGCGGAACCTTACTCAGTGCGTGACCGGATATGAACCTGGCCTAATTTAATTTTGAGTTATCTTTGTTACCTAAGAACTCCGTCGTTTACACTTCCAGATTGGTCACATTTTTTTCAAAACTCTATTCTGTTGATGGGATCCATGGGGAATTATTTTTTAGGCCATTAAAAGAAAACAGGCCTCATGGATCTCCATGAGTGAAGTTTATAATCTCACTAGTTAGTTTGTTAACGTGAAGTTTTTCGTAAACTTTCGCGATCACAATTCATTATAATATAATAACATAAACACGGGAATTTCTCGCGTAATACCTTTTGATTCAGTCAACCCGGGACCACGATTGTTGAAACACAGTCGAAACGTCGGGAATAATCAAAAGGTATTACGCGATAAATTCCCGTGTTTGTTATTATATTATAACATGTTTGTTATTATATTATAATACAAACTAACAGTGTAACATATATATTACAAAAAGCTATGCCAAACCCCCAAGATATGCGTTACACTCGATTTGTCCCGCGGCAGGGATCGAACCCATAATATTCAGTGTCCCAACACGTTATTGAGCCAACTAAGCCACGGTCATCATCATCATCTGAGACGTAGGACGTCCACAGCTGGACATAAGCCCTCACGGAAGTACAAATCATGAAGGGTCTGTTGCTATACTCACCACGCTTAGCAGGCGGGTTGGCGAGCGCAGTACGATGTAATAACGGAAAGACGCTGCTCCCCATCTTGCGGAGGTATTTCTTGGCAGATTCTTACTGCATCCGCGGGCAAGAGAGGAGGGGCAGCATCCTACTGCCGGCACCCCACGTCAGATCACGGTGGTCGTCATAAAATGTCCCGTCTGCCTGTGAGGTGGCGGTGAAGCCATCGAATGAATCGCACTAGCTGGATTGCTTTGTTCGTTTAACTGGCGCGGAAAGCGGTGGGCGCTCGCTGGAATTATTTACTATTTTACAGCACATGCACTTAGACCATTCACGGATTACAGCTTCGAAAATCCATTGTTAGGACAGTTTTCCAGTTCATTTTACACTCGTGCATCACTTTCAACTTTTGGAGGATTTGAGGATCCGAGGAACAAAAATTGGGGCGCTTTGGGCTATTAGTCCTTGAAAGCTGTAATGGCATTGACATATAAAATAACAACGCCGAGATAACGCTACAAAAACGCTTTTTGATTTTCATGATCGTGTAGGGTATCGTTGGGTAGGTATTTAAACATTTAGGGGTTGCGAAGACAATTTTTTGATTTAGCCATTACGATACCATTTGCGAAACATCGAGCGTCCCAGCCCCCTCTAAAATGTAAACTGCTAGGTTTACCACACATACAGGAATACCTTAAACCGGAAACTCAATTAATTCCTGTTAATATGTTTTGGTAAGCGTAGTAATCCTAGACTACTTCGGACACATTGCCAGAAAGCAAGTCGATAATTTAGAACGACTCATGATTACTGGCAGAATTGAAGGAAAAAGAACAAGAGGCCGTAGTCCGATGCGATGGAGCGACCAGATCCGCTCCACACTCGACACTCCCGTACACGAGGCTCTACACATCGCCGGGGACCGTTCCAGATGGCGCTCCATCGTCAAGAGTCGAATGTCAATCATTAGTGGTCACGACCCTCAGTAACTGAGGAATACGACTGAAGGAGGAGGAAGCGTAGTAAAATATACCTACATCAACTTCTAATAACAGGTCTACGGTTAAATACGGATCCCGACATAGCGCGTGGCCCGACACGCACCTGGCCTAATTTATTTTATATAGGTTTATTATAGGACGCCCAGCAGCAGATTAAGACATCGGTTTAAATTGCGATAGGTCGTTCTTTCTGTTTATACAGTGTGAATCTTCCAAGTGTGCGCTGATAAACATTACCAATGTTATATTAGTAGACGATATAACATAATTATAGTTTCTCATTCTAATTTAAAATAAACCGTTGCTTCATGAGGTTCTAAAGGTATTCTTTGTTTATTCATGATTATGTTTTCTGAAAACCCATGTAGAATAAATGTTATTTGGTCCATGATATCTTACCATGTGCACATTTAGCACGTGTGCTATCGTGAGGAAACCCAAAGCTTAGTCAGCTTCAGACGTATTGATCTGTTCTTTCCTCTGACTAATCTGAGAGGATGATGCTAGGCAAGCTTAGTCCATCTAACAATGTCCGTACACTGCGTCCCGTACATCATAAATACCGGTTGCTGACGCTGTATAAATCATATATAGTTGACGTAAAACGCACGCCTTACTTAGTACGTAGTACGTACGTACAGTTACGTAAGTATATTTTATTCATAGAAATAAAAAAATCGAAGCAGTAAAGGCTGCTTCTTCACGATTTCAACTAACAAAGGCAAGAAAGACCTTTTGCATTCTAAGCATTAAGCCTGCATAACTTCTCGACTCCTATTAACAAAGACGAGAAAGACCTTTTCAACATCTCAGCCGCAAAACGTCCACTGTTTAACACGTGCCTCCCTGATGGATCTCCATGAGGGGTAGTAGCCATACTTACCACGCTTGGCAGGCGGGTTGGCAAGCGCACTACGGGATGTTGATACACGGAAAGACGCTGCTGCGCATCTTCCCGAGGTATCCCTTGGCAGATTCTTACTGCATCCACGGGCAAGAGAAGAGGGGCAACATTCTACTGCCGGCACCTCACGGCTTTTGCATTCTAAGCATTAAGACTGCATAACTTCACGACTCCTACTAACAAAGACAAGAAAGACCTTTCCCGATAGCCCAGGCTTAGAATGCGCCGTTTTACGATACATCGAGCGGCCGCCGAGCGCGGCCCAATCAAACTTGCAAGTCCTAGGATTTGGAGCAACGACATTATGTATGACCCCGGCTTTACTGTATGCCGAGGAGGACATGGCACACGTTTTATCTGAGTTACCACTGTTGCCGGTGGTGATAGTGTTTCAGTTCGTGAAGGTAGAATATTGCTTTGTTTCAGATAACCCATTTATTTTATGCTGAAAGTATTTTTAATATTTTACCCATTGGAAAGTGTTGTTTCATTCGTAATCAAAGTTCATTAATTGCTTCATGTTACAATAAGATGTCAATTTAAAATTTTAGATTTAATGTATTTTACCTATCTAGGCGTGCATCTTTATAAGTATACCATTCATATCTCATCACTTCAGCCGTAAAACGTCCACTATTGAACACAGGCCTCCCTCGTGGATCTCCATGAGGGATAGTTGCCATACTCGCTTGGCAGGCGGCTTGTTGAGCGCAGTACGGGATGTTGATACATGGATAGACGCTGCTGCCCATCTTCCGGAGGTGTCCCTTAGCAGGCTCTTACTGCATCCACGGGTAGGGGAAGAGGGGTAACATTCTATTGCCGGCACCCCACGGCTTTCACGGAATTCATATCTGGTATATAGATAAACAAGCATTGGTACGGGGGTACCAGAAAAGGGGCCGAAGGCCACAAAAGGTCACCAAAGGTTAAAAATGGCATTTTTGGGTTTTGGAAGTTTTCGGCCATTTGAAGAATTTTATTATTTTGGTGACTTTTTGAGGTCACAATAACTCCGGTCCCTGTGACCCTAGGGTCACCAAAATCAATTAGTACCCTTCTCTCATTAAGACGGTGCTAACAAAAATGATTTCATGTGAATCAGTCAACGCGTTCGGTTGTAATCGTTTTATGTTTTGAAATTGTGCATGAAATTTTGTTTAGATACTAGTCGACAGATAATCTAATAAACTAGTATTTTGGATCAAATGCATTTTACCTATCTAGGCGTACATATTTATAAGTATACAACTTATCGCTCGCCAAGCGACATGATTGGTTGTGATCACTTTAATTTAGTTACCTACCTATGTATAGTTTATAATATTAGTTATATTTATTTAGTTACCTAAGGTCTAATCTTAAATAATGATTGTGTTCAGTGTCAAACAGACAGACAAGGCGAAGCTATTAGGGTTCCTTACAACGGAACCCTAAAAAGACCTCCAGAAGCCATTAGGTCTTGATACATTTAATATGGGTCTAAAACACTTTTAGCCATGAAAGAGCTTCAACGCGTCACATAACTAGAATTCCTTCCTATCTCAGCAGGTTGGTGACGCACTGTGCATTTCCGCCGAAAACATTATCGTACATCTCTTAATCACGAAGTCATCGACCGATATTAATTAGTAGGTATGACTGACCAGTTTACAAAATTACAGAAATATGCGTAGGTAAGTACGTGCTTAGCGCTTGGTAGCAATTTCTGGCAGATTACCTTAGGGCGAGAAATATGTACCGTGTCGTGCCGTGGGGTGCCGGCAGTAGAATGTCGCCTCTCCTCTCTAGCCCGTTAATGTGTATCAACATCCCATACTGCGCTCGCCAACCCGCCTGCCAAGCGTGGCGAGTACTCCCCTCATGATCTTGGAGAAGTATGTGGGAGGCCTATGTCCAGCAGTGGGATCTATGAGCATTTTTATCGCTTAGTAGCAATTTCTGGTTGAGTAATTTTTTTTATTATTTTTATGTGAAAAACAAAGAGCTGTATTAAAAAAATATATGCGCAAACAGCTTATAGATACTGAAACCAGTGAAGTTTCCACTATTACATGTCACAGTTTGTAATAAGAGTACAAAGAAATTAATTAATAATAAATAAATTAATCCATTTTAACAGCTACGATTCTCCAGTAGTAAAAGTATTTTTTTCTGTTTGAAAGTCTAGGGCAGCAAAGGTTCTCTAGAAGAGCTGAGTCTGTTTTACCTGACAATATATAAAATAAAAACATTTGGTCTCTCACTAAACGTCGGGTTTCAAGGCTAGAAATAGAGTCAGTAGAGACAGCTGGGAAACGGATTTTTAAGATGTTTCAGAAAGTTGAAAATCCTTTCAATTTCATATTTATGCTTGTTATATTGAGGATTCCACTCAGTTGAGGCGAATGTAAGCACCGATCTTACAAAGGAGTTACACAATAATAAAAGGGTTTAATGATGCCTAAATTCTTTACCAATCCTCAGCACAAAGCCATTCGGTATGCTTTTATGGTAATTACTTGATAATGGGTATTAGAGGTCAATTTACTATACAAATATATATACAAGAAAGGCAGGATGTGCTATTGTACCTACAATAGGTATAAATACCTACATGCATTATAAGTAATTATAACTTTATAAATATAATTTAATTCTCTCACGAGACAAACTCCTCGCCGTCTCTCAGAAACAGTTCAAACAACTGCTTTGAAGTAAAAATAAATAAGTAGTACTAAGGTTAGGTATCCTACGTAAGTCTATTGCGTCGATATGTTCAAGACCTTCCTGTACACATCGTTACCGTACCGATAGATGCGATACAAAATGGCTGAGATATCAACTAGAATGTCAAACGATTGACCTTGCTCCAATATACAGGTTGCTTTGTGAATCGATATAGAGATGTTAGAACGAGGGCACCACATAATGATCTCGAGATATCCTTGACGACCTCTGTGGCGCAGCGACCGAAGGTTCCTACGCAAGGGGCTACGCAAAAGGTTGCGGGTTCGATTCCCGCCTCGGGACAAATACGATCTGCGGATCTTCAGAAAGTCTGTACGATCTGTATATATACCGTGTGCTGCAGGAGAGGGCTATTCGTTCTATCTACAATATGGGTCCCAGAGAATCACTTCACATTTAGTGTGTCATTATAACACAAGCTCAGCTTAGATTGGGGCTAGATGATACTGTGTGAATTGTCAAGCTTTATAATAATAGTAATTTATTTGATCTGCTATGGAAAACGTAATATTAACTAAGGAGTTCCCTGTGATGGATATGGTTAATCCTGTGGTTTAATCCTCTTATTTTTAACCGACCTCATAAACATGGAGGTTCTAAATTCGATAGTATGTTTCTTTGTACGTTTATTACGTCGCCAATTATGAATGGATTTTGATGATTTTTTATAAGTTAGATCATGTTTTAGAGGTAGTTAGTTCTTTTTAATAGTAAACACTAGTTCCCCAAGGTATAGTTTCATGCCTTATATTTAAACTTGCTGTGGGGTTCTTTGTTTCACTTTACAATGTTTGCTTGTTTTCACACCCGGTTCTGGTGATGGGATCGGGACCCATGATAAATCAAGGGAATTCTCAACATATGTACATATGTATATAAAACTCTTCCGTTACTGACTGAGTGACTGACAGACAACGCACAGCCTAAACCACTAGACCGAGAGACTTGAAATTTGGCACACATATACCTTGAGTATCCTAGAGGTGCACTAAGGAGGGATTCGGCGCACTGCCACCGTCCGCCGCGCTGTGTGCGGTGCGGCGGGCAACACGCAGCTGCCGATTGCCCACGCCCCCTAGAAGAAAAGCCCACCTGTGCAAACTGTGGACGGGAACACACGGCTAACAACCGCCAGTGTCCCGTCCTGAGGAAGGAGGCGAGGAAGCGCGGGGTAACCATCCCGCCACCTCGCATCGCTCCAGCCGCGCGAAGGGAGGGGTCACCCGACCCCCCCCCTGCCGGCACCACGGCGGCCGCCATCCCGGCCCGCCGCCAAAGTGCTGCCCCTCCCCAGGCCAGTCGGCAACCACACAGTGGGCCGACCGCCGGGGAAGTACGCCCTCCGCCAAGCAGACGAAGCCGTGGAGGTAGGAGGAAGCGGAAGCCGCTCGCCTTCTCCACACCACAGATGCCCGCAGGCGCCGCTCAAGGCGCCAACCAAGAACGCCCAGCACCGATCCCAGCCCGCCAGGCGGGACCCCCTCTGCCACGTCCACGGACGCAGGCACCCCTCGGCGCGTCAGCGCCGACCACTACAGAGGCCAACCCTGGCTTCAACACAAGCAACCCCCGCCCAGAAGGCACACCCACCGAACCCGCGGCTGAGCCACGGCCCGTCGGACCGGTTGAGGCCCCCGTGATACTCATGGGGATCCTCACCGCGATCCTGATGGCCCTCGCCGCGGGCGAAGACACGCGTGAGGTGGCGGTCCGGGGACTGGAGGCCATGCGTAGAAATTTATATGCATAGGCCACTCCCGCACCGCACCTCCGCCCGGGAGAATCATAGACACCCGCCCACTCAAAGGGCTACAAGAAGAGAGACCTGGGGGTTGCAGCCCCCAGAGATGAAGCCGGGGTAAAGAGACCAAGTCTCGAGGCCTCACCCGGTGACCCCAAAGGGGGTCCGGAAGAAGAGGATGATGATGAAGGAGGGATTTTCGAAATTCCCACGGGAACGGGAACTACGCGGGTGAAACTGCGGTGGGCTACTACGGGCAACTGGGGTGCGGCTAGTTCAAATATAATAGGCGTCCATATAGCGGTTTGGGTATTTTCAGCAACAAGTCAAGGATTTTATTATTGTAGTCGTTTTTTAGGGTTCCGGACCAAAATGGTAAAAAGGAACCCTTATAGAATCACTCTGTCTGTCTGTCTGTCTGTCTGTCTGTCTGTCACACATGGATATCTCGAGAACTACTGATGCTATCGACTTGAAATTTAAAATGGTAAAAGACAACACTTTTTTACTAATATAGCATATTTAAAAATGTTAAAAAATATTCTTATTTTGATTGCAGGGGGGCGGATAGGGGATCTCAAAAATTTTAAGTGAAGTTACTAGGTCGTGTGGGGTATCATATGAAAGGTATTCATTTGCACATTAATAAACAGTTTTTAGGGTTCCGGACCAAAATGGTAAAAAGGAACCCTTATAGAATCACTCTGTCTGTCTGTCTGTCTGTCACACATGGATATCTCGAGAACTACTGATGCTATCGACTTGAAATTTAAAATGGTAAAAGACAACACTTTTTTACTAATATAGCATATTTAAAAATGTTAAAAAATATTCTTATTTTGATTGCAGGGGGGCGGATAGGGGATCTCAAAAATTTTAAGTGAAGTTACTAGGCCGTGTGGGGTATCATATGAAAGGTATTCATTTGCACATTAATAAACAGTTTTTAATTTTTCTTTAAAACGTATGGTTTTTGAGTTATTTACAAAAATGTTGAAAAAACGACCGTTCCCCCCCCCCCCCCTTATCTCCGAAGTTTGCAGAGATAACCCCGTGTTACTTTTAAAGCTAATAGAAGTGTATGTAAACTTTATAGGAAAATTATAGCGAACTCTCTAATTAGCATAGTTTTTTGGACAAGGGGGGTGGAAGGGGGGTTTTCAAAATTTTTGTAAAGTAAATAGTTAATGTGGGGTATCATATGAAAGGTATTCATTTGCACATTAATAAACAGTTTTTAGTTTTCCTTTAAGTCGTATAGTTTTTGAGTTATTTACAAAAATGTTGAAAAAAATAGCGTTCCCCCCCCCTTATCTCCGAAGTTTGCGGAGATAAACCTTTGAAACTTTTATTACTATTAGAAGTGTATGTAAAGATTAGAGGAAATTTATTACAATCTCTCTACATAGCATACTTTTTTAGAAATCATCGAAAGTGTAAAAAATCTATATAATTTCCGCTATCAGACAAGAGATGGCGCTGTCAAGGTTCTCCAACAAATATAAAACCGCCTTTGTCATAAATTATTTTGTATGATGGCACGGAACCCTCGGTGCGCGAGTCCGACTCGCTCTTGCCCGGTTTTATTTTTTATAAATTATCTATCAAAGCTAACATTCTGTCATTCTGGCAACGTCCTGCGTCTCAGCCAGCTATAAAACCACGTTATGATAGTCTTATAAATTATACTAAATTATTATTATATAATAATATTATATGGATATGGATATTTTTTCTACATCATCTCCAAAGCTGAAAAGCATGTTAAACGCAAAATTCTTTGGAGGCTGATTTTTTTTCCCCCGATTTTTAAAATAATTTTTAAGCTTAATTTTTCATGTCTTTTTTCTTAGCTGATTAATAATATATAATGATCAATAATAAACATATTTGTTATTTAACTTCCTGTCCACATACTTGCTGTCGTCCAGTAACATATTTACTTATAGTTAGTCACCTGCTACATGTGGAAATTTGTGATTAGCCCTCAGTTACTATAATTCTTTGTCTATTAGTTTATATGCTAGCTGTTAATTTCCCAAATATTGTAAAAATAAAATAAAATAAATAAAATACTAAAATACACTCTCTCAACCAGTTCTGACCAACCTGCACAGACGATGTTATAACGAACACAATGGACTGTAGCTATGTAGACACCTATCTATGGGCACACAGCGTCATTGGCAATTCACACACAGAACTAGTAACTCCTATTTGCCGAGCTGAAAACAAATGTTAAAGCAAGTGTGAGATTGTAATAATGTCAGAAGTGATTCCTTTTACAGTGATCGGCGAATATAAGAAACATAAAAATGTTGACCCAAACGAAATAAAGAAGCTAAGGGAATGGATTAAAACATGCGAACATTTACCACACGGGAATATAACAGGTTGGTACATATATGTATGTATATGCAAATCGGTCCACTCGTTTAAGGCAGACAGACACATAGACACACACAAACATAACGGTCAATTTTAAAACACCCCTCATTTTTAAAACATAAAAGCATAAATTAAGTCAAAAGTTAAAACAAAGTAAATCTCGCTTAACTGGCAGTAATAATATTATTCCATCAATAATCTGGTTTCCATAGTGCACGCTTTATTTCGTTTACGTATTGATATTGTTGCTGCTACGTAAGACAATACGTAGGCACAATTAGGTCAATTAAGTAATTGGAGGCCATTACGATTTCCAGATATGGATTTGATGCTTGCGTACCACAGCTGTGGCTTCGACAGCGAGTCCACAAAACGCGGACTCGACCTCAACTATACCCTGCGGACATTGTTCGGGTTCTATCAAAGAAGGGAGATAGATGACGCCTTGGAGCGTGCTTTAAATTGTTGGTGAGAAAAATAATGAATTAACACTTTATTTATGCACCAAGAAACACAAATAATCAAAAGCAAGAGAAAGAAAAGCCGTGGGGTGCCGGCAGTAGAATGTTACCCCTCCTCTCATGCCCGTGGATGCAGTAAGAGCCTGCTAAGGGATACCTCCGGAAGATGGGCAGCAGCGTCTTTACGTGTATCAACATCCCGTACTGCGCTCGCCAGCCCGCCTGCCAAGCGTGGTGAGTATGGCAACTACCCCTCATGGAGATCCATGAGGGAGGCCTGTAGTAGTGGACGTATTACGGCCGAAATGAAATGAAATGAAGAGAAAGGTGTCGATTATGTTGTTGCAGTTCTTAAAGGTTATGACAGTTTTTTTCTTAAACTTTCGCAATTACAATAAATTTTAATTTATCGTTATTGTCTCAGCCGTAGGACTGCTGTCCACATCCACTGCTGGACACAGGCCTCCCTTATGGACCTCCAAAGATCATGAGGATTAGAGGTTGGAGGTTTAGGTTTCCCTTAGCAGCCTCTTACTGCATCCCCGGGTATGAGAGGAGGGGTAATATTCTACTGCCGGTACCCCACAGCTAAGTCACACCATAAGTTTATTTTCACCATTTTGGTCCGGAACCCTAACAAACAGAATATAAGGACACGTAAACGGCCATAACACTTTTTTAGCAATTTAAGATATATTTGTTCTCTCGCAATTTATTGTTAACTCGCATGTCGTTTGATGTGAACCGATTCAAATATGTATGTGCCTTTTACTGTGCCTGACCTAAGCCCGATCGAACACGCTTGGGATGAGCTCGGAAGGCTGGTCAGACGACGCAGATGACCTCCTGTCACCCTCAATGATCTTAAACAGGCCCTGATGGAAGAATGGGAGAATATCCCCCAACATCATCTCCGAAACCTCGTCTTCAGTATGCCAAATAGACTCGAAGTTGTGATCAGAGCCAGAGGAGGCAACACCAGTTATTAAAAATGTGATTTTAAGACTACAAACACCTTTTTCAGGGTTTTTTTAAGTTTTTGCCATTGAGTGAAAATGGCTACTTTTTGTTTTTATATTTCATTTATGTTATGAACATTAAGTTAAGTACAATAAACTTATATTCAAAAATCTTTTATAACTGTTCGTAATGTTGTTTTTATTTCAAGTCTCTAAGTTTAATAGTTTATGAGAAAATTGGTAGAATCACGGTACGACTACAGCTTTGTTTTTGTACTTCAATCGTAAGAAGGTTAAGTAGAATTTAACAGAATAAAGGAGTAAAAGAAATATCGAATATTTCAGCCAATTTAAAATAAATAAAATTACAAAATATTGAAGACGTTCAACATGTTCTAATGGAATGTGTTCGGAACGCGGTAGATCATGTTTTTTTTTTAATATAAGTTCAGATATATGTAAGTACTAGCGATGTAGGACAATGTCATGTCTATTGTCTACTTCACTTTCTGACATGACTTTACAACTTTTAAAATTGTTTAATCTTGTTCTTAGATACTTTTTGAGAGATTAGTGCTACGCTTTTGTACATAGTATAAAACAAAGTCTCGTCCCGCTGTCTGTCTGTCCCTATATTTGCTTAGATCTTTAAAACTACGCAATGGATTTTGGTGCAGTTTTTTTAATAGAAGAGTGATTTAAGAGGAAGGTTTATATGTTTAATACATGCATAATATAATAGAGAAACACTGATAATTTTAGAGGTTTCTAATGTGATGTCGTAAATAAACACATTTTTTTGCGCTAACATTGCAAACGCTGGCTTAACTCTACGTGATAGATCAAAATAATGTACTACAGTATTGTACACCTTAAAAAGGTCTACAAAAAATCCGCGATGGTATATATCTATCCCTGAGGGATAACCCACAATAATCATTTTTTACCCCTTACTTTTTACGAGAAGTAATGGCTTGTTTACGAAGCGACAAATACAGTAATATACAGTAAATATAGTAAGTAATTACAGCGGTGCAGGCGTACGTCTAACTCCTCCTAAACAGTTCATTTCAGCCGTAAAACGTCTACTACTGAACTAAGGCCTCCCTCATGGATCTCCATGAGGGGCAGTTGCCATACTCACCACGCTTGGCAGGCGGGTTGGTAAGCGCAGTACAGGATGTTGATATACGGAAAGACGCTGCTGCCCATCTTCCGGAGGTGTCCCTTAGCAGGCTCTTACTGCATCCACAGGTAGGAGAGGAGGGGTAACATTCTACTGCCAGCACCCCACGCCCTAAACAGTTGGACCAACACAATTGAACCCGGTAGATGGCGCTGCTGTCAGCACGTCTACATAACAGCGGGCAGGACGACGGCTGCCGGGTCCGCTAGTTTTAGAAATATTTTATTGCCTTCCGAGTAGGCGATGTGGTCGCTAAGCGACAAAGTATTGTTTTGTTTGGTGTGTAAATAAATTAAAAAAAAGATTACAAAAATTAAATATGTAAAACAATTGAAAAGCAGTCTTTGAAAATTGCCATTATTCATTAATTAAAATATTTAATAAAGAATACAGTAACTTTTGAACTAAACGTAGAGTCCGCGCCGCTATTGAAGTTGCTGCTATCACAGATCTAAATACAGACTTGAAGACTGTAGGTACTGTAGATTTAAGTTCCCGCATTTGTCGTAAGACTAACGGTGGAGCCGACTCTTTTTTTATACTACTAAATGACGAGACAAGCCGAAGTTCCACCTGATGATAAGCGGTAACCTCTACCTATAACAACTGCAACGCCGCGGAAATCGCCTTCACTAAGCACGTTTCCAATGCTGCATTACAATGCGCCCGTCACCCTGAGCCAGAGTTGTAAGGTCTCATGTGCCCGTAATTTCATATTTCATTTTTTTCTAGTGTTATATATAAGTTCTCTTTGTTTTAACCAGAGTGTAAATATACGAGTACTCTTTGATTGCAATTTTGAAAGTTGTGTAGCATCAATGAAAAGTTTTTTGCAGGAGGCCATGTTCGTCCGTCTCAAAGAATTCCATTTCATTAACGCGCCGAGTTTCATGGACAAATTAATGGGGATGCTAAAGCCTTTTATGAAAGAGAGCATGCTACAAATAGTTCATTTACACCGAGCGGGCTCTGGAACACTCAGTCAGTACTTCCCGTTGGATGCCTTGCCTCAGGATGCTGGGGGCGAGAACTTAAAAAGTGATATATTGAAAGGTTTGATACGATTTTCTTTATCCTTTCCTATGTTTCCAGGGTGTTTCTCTTCCAGCCATAGGACATCTACTGCTGGACAAAGGCCTCCCTCATTGATCACTAAGTAAGTACTGATCATGACGGGTTGTTGCCATACTCACCACGCTTGGCAGGCGGGTTGGCGTTCGCAGTACGGGATGTTGATACAAGTGAAGACGCTGCTGCCCATCTTCTGGAGGTATCCCTTTGAAAATTTCTTCTGCATCCACGGGTAAGAGAGGATTCAACATTCTACTGCCGGCACCCCACGGCATTCCAGTGTGTTTAATAGTTGTTAAAATGTTGCAACCGATTTCTTTTAGGTAAAAGTTTTGTAACATACTTGCGCGAGATCACTAATTATTTCTATTTGAGACGGACTAAACGCTATTTAAATAGTTCATTGATCTTCTTCTTCTTCTTTTCTTTTTAATGGCTGATGCATGCCACTAGCTGCAACTCTAGAGTTCATTGATAAAACATCTTGCACGACCTAAAATTTGTCAGTCAGTATAAAGGCCAGTTTGGTTTTATTGTGCCGATACAAAGATATTTCAAAATAAAAAATCATAAATGAATTTTGAATTCATCCGGGTATTCCGACGATGACGATGACTTTTTAGAATATTTGAATAGGCCCATAATAATATAGCCCATATTTCCTGTTTTGTAGCAACGAAACGGTTTGTTATGTTGTTGCTACTCGCAACCAGAAATAAACAACTTAAACAACTTGGCGTAGTGGTCATACTCTTTGCTAACAACCAATTTATGGATTTACTTAAGAAACGTGCATATTTTCGGATAAAATCGGCAAATCACGTTTTGAAAATGATCTTTTACTACTTTCCTTTCAGATAAAATCTGGTTCAAGATCAAGGCGAATGAAAGGTTTTTCAAAGAAGAATCGAAAAAAGTAGTCGACGAAACCAAGAGAGCTGAGGGACTAAAAACTATGAGCACATTCTTTCCGAGTTTAGAAAGCTCTTTCAAGAAGTTAGAGATTGATTAATATTTAATTGCAAGTGGCAGCAGAAACTTCAGTAACTCCACAACGAATGATCTACCCAAGGGAATTTTCAATAGAATCCGTTAAAACTAATAATTTATAAGTAAATATATATTGAAATAGAAAACGATGTGATTTTAAAGTTTTTAGCTAAAAATTGCTAGCCTTTTACAGACGTTCTAACTTCAACGGACACAAAAACCGCAAAATCATCAAATTTCAGCCGCAAGACTGTATTGTATTGACACAATGAATTTGTCGACAATGGACAGCCAGTACAGAGAAAATAAAATACATAAAACAGCTCTGCAATCGGTGCACTATTGTCCCTAAACATGACACAATACAATTCCAATTGAGCAACAGGCAAGCAAAAAAGCTGATATTTAGCCGTGGGGTGCCGGCAGTAGAATGTTGCCTATTATCTATTGCCCGTGGAAGTAAGAATCTACAAGGGATGCCTCCGAAAGATGGACTGCAGCGTCTATCCGTGTAATAACATCTCTTACTGCGCTCACCAACCGCCTGCCAAGCGTGGCAATTATGGTAAAAACCCCCTCCAAGATCATCTTGGAGATACATGCATGAGCGAGGCCTATGTCCAGCAGTGGACGTGAACAGTAGTCCTATGGCTAAGATAATGATGATGAAACAACTAAACAAGAACTGAATCATGTTTAATATTGTTCATAACCATGATGAAGCTGCAATTTTGCTAACTACTCTAAATGACGGAAGGGCGAGCTTGAAATCAGAACGATACATTGTTACTTATCCTGTAATTAATTTTAATCCAAAACTCTACTTTAATTAATATCTGATTCGATTAATCTTTTTTTTTATAAGATAGGTTAGCTCTTGATTTCATCCAATAAAAAATATAATTAAAAAATTAATTTGTTTTTCCATTTCTTAAATTTAATCTCAACAAAAAATAAAATAAAGTGTATACTGTAAATAAAGTACCAGATAAATTTTAGATGTGCAGAAATGCGAACAATCAATGTGCGCCAACCATTTTTTTAGCTTTGGTTCCAGACAGCTTTTTTACATTCGAAAAAGTAAGGCTTTTAACATATAATAATTGTACCTCGTGTGTTGTGGGGTGCAGGCTTAGGTGTTTAGTTTCCGATGTCCACGCATTGCATTCGCCAAGATAACCCAAAAAGTTATTGATAGTGTTAACAAGTTTTATATACCTACCATAGATAACCTACCTCCAACGTAGATCTTAATATAAAAATAAATAAATCTTAGTTTCAACTCAAACTTTTCCTGAAAATCAGCGCCGCAACCTCATAGCATGGAGCAAATAAACACTTGGTCCATGCAAGCTCGCTATATGGTGGCGGTAATACTGAGGCAAAGAGTTCACTTTAATTTTCTTATAAACTTTACATACACTTTTACATGTAACTTTTAATTTTTTCTACACTTATTCTTTAAAAAAATGTTTTCAATAGGGTGTGTCATAATGTGTACTGTGGCGTCTTGGCAAGCCACAGGAAATCGGGCTGACGCTGAGGTTTTTGCAGTTGCGTTGCCAGGTCGCCAGTCATCGTGCCCCTCTCAGTGTTTTAGGTAGACATCATATTTTATTTTAAATTAAGATAAGGGATTGTCTTTAACTGATTGACTTTAAAAAAGTTACACAAATAAATACAAATAAATGAATGAAATAAATAAAATAATATAAATGAGATCTGCAGAAAAGCAAAACATTTGGTCCCACGAACTGAGCCCGAACCTCTTGCGTATCAGTCGGCTCTTAGACACACTGATCCTCGGTAGCCGCCTAGCTATGATTACGTCGCCCCTTAGCATACATAGCTAATTTCTTCCTCCAAGGTGCGATAAGGTAGAGCTATGAATTATTATGAATCCAAAGATTTAAATCGTTAGATGTGCCCAGACACCAAAAACTGTTGCATTGTCTCTATATGTGTGTTAACCACAGAAAACAGAGTACCTAGACTAGAAGCCGCAAGTGTACCTACTTAGTCTGTCGCCGTTACGAGACGATCTACAATCATTTTACTTCCGTTATTCAGTCCGCCCTCGGTCATCTTTGACCCAATGTCAAAGGTAAAAACTAAAAAATGCCTTATTGTATCGTTGCGAACTGCAAAAACACTTCAAAGAATGTTCATCGAGTGGAAGGAAAGATTTATATTCATCGGTGAGTATTTTTATTATTAAATAAATTGTAGCTTATATAAAATCCATTGTTTTAATTTTTACCACGTTTTCTAGGATAGCGGCGTAAATTATGCATACTTGTCATCCATTGCGGTTTTTGTTTGACGTGTGATAGGCATGGTGTCATGTTACAAAGTTATTTTTTTTATCAATATATACGACGGCCGCTTGTCACAATACATTGTCAAATTTTGTTAGTGCTGTACCCGTCACGTTCGATAAAATCTCGATAAAATCGATGAATTTGATAGATTTTAACGAAAATTTAATCAATCCGTTAATTTAATTTATATCTATGAAATACAGTTTTCAATAAATCTCAGTTTAAAATATTTTTTTATATTATATGCAATTTTTACAAGTTTAGACCATAATTAGTTACGTAGTTTTTTAATTAAACAATATTAAATGTTATCATACTCTGATCTTACAGTTTTTTAAATTTTAGTTTTCCAAAAGATCCTTTTCTTAAAGAGAAATGGATTGTTGTCAAATCTTGTTCTACGACTTAGGAAAATATTATTAAAACTCTTCATTAAATTACCACTGGTTGGTTTATCCGTACACCTGTGCAAAGCCGGTGCCAATCGCTAGTAAATCATAAAATAAACATATTTATAATATATGTTATCATAAAACAAAATTTAAGTATCAATGTTTCAAAACAAAGTTTGATTAAAGTAAACTAAGCTCCAAATTTTTTTAATTCGTAAATATTTTTTTTGCTTAATTATGGGATATAATTAAAATACAGGCTATCAGTATATAATTTATATATCTATGTAGGGCAGTTTGAAAATGTGACATCTAGCAAATAGTACCTACTTAAAAAAATTACCATTAATATTATTCCTAAAATATTACATTGAAGAACATTCATTTTGTTTTCTTTGTATTTTGTATGACTTTTTTACCTTATTCTTTCATAATAACCATCATCGAATCGATCAATCACTTTGGTTAATACGCGGCGGTCAACGTATGTCCCATCTCTAAATGTTCACTTGACATTACTAGTTGTCATCAAAACTAGGCACGCTCGGTTTTATAGATTTTGACAAGCTTACTCTCTCTAGTTATTATGCAGCTCTGTGGTGTTAACAATAATGCCGACGCACGCTGGTTTTTTCAATAAACCAAACTGTTAAGATCTATTGTGCAATCATGTTGCACGAACATTCGTAAAAAAAAAATACACACCACGTTCGGCTTACACTGCATTTAGCGGTACACTGATTGCAATTGAGTGAGCTCACACATTTCGTGTGAAAACAAAACGTTGCAGTCTTATTGCGGTATGGCGTATCTAACGATTTAAATCTTTGCTTGAATCTAGTTGTCGTAAAATAGTTTTGGCTATCTCATTACACAACCTGGTAATAAACCCTATAACCCAGAACCTCTCAATTATTAACGGAGTCTGCGGTCACTTATCTGCGTAGGTTCTCTTCATAGTTCATTAATGGAAGGTTCATGCTCCATCTTTACAGATTCACAGCATCGTAGATAAACCGTAGATACTGTAGAGGTATAGGTATACAGATGGTTGGAACTAGGCACATAAAAATTCTAGTAACAAATTGTATGTTGTAACATGGTTTTAACCGGTGTATTTTGTTATAGTCGGCTAATATGTTATTTTTTTACTTTTATAATATACTAGCAGACCCGGTAGACGTCGTCCTGCCCGCTGTTATGTAGACATGCTGACAGCAGCGCCATCTACCGGGTGCAATTGTATCGGTCGAACTGTTTAGGAGGAGTTAGACGTACGCCCGCACCGCTGTAATTATTTTGTCGCGCGAGAGTTTTAACTCGTAAGGTAAATACCTGGTGTAACTGTCGGGCCGAACATAAAATGTTTTTTCCTTTTAATTCTATAAATAAATATTTAAATTATATGTTATATATGAACTACTCAAGATTTTAATGAAACTGATTTAGATACATTTACACATTTTACACATCTTTGTTTGAAAGACTTCGCATTATATGCATATTTTTTGTAGACCTTTCAATGAGAAAAATATCTTATACACATCACTTTCTCTTAACTTAAATGGTTTAGGCGGCACACGCCAAAACAACTCCCAGTCTGCAATACATTTTCCGACATGTTCAACAGTTCAGCGAACTTGCACCAAATCTTAATACATTTTTGCTTAAAATTCTTCTCTTGAATTACTCTATCAACTGAACGCTTTTCACTATAAGTGAAAAGCGCTCAGTTGAGTTTTGCGCGAACAGACGCGGCGGACGATTTTGTTTTACAATATGAAAGGATAATTGATATTTTCCTCGCTAAAGAGCTCGTAGCTCAAGTGCTTATAAGGCGAAGCGCATCATCATTCTAGGTCACGGGCCCTCTGGCCGGTACCGTCGCAACCGCTATGTCCCTGCATTTTAAATCTGCAATATCTTCGAAAATATTCATAAAAATTACATGCTGTAAAATTCATTTCAATATATACTATCATTCTACTATATTATGTATATATTATACATACAAACCTTCCTCTTGAATTACTCTATTTATTTTTAAAAAACCGCATCAAAATCCGTTGCGTAGTTTTAAAGATCTAAGCAAACATAGGGACAGACAGACAGCGGGAAGCGTCTTTGTTTTATACTATGTAGTGACTAGCCGCACTCTGCGGTTTCACCCGCGTAGTTCCCGTTCCCGTGGGAATACGGGGATAAAATATAGCCTCAGTTAGGTACTCAGGGATAATAATAGCATTGTAATGGTGAAAGAATTTTAAAAATCGGTCCAAATCGGAAAAACTGATTTTTTGACGTGAAAGAACGTTTATTTTGTCATACAAACTACAATTAATTAATATAGGTTTTTTTTTTTTTTTTTATTTATTCTTTACTATAAAAAATTCATGGTTTTCTTAATATTATTGTATCCGTAAACCACAGAAGGGTTTGTGTGGATACTCACTCTACTTTAACATTTTAAATTAAGTTTAATCTAAGTTTAATCTAGTTAGTTCCTAAGCTTACTTACAATTTTATTTATCCATAAAATAAGCGTTTGTTTTTCACAAGGAACAAAAACATCAATGAAGTTCACGCTAAAGATGGATATATGGTTAAATCGAAGACTTAGTTATTATAACAGTCGTGTAGTAGTTCGGGTAGCAAAAGGCGCAGTCATTCGATACTTCTCAACTTCGCAGTGTAATAGTTGTTTTTTGTGGCTCACTTCAATCACTTTACTTCTTTGTGTGCAATGAAGTAATTATCATTCATTCATTCATTCTGTTTTGTGAGTGGATGTTGCAATATACAGGATGGGTAAAAACACAAGTAGACGCACAAAAATTTTACCAAAGATAAATAAGTTATGATTAAATATATGATAAATAGGTAGATAATGATGTGAGATATGTATGTATTTGTTTTCTGGTATCTATTTTTTTACAGGTTATGTATTACAAAGTTAATCTTCTATATGTTTGTTGTGTTTAGTTTGCTTAGAAAATATTTTTTATATATATGTTTATAATTTTTGTCATTAAGGTCTATTTTAATTTTTTCAGGAATATTATTTAGTAATTTAGGTATGAGGTATTTATTTGTTCTTTTGCCGTAAAAGTTTTTCATTTTAGGTACACATAGTTTATTTTTAGTTATACTTCTTGTGATAATTTTGTGTGAAATTGGTTTGAGGATGTCAGTGTTTCTGTATTGTTCGATAAGTAAAGTCATGTTTATTTTGTCATATACGGGTATTATTTTGCAAAAAAGAAATAGTTCATTCAGATTTGTTTTTAATTTATTTTTAATGTGTTTTGGTACAATAAGCTTAAGTATTCTTATTTGCAAATTAAAGATATTATCTATGTAGGTTTTAAATGTTCTACCATAGCTGGTAAGACCATAGCTTATGATGGATTCCGCTAGGGCAGTGTACATATTAAGTAAAATCTTAAATGGCACCTTAGGTTTGAGGAAAACTAGGTAAACTAGGTAAACTAATTAGGTATTAAAAATTGTGACAAAAATGGTATTACTAATTTTTGAGTTAATTGTTACAAACATACAAAATACAACATACTAATCTTTCCTCTTTCAGATATAAAGAGATATAGATAAAATCTCAGCCTAAGGAGGTCCACAGTTGTACATAAGCCTCTATCTAATTATATGAAAGTAGCTACGGAAAGTAGCGCCGCGTCTATCGGACTTCAGTGGTGGCGCCTGTATATTCTGAGGGTGGCGCAGAGTCCATAATTGCAATTTTCTCGCGGCATGTTATTCTTCTTTCTCTTCTTCTTATTGAAAGTTACACTAAACGCGAGAGCCAATCGCTGACCGCCTCAGAATATTTATTTATTCTATCAAGTTTTGCACCAAGAAGGTTCCATTTCATGCAATACCTACATATTGCTAACAAAATGGAAACGGGTATTTCTCACGTTGGTACTATACCACGTGAAGAGCGGACACTTGCAACGAAATGGCTTAGGAGTGACCAAAAGAAACCAAAAAATGGCAAACCTATGATGATGAAGAAAAACGATAAAATTAATACTTGATTAATACTTGAATCTCTATTTCCCTTGGTCACGGCATCACGCGTGAACTGCAGGAACGATTTCGCTAATTCTTTTTTTGTTGTGTTTGATATTGTCCGGAGAAGGTGAAAGAAAAAAATAATAAAATTGCGCAGAAAATAAGAAAATTTAAGAATACTTAACCACCATAATATTATATTATTTCATATGTAACCTTAGCGCTTTTGACAATTTAAACTTTTTTAATGTAACATGTAACCTTCTGGCGTTTGACCTAACATTGACAAATTGCGTGCTTTTTTTTCGCTTCTTTCAGAGCAGGCTATAGCAGATTGCATGCTGCAAATATCGTCAAAGAGGATAATATAATATTTAATTTTCCAATACAAACTATTCCTACAAGTCAAACATTGGATGTTCGGCCCGACAGTTACATTTGGTTGTCAAATATTTATAGGTGCGTTTAAAAAGTTTATAATGTGACTAAACTTATGCTGATTATATATTTTTCCTCAATTAGGTAGTTAAACCTAATTCAAAGTGAAGTAGTAGTAGTAGAGTAGTTGTATGGCAATAATCGAGTAGTAATTGTAGTGTAGTAGTTGAGTAGTTGTAGGGTAGTTGTTTATTAGTTGTAGCGTAGTAGTAGAATAGTAGTAGGGTAGAAGTAGGGTAGAAGTAGAGTAGTAGTAGAGTAGAAGTAGAGTAGTTGAAGAAGTAGAGAAGTAGTAGTAGAAGAGCAGTAGTTCGAAGATGTGGTAGTAGGTAGTGGATTCAGGGCGGTAAAAAGTTCGCCGGGACAGCTAGTTCTTTATAGAAATGAAAAATGCAATCAAAATTTTGCCTTCGACGGCACTCGAACCCGTAATGCTCAGACGAACACCTTTAACGCAGGCTGTCTATAAATGATACCTTAGTGTGGGTTTACACTCTAAAAACAAAAACAGCTTATAATTTTTTAGCTGAAAATACCTAAACCGTACATGTTTATGGATCTGGATCCCACCATTAGAACTGGGTTTAAAAGCAAGCAAACATTACTAAGTGAAACAAAAAACCCAACCGCAGTTTAAATTTAGGGTATACCTAACACTATACCTTGAGGGACTCCAGTACACACTAATACATCGCTTCTTTTCATTAAATTTAATTACAATGACCCTGATGCTGATGATGATGTGTAGTATGATGATTATCGAATCGGAATATACTAGATATCATAGCTATCTTTCGATGTCGTCATCCGTCAATTTTGATAACCATCTATGGTCTACTTCATCAGTTCCACTTCACCAAATCATACCTACTCTCTGAATGCAAATGATTGACCTTGAGCTAATTATGTCAAAATCTCTATATGTTTATATATACAACATTTGAGGAGTTCCTTCGATTCCCCGTGGATCAGGATCACATCATCAGAACTGAGTTTTGTAAAAAATGGGACCTAATTCAAAGTGAGGTACTTACATACTCGAACTCAAAAATAATTTGCCTTATCGGTTCATAAACGATTGAATTCTGAGGTATATTAAAAAATACAGACGACTTGAGAACCTACTTTTTTTGGAAATCGGTTAAACATTCAGTCAGTCGGCAGATCAGTTTATAACGAACTACAAACCTGTCTAGGCCTCCACGGAGCCACGGAGATCGTTGACATACGCTTGCCAGTCAATAACCAGAATTATCTGCTTCATCATCATTTCCCTGCCCTTATTCCACATTACGCGCGGTCGGCACATGTCCTCCTCCTCCATTCTTCTCTGTCAGACGTCAAAAAGACATTTCCACCTGTCCCGCCCATTATCATCTCTCACACTTTCATCTATCTTTGGTCTTACACCGCTTGCAAATCCGACATAATCTATCACTCGTTTCGTAACTTACGATACATAGCGGTCAAACTTATAACACCCCTCTTCTTCGTCGGCGGTTAAAAATATCCATAACGTACTCGAAACTGCTAAGCCCCAGTTTCCACCAGCCAGAAGCTATATCACATGCAATTGCAGAGTTGCCGCAGTTTAAATTAAACTGCCCCCCTCATTCCGCGTTTCACTATTGTTATTCAAAAAATTACATACAAATAACTTTTTATCAATGCGTCGGTCGCCTTAAACAATTTATGAAAAACTAACTTTGAACGTTGCACAGGTCAAACAAGACCTGTCTAACATAACAAAATACAGACAACAGTGGCCATGTACCTGTGCTTTGATGATACTAATCATTGAGGCAATCAGTTATTTATAGTGACATTTGCCCGACACATGATAGGTCTTCAATTTGCTATTATTATCCTGTCAGTGGTTTCCTGAAAACGCTGCCTACATATCATAGTCTATCGAACTGTCTTTAACAGCTAGGTATAATATTTAAAAACAATAGGTAATTACCACCTACCTACCTTGTTTTATTATTTCCCGACGTTTCAAGTGACCTACTGCCCTCGTGGTGGACTCACTGAGTCCACCCTAGACTACGACGGCAGCAGGTAATTACGCGACAATGTCCCGTTTAAACAGTTTAAAATTACCTATTTGTTTGATTTGCCGTGCTTACCTACCATAATAATCCGCGACCGACTATTATTATTATATTATTTACAAACCGTCACATTATAGAATAGATAGACGATGAGAAATTCCTCTAGGTATCACTAGTATAGGAAAATTACGTCCTTACTTCAACCGATTATTTCCAGTTGTCAACCACGGGCAGCGTCACCACTGGCGGCGTGATGGGGATAAAATATTTTTTTCTTGTGTTTCCCATCATGTGGGGTATCGTTGAATAGGTATTTTGAAACACGATTTTTTTGTTTAGGGTTCCGTTTGCACAATATTAAAGTTTTAAAACTTTTATTTCGAGCGCCGATTCAATTTATTAACATACCTAGGTACTAACTAGCTGACCCGTGCCTACTTCATTGGGCGGTAAAAATCTGACTACCCTGAACCTTATCTTTCCGGTTATTATAGACTATGACACTCACAAATAATGTGGCTTTCTATTATTAAAGAATTTTCAAAATCGCTTTAGTAGATCCATTACCACCTACAACCTCACATACCTACTCACAAACTTTACCTCTTCATAATATTAGTATAGAATATACCTATAGTTTTAAAATAACAGAATTTAATCTCGTACCTTTTTAGAAAATATAAACAATGACTTTTTCCAATAAAAGTTTGTTTGTCACCGATCTAAATCGATAGCTATAACTATTATTGAAATACTATTAAATAGACGGATTTGCAGGATGCAACAGCCTAAATAAGCGCTTCTGCCAGCGCAGTCGCTGTGTGTCACTGCACGGCTTGGGGGTTTCGGGCTCGTCTGGGAACGACGCCGGGAAGACGTGTCTACAATCAAACAATAGTTAAGTAAGTTAAAACTTGACTATCTACTATACAGATATCTAACTATTACTACGCTGGTATTCTGTGGTGGCGTTGTGCAGCGTACTGCGCACACTTGACAAATTTTTACTTGTAAAATGTATTCAAACCTAATACATATTTTTGAGTATGAAAAAAACTAATAACAAAAAAATATGCGTTTAAATAAGATAAGCTAAATTACTGGTAATTAACACACCAAATGTTATAAGCATAACGTACCTAATGCTCTGTACATTGTTTTACCTTCCCAAACAAACACTCAATGATGCAAGCAGCCTTTTTTGGTAAAGGGGGTCTTTCCTCAAGTACTTAAGATCCACCTTCATAGCGATTACATGGTTCATGCAAATACGCGCTGTGCTTGCATGAACCATGTGAACGCTACACTTGGGCTACATGTGACATGTGAACGCTACACTTGGGCTACATGTGACATGTGAACGCTACACTTGGGCTACATGTGACATGTGAACGCTACACTTGGGCTACATGTGACATGTGAACGCTGCATTTGGAATAAACTACATTTGGGCATGAATTAAACTACATTTTTATACTTTTTAGTTTATGAGATTTTTAAACAACTTAAAAAATGGACAAGGAAAATATTTTTTCAAATCGGTTCATAAACAACGGAGTTCTGAGGTACCTAATATGAACAATGTTAAGTCAGAACTTAATTTTTTATGTAATTAAATGAGAACTTTCCCCAAAAGTGGATTGGTAAGGACGGCCCTATCAAAATGGCCCGCGAGGTCGCCCGATTTAACCCCACTAAACTATTTCTTGTGGGGTTACGTTAAGGATGAACATGAGCAATGTTACCTCAGAACTCCGTTATTTATCAACCGATTTGAATAAATATTTTCCTTGACCTTTTTTAAGGCGGTTCAAAATCTCAAAGTAAAAAGTAGAAAGCGAGTATTTGCATGAGCCATGTGAATGCTACGATGGTGGATCTGGAGTACCTGCGGAAAGACCCTCGTTACCAGAGAAATCTGCCTGCATCATTGAGTCAATCAATTTAAAAATATTTTTTTAAAGTCTGAAACTATAAGACAAAGAAGATATCTTCTTAGGAACCATATCATCGATATTAATAACAAGAAACTCTGCATTCAAACATTAAAAAAACTTGTACTCAGCTCAGGAATCGAACCCGGACGAAAAATAAAACTATTTCTATTTAGACATCGATTGTAGTCTAGTTCTTAAGTAGTCTATGTTACCATAAAACATGATGTCTAAAATGAATAAGATGTAGGTATTGTTTTCATATCCCATAATTTATTTAAGAAAGTTTTCAAAATTACTACCATTTTTTTCTATACAATATTCAACACATTTATGTAACGATCTTACTATTTCGTATTGTAGCAGGTGGTAAATTTGCGTTAAAATTGACTCTATGGCAAGTACAAGATTTTTTAAATGTATGAATACAGTTTTTCTTGTTACTAAAATTGTTCAAGGTTTCTAAGAGAACTTCGTATGTCTTAAAGTTTCAGACTTTCCCATACTGACCGATCTAAATGTTGATTCAAAATCATTTCAAAATCAAAACTAACTCTTGACCATCCTCCCATGGAATCACAACATCAGGATACAGTTTCTTGGCGACCGTTTGGCTTTTCTTCACGGATGTAGAACTCTTCGACGGGCAGCTTGATATAGATCTCGACCTTAACCGATGTGACGTCATTAAAAAGGATAGAAAGGCCTTTACATGTATTATTTATACAATTGTTAAGGACGCTGCATTTTTAGATGGATAAGGCTTAACCAACACCTATACCAACCTTCCAGCTTAGACAGCTATTAGTTAAGAAAGAACAGGTCAATACGTCTGCAGCTGATTAAGCCGCAGGTTTCCTCACGATAGAGTTCGCGCAAAACTTTATGCCTGAGCCCTGTGAAGTTAGCTTCAATGGCTGCGCAGTACAGTTTTAAAAGGCGTTGAGAGGAAGGATAGACACAAAGCCACACGGGTGCGAGACTAGGGTTCTCGCGTGTCTGTGAAATGTGTGAGTGTTTGCCAGCGAGCTTTTTAGCATATTTTCGTTTTGTCTAGCATTTGTTTTGCATTTATTTATACATATCTCAATTAAATACGAATATATTTTTAAATTAATTACTATATTTACCTAATGACGGATAAACTAGAATTTAAATGTTTAGAAGCCCAATTATATATATATTATAATAACAATGTAACAAGTTTAATTATAATCTTGTTGGCAATACTGAGTAAGCATGCGCAACCTAATTTTGTTAAATCTAACACACATTTTGTGTTGCATTTAATTATTTTTTAATTATATACTAATGTATATAACAAAAAAAAATATTATATAAATGCCGGCCACAGAACAGAGAAAAATTAGTAGAATTAGCATGATGCCTTTTTACTAAGAGAACCAGTGTCGCTAAACTCACACATGTAAAAACTAACACACATAGAAATAAAAATTCTTATTGGTTGAAAGAGTACCTTAAAAAGGGCATAAAATCATAAAACTAATTTTATTGATATTAACCTTATTCCGATCGCTACATGGTTCAAAGTTCAATAAAATAAACAGTGATAAAAAATGAATATTTAGTATGTCCACTCAGCCAGAGATGGCGCTTTTGCCAAATATTTTTTATAGTCTCTATTCCCAGGAAATAAGATTACTAATACAATGGCTACTTTTTCTACTCAACCAGAGATGGCGCTTTTGCCAAATATTTTTTTATAGTCTCTATTCCCGGGAAATAAGATTACTAATACAATGGCTGCTTTTCTTGATTGCTTGATAATCCACAACACAAAGCCACTCAACACTAACAAAAAAACAATAAAATAATGCTTACTGGTGATATGATATGCCCCTTTTCGTTAAATTTTTGGTTCCGCTTTCGTTTTTACACTCTAAAACGGCACAATACGGCATTTTTATATTTTTTTTTGTTTTTTTTTTGAAGTACGTTTACTCTGCTAAATTTAAACACGACTGAAGTAAGCGGTGCTTGAAGTGCGCAGTACTACGCCTACTAGGTGTTACGCGAGCCCCGCCTACTTACGATTTCTATGTTTTCTCTGTTCCGTGATGTCGGCTGAATTAAAAGCCCAATAATGTTAGAACAAATTTAAACTTTACTTACCGCAAGAAGCTCAATTTTTAATATAAGATCATTACTATGTAGCATGTATAATTATAACCTAGTTGGCAATATCTGCACCGAATGAACATGTCAACATGCGCAACTTTGCATTTGCCGCAACGTTCACAGAGCTTAAAAAATTTGCGCGAACTCTACTGACAATAATACTTACACATGATGATATGATACAAGTATAAGAATCAAATTCCATTGTACATTTGCTTTCTAATTAAAAAAAATGGATATGGCCACAATCCGCCCTTGCGATCTGTGTCCGTTTATTGTATACCTACAGATTCACAATAACGAACGAAATATTTTAGGGATGTTGATACACTTCGCTGCTGCCCATTTTTCGGAGGTACAGATTCTTACTGCATCCACGGGCAAGAGAGGAGGGGCAACATTCTTCTGCCAGTACCCCGCGGCAATAGGTCAGCTAAAATAGTCCTTACAGTGATGCCTTGGACTTCGCTTCAGTACCGCTGCTTACTGGTCGAAGCATGGTGTCGAAAGCCGACCGTGGCATTCCGATGATGCCCAGCGTCATGCCAAAGATCATGAAGTCCTCTTCCTTAGCCGATATAGCACGCAACATGAATAGCAATCGTGAAGTCATGCTACGAAATAATAAAGCAGCTTTTACAGAGAACTGAACAAACACAAACTTACCTAGGTGTATCTATCTAAAATGCCCACGCATAACTATCGAATTAAGAGTTTTCTGGCAAAGACATCGACTCAGCAAAGGGGTCCACTAGCTTTCGGGAGTGACTATTTGGTTACGGCCGCTGGTGGATGCTGAGTGTGGCTGTAGATCTAATCTGGGCGTTTGTTTTCTATGTATGATTAGTATGCAGTAACAAAAAAAAATATTTAGTAGGTATTTTATAAACCATCTGGTACCCATAACATGTTTTTTTGGGATAGATGGTGCTGTGTAAAAAGTCCAGTATTGTTGCATTATTTATTTATATACTATTTTAAAAATATGATTTATAAAGCGTCAGCAATTGGTATTCATGCTGTACAGGATGCTGCAGTGCCTGGGACATTTACATTTACGTTTGTTGGATTAGGCTTGCCCAGCACGTAAACCAACCTCCCGTCATTTTAGTCGGCCATTAGTCTCATCGACTCACGTCTGAAGCTTTTCCAGGCTTTTATACTACCTATACTAACCACCAAAATAATTTGACTTACGTAGGACACTTGATAACTCCCAAACCCACCAGTCGATAGTCGACCTGCCTGCGACAAAACACTTCGTTCATGAGAGGCGAACGAGTGGTCAGCTTCTTGTCATGTCGGACGCAGCTGCCTAACAAAACAGAACGTTGTTCTTCGGACATCTTCGCGATATAATTTGTCTTCAAACTGTGCTCGACCGAGTTGAATATCTCTGATTTGAAGATCCGATTTAATTCCAATTCTGAAAGGAAACGCTAACAAGGAATTCAATAAAAAAATGATTTACTTAAATGTAAGTATTTAGTTAATTGTAAGTACTTTAGTCTGTAGTATTTTCTGAGGAAAGCAAATTCTTTGAAACTCTAAAAAAGCGAATCAAACGCAGCATTAAAACTAATTTAGAAATACAATATAATAAAATCAGTTCTAATAATAAATGAAAACGAAGTGTTTAACTACATTAAAACTACTCGTACTTTGCCCAGTACGACGAAAAGTAAGTAAAATCATTTGTGTTATGTGAAATTTACAATCACAGTCTAACCAAAATAAGCGATGTGTCTAATCTATTCTCAAAGCAATTTCTAGGAACACGTTTCCTTGGAAACATTCTACAAAGGTTATCGAAATTCCATTTCGCTACACTACAGGACAAAATACACAAAGTCAGATACCTATTTGATTAAAGGATTTCCTTCCTAAGGCTACCCACACGATTTGAACGCATATACGCAATAACGTCTCGAATAATCTTGCATCTTTATCTGAGAGCGATCTGCGTTTTTTCATTGGGCCCATGTGGTGGAATTTCCTCGTATCTCCGCCACCTTATCATGAATTATTTTTATTGGTTACTTCTACTTGCCTATTTAGGGTTTTCCAATTTAACAAAACAATTGTTGTTTCTTATTAAATAAATAAATCTAAGGAAATAGCAGGGACCCTTATTCCGGTAAATATTATTTTACAGGAGGCCATCTCCGGCAGTAGGCTGATGATGGTAATGATGATAAAATAATAGTCATGACTTTTAAGGTTTAACGTGTCAGTCTCTTGCGCCACCAATAAAAGACGTTGTTGAAATTGACCTGCGTAAGCTCCAAGTAAAATAAAGTGAAATCCACGTAGAACCAAATTTAATTCATAATTTTCGATTCTCTTATTCAAAGCCAAGACCCCAGGCGGTTACCCAAAATGTCATAAGTAAATCCCACCAATATTATAAAGCCGAAGTTTGTTTGGATGGAGGTTTGAAACCTCTTCACGCAAAAACCAGGCTACGGATTGAGCTAAAACTTTGCACACGTATTGATGTTGACCAGGATTAACAAATAGGCTTTTTATTCGGGTACAACGCAAGCGAAGCAGCGGGCAGAAGCTAGTTAGTATATAATGTACCTATAATCATATTACAATATTCCTTTCCTACAAGGATTCGCAATTCTGCTAAATTCTCTTCAAACTGCCTCTCTATAATCTCGCAGTCTGGTGTTCGGATTTTTGTTTGCAATTCCAGTATTCGCTGCGACATTTCCTCTTCAACCTGAATAATGAAAATACAAAGTTTTACTTACCATGAAAGCTAATGATAAGTAATTGGTACAATATAATAAAAATACCCATTTTCTTTTTAAAAATCAACATAAATATTAGATGAGATACCCCTCCCGCCGTGGGGTGCCGGCAGTAGAATGATACCCCTCCTCTCATGCCCATGGATGCAGTAAGAGCCTGCTAAGGGATACCTCCGGAAGATGGGCAGCAGCGTCTATCCGTGTATCAACATCCCAAACTGCGCTCACCAACCCGCCTGCCAAGCGTGGTGAGTATGGCAAACTACCCCTCATGGAGATCCATGAGGGAGGCCTGTTGTCATCAGTTTAACGAGGACGTTTTATGGCTGAAATGATTAGATGAGAGATACTAAAATCTAATAAGCAACAACTAAATAAAGTTTAAGCATCTCTGAAATTTTACGAGTTCCTTCGTAAAATTATATAAAAGCAAAGTTAGAAGAACAGAAAACACCCATAAAGTATCTTAATGTAATCACCGAAACATTACCTGTAAATAATACTGGCAGAAGAGTATAATGGCCCTAAGAAATCGTTCGCTTGTCGGAATGTGTAGAATATTTATAAGTGCAGGACTCAGTATATTCACTGGAGCGGTATACAGGGCTATATCTTTCACATCCTGAAAATTGATTTATTACGGAATCATACATTTCTCATGTTTTTGGGAGGTAATACAGGAAAAGTGCTCTTACAAAGTAGGGCAACGTTAAATTTTGTTTGTAATTTGTGCGTAAATAGGAGGATAATTTTATAGCATCTCACATGCTATAAAATTATCAAAAGCTTATAGATAAGTACTTAAGTGGTACTAATTATTTACTTTTTAATCAATGTTGTCACTACTGTAGAGCAAACGCCTTTCTCTCTTTTTCCACTAATATGATTCATGGCTTAATTGTTTTCTTATAATATATGATCAATGATTGATTACTCTTTAGTAACAAAAATGAATAGCGTAAGAACTATAGAGGTTACATAATCCATCAATTTCTCAATTGACAGAATGCCAAGAAAACGGAAAATCTGTGTGCTAGAGAATAAAATGTTAGGAAATAAAACCTGCAAACTAATAATGTCCGCCTGGCCCGGCTTCAACTTCCTTTGATAGCGCCGACGAAAGCGAATCTGGAAAGCCAAATGGTTTCAAGTGTCTTACTGAGCTGTCTCCACCAATAGTTTATTGTAAGAAATTGCATTTTGAAAGGTAATACTGATACGTATTTTCGCTTCTTGCCCTCGCTTGGAAAAAATGTTTTCTGAAGCCATTGTGCTTATTTATTTAATATACATATATATTTTTAGTTTTTTATGAAAATTGACAATTCAACGTAGCATTTGTGTCCAAACGAATAAAGATTAATAAAACTTTGATCACTAACTGATAACTATTACTTTAACTGTTGTTATCAGCCGAAATCATCCCATTGTTGCGGAAAGGCCTCCCCCCACTTCTTACAGTCACTTCAATCAAGTCTTTAATTTATTTCATCATTATCATCATCTCAGCCATAGGACGTCTACTGTTGGACATATGCCTCCCTGTGAATCTCCAAGTACTGATCATGAGGGGTTGTTGCCATACTAACCACGCTTGGCGGGTTGGCGAGCGTAGTACGGGATATTGATTCACGACGATGCTGCCCATCTTCCGGAGGTTATGCCTCCGGAATCTGCTAGGGTATATAATAAATAATAATATTATTTACTGATATATAATCCTGATGTTTGCCACTGCGTGGCAAAGGCCACCCCTTCCCTGTTTCCACAGATCTCTGTTTTGAACTAGTTGTAGCCAGTTCTTGTTAAAGGAGTCGAGCTCATAATACTGTTGCTGTCAGCCTGAATTAGGCCATTGTTGGGCAAAGTCCTCCCTCCTTTTCTTCCAGTCACGTCTTTTCGAGCTTTCCTACCATTTTCCTTTACGTTCCTTTTACCTTGTGCAAATTGGCCTATCACATCACAGCAACTGGTATCACTGGTATTCATTTTGTTCGAACGTTCGGGACACTTGGGATATTGTTAGATGGATCTGGGAGTCAATTCTCGTACATCCAAGCGATAAACGTTCAAAGTCGATCAATTTCACATAAAACTGTCAAAATCTCTTAAAGGCTTAAAGAAAGGAACAAAAAACTGTGTATTAATGTGCAAATAACGCCCTTTCATACGATACCCCACATGACCTTGCAACTTCACTTAAAATTTTAGAGACCCCTTTCCGTCCCCCTTGTAATCATAACAAGAATATTTTTCAACATTTTTAAAAATTTCATATTAATGAAAAAGTGTTATACCATTTCAAATTTAAAGTCGATAGCATCAGAAGTTCTCAAGATATCCATTTGTGACAGACAGACAAAGTCACATCATAAGGGTTCCTTTTTACCATTTTGGTCCGGAACCCTAAAAACAGGTCAATACGTCTGTAGCTGACTAAGCCGCGAGTTTCCTTACGATGTTTTCCTTCACCGTTAAAGCACGTGTTAAAAATTCACATATTTTTAATGAAAGAAATATCCATTTTTGCCCGGCCGGAATCGATCTGACGACCTGCGGATCAAAATTCGAGGGTGCACACCACTCTACTCCTTTAAAAATATGATATCGAATAATGTAAACGAGAGTGTGGATTATTTATTTATTTAAACAAAATCTACTTTATCCTAAATTACATATACATATATCAATAACGACCAATAACGGATTTACATTATATATAAGAAATTATTCACCTGCTCTATCAAATCCACTTCATCTCTGAACTCTATTGTACCGGTTGGCACTTTGGTTGACATTTGAATATCTTCCAATATTTGTGGTGGTAGATCACTGCAAACAGGGTGACGGAAGCAATGCATCTTTGGTCACGTGCTGCGTGAACGTGGCCACCGTAGTATCGCAGTTTTTATAGGCAGAGGTGACCGCTCAACCTTGGTGGACTTTCGGCTTGTCTCGTCATTTAGTCGTATTATAATTAATAAAATTAAACCGGCCAAGAGCGAGTCACATATAATTTGCATAAAGTCAATATGACAATAATATAATTCCGTAAAGGCTGTTTATATTTGTTCGCTAACCTTGACAGCCCTTCTCTTGTCTGTTAGCGGAACTAATTTTTTTTAACACTCAGTGAATTTTTAAAACTATTCTAATCAGAGAGTTCGTAATAATTTTCCTGTAATCTTTACATACACTGTTAAAGTGTCTTATCTTATTTATCTCTGCAAACTTCGGAGATAAGAAAGGGGGCTGAAACTGTATTTTTTACATTTTTGTAAATAAGTCAGAAACTATGCGGTTTAAAGAAAAACTAAAAACTGTTTATTAAAGTGTAAATTAAGCCCTCATGATAAACCACATGCCCTGGTAACTAACTGCACTTATTATTTCTGAGACCTCCTTTCCGCCCCCTTTGTAAACATAATAAGAATAATAAAATTCTAAATTGTTGTACAAGATATATTAGTGAAAAAGAGTTATCCAACACCATTACGAATTTCAAGTCGATAGCATCAGATTGGTTCTCAAGATATCCATCTGTGAGAGACAAACAAAGTCACACCATAGGGTTCCCTTCTTACCATTTTACTTTTAACCCTAAAACAATGACATAAAACCGATAAGCATCCAAGGTTTAGGTTCCGTTAAACCATTTTGGTTCGGAACCCTAAAAACAATGACACCGATAAGCGTTCAAGATTTTCGACCTGGCATTCAGAGACTTGCCGTGGGGTGCCGGCAGTAGAATGTTACCCCACCTCTCATACCCGTGGATGCAGTAAGAGCCCGCTAAGGGATACCTCCGGAAGATGGGCAGCAGCGTCTTTCCGTGTATCAACATCCCGTAATGCGCTTGCCAACCCGCCTGCCAAGCGTGGTGAGTATGGCAACTACCTCTCAAGGAGATCCATGACGGAGGCCTGTGTTCAGTAGTGAAATGATGATGATGATGATTCAGAGACTGTAGCCGAAACGGTAAAGGCAGCCCTGAAAGTTGCGGGTTCCAGCCCCTTCAGAGTAAAATTTTGTTTTTTTTGTTTCTATAAACACAGAAGTATTTACGCAACAGTACCTACAGAAGTATTTTATTACTAGCTAGTTACATAAAAGACTACAAGCAATTAGATGGTTATTTATTATTGTTAGAGGATAATTATTACATACCTTACAAAGATCAAACCGTTTCCGATGTCATCCCAAGCCCAGTGACCATTTTCGTACAGACCTCCACCAAATTCTTCTTCATCGTCAGACATAATAGATTATGTTTCTCTGAAAGCTATTCACCGTCAAAAATAAATCGAATATTTGTAATAGGTAAATTCTTAAGAGTTTTATTCTGGTTTTTTACCCAGCAGTACCGAAATAATCATCAATCAATGCCAAATAAATTAAAATATTTCAAACCAATGACAGATGTTGATTTATTTACTTAATATTGGTAATTTTATGAAAGTTGTCAGATCCGTCTATCAATTAAGATTGAAGGAGGTTTAATCCCTAACCGCATGAATTAAGAAGGAGGTTTGTAGTAGGTATAGATAGGTTGCAAGGCGCCGGCCTGGTATATAGTCCGGGTTGGCAAGCACAGGAAACACATCCACTAACAGTTTAACGTTTATTGAAGGGCACAGCACAATAAGCAATCTTATAGTCCAAGAAGCGTAGGATGAATTAAGATGAAGTAGAAGCCAGATCATCATTCCTGAAGAAGCAATGACCTATAGGATTTACATGCTTGCAAGTACCATAAAAGTGAGAAGGGTATATTTTTGAAACATGCCTAAGTGCATACGAAACCCCCATTATGACGTTGTTTTGACATGAACGTATACGAAGCCATAAATGGAGTTTTCAAGAACCGGTCAAAAATCCAACAAAAACAAAAGTAAACACAAAATTTACTTATTACGTCGTATAGCGGATGATTCAATCAGCGTATAGGTAACTATTTTATTTGCATATCTTGCCGTTTTACATTCGTTTTTCACTAATATAAGTAGCACTTTAGGCTCCAAAAAGTAAATACCCAAATCATTTATGGGAAACTGTGTGCGTTTCTATAATAAGCCTCCATCTGAGGCGACCGAACTGCTTTTTATAAAACAAAATCTCATAGAAAAAGCTTATTACTCCATAGGTGCTTATTTTAATGATATTGTCCCTTGGCCGAGTGTTGCTCGGTTCAACCGCGATAAGAAATTATGTCATCTTGCAATATCCAAATCATCCAATATCCTTGCGGACATTAAATTAAGCATAATATTAAGACAAATATTGTAACAATGAATAGAAGTGAATTAGTGAGGTTTCTTGTTCGCTTCTTTCCCTCACTTGGAAAAAAAAGTTTACCGAAGCGTTCGAATTCAATTACCTATGTGCTTTATTCAATTTAAATGTGTTTTGTTCTTATTTTGTAAACTGACAATTCTAAGTAGCGTTTTGCTCTATTGAATAAACACTTATTGACTTTGACTTTGGTTTTAATTAACCAGCCTTGCAAGTACCCTCGTTATTAATTGACAGAATCGCGTAGGTAATCATAGAAATAAAAAAATATTTTCCATTAAACAAAAATGTGCTTGTAACGAATAAATGTGGTCTTTTTTATTTCATGTTTACATGATCCCTACAATTCGTGCTTTTTAAAAGTAAGTAAACTGACGAATATTAACTAAATAATTGTACATTTGAGTCGGATTCGAGATTTCTACTTGGTATGATAATGTTTTATACCAAATTCGACTTACTACTACTTATGATTACATTTTCTTTACAAATTTTGAGTTCATATTCGTCGGTTTACTTTTTTTGTAAAATGTATTTTTCAAATGTTGATGCCATCATCAACGACCATTCACTAAAAAGTGTTATAAAACCTCTGTATAGCATAACACGACTGAAGAATATCTATTCATATGATCATTCAACCCATATATTGACCCACTTAAAGGTCCAGTTTTTTCGACCTCTATATGGGATCACTCTTGAGATATCTCCTTTCTCTTATTAGGGTTCCGGACCAAATTCTTAATGGTACAAAGGTGGACACCTGGCTTAGGTGTCCCGGCGAACTTCGTATCGCACCTACTACAACCACTGCTTACAACTACCTTCCTCGATAAATGGGCTATCTAACACTGAAATAATTTTTCAAATCGGACCAGTAGTTTCCGAGATTAGCGCGTTCAAGCAAACAAACAAACACACTCTTCAGCTTTATAATATTCATATATATGTAATATCATACATAATATAATAATATAGTACAGATATACATGAAGCAAAGGCCCATATATCTGTAAAACTCAAATTAAAGCTTTGGCTCTTTACAACACAGCAACTGGTATTCATTCTGTTCGGGACGGGATAAAGTTAGATGTATTAAGGTTGCGTAGCACCTTCTAGGCGTACTCAGAGGAAACAACATGGGAGGAAACAACACTTAGGTACGTCGTAAGCTGACTAAGCTGTTTGTTTCCGATGTTTTCCTCACACAAGGTATGAACGTAAACCATGAAAACTACGTTGCTATAATTAGGTAATAAAAGTTTTGCTTACAAGCAGTAAAAATAAAAGTTATCGATGATTTACCAGAATTTTATACATGAGCTGTAACCGACAGCTATAACTCGCAAATCGGAATCTCCGAGCGTGTTTGTAAGTTTGGTGGAATTTACGATGTCCCTAGCAGGTTCACTCCCGACGCCACTGAATATAAAGTTATGATAATAGTGCAACCAACTTTAAACCTTAAAACTTATAAAATGCTCCAACTTATTTCCAATACGAGGATGGAAGCCATTGTGAACACCGAATATACTAAAAAGCTTTAGCATTTTACTAGCTGCCTAGTAAATAAAGTTTGTAACATGTTCTTGTTGTTCATTCAATTCGCACAAACAATATGGTGTGAATTTATTAATATTTGTTTTGAAAAGTTCGTATCTACCATAATGGATAAAGCTGGTTTTTCACGGTTGCATGAACCCTGAAAACCAACTGAGCATAGACTTACAGATTGCCGCTATCATAATCTATACGAGAACTAAAACTGAATGCAAATAAATGCAAATGCAGGATTTAAACTCTACAGTACAGTCTGTGGTCTTTTAGTTCTATGTAGCGCATACAAATCGATAATCGGTAAATTATCGGTAATCGGCTCATTTTTGCCAACGATAATTATCGAAAAAATCTCGATAAATATCGATAAACGATAAATTTCAATATAACATGTTAAATATCAAAAACACGGCATAACGGGGAACGTCGGGAATAATCGAAGGCATTCTCGTGTTTTTGGTTTATTTACATTTTAATTTAACAAACTAGCCGCACTCCGCGGTTTCACCCGCGTAGTTCTCGTTCCCATGGGAATGTGGAGATAAAATATAGCCTATGTTACTCAGAGATAATATAGCTTTGTGCTAATAGTAGTATGTAGCTATAGTGAAAAAATTTTCAAAACCGGTCCAGTAGTTTTTGAGTTTATTCGTTACAAACATACAAAATACAACACACAAAATACAAATCTTTTCTTCTTATAATATTAGTACCTATAAATTATTTAAACAAATTATGCCATGAAGTACCGACTAAAACACATTGCCGTAATACAAGCAAATTAGTAATAATAAAATATTAAATCATTTTATTTTTATTTACAATAAAGTAGTAATAAAACCAACAAGTTTTCGTTGTCAATCACTAAGTAATAATGTAAAATTCAATAGATTTAAGCTGGTTTCCATAATATGAGCGGTACATTAAATCTTTGAAAAAAATATTATAAGACCGAAAGCTATTAGACAAAATTACAAGTTTATTTAACGACACCTAAAGTTAATAGTAGATTATAATGCAAATCTTCTTGTTTCGTGTAGATTGGATTTTTCTCCGCCAAAAACCAATAATTATCGATATTTATCGAAAAATAGAGCGATAAATATCGGTTTATCAATAATAGATAGATAGATAGAAATCGAAAAGTTTAGATAATTGCATGCCCTAGTTCTATGACAGCAGCGTCTATCGGACTTTAGTGGTGGCGCGGACTCTAGTCTGTATTTAGTTCTATGACAGCTCCGCCGCGTCTATCGGACTTCAGTTAAGGCGCGGACTCTATCTGTATTTAGTTCAATGATAGCTCCGCCGAGTCTATCAGACTTCAGTAGTGGCGCGGACTCTAGGCTTTATTTAAGTACCGCAGCGTCTATCAGACTTCAGTGGTGGCACGGACTCTAGGCTGTATTTAAGTACCGCAGCGTCTATCAGACTTCAGTGGTGGCGCGGACTTTAGGCTGTATTCAAGTACCGCCGGTAGTGCTTTAACCACTAAGTCATATCAGCCGTAAAACGTCCACTACTGAACACAGACCTCCCTGAGGGGTAGTTGCCATACTCACCACGCTTGGCAGGCGGGTTGGCGAGCGCAGTACGGGATGTTGATACATGGAAAGACGCTGCTGCCATCTTCTGGAGGTGTCACTTAGCAGGCTCTTACTGCATCCACGGGCATGAAAAGAGGGGTAACATTCTACTCGCGGCACCCCACGAAAAAAGCGTTTTCTAATACCATTTAAAATTTCAAGTCGATAGCATCAGTAGTTCTCAAGCTATCCATCTGTGACAGACAGATAGAGAGGTGTAGTTCATGGATATCCGCCTCCTCTTAACTTCTCGGTGGACAACAATCCGAGGGGGTAAATTGAAAACCAGCGCTGTATCCTCATGCAGCACAAGCTGAATTTACACCCTTTGCTTTTTAGATTTATAAGAATTTATTTAAACGTGTATATTACTGTGTGCTTATAATATTATTGTATTGTTTGTTTATCTTTAAAGCAATAAATGATTTTGTATTTGTATTTGTATTTGAGATAGACAGACAGGCAAAGTCAGGTTCTTTTTAACCATTTTGGACCGGAACTCTATAACACATGCAAAAAACATACAGTCGAATTAAAAAGCTCTTTCTTTTGAAGTCGATTAAAATGACTTCACCTCGCGTCTACTGCGATGCATTGCTCTGCCCTGTGTCTCTGCCTTACAATCCGAGTGAAAAAATGTAGCCTCTGTAGATGACATGACACGCATGGAAGAAAAATGACAAGGGTCACGGTCCACTCTATGTGGAGCCTTTTTCGACTGAAAATACAAAATTAGAGTCGGGCCGCGGTCACATTTCGTGGGATCGGTAAACATGTCTGCCTATTCCATCACTTTTACTTAGGATCATTCATTACGAATAGGTTATAATTTTATCATCATCATCATATAGGCCTCCTCTTCAACATGCCAATGTAAACGATTTTTTTTTTACCTTCGACTAAATTACGAGACAAGCAGAAGGCACACTTGATGTTCAGCGACAACATCTACCTGTTACAACTGCAATACGACGGTGATCACGTTCACTAAGCACGTGACCAACGCTGCACTGCACGGCGCCCGTCACCCTGAGATAGCGATAAAGTTTCGTGTGCCCGTACCCGATTTCCCTTCAAACCGGAATATTCAGAATAACCTATTGTTAACAAAAACATTACCTAGGAACACAGCAATGCAGACATTACTGCTTGGCGGCAGAGCAAGCTTTTTTATTACATACATGTGTAAAGACGTTTTAAGTTGACATTAAACTTTAATTTAAGAAAATATTTATTTTATTATATTAGTGGATCATCATTTCGGCCGTAAAACGTCCACTACTGAACACAGGCCTCCCTCATGGATCTCCATGAGGGGTAGTTGCCATACTCACCACGCTTGGCAGGCGGATTGGCGAGCGCAGTACGGATGTTGATACACGGGAAGACGCTGCTGCCCATCTTCCGGAGGTATCCCTTAGCAGGCTCTTACTGCATCCACGGGCATGAAAGGAGGGGTAACATTCTACTGCCGGCACCCCACGGCATGTTCAGTGGATAGGTACGTCTAAATAAAAAAAAGTATTTTTTTACTTTTAATTTATTTTTTACTTTTTAGTTATCACTGGACAGTTGGTTTCTTGTCTGTTCATCTCATGACCGCCATGTTGGATTTAGAGTGATGTCATATAATTTTTCAAGTAACTATCAGCAAGGCCTTTCATTTGATTGATACCCATATTGTAAGAGTGAATTAAGAATAACTAGTCCGACATGTTGAGTATACCGCCATGTTGGATTTAGAGTGATGTCATTTAATTTTTCGAGTTATTCTCAGCAAGCACTTTCATTTGATACCCATTTTATAGGAGTACATTGAAAGTAAGTAGTCCGCCATCTTGGGTGTTCCGCCATGTTGGATTCAGTCACAGAGCTGACCATGCTTTGTCATCCAAAGTAAACACGTATACAACATTCCAGCTCAATTGGTTGAAGATATCTGCTGCAACATTAAGTTGCAAGATTCCGCGAACAAACATTGTTATATACATACAGGGCAAGCTAAATAAAAGCTTGTAAAAACGAATGTCTTGACGATGCGGCCCAGACTCCATTTCAACGGGGGAAGGTTGTCATCTTTGATGATTACGAGTGTCTCCCTTGAGATTGCTCCCTCGATGTTCCCATTTAGTTCTCGTCTCTGAAACGTATTTCTTTTACCGCTGCTAGTGCTGCTAAGTGCTGCCTTATCTGCACAAGGCGCTGATAGCGGGTGACACTGGGAATCGTATAGGTTAATTTAATTTATAGGATTCAGTTACATCGTAGCCTCGTCTCGTGTCCGTAGATGCGGTAAGAATCGGGCAAGGGATACCTCCGGAAGATGGGCACCGTGTCTCTTCGAAACAAAATCCCGTAATGCGCTTGCCAACCCGCCTGCTAAGCGTGGTGAGTATGGCAATAACCCCCTCGTGATCAGTACTTGGAGATCCATGAGGGAGGAGGAACAAAATCTGCGCCCCGTGTGTCGCCGCGTTAATTCGCCGGGCTCCGGCACAGGCGATCGCACACGCAAGGCAGCTTTGATCGTGTGCATCCTCCCATGTGATCAAATAAGGTTCTACTGAGTTGATCACCCTAAGAGCGGCGATTTGTTTACATACATATCTTATATCGCTTATAATGAGCTAATGTGCCGTGGGGTGCCGGCAGTACAATTTTGCTCCTTCTCTCTTCCCCGTGTATGCAGTAATAATCTGCCAAGGGGTATTTCGGGAACATGGTCAGCAGCGTCTTTCCATGTACTTATCATAGTAACATCTCGTATACATAGATAAATTATTTATTTGCAATTTCAGCACACACACACACACACACACACAATCTTTACAAATAAATCAGGCCAGGTGAGTGTCGGGCCACGCGCGATGTAGGGTTCCGTAGTTAACCGTAGACCTGTCGTTAGAAGTTGGTGTATGTTTTTTAGGGATCCGTACCCAAAGGTACTAAGACTCCGCTATCTGTCTGTCTGTCTGTCTGTCACTAAGCTGTATCTCATGAACCGCGATAGCTAGACAGTTGAAATTTTCATTTTGATTTACTTACATGCTTGCCAAGCATGATGTGCTACGGCTGCGTACCGGAGAAACCGAAACCGAAACTTCGGTCGGACACTAGTGATAGCACTCTGCCGTGTGATCAAGTGAGATTCTGCTTAGTTTATCTCCTTAAAAGAGGGGTTTGTTTACATAGATATATCAGATATTACTCATCTTATATCGTTAACTAAGTATCATCATCATCATCATTCTAGCCGTAAAAAGTCCACTACTGAACAGGCCTCCGTCATGGATCTCCATGAGGGGGGTAGTTGCCATACTCACCACGCTTGCCAGGCGGGTTGGCGAGCGCAGTACAAGATGTTGATACACGGAAAGACGCTGTTGCCCATCTTCCGGAGGTATCCCTTAGCAGGCTCTTACTGCATCCAAGGGCATGAGAGGAGGGGTAACATTCTACTGCCGGCACCCCACGGCAACTAAGTATGAGGAAGGGTAAAGATTAGTAATTTAATCAACGTTTTTAAATTTAATTATCAGTTTGTTGGTTCCCTTATACATTCCTATAATGCTGAAAATTCAAGTTTCTAGCATTACCCAAAACGGAGTGAAAAGGGGTGCCGTGAGTTGCTTCTTGAAAAGTGGCCTACTGGCAGATGCAGCACCACTAAAAGGCAACAAATACTTTTCGATCTCGTTCTTTCTCTTGGACTATAATTTGACTCAGTTAGTCTAATATACGACAGACGTAGAAGGCCGCAAGTTCAATTACCGCCACGGGACAAATAATTGCATTTTTTCTGAAGATGTTTGTTCGAAGAGCTTTTTCCGGGTCTGGGTATTTCATCTATGACGATATATTGTGTTTACAAAAAATATATATTATATAAGTATTGTATTAACCATCTTATGCCTACTTATACTTAGTCTCGCTTTGGGTCTAGATGGTGTTTTGTGAAATGTCAAGCATAATTTATTTAATTTAACTCAGTCAAAAAAACAAAATTATAAAGTTAGCATAAAACATTTAAGGCAGACCGTTGTATAAATAAAATAACTGTTTACACACGAATACTCCTAGTATTGACGCATCACTGCACATAAATTCTAACTCAACGGGCAATTATTTGAATTTTAGATTGCATGTTTGTGTTTTTAGTTAACTGTTTTTGTATCGACAAATGAAAATACCTATTTTATTATTACTAAATGACGAAACAAGCCGAAGGCCCACCTAATGTTATGCCGTAACCTCTACCTATACTGCAGCTATTGCAGTTGTACTATACGCGGTACTATTATGGTACCGCGTTGATCACGTTTACTAAGCACGTGACCAACGCTGCATTGTACTGCACCCGTCACTCTGAGACAGAGTGGTAAGGTCTCATGTGCCCGTAATTTCACCGACCCCTTATCCTTCAAGCCGGAACATAACAATGCACACATCACTGCTTGGCGGCAGAAATAGGTATGGTGGTAGTAGTTCCCCGAATGAACTCTTCACAAAAAGTTCTACTACTATTTAGTAATGGCATTTTTACTAAGTGATGAAAATACCTAAGTAAAATACATTTATTTCTAAGTAATAATTAATTTATTTGTTTAACAAGTTTCTACCCACAGCTTCGCCCGCGTTGTACCCAGATAAAAAGCAGCCTATATGTTAATCCTGGTCTACATCTATATAGATATATAAATAAATATATAAACTCTATTTTATGTATACTTACGTACACCATAGAAAGTAAAATACATAAGGAGATCAACAAAAAATAACAAATACCTATGTGTAAATAGATCTTCGCACATACATATTTGTATTACAAGGTGTATTATAATATGTGTTCTAAGCTGAAAGGGGATTATTCTGACCACCCCGTAAGGATCAACTTTAGTTCTATGATTTCTAGGGTTCGGTAATTTTCATTGAAGAAAAAACCACGAAATTATTAATTTAAACAGCTGACTTTACGATAATGGTAGCCTGAAGGCCAGCTGACTTTTGACAGGGTCATTGACCTGCGCAATGAGTTGCCGTACAGGTACAAATAAAATACTTAAAACTAGGTACATAAAAGATTTTTCTAATTAAAATGTAAATAAATGATCACCTCAGAATCATTTTGACAATCAGCAAAATTGAATTTTACAACGAAATTAAAATTAAATTAAAATTGAAATAAAATACCAACTAGTAAAATTGTAAAAAAAAATAACTAAAAAAAAACAGATAATTAACAGATAATTCACAATAAATATGTACCCGATTTATTTCCCTTCGAAAACTACATGAAAACTTCATGGGCTGAAACCCCCCTTTCGGGTCGAATGGGGGTGAATCTGACCACCCCCAATAAAAACTATATAGTTCTACGACTTCTAGGATTCGGTGATTTTCATTCAAGAAAAGACAACGAAAGTTTTAACTTCCACAGCTAATTATACAATAATGGCAAACTAAGCGCCAGCTGATTCATCACCTCAGCAGTAGGGCATCCACTGCTGGACATAGGCGTCCCTCATGGATCTCCAAGTACGTAACGATCATGAGGGGTACTTGCCATACTCACCACGCTTGGCAGACGGATCGGTGAGCGCAGCATAGGATGTTGATACACGGAGACTCTGCATCCACGGGCAAGAAAGGTAACATTCTACTGCCGGCACCCCACGGCACAGCGCATAAACTACAGTATGCGGACGCCTATGCTCTCGTATTGAGCTTGCGAGAGCACGTACCACAGTTTACGTCTATGGAACACGGGTTTACGACTGCGGAGTAGATTGAACACCTCTCGGGCGAAGGATTACAGCTCGCTACGTGCTTCTCAGGAAGCTAACTAGATAGGTACAGTCTATCTGAGTTATCGAGAGAAAATGTCCAGAGTCGAGCAACTATGTCTTTCCAAGATTGTATGGAAGGGTGAAATAGCAATCATAGAGGTAGATTTAGCAAACAGCTTGGGACGGAATTTGCTCCAACTTCGTCAAACAAGAGCAAAACATTTTAGAACAAGTTTATAAAATTATAAATTTTAACTAACCCCCGACACATTAACAAGTCTCGGAGGTTGCCTTTTCTGTAGTGTTTGAAAACATTCGATTGTTCACCCCTACTTTCAACCCCCATATCTCATGAATGGCTGGACCGATTTCTATATAACTTACAGTTTTACATTCTAGTCGCCTTTTATATGATACCAAGACTTATTCGTCATCTCGCGGATCTGAAACTCGCGGGAATCCGAAAACTCGGGTATAATTTGGAAACATTCAATTATTCAACCCCTCTTTCGCCCCCTATATCTTGTAAACTTAACGGATTTTGACATAACATGTTGAATAGTGATCGCGAAAGTTTACGAAAAACTAATGTTTAAGAATCACCGCTAGAAAATCTGCTTTTTCATAAAAAAATACTATATGCAAATCTATTCCTTTTGTCACGGCCACAGTGCCACAAACAGACACACAGACACACACTTATAGCAATCTTAGTTAAGTTCTTGCCGTTTCTCCCGACTCCCATGTCATCTAAAGAACTTTTTTTTAAAAAAGCAGGTCTTCATTCAATTGTTTTCTTAATTTTTTCAATGTTTTGACTTAATATTAAAATAGTTCGTAAAACTAGCTTGATCGCTGCGACAGATGATAGGACATGACTAGGGTTGAGACGATGTTGAAAATATGTTATAGTTTTACGAACTTACAGTTTAATCCCAAGTTGTAAAGTATTATAATTTTAATCGCCGAAATTACCAACTGCTGGGTATATAATGGGTATAGTTTAGAGTCATCCGCCACGATCCCGTGACCTATTTAGTCTGACCCATTGTTTGCCGCTTTACCAATGTCGTCTACCCATCTTAATACAAAAATGTCGTGCTTCTTAATACAAAAACCCCAAAACACTTCCCTATAATATAGGGAAGAGCCTAGAGATACATAGAGAATATTATTCTCTAGGTAAGTACTTAATCGATTTTAGTTTTAACATACTTAATGGTTTTATTCCCGCCAATGGACCCGGGTCTCAGTATCAAGACTTAGTCTATACTAATATTATAAAGAGGTAAAGTTAAAGTTAAGTTGTGAGTTTGTGAGGTTGTAGGGGGTAATCTCTGTGTCTACCGAACCGATTTTCAAAATTCTTTTACTAATAGAAAGCCACAGTATTTGTGAGTGTCATAGGCTATAAATTACCGCCCAACGAAGTGGGCACCGAGTCAGCTAGTATAAAAAATAGAGGATGGAACTTTGTATTAGTGAGTAAATGTAAAAAAACATACTCTGATAACTTGGGGGCTAGATGGTGCTGTGTGATATGTAGAGCGTATTTATTTTATTTCAATAATTGTTAACACTTAAAATGGAACGAGCAGAGTTTCATCAAAAATTAATAAAACAAATACTTCAGCTCTTATAGGCAAAAGAATACATCTTTAACAAAATTCAAGCTGCCTGTTTCCGACGGAGAATACCAGAATATTTTTCACGTTCACACATGAGTCGGTAGGTAAAGTTATTCGTAATAGGTTCAATAGCTCGACTCATTGGATTGGAAGTTTGAAAATAAAAGTGAAATGGTTCGGAAGATGTTCATTCAGATTGGTGATTCAACATTTTATTGCCTATCTGCCGAAATCGTTAAATAAACAGTGCATGCAGCAAGCACTGAACTGAACTAGTTTATTTATTGAGGTTCATGCACAATTACTTGAAAAGTCACCATGCGTAATTCGGCAGGTAGATTTAATGCTTATGTTTTTCGAGTTACGAGTATATTTCATTTGGTTGATAGTTGATGTTTAGAGTTTAGGGGGAACTATTTTAAAAACTGAAAGTAGGTAACTGGAAATATGGAATAATAACGTCTGCTAACTATAATAAGGTCAGCACAAGCTTACCGGAAATAATCGGCCGGTCAATAGTTTGGATTGAAATAAACACAAAAAAGTAAAAAAAAAATATTAGAAAAAAAAATCTGAGAAAATTGGCCAAGGTCAAGTTCCCAGTTTGACGAACAGTGTAAAATACTTTTTTCGACAAACTGTGAACTTGACCTTGGCCAATTTTCTCAGATTTTTTTTTCTAATATTTTTTTTTTACTTTTTTGTGTTTATTTCAATCCAAACTATTGGCCGGCTGCTAGATTTGTTATAATTGTTCGGAGTTCGGCACAGTAGACATCTGCCGTTATTGCTTGACCAGATCGGAGAAAGCTATAGTGAATAACACCATGCTGAGACCACCAAACAGTTACCATTACCTTTTTATTGGTAAGCTTTGCTTTATGACACTGTTGCGGCGTTTGACCTGGGGTCAGCCATTGCATTACCACTTTTCAATGTCACAATTCGATCCAATATTCCTTAATTTCTGTATCGATTCAACAAGGCAACACAAGTTTCAACACGCGTTTCTTTCTGCAGATCAGTCAAATCGTAAGGAACCCATTTTTCATATTTTTTTATTTTATTGATTTGACGCAAATGAGTCAATATTGTTGGTAAGGTAACGTTAAACCATGCCGCTAATTCCTGGGTAGTTTGGCTCGGATCGGCTTCCACCATCTCTTTCAATTCATTGTTATTCTACTGTGTGGGCGGTCTTCCACGTGGTTCGTTCTTCAAATAAAAATTTCCATCACGAAAGCGTTTAAACCAAAATCACACGGTGCGTTCATTAGCAGTCCCCTCTCTAAACTCAACATTGATATTGCGAGCTGTTTCTGTTGCGTTAGTTCCGCGTCGGAACTCGTATTCAAAAATCACTCGAATTTTCGAAGTATCCATCTTTCTTGTCTAAGCTGAATAAAAAAACAACTGAAAGTCGACAGAGATTTTTTAAAAGAAGAACTTCATAGGTACCATGTGAAAAAAGTTTCACTCAAAAATCTCAAACCATGAAGTTTCTATGTCAATTCGAAGTACCTATTACCACGAACCAAATATATAGAGGACCGCTAATCCCATACATCAAAACGTAATTGGAAAATTAGTTACTGTCTCAACATATAGATGGCGCGAGGAGTAACTATTTAAAAATTTTAATAAATTGGTCATTCCCCAACACCTAAAGGAAAAATAACACGATATAGAAAAGATACAGCAGTCAAAAATATAGATGGCGCTAACATAAATTATTGTAGGTACCTACTTAATTCTTAACAAAAAAATGATTGTATTTTTTGAACTTCGTACTCTTTGTCAGCGGCTAGCGCTCCCAACGGAAATTATTGGCAACGTATAAGTAGCTCAAGGTAAAGGGCAATTAGAAATACGCTGAGAATGTGACGATTTCCAGTACGGACATTGGCAGTCCAGTATTTATTTGGTCCATGCTATTAACAATAAAACGGCAATTTCATACTTTAACCCCTATTATAGTATGTGTTAATAATGAAATGAAGTAATTTATTTGAATTGATATAATGTGTCGTGATCGCGAAAGGTAAAAAAGCCTATATATTTTGTATAGCATATATATTTTGTTCTGTTTTCACAGATACAGACAGACAGACAGACAGTCGGACAGCGGAGTCTTAGTAATAGGATCCCGTTTTTGCCCTATGGGTACGGAACCCTAAAAAGGACTAACACCCCACAATCCCACTAGGTAATTTATAAATCCGAAAGTATGTCTGGATGCTTGTTACATCTTCAAACAACAACGACCACAGAATAATTTTACAGCTCTGTGACAACGACCGAACAGGTCAAACTGAAGCTTTGAAAAAATAATGGAGGGATTCTTTCTATCCGGGTACAACAGGTGTGTAACGACGGGCAGAAGCGAAATAAAGCCATAATTGAATCTGTTTGCTTCGGAACTGGAGTTAATACGATCCTTTCCACAGCTCTAGCCCTAATAACCATATTTACTACATTAATAAAGGTATACCTACTAGTATAATCATTAATATAATATTAAGTTATAATATAAATATATTAATGAAATATATAATATAATTATAATATATATATGTATATTAAGTTATAATCATTCATTCATTCATTCATTCATTCATACTAGATAATGACACCGGGTACACAGTTATATAAATAAATTCGAATATTTGCGCAGTCTTTAGGACTTGATGTCTGCTAAATAAATTTTAGTGTCGTCTGCGATGAATATTCATTGCAGCATTTCTCGGCTCTTCCTTCATTCAATGTCAACAAAACGTGTCGATATTGCTATGTCTTGTATTGTAGCCGTGTTGGCTGGGCAGAGTAGTATGAACCCTCGACTTTCAATTCGAAGGTCGCGGTTTCGATACCGGGCGTGTTCCAATAGATTTTATTTTTTGAAAAGTTTATGTGCATATTTAAAATATACTTTAACGGTAAAGGCATCGAGAGGAAACAGGCGGCTTACTCAGCTACAGACGTATTGACCTGCTCTTTCTCTAATAGCTGACATGATATCAGACTTAAAACGATATAAAGTTATTTTTTTTACTAATCTATCTCGTCCCACTGCTGGGCAAAGGTCTCCCCCAATTTCCTCCAACCATCCCGATCCTTCGCAGACTGCCACCATCCTCTGTCGAAGGTGACGAGATCATCCCATCATAACGGTTCTAAAACTAGTGTGCGAATCTACACTTATCATCACCTCAGCTGAAAAACGTCCACTACTAAACACACATAATCAGACATCATAACGTTAATAATCAGCGCAATTTTTTTAAAGAATTGTTAATACCTACATTATTATTGGATTATAGGTAACATTAAAGAAGACCTAGTAACCATGAACGAAACACAGTGGTCTAGAAAATTTACAGAATTAGCCAAATGAAGTATGTAAGTACCTGTTCAATTCCCTTCCGATATTTATAGTAGAGTAGCTAGGGCGTTTCAAAGGACTTTGACGAGGGTGAGAACACCCTTATGCTTAATTCATTGTGTAGAAGGTATATAGTGGAAAATCTACTTAACAAAACTGTAACACTGCTTGACTGACAGGTAGTTTACCTACAGTAAGGCTTTGGGACTGAGTTGTACAACATAGGTGTACCTACCTACTAAAAGGTTTTTTGACGTATTAGAAACGTATATGTACAACGTAAAATATTTTATATTAAATTACATAGATGTTAAACTACGATGTTACCTACATTTTGTCTCAATACAGTTGTACCAGTTCTAAAACTACATAGTGTGCGAATCTACACTAATCATCACCTCAGCTGAAAAACGTCCAATACTGAACACAGGCCTCCCTCACGGATACCCACGATGGGTATCATGGATACGGGCAGTTGCCATACTCGCCACGCATGGCAGGCGGATTGGCGAGCGCAGAACGGGATGTCGACACGGAAAGACGGTGCTGCCCTTCTTCCGGAGGTACCCCTTAGCAGGCTCTTACTGCATCCACGGGCATGAGAGGAGGGGCAACGTTCTACTGCCGGCACCCCACGGATGAATAATTTAATGTTTCCAAATATACCCAAGTTTGGTATCAAATGAAAGGAAATGATGTGAAGAATGTAAAACTGAAAATTATATAGAAATGAAGGTCGAGCCATTTATGAGATATGGGGGTTGAAAGAAGGTGTAAACAATCGAATGTTTTCAAATATACATACCCAAGGCTATCGAATGAAAGGGTAGTGTAAATTGAAAAACTGAGGGGTCCCTCAGTTTTGCATTAAAAAATATTAGGTAACCTCCGAGATTAGGAAAGTTTCGGGAGTAAAATATTTTTTTTTATATTTTGTCATATTGCAACCAGTTTGCATGACAATATATTGTCTGTAACTGTAACTTTGTATTAAACACAGAACGCCAACATGTCATGGATACTGCTTTGCACACGCTTGGCGTCTCCGTAGACCAGCGTCACCGTAGACCAGCGTCACCATAGACCAGCGTCACCATAGACCAGCGTCTCCGTAGACCAGCGTCATCGTAGACCAGCGTCACCGTAGACCAGCGTCACCATAGACCAGCGTCACCATAGACCAGCGTCACCATAGACCAGCGTCTCCGTAGACCAGCGTCACCATAGACCAGCGTCACCATAGACCAGCGTCACCATAGACCAGCGTCTCCGTAGACCAGCGTCACTGTAGACCAGCGTCACCATATACCAGCGTCACCATAGACAAGCGTCACCATAGACCAGCGTCTCCGTAGACCAGCGTCACCATAGACCAGCGTCTCCGTAGACCAGTGTCACCATAGACCAGCGTCACCATAGACCAGCGTCACAATAGACCAGCGTCTCCGTAGACCAGCGTCACCATAGACCAGCGTCACCATAGACCAGCGTCTCCGTAGACCAGCGTCACCGTAGACCAGCGTCACAATAGACCAGCGTCACCGTAGACCAGCGTCACCATAGACCAGCGTCACAATAGACCAGCGTCTCCGTAGACCAGCGTCACCATAGACCAGCGTCACCATAGACCAGCGTCTCCGTAGACCAGCGTCACCGTAGACCAGCGTCACAATAGACCAGCGTCACCGTAGACCAGCGTTATAGTAGCGGCTTACAGCCTTATTATAACAACAGCTGAGTGACGACCGTCTTTTTGTCATTTTAATTTATTTTTAATGTATTGTGAATTTGTGACACAAAAGTAAACGTTTCATATCTTATCTGATATGATAATGAAAACTCATTGTTTTGTAACAATAATCTATTTATTTCTTTCATCTACGCTAGGCTGAAAAGTAAGAAATGTTAAGCACTATGTGATGTGACCCGACAGTATTCTGTTTAAATAAAATTAGACGCATGTATTTAGCAAAACTTGTATTTTTTTTCTAATTAAATATTGTATTTATGGTAAAATTTTAATAAGAAAATAAATATGTGCCGTTTAAGTAATTACTTTTTTAAGTGCAGTGCTGGTTGTACTGTGGTTGTACTGTGAAGTATATAAGATTTTGAAGTTAAGCATTTCTTTATAGAATCTGTATCAGTGAATTAGAAATGACAATATTTCATTTCCAGCATTGAAAACATTCATAATATTTGGTTCGTTAACATTCAGACCATAAAATCAGTTTTAGAAAAATTCAATTTAAAAGTAGCAAATAAAGTTAATTCAACTTACACATAACACAGCCTTTTAACTATTCTTCTTAAGATAATTCAACAAAGTCGGCGTTACAAAGGTAGGTACCCAACTCAGATTAAAAGTCAAGAAGTACCAATAGTATCTGACCCAGAAGTAAATAACACCTACGGCACAATACACTGACGTTAGCATTAATGGTAAGAACGGTAGCGTTTTGTTGAACCCCCATACTGGATGGACAACATTCTCATATATGCATAAGACCACTAGACCATAGAGATACAGAGACTCCAAAATACTCAACATAGGCAGTTTTAAGCACAATCCTCTTACTATTCTGCTTTTCTTTTCATACAAAGGCGGTATGTAGGAGAACGCTATGCTTAAGTGAGTTAGTAAAAGGAACAGTTTGATCCCGAGTAGGCTTTTAGGGTAGAGTAACGGGAATAAGGAATAGTGACCTACTGTTGACAGGATCAGGAAGTATTTCGCGTCTTGATCGCCTAAGACTGACATAAAGCTGAAACAAAATAAATAAATCACGTTTCACAAACGTCTAGGCATAAGCTACGACAAGCGCAGATTAAAAAAACAGAAGACTGGTTGAATATTTATTTTCTGAGCAGTAACCACTGTCGTTATAGATAGGGTGTGATTTTATCAATTACCTAATTAATATATTTCATAAAAATAAACAATCAATCATAGATCTCGTACCAAAATGGTAGATCTGTCACCAAAATTGAATAACCCAGTAAAATTTGGTTCTGGTACGCTCGCTATGCTCGCTCCGCTCGTGAGTGCGAGTTGTGTTTGGCTAGACCAACTCCTGCCTGACCCAGTTTTTTGTGAGGTCTCTAGTTTTGGTGATTCAATTTTGGTGACAGATCTACTATTTTAGGAATAATATATATTAAATAGGGTATTGCAGATTCAGATTAGTGACAAATCTTAACTTTGTTGACAGATAGTGAAGTAGCTTTTTAGAAATATGAAAGATAAAAACATACAGGCTTGCGTTTACTGAACAACAAGAGTCATGCGATGTTTTCAATCAACCAAATATTCATGAGTGTAAGCCACAACGTAGGTAGTATGTCTGCGTTCTCTTTGTGCCGTCGATGAACATAAATATGTTTTATCAAAATCGGTTAAGACGTTTACAAGATATGGGGGATGAAAGTGGAGATGAATAATCGAATGTTTCCAAATATACCCAAGATTGTTATCAAATGAAAGAAAATTATGTGTTAAATGCAAAGTTGACCCACTTGCAAGATATGAGGGGTGAAAGTGGAAAAATATGTACTCAAGTTTAAATTAAATTAAAGGAAAAATAATGCAAGAAAGCCGGTTTTCCAGCTCTTAATTAGTGTCGGGGGTTACTTAAAATTTTTAATTAAACGTGTAAACCGCCGCGGGGTGCCGGCAGTAGAATGATGCCTCTCCTCTCATGCCCATGGATGCAGTAAGAGCCTGATAAGGGATACCTCCGGAAGATGAGCAGCAGCGTCTATCCGTGTATCAACATCCCATACTGCGCTCACCAACCCGCCTGCCAAGCGTGGTGAGAATGGCAACTACCCCTCATGGAGATCCATGAGGCTGTGTTCATCAGTGGACGTTTTATGGCTGAAATGATGTGTTGGCATATTTTATTTTGCGAAAAACTCTAATATTTTTTAGTAAATGCCAATAGCAAAGTAAATCTGAGCTCCTCACCTCAATGGAATCAGTATCATCAGGATCGCTTTCTCGTGAACATGCCAGCTGAACATGAATGAACACGTTGCGCACACGACTATACACCTGTAACAAACACAAGGAACACAGTTAACAATAAAACCGGCCAAGAGCGAGTCGGACTCGCGCGACGACGGTTTCGTGCCATCATACAATAATGTTATAGGCGGTTTATATTTGTTGGAGAACCTTGACCGCGCCATCTCTTGTCTGATAGCGGAACTTATGTAGATTTTTTACACTTTCGATGATTTCTAAAAAACTATGCTAATTAGAGGGTTCGTTATAATTTTCCTGTAATCCTTACAAACACACCTATTAGCAATAAAAGTTACAGGGTTTTATCTCTGCAAACTTCGCAGATAAGGGGGAACGCTATTTTTTTCAACGTTTTTGTAAATAATTTATTTTTATATAATTTATTAATGTGCAAATGAATACTATTATATAGTATTTCTGTATTTTTGATACCCCACATGACCTAGTAACCTAAAAAAAAATATTAAAACCTAAAAATATATGTATTGAATATATTTTATTTATTTTTATTTATTTATATAATATATATATATTAAAATATTAATCTGAAGCGAACTAATTAAATTATGTGCTCTAATTAATGTAAATGTATTACAATTTAATAACATAAACACGGGAATTTATCCCGGGTTGACGGACCACGATTGTTGAAACACAGTCGAAACGTCGGGAATAATCAAAGGTATTACGCGATAAATTCCCGTGTTTAGGTATGTTATTATATTATAATGAATTGTGATCGCGAAAGTTTACGAAAAACGAAATGTATCTTGTTCTTCTTTTGTAAATTGACTATTCTATGTAGCTTTTTGCTCTATTGAATAAACACTTATTGACTTTGATATAAATAAAATACATCATTATCATCATCATCTCGGACTGTCCACGTGCACTGCTGGCCACAGGCCTCCCTCATGGATGAAGATCATGACGAGGTAGTTGCCATACTCGCAACGCTTGGCAGGCGGGCTGGCGAGCGCAGTACGGGATGTTAATATACGGAAAGACGCTGCTGCCCATCGTCCGGAGGTATCCCGCGGCAGATTCTTACTGACGTCGGTTGGCGGCAAGAGAGGGCATTCTACTGCCGGCACCCCACGGCACGGTTAAAATAACTTATTAGGATATAAATACATATAATCGCTTTTAGCGATAAGACCGCCCATTGTATGTTATATTTGTCTGTGTTTCTCTTTGAGAAATTTTATGTTATATGGTGAATGTACAATGAAGAGTTTATCTATCTATCTATCTATCTATCTATGTCGTAAGATGGTTTGATAATTCGAATTATTGCGAAAATTCTGAAGATTTTGCGAAAACACGGATAATTAGACAATTGTGATAACATTTTAAACCTAAGAACCTACTGTCTGTCCATCTCGGTTCTGTCACAGGCAGTGTTTTCGGATGGTTACGTAATCACAATATTGTCTAATTATCCGTGTTTTCGCAAAATCTCTAGAGTTTTCGCGATAATTCGACTTATCAAATCATCCTCAGAATGTGCAATTCTTTTTATAGACTGTACCTTATAAAACTCATCGTCCTATATCTTCTGTCAGCGCATAAGTTCCACACCTTCACAAGCGCGGGCAACATGGTCAGCGCTGTCAGTCCGAACGTGACGGCCGGCGTGATGGAAGGCAGCACTGTGTGATCGAACTCTTGGACTAGACCGCCTGTCATGGTGGCTTCAGTCTTGTTTACGGGTATACCGAACTTTGGCACTGAAAAAGATTGGCATCATATAAAAGTTGGTAATGCTGTTTGTCCGTGGTGTTGTATACAAGCATTGGTACGGGGATACCATAAAAGGGGGCGAAGGTTTCCGAAAAATGCCATTTTTGACCTATGGTGACCTTTTGAGGTCACAAAAACTCCGGGCCTTGTGACCCTAGGGTCACCAAAATCAATCAGTACCCTTATCTCATTAAGTCAGTGCTAAGTTAAAAGTGGCTCACGATAGCACAAGATAAACCTTAGTGGCTTAATGTGTTATCTTTAATTAAGTTGTAATTTATTCTTTTGTATATTTGATAATAATAAAAAAAAAAAAAAAAAAGTTTCCTGTAAATCGGTTAACGCGTTCGGTTGTTATCTTGTCATGCACAGACAGACAACGCTATGCATAATACGGGGCTTCGCCCCCTAAAAATAGAATAGGTTATTTTGTTTCAGATTCTTATTCTGAAAAAAAAAAAACATGGTTGACACTCTCAAAATAGGCGTTTGTTTTTGGATTCCGCAACCGTTCTACTTGTGATAACCTCTTCATTGGACCGAAATCTCGTATCATCATCATCATCTCCCTGTCCTTACCCCACTATATGCGAGGTCGGCACAACATGTTTTCCTCTTACACTCTCTCTGTCGTCATCTCATCACTCACTCCTTCCTTTCTCATATACAGGGTGTAACATAATATGTGTACTAAGCCGACAAGGAACAACTTTTGTTTTACGACTTTCAGGATTCAGTGATTTTCATTCAAGAAAAGAACACGAAAGACTTAATTTCAACAGCTGATTATACGATAATGGAAACCTAAGCGCCAGCTGATTCTTGACAGTCGTTGACCTCCGCAAAGAGTTGCCGTGCACATACAAATAAAAATACCTATTAGTGTCAAAAAGTTATATCTTTTTATAAAAATGTAAAAAAAACCGATTATGTAGACCACAGGATAACTTTTACATTACACCAACTAGTAAAATTGTAAATCAAATTACAAAGAATATATAGATAGATAGATAGATTAACTCTTTATTGTGTACATAATACAGAAAATAAAAATAAATAACTAAAATTAACTTTATTTATTTATTTTATTTTATTTATTAGGAAAAACAAACAACTATAATATACATGCATGTTAAATAACAAAATAGAAAGTTCCTAAGGGAAGTTACACTTAGTTATACTATAGTCCACGGCGTTTTCCACAGTTTGAAGTTTTGTAGTATAAAGCAAAGAGATGCAGCTAGAGGTACATACATCTAATAATAATTAAAGAAAATTTAAAATTAAAAATGAGATTAGAAGAAAAATATCACATGACACACAAAAATAAAGTGAAGGAGTAAAGGAAGATGCTCATAATAAGTTAGATCAGAGTCAACAGGATAAAATACAAAAGAGAAAGGTTTATGTAAATTAGGTAAGTTCAATGTGATGCAGACTTTTTTTAAATTTATAAAGGGATTAAGCAAATATATCTAAGTCAGCAAAGTTATTATTATAGGACTCAACCATACGTCTAATAGGGGCACGCAGTCCCGAGTTGGTTCTGCAGGTATTGAGCGCGAACAAGGAGCGCATGCGAGTAGTCCGCAAATTGCATGATCTCGGAACTGCGTAGCAGACTTTTCTGACAAGATCCATGCAATCAAACTTATTGTGCACAATATTGTGTAGTGTTACGGCTTCAAGGTACATCCGCCTTGATTCTAGACTGTGGAGTTTGTACTTGGAGAGTAGGTTGGCATACAGGTTTGGGTAACGATGACGATGACTTAACTACAAAAACAACCGAAATACACAATGGGCGGTCTTATCGCTTAGAGCGATAATAAAAAGATATAAGTATAAAAAGATGAAAAAAAATACGAGTTCCCGTGATTTTTTTTCCTTATTTAACTAATTGTTTACATGGGCTGAACTGAAACCCCCTTTCGAGTAAGTACACATATTATTATAATACACCCTGTATTCTTTCACACATTCCATCAATCGCTTCTTGTAAATAAATACTTGACATACTTATAAAATAACCAGACCATGGACAAATACTAGTATCTGCAGAAAAACTACAAACATTTGTACTGCAGAGGGAATCGAACCCTGACTCAAGCACCACTGCTGAGTATAAGTACATTAGGTACATACATACATTTTAATGCCGTGGGGTGCCGGCAGTAAAATGTTACCCCTCCTCTCATACCCGTGGATGCAGTAAGAGCCTGGTAAGGGATACCTCCGGAAGATGGGCAGCAGCGTCTTTCCGTGTATCAACATCCCGCACTGCGCTCGCCAACCCACCTGCCAAGCGTGGTGAGTATGGCAACTACCCCTCATGGATATCCATGAGGGAGGCCTGTGTTCAGTAGTGGACGTTTTACGGCTGAAATGATGATACATTTTACTTACAAGTGTGTTGGAGTGCCTTGTCAGCAAAGTTGTAAACGGCCCAGAAGTTGGGTGCCCAATAAGCGTGACACAAGCCTCTTTTGAATGGAAACAGTCTCAACAGCAACTGCAAAATAATATTTTATTTCATAATCTGTCATCGACCACTAAATGATACCTTCTGAATCCAAATACTTGACGTTGAGCCGAAGTCGCCTATGTGTTTAGCTATCCTCATGGATCGTACCATCAGAACTGAGTTAAAAAAATGGGACCTAACAGAAATTGTATCTATTTTAACTCAAAAATAACGACTTGATAACCTCTTTACGAAAATGGCTAATAAACGGCGTTCATATAATATATATCATAATACAACAGAATATTTCGATACCTTGTTACGATTCTAATTTTTAAGGTAACATAATTATTGTATGTCCGAACAGGATAAAATTGTTTAAACATAATTTATTTATATTTAAGACCTTGTATTTGCCTACATATAAGATTGATACAAATGATCAATAAAAGTTTCTTTATCTTTATTTTTATCCTCCTTTTTACCCTTTAGAGGGAGTGTAAATGTAGGCACCAGTAAATAAAAAAAAACCGAAAAGAGCGAGTCGGACTAGCGCAACGAGTTTTCCGTGCCATCATACAATATAATCCCACTAATATTTTATAGCCGATAGTTTGTTTGGATGGAGGTTTGTTACCTCTTCACGCAAAAACTAGGCTACAGATTGAGCTGAAACTTTGCGCACGAATTGATGTTGACACATAGGCTATTTTTTATTCGGGTACAACGCATGCGAAGCGGCGGGCAGAAGCTAGTATATGATAAAGGCGGTTTATATTTGTTGAACCTTGACAGCGCCATCTCTTATCTGATAGCGGAACTTATGTAGATTTTTTACACTTTCGATGATTTGAAAAAAGCTATGCACATTAGAGAGTTCATTATAATTTTCCTGAAATCTTTACATAAACTTCTATTACCTATGAAAGTTTCAGAGGTTTATCTCCGCAAACTTCGGAGATACGGAGGGGACAGTATTTTTTTCAACATATTTGTAAACAAGTCGAAAACTATACGGCTTAAAGGAAAACTGTTTATAAATGTGCAAACGTAGCTCTTTCATATGATATCTCACACGACTAGTAACTTCACTTAAAATTTTTGAGATCCCCTTTCCAACATAATGAGAATATTTTTAGCCGTGGGGTGCCGGCAATAGAATGTTACCCCTCCTCTCTTGCCTTTGGATGCAGTAAGAGCCTGCTAAGGGATGCTTCCGGAAGATGGGCAGCAGCGTCTTACCGTGTATCAACATCCCGTACTGCGCTCGCCAACCCGCCTGCCAAGCGTGGTGAGTATGGCAACTACCCCTCATGGGTTATTATTATCATTATTATTATCTATCTATCTAGTTCTCAAGATATCCACTTGTGACAGACAGACAGACAGACAAAGTCACACCAAAAGGATTCCTGTTGTACCATTTTGGTCCGGAACCCTAAAAAGACGAGGAGTAATAGGTTGGCATGGTATGGAAGGGTTAATAAGATAGGATCTTGGCAAATATAGCGAAGAAATTAAATATATTAACGACCTCTGTGGCGCAGCAGGCGAAGGTCCGCCTGCGACGCAAGAGGTTGGTGGTTCGATTCCCGCCTCGGGACAAATGTCTGTACGATCTGCAGATATTTGTACAGGGTGGTCTGGATATTTTTCTTTTTATAATTAAATATCTATCTATCTATGTAGTAGGTATAATGTATTATATACAGTGTATCCCTGGATAAAGTGCAACCCCGAAAGGGGGTGAAACTAGATCAAAAATTATCGACAAAAAAATAGAAAAAAAAAAAAAAAATTCGTATATACTTTATTGATGAATTAAAATTTTTATTACTCACTAATGACTCGATTTAATAAAAAAAGGATTTCTTCCAAAGTAGTGGGTCTATTTTGTTAAAATAAAAACCATAATCATGTCACATATGTGACGATGACGATAAAATAACAAGTAACTCACAAACGAGTGGCTATCGTGACTTAAAGTTTAATTTTTGTATTAAAATTACATTTTTTATGCTGTTTTTTTCAAATAATTTCCAAAAATCTTAAAATTAAGCCTATAATACTAGATATTTTTATGACTTTTTATTATTGTCTATCATAATAGCTTTTAAATAAAAAAAAAACCTACGGTCTAACATAAAAAATGCGCTGGCTAGGAGCTTTTAAAGTTGACCACTGATTACGTCACCACTCAGGTAGAGACACTTTTTTAACTTCTATTGTTGTAGATTATGGTCGCTGGGCCTGTTCTATGAAAGATGAAGGGTGGGGATCGAAACAGGACTCACAACAAGGCACGCCACTCGCCAGTCGCTCCGACACTACTGTCCCCAGCAGGTGCTCCGCATCACGGAGCACATCCTGTCCAAGTGGCATCACACTTGGCCAGCAGATACGGGCGCTGTCTTCCTCGATGTAGCTAAAGCCTTCGACAAAGTCTGGCACAACGGCTTGGTTTACAAGCTTTTCCTGCTTGGAGTGCCAGACAGACTCGTACTCATCTTACGAGACTACTTGTCGAACCGCTGCTTTCGCTACCGCGTGGAAGGCACGCTCTCAGACCCCAAACCCGTCCGAGCTGGAGTTCCTCAAGGCTCAGTCCTTGCTCCCCTTCTTTTCACGCTGTACACCAGCGATATTCCCCGACACCCGCAAGTCGAACTTGCCCTCTTCGCCGATGACACGGCTTTGTACGCGTCCGATAAGAACAGGAATCGCGTACGCATAAGGCTGCAGGCTGCACTAGACACCCTAGGTGCCTGGTTCAGAAAGTGGCGCATAGAGGTGAACCCGACGAAAAGTGCAGCAGTGTACTTCACTCGGAGTCACTTCTTGCCCCAGCCTCTCCTCCTCTTCGATAAACCCATCCCTTGGGTTAGGTCAGCTCGCTACCTAGGAGTAATCCTAGATAGACGTCTCACCTTCTATCCCCACATAAGGTCTGTCACTAATCGTGCGAAGTTCGTGCTTAGCCGGTTAAACAGCCTTCTCAACTCGAAAAGTAAAATGTCCTTTAGAAATAAAGTGACACTTTACAAGACAGTTGTACGGCCAATAATGACATATTCCTCTGTCGTCTTTGGCCAGTCCCGTCATGTTAGATGCCTTCAGGTAGTCCAAAATAACTTCTTGCGTAGGGCCACGGGTTGCCCATGGTACATGCGCAATGTAGACCTCCACCGAGATCTCAAACTCGAGTCCATCAAACACTTTATTAAAACTGCTTCAAAGCGTTTTTATGAAGTGGCGACGGAACACTCCAATCCCCTAATATCGGGATTACCCTCCGACTACCCGATAGAGCCATTGCCCACGAGTTCTTTCCTCCGTCGACCGAGACACGTTCTCGGCTTGCCCGTTGACAAGCTCACCGCCGCTAACCCGGAGGTGACGTCAACCCGTCCCACACTAGCTGTTAGACACATTTTCAAAAACCGGCGGGGCCGAAGAATACATTCTTCCGTCTAAAGGTGCAGTTTTGCACCTAGACGCTATCCTTCAGTAGATTCAAAAATTCTGGCAACAGTCCAAGCCGTGGTTCGAACCTAAGTGGTGCCCTTGAGCTTGTTGCCCCAACCTAACTTTTGCGGCTGGGCGCCTTCTGCGCTCGCCATAGTCCGGTAACGTTGTCATGGCCATCTGCGGTCAACAACATATATTGTCATTTCGAAAAAAAAAAAAAAAGTCGCTCCGATATTCTCGCCCCTGCTACCGCCTACCGTACCTTACTGCGCCTTCAAGTTTTTGTTACGTTGTTTTGCTTTTGTTTTGTTATTGACTTTTTGTTACGTTTTTTACTTTTTTGTTACGTTTTTGACTGTACTTTGTTGTGTTGTGGAGATGCCGCGATTGACTGAGTTCTCTCCGCGTGAAATCGCTGACATCCATTATTATTATGGTATGTCACGTGGACACACAACAGTCGCTCGTTCTGCATACATAAATGCGTTTCCGAGCAGACTTGTACCGTCAGCACGAAATTTCCAAGAAGTTCACCGAAAGTTATCCAACATCGGACTTGGATTAGCAAGAGATCGCCGTGAGCAACAAGCTACCATTATTGACCATTCCATAGAAGAGGCCGTTTTAAACGATTTGTTTGCTGATCCCACAACCAGCATTAGACGCTTAGCTTTGCGTCACGGTATATCAAAAACATCCGTATGGCGAATTTTGAAAAAGAAGGGATTGCATCCATACCATTATCAGCGAGTACAGCATTTGCATGAAAATGTAGACAATCGTGCAAGATGCGTAATGTCTACGTGGATTCAACAAAAAATTAGAAATAATCCACAATTCCTAAAAAAAATTTTATGGATGGATGAAGCGAAATTCACCCGGAATGGAATCACAAATTGCAGAAACTTACATGTATCCGAGGAAAATCCACACCTAAAGAGGGCGTCTACTTTTCAAGTGCAATTTTCAGTTAATGTATGGGCAGCTCTAATAGACGACACGCTGACTGGGCCAGTTACTTTACCCGCAACATTAAATGCCGAAAGTTTTTTTAAACTTATTAAGAGACGATCTGCCACTACTGCTGGAAGATGTTCCGCTGGCTACAAGGCAACAGATGTATTTGCAGATGGACGGATGCCCTGCGCACTACGGGCGCAATGTGCGAAGTTTTTTAAACGAAAACTACGCTAATAGGTGGATCGGCCGGGATGGACCAGTCGGGTGGCCGGCACGTTCACCTGACCTGACACCCCTAGACTATTTTCTGTGGGGTGTTATGAAACAAAGAGTCTACAGAACGACCGTAAACACCGAGGCAGAGTTACAAGATCAAATCATGCGATGTGCCGATGAGATAAGAAGTGACCCAGAGATGGTGCTTAGAGCCACACAACAAATCGCTCTTCGTGTGGCAATGTGCCTACAACAACAAGGAAGCCATTTTGAGCATTTAATGCATTAAACAAAACCCTTATTTCATACTTACATGTAATAAGTTAAATAAAAATGTTGTAACTAAAATTTGATTTTTAATACTACCTGAGCAGTAAAAAAAAGTGTCTCTACCTGAGTGGTGACGTAATCAGTGGTCAACTTTAAAAGCTCCTAGCCAGCGCATTTTTTATGTTAGACCGTAGGTTTTTTTTTTTATTTAAAAGCTATTATGATAGACAATAATAAAAAGTCATAAAAATATCTAGTATTATAGGCTTAATTTTAAGATTTTTGGAAATTATTTGAAAAAAACAGTATAAAAAATGTAATTTTAATACAAAAATTAAACTTTAAGTCACGATAGCCACTCGTTTGTGAGTTACTTGTTATTTTATCGTCATCGTCACATATCTGACATGATTATGGTTTTTATTTTAACAAAATAGACCCACTACTTTGGAAGAAATAATTTTTTTATTAAATAGAGTCATTAGTGAGTAATAAAAATGTTATTAATGAATAAGGTAGGTATATACGATTTTTTTTTTATTTTTTTTTCTATTTTTTTGTCGATAATTTTTGATCTAGTTTCACCCCCTTTCGGGGTTGCACTTTATCCAGGGATACACTGTATATCGGTAATCTAGCACCCATAACACAAGCTCTGTTTAGCTTGGGGCTAGATGATGCTTAGTGAATTGTCCAGCATTATTTATTTTACTTTAATAAATATATGTTATAATTAACAGAAAAATTCTGATTTTTTTATGGAATTCATAGAACAATGCTGTCTCGTCAGATTGTAGTGATATGGATTAAAATGACAATTATTATGTTTACCTGCGGTAAATGTACGATGAATGGTCCGAATGATGCCACTAGCACCAACACCACAACAGTACCCAGCTTAAACAAGTTGATGATGTCAAACGAATACCATGGCGTATGCTCCCCATCCACGGAAGAGGCAGTGAAGCAATATGCTCTGAATAAATACACTACATAGACAGGTACTATGTAAAGGAATATGTGCTTTAAGTTAAGCAGGACTGCAAACCAGAATGCTGCTTGTAGGTGGTTGTTCTGAAACAATGATAAAAAAAAATATTCTCAAAAAGGTTTGAACATAGCATGTGATGATGTTGAGCAGGAATAACACATAGGATTCTCATTTCAGATATATTATTACAACCTCTGTGGCGCAGCGGGCGAAGGTCCGCCTGCGACGCAAGGGGTTGCGGGTTCGATTCCCGCCTCGGGACAAATGTCTGTACGATCTGCAGATATTTGTTCAGGGTGTTCTGGGTGTTTTTCTATATATAATAAAAATATCTATCTATGTAGTATAATGTATTAAGTATATCAGTCATCTAGTACCCATAACACAAGCTCTGCTTAGCTTGGGGCTAGATGATGCTGTGTGATCTGTCCAGCATTATTTATTATTATTATTTATTTATTATTCATCATCATCATCATCCTTCTGTCATTAATTAATTTATAGGCCATAGGTATGTCCCAAAATTAGTCACAATATTATACGCGGGCGAAGCGGCGGGAGTAAGCTAGATAAATACAGGTGTATCATAATTAGGTTTTCATATCGTATAATCAGCTGTTGAAGTTAAAACTTTCGTTGTCTTTTCTTGTATGAAAATCACCGAGTCCTGAAAAGTCGTAGAAGTAAAGTTGTTCCTTGGGGTTGTCAGAATCACCCCCTATCAACTTAGTAGAGTTCGCGCAAAACTTCTTGAGCTCTGTGAAGTTAGCTTCAGTGACTGCGCAGTACACAGTTTTTAGGGCGTTGAGGGGAAGGAATGATAAAAGGGGTGCGAGAGGGGCTCAGTCTGTGAAACTAGGGTTGCCAGCGCGAGTTTTGGTGTATTTTAGTTTTATCTAGCACACATTTTACTATGCATTTATTTATTTTTCAATTATTAAAACAAACATATTTAAAAATCAATTATTATATTAAATTAGGGATTAGTAAAAAATTAAATGCTAGAACAATTCACCTTTACTTATCGCAAGAAGCCAATTTATTAATACAAAATTTCTACTATGTGGCAAGATTATTTATAACCTAGTTGGCAATATTGAATGAACATGTCAACATGCGCAACTTTGCATTTGCCGCAACGTTCACAGAGCTCAAGAAGTTTTGCGCGAACTAGGTATACACATTATTATAGTACACCTTGTAACAACAACTGCACTTTTATTAGTAAGTACACTAAGAAAGCAGTTTTTTATATTATAAGTTGGAAGACGAGCCGTTTGCTCAAAAGTCACCTGATGGAAAGTGGTCACCGTGGCCCATGGACATCTACATCACCAGAGGCGAGGCTGATGCGCTGCCGGCTTTTGAGGAAGGAAAATACACGCCTTTTGAGGGACCCCATTTCGAAGCTCCGGGGAATAGCGCAGATGGGAGTTCGTTCCACAACTTTATCGTCCGCGGCAAAAAAGAGCGCGCGAAACGAGCGGAAGTGGAAAACCAGCTATTCAGGTGGTGTTTGTGATTGCCGCATAAACTCAGGGGTTTTACTTGGTGGCATGGAAGATCAAGGCAATAAAAACGTTAAAGATTTTATAGACTAAGCAGAGTAGGTACCTACTCACATCCATAGCACAAATTCCGCCATTTAACACTGTCTTAACGCTGCTGCCCAGCTACCTCCGGAGGATGGGCAGCAGCGTCTTTCCGTATCTCAACATCCCGTACTGCGCTCGCCAACCCGCCTGCCAAGTGTGGCGAGTATGGCAACAACCCCCTCATGACCTTGGAGATCCATGAACGTGGACAGCAGTCCTACGGCCGAGAAGATGATGACGTCTTTGGCTTGGACACAAATATGTGAAGAACTCATAAGGCCGCCAGTTGTCACTATGTTTTCAGTGTATCTCTTATTTTAGGTGTGCAATAAGGTATTTTCTATCTATCTATTTAAATATACATTAAGTACCACTATTAAGGCTTACTTGAATCATTTTAGAAATTGAGTACATCAAGATCCCATACATAAATCCATTATATTGAAAATGTATGTGATCCACCATCAGTAATCCAGGGTTTGCAGCCAACATTAAAAATGCAATAACCTCTCCGCCACTAAGAAGCTTGGTGCAGCTGAAAAAAGGGGAATTATGGCTAATTGGTAATCAGTGTAGTGGAGATTATAACAGGCTAGATGACTTAATTTTGGACTTGTTAGTCCGTCATGTAGAATAACAAAATATATTGGACACATATTTCTTCTCTTTTACATAATTCAAAAACAACCACAAGACATTATATCAAAATGTCGCGTGAAGTCACACGCAGGTACGCGCTGACTTGCGTCGGTACAGAATTATGACGCTACAGGCTCCCACTTCTAAACTTAAACTCACTTTAACTAAGTATTGTTTCATTCATTTGAAAAAGCAAATAATATGTGTCTATTATTAATAACCTCCGACAAAAGAGGGGTGATATATATGATATTTTGTGTGTAGACATCTTTTTTTTTTTTTTTTTTAATCTGCTGCTTGGCAATCTGTTCATAATAGCAAACAATAGTCCAAAGTGCTGTCTGAGGAACTCTGAATTTATGTAGACATATCTATTTATTTTATTATAAGACTGATGTTACACTGAACTACAGGAGCTCATAGTCATTCGTGCCCTGCTTCTACAACATCTGCATGTCCTTTCGGGATGCTCATAAAATGTTGCCAGAGGCCCCAAGTCCTTCTACAGTATTTCAAGGAATTAGGCTGGCTAGGGTTGGGGGACATTCACAGGGGACAATGCACAATACACCCCAATCAGAGAAAGAATTGAATTGAATTAGGGATCCCCCACCAGAATTAGAACTTTAAGCCTGATGTTTCCCACTGCAGGGCAAAAGCCTCCCTTCCATCTTTTCACTGATCTCTGTTTTGGGCTTGTAGCTTTGGAGCTAATTTTTGCAAGAGGAGTTAAACTACAATAATACCTCTCTCCTTAACCCAAGGTTTGCTCTAAGAAAACTCTTTCTTTTAGTTGAAGAGCAACTCTGTAAGCACTCCTTTGTACATAACCATAAGTATAAAATGTTTTTTTATAAGTTATTTCAATTATATAATGTGTATGTTTAAGAAATTAAATAAATTGGTGTCTCACATTTATATAATATGATCATTGTTCTATACAGCATAAAGCAACTTTTAAATTCATTCTACTTGTGACCTTGCTAGATAAATATGAAGAAAATGATGAATGGATTGTGCTGAGCAAACCTAGCCTGTAAGTTTAGTTAGCTATATGAAAAACCGCAAATAGCATAAAATCTTAATCATATAGTTTTGTGTCTAGTAGAACCCACATGCTTGCCGCATGTTGCATGAAATGTGGGCAAAGATAGGCAGCCAGGACCACTAACTGGGTCCCACATACAGTACAGCAGCAGTGCAGATGGCTGAGGCACAAATGGCCGGATGAACTGGATGTTTTCTGTGCTGATTGGTCTACTAATATCTCAGACTGGAAAGTGTGGAAAGAGGTAAGGGAGGCATTTGCCCAACAGTCGGATCCAACAGGCTGATTACATAAGATAGAACTCACCTTTTAACTCCTAGAATGTAAAAGATATCCATAACAATAACAGACAGTCTTTGAAACAGCACTGTCATAGAAGATGCATAATTCAAATTGTTTACTACCAACATTTGTGGATCAAAGTACTTAGCAATGTAAGACATTCCATACTCCAGCCATGCGAAGAATGGGGGGTAATCTAGGGTCCATTCTGATGTTGAATCATAGTACCATTTGTCAACTGTAAGATTATGTGTAATTGCCAACCAGTTCCTGTGAACTTCGAAATCTGTAGAGTGACTGAAAAAGTAACATGAAAAAGTTAACCTACAACCCAAACTTAGAGCGGAGGAGAAACTGTATAAGCTAATACCAATTAATTAATGTAATTTAAATGTATTTCTTTAATTGTAAAACAGTTGAACAAATACTGTTTTACAACACAGAACTGTATTATTTATTACATAGAAAACTGCAACTTACTACACCGGTATAAACAACAGTTTTATGGCGGTTAGAATCCATATTATATGATAAATCATATCTCCTGAGTCAGTTTTAACCTATGTTAGAAAATGCATAATCTTCCGTTGTGTTTTTAATTCATAAACCCACGACAACACAACAATCAACACGAATTTTACGTAATTTTCGGATTTCTTCTTCTTCTTTTATTTTTAATGGCTGATGCATGCCACTTGCTGCAACTCTGCCAGTGTCAGTTGCGTGTCGTGCTGCATGCATGACAGTAGTTATAGGGATTGATAGTTATCATTTCAGCCGTAAAACGTCCACTGATGAACACAGGCCTCCCTCATGGATCTCCATGAGGGGTAGGTGCCATTCTCACCACGCTTGGCAGGCGGGTTGGTGAGCGCAGTATGGGATGTTGATACACGGATAGACGCTGCTGCCCATCTTCCGGAGGTATCCCTTACTGCATCCATGGGCATGAGAGGAGGGGTATCATTCTACTGCCGGCACCCCACGGCGTGTATCAACATCCCATACTGCGCTCGGCAACCCGCCTGTGGTGAGAGTTGGACTTTCCTTTATGGACCGTCGATTTAGGGGTGGGGAGGGGGAAAGGGGGTTATCCCCCTGTACCATCCCCACCCCGCGGAACCCCATGGTTATGGAGATATCCCCCTCCCCCCGAAATCACCAGTCGGTTTTGGAAATTTTTACTTTTCCCAATGTGGAAAAAACTGAAAATAAATATATCTCATGAACCGTAAGCTTCCGCAACCTGAAAAGTGGGAAAATGCTTCCTTTTCATGAGTACTATCTGCAACAAAAATATGGACTTCCAAAGCGACGGTCCTTGAAGGAAAGTTTAGCCCGCAACGTTTTACTCTTTTAAATAAAATATAATTCTTTTGAATGATCTAAAAGTAAACGTAAAATCTAATAATATTAATTAGCTTTTTTATTGTGCTTACTTTGCCCCTTTTTAGGGTTTCGTAGTAAAACAAGAAACCCATAAAGTTTTGCTTTGTTTGTCTGTCCGTCCGTCACCGGCTTTGCGAAGACTATTGGTCCTAGAAAGCTGTAATTTTGCATGAACTTATAAAATAACAATGCCGTTGCTATTTTATAAGTCCATGCAAAATTACAAAGTTGGGCTACTTCCTTCGTAAAAAAAAGTTCACCCATAAGGTGGGGATCTTTTTTTATTGTTTTTCCCATAGTGTAAGTTATTGTTGAATAGGTAGGTATTTTAAAATCATTTATGGGTTGTTAAGACAACTTTTTGATTTTGCTAAAATTTAAAGTTCTAAACTTTTTTCGAGCGTTCCAATTTAAACTGCTAGCTTTTATAATCTGAAAAAAACCATAAATGTAGTAACCATGAACTTTCTAGGACAACTATAATGGTTGAACTAGCATTTTTAGTTTCAGCGAAATAGTCACTCAAATAAGTGATGCGGTTTCCCAAACATACCAGAATACTTTAAACCGAAAACTCAGGTCTATGGTTAACTAGGAAACCCTGCATAGCATGTGGTCCAACACACACCTAGCCTTTTGATAGTCCAATGGCTAGTGATTAGATAGGGAAATCAATTAATTCAACACAATGTCATGTTCACTGTAGGTGTAGGTACAAGTTCATAAAATTAAAATATTTGCTCCACAAATCTGAGAATGGTGGTCCAATAAAAGTAGTTTTTAACATAACAAAAACTATGTAGGTACATATATAATTTAATTATAACTAGGTTTAACATAATATAATTTTACTGTTATTCATTGAATCCAAAAAAATCATTAAAAATATCACTTAATGCATAACTATTCATAAACTTTGAAAATTCACTCATATTTGAATGCTTAGAATTATTAGTAGATCCTTGAAAGTGCAGCTCCTCAAAACTATTAAACTTTTTACATGTGACCATTTCACTGTGATCAAAAGTCTCTACTTTCCTTAAGACAATTTTTTTCCAATTCATGGATTTGATATCTTGCCACCATTCCTGACAGCTATCTGCAGTACCTTCTATGCAAATTACACCAGGTTTACCCGGTAAACAGAACCCTGTTAACCGTAATTCTTTAGCCTTCTTTAATATTTCTTCTCGTTTCTTCTTGTTGTAAATGTGATGTGAATAAATCCAAAAACGAGTAAACTGTACTATATTTGATGAACCTTTAATAACAGGTTCTATTTTAGTGCATGGCTCACTAACCTCGGTCTCTGCAATGCTATCAATATTGTCCTGTATCCAAGTAATAGCAGAATATAGACAAACTTCCCCATTCTGAATTTGATTTAGGTACTCTGATAACTTTGTATTAAGATTTGTTTCTTGGCGCCGATTTAACTGGTTACATCTAATATAAATATCGGGTTCCTCATTTGGATATGCTAGTGGCAAATTAACACAAATTTCCAGCTTCAGTTTACCAAATAACAAATTTATAACGAACTCCAAATTATTCGGAAGAAATTCTGATTCCCTGCTGATAAATTCATTGATAACAAGCAGGTTAATTTCGTCAGGTATAGTGATTTCGCCACTATTTGGATACATAGATTTGAGTAGATCTAGTTCACTTATTTGTTGGGTTAAGCTATCGAATAAATGGTCCATTTTAAAAATGATCACGAACAAAAGCTTTTGAATGGATGGATAGACAAGATCGTGCCACAGTTCAGTCAGTCCTGCCTGAGGTCCAGTCAAGTCAAAGTCAAGTCAGTGCAACCACGGTAATATTATCTATACAGTATTCAAACTTCATACAAACGGACGAAGCGCGAGCTATGCCTACGCGCCTCAATCTTGGCATGCGCTCGGCATGTAGACAGTCGCGATTGTGCCGCAGTGACGGATGGACGGTGTGTTGATTTTTTTAACAATAAACGCGCTATTTTTTCACTAAAAATAAGTTAGTAGGTACATATTTAATATGACGAGTAGGCTATATTGTGCTGTTTTTGGTTGCATGAATTCGTCAATAACGCATCCAGAGATAACTTTTTTTAGATTACCTGGAAACTCTGAAAGCTAAGACTATAAAATAATTTTACTTACAGGTAGGTAGGTACATAATGTGTGTCTTTTTAATGGTTAGTATTTCCTTTTTTCTCCCGAAAAAAGAGATGATTAATAAATAAGGTAAATAGAGTAAAGGAAAGTGATTGACACGAGTGAAATAGGTAGATAAAGGCGGTTCATGAATTATGATACGGTAGGTACGCTTGTGTTAAAACATCGGGGCATGTTTGTTTTGTTAGTTTGTATAATTTAAAGTAAAGACGTGGTATTTTATTATTAATAATAGTTGTTTATTATACTGGGTGTATGAATAATACTAGAAAAAATAAATTTCACCGTCTGTATGTCACTAGATAGTTGAAATTTTCTCAGATTAGGTATTTCTGCTGCTGCTATAACAACATAAATACCACTAAAACCGTTTTTCTATCAGTATTAATGACAACAACAATAGCTAGACTCATGAAATATTCACAGAATATTTAGATGTAACGCCGTGGGGTACCGGCAGTAGAATGTTACCCCTCCTCTCATTCCTGTGGAAGCAGTAAGAGCCTGCTAAGGGATATCTCCGGAAGACGGGCAGCAGCGTCTTTCCGTGTATCAACATCCCGTACTGCGCTCGCCAACCCGCCTGCCAAGCGTGGTGAGTATGGCAACTACCCCTCAGGAAGATCCATGAGGGAGGCCTGTGTTCAGTAGTGAACGTCTTACGGCTGAAATGATGATGATGATGATTTAGATGTTTGATAGGGTTGTGATTTTACAACATTCGTAGCCAGCTGTTCAGCTTGGCATTGGTGGCCAAAGAATTTTTGTTTTGAGTTGTTGCGAGTTGTAGGTACCTAATTTATAGAGACGTTAATAAGCTGAGATAAAAAGTTGCATTTTAGTTGAGTTGGTAGGTGTTGAAGTTTGTAAGGATTGGAGTTTTGTAACGCGGCAGTAAGGCGACAGCAGATTTTTTCCCTATAAAAGGATTTTTAAAAGCATTTTTATTGAACACTTCCTATTAAATTCACAAAGTATGTTATTTGTTTATATAAAAAGTATATTTTCAATCACAAAACTATATGGAAACACAAAGTAGGCAAATGTAATTAAAATGCTGAGGCGGGCAGTTTACGTACATGTTTACGTACCGCGCGACTTTAGGCATTTATTTCAAAGATACGGCCGAGTTACAATACTGTATAGATAAATATACTGTGGTGCAACTCTGGGCAAAGAAAGATCAAAACAAAAAGACAAGAGGAACATTGTCACGAAAAGGGCTGCCAACTCGTTAAAATATTATCCCACTCTAAGTTTTTTTTTATTATTATTTATTAGGGAAAAACAAACAACTCTAATAAACATGTTATATAACAAAATAGATAGTTCCTAAAGGAAGTTACACTTAGTTATACTATTATAGTCCACGGCGTTTTCCACAGTTTGAAGTTTTATGTAGTAGTATAAAGCAAAGAGATGCAGCTAGAGGTACATCTAATAATATTGTTGTAATATAAATAAAAGTTATAAAATTAAAAATAAGATCTCGAAGAGAAATATCACGTGACACACAATAATGAAGAAGTAAAAGAAGATGCTCGTAATAAGTTAGATCAGAGTCAACAGGATAAAATACAAAAAGGAAAGATTTATGTAGATTAGGTAAGTTCAATTTGATGCAGACTTTTTTTTAATTTATGAAGGGATAAAGCAAATATATCTAAGTCAGCAAAGTTATTATTATAGGACTCAACCATACGTCTAATAGGGGCACGCAATTGGTTCTACAAGTAGGTATTGAGCGCGAACAAGGAGCGCATGCGAGTGGACTACTCAGACTACTCAGTACTATCACAGATTACAGAAACTAACAGATACATCACTTCAATACAAAAGCGAAAATACCTACGCTATAATAGCCTACAAAATTGTATTAATAATACCAGCAGTTCACAGAGCGAAAGAGTGTACCCGCCTCACTTACTTGCAAGTAATCTGTGACGCGGCATCGAATGAGTCGCTAGGGTTGCTTCTACGATAATTTTTATAATAAAACGAATGTGGTGAAAAAAACAGTTATTTTTACAACCTCCTCTTTTTTTAAGTCGGTTAAGAAAAGTAGCGACCTTTGTATAGGGAGGTAAGTAAGGACCTACCTACTCTCCGTACGCAGTATAGTAATAGGTGTACTATGGTAGTAGTTATATTCTTTGACATAACGAACTAGGACATAACACCACACTTTATCTATAACCTAGGTATTCAAATACTTCGCCAGCAAAGATTTGAATCTTTGTCCTCCGGTGGGTACCTACTACTTTTTGGCTTGATTTTAGGACTGTTGTTTTTAAAGCCACAGTTTTACAGGCATATTTTGTGTGTGATAGGTAGCTATTTTTTTATGCAAACAATACTGTTTTAATAGCTAAACTCCTTTATTTACGAATATTTACATAGTACTTTCCTACGTTCTGACCATTTTTAGAGGAAAGAGAAAAAAATGATTCTAAAAACTTAAGATTGAAAGTATCTTTGATAATAAAGAAAAAAAATTACAATTTTTCATTCGTTTTTTTACTTTGGCATCCATCCACTGCACAATAGTTACGCGGTCTCAGCATCTAAAGAAACGTTTTAACATTTAAAATGCGTGCGCTCAAGCGGGCGTGTGGCAGCCTTAACTACTGGCGTATCGCGGACTCCTCGCAAAGCGGTAGGCATTTAACGCGTGCCCTTGAGCGAGTGACGGACGCCTGTTACTATTGAGTACACTAGTAAATTGCATGATCTCGGAACTGCGTAGCTTTTCTGACAAGACCTATGCAATCGACCTTATTGTGCACAATATTGTGTAGTGTTACGGCTTCAAGGTACCTACATCCACCTTGATTCTAGACTGTGGAGTTTGGACTTAGAGAGTAGGTTGGCATACAGGTTTGGGTAACGATGACGGTGACATCTGAAGTTCATCGAGCGAATGTACTTTACGTTGTATTTTTTCTACAGCGTTTATGTATTTTTTGTAATATGGGTTCCATGCAGATGCCGCGTACTCAAGTTGAGAGCGAACCAGCACTTTGTAAAGGTTTAGAATTGTAGAGGGTGGACGATCTCATAATAAAAGCGTAATATTACATTTTGGTATACTCAGTTATAGTTTGTAGGCGTCACAGTAAGCAGCGAACCTGTTTAGGTCTTCTTGGAGCAACATGCAGTTTTGGACGTTTTTGAAAGGCATGTAGACATTGAGATCGTCGGCGTGAAGTAGAAATTTTGAATTTACAAAGCACTGGTCGATATCGTTAATAAAGAGGACGAAAAGGAGCGGGCCTAGGCCCGCTATTCACAGAAGCCAAAAATTACGAAAAAGAAAGAGTTTTGCCTCCAGATATCCCCCGTCCTACTTCTTTAAAATGTCTTTTATCACTTACCTTTTCCCCTCCCAGAAATTATTTATTATGTAAATATTTATATGTCAATAGCATTATGTTGTAAATTTATGTCTGTTTTGTGTACATATAGAGGTATGTAAATAGATTACTCTTATAGTCGCTAAATTGTGCACGCTGTGGCAACCTGTAATTGAGGAAACACACAGTCAAAAATATTTTTAGAACCTATTATTAACTCATGTTATGTGATTTTCTTGTTGGATGCCCTTTAATAAATAAATAAATAAATAAATATTAGAAAAAAAAATAATATCTTGTGTTGTTACAGATATAATTAACCCTACTAAATGATTGGTCAATTCAAAAGTTCTTTTTTTCTAAATTTATTTTCCATTTTGTTATCTGTAACCACTAATTTCGACTTTTTTAAAGATTAAGATACTTGACACTGGCAGAATTGTGTATAACCAACCAAACACAAAAAAAGAAGAAGAAGAGTTTGTTATGTTACGAATCAGAAAAACAAATAAATGGTGAAAAGCCTTTTAACTTCATGAACCCCAGATCAAGTGTTACTGCGTGAGAAATAAACTCTGAAATTAACAGGTTCCTCAGGCTAAATACATAATACAATGTATACCTGTGGAATGCGGCAAGTCGGAGAGCGACATATTCCTTACCAAGTGGATCTGATGGTTTGGAGTAACCGCCTGGACTTGATTGCACTGAGTAATTTTAAAGGTAGAGAACTAAACCATCTCTTAAAATTAATATATTGTGCAGTCTCTTAGCAAGAGTGCTTTTTAAATTATATCAATATCAAACTTTTCAGGTGAAGTTCAAATACATAGACTTCACTGGCAAAAAGTATGGAATCTACCAGCTCCTGAAGAAGATGTAACTGTGCGTGCAATGGCATGGCGGCCTGACGGAAAGGTATGTTTAAATTTACCAACAGCTGCTTTATCAAGTTTATGAAAAACCCTTCATTGGGTTCTACTAACCTTTTCTGTTGTTCTAATAACCTAAGCTTTCTGAGTATGGCATCAACCCCTCATGATAAAAAATCCATGGGAGGCCTATGTCCAGTGGATGGTCTACGGCTGAGATGATGATAATGATGAACCTTTATTAATCAAACATGTTGCATGTGCTTTAATATTATTATTTATAACTTATAATTAAATAATTTTCTTGTTTCCGTCCTTTTATCCATTTATTAAACCAAATCAACATTATATTTATTATATTTCTGTGTTTAATAATCTTTACTTTTTCCCATTCTTTTGAGATGGTCAGACAGTATTATTAAGATTGCTAGAAGACTGGGTCTTGCACAGGATCACTAGTTAGTTGGTGTTTTATTGGATGACTTTAGCTAGAAGCTCAGTTTGTCATTAGATTTGATCCCTGCCAAGGCAAAAAAATAATATACTTAAGACATTAGACATTTATTTATTAAGAAAGATAGTAGCTTACAATAATAAAACCAAAACGCTTACTATCTGTTAAGTGTTCTATCTATCATCTTCCTTTTAAACCCGCATCACATCTTCTTTCTGCCTGCACCATCAGATTATTATTTTGTCATTCATTTTGTGTAAAAAGGAATATGATGGATAGAACACTTAAATATATTATTTTTTTACCTTGGCAGGGATCAAATCTAATGACAAACTGAGCTTCTAGCTGATTTAAATATATATTTTTTTTCATCAATATAACTATAAACATAATATAGTAACTTATCTAAGTGTTTGTATTGTATTGTGTGCTTATTAAATAATCATTTTTCTTCCTGTTCTTCATCTGGTTTCCATAAAACAAGCTACACTTATTTTGGGTGTAGGTGGTGCAGTGTGTAGTGTCCAGCATAATTTAATTAATACTGCTACGTCCCTATTAAACCTAAATGTTACTTATTAATTAGGTTAAAACTATGTATTGCAAACAACCAGACATGTAACTTTTTGTTATGAATAAATAAACTATGAACTATTGGGACAACAAGACACATTACATACAGCTCATACCTAACACTGAATGGGAGCAGGCTGATATGCTGATCTGTGCTAAACATTTCTGTTCCAGGCATTGGCTGTTGGATATAGCTCTGGTTGTGTCTACATTGTGGACATTGAAGACAAAGAGGTCCTTGACAAATATGTTTTGGAGCAAGAATATGCTGATGATTTTGGTGTCAAACGTTTTGGAGTCAGCTGTATCACATGGGCAGTTAGAGATTGTACCCTGGAAAGTGCCACTGAATATAATTTATATGTTAGTAAATTGTATTTATTTATTTGCCGTGCCGGCCGTTTATACCGCCGTGGGGTGCCGGCAGTAGAATGCTACCCCTCCTCTCATACCCGTGGATGCAGTAAGAGCCTGCTAAGGGATACCTCCGGAAAATGGGCAGCAGCGTCTTTCCGTGTACCTATCAACATACCATACTGCGCTCGCCAACCCGCCTGCCAAGCGTGGTGAGTATGGCAACTACCCCTCATGGTCCATGGTCAAGATCCATGAGGGAGGCCGGTGTTCAGTAGTGGACGGTTTACGGCTGAAATGATGATGATTTATTTATTTAATACTTTTACACATAACAAACTGTGAAAGGAGGACTTAATGCTTAAGCTTGTATCTGCCAGTCATCCTTGGATTGCAGAAATATGTTGTGGCATGTTTTACTATTTTATAAAGCATCATTGTTAAAACTGATTAGCTACAAATGGACCCAGAGACAACTCACTGGATAAGTCTATGGAATGTCATGAATTCAGAGTCCATAAAACAGCACATTTGTTGAGAAAACAGATTGCCAGAATACAAAATAAAAGAAATTGTTGAACATGAAAATGCAGACAATTATTGAGCAATAAAGGCATTTATCAGTTTATATTTATGTTTCAGGATGACGCTTCAATATTTCTTCAAAAATTACCCAACACAGGGTACAAAAATCAGGCAAGTCGTGACGGTATGAAAGATTTTGTTGAAATCCCTGAACCAACCCAACTCAACATGCTGCTGGTGGGATATGGAACTGGTTACATTTACATGAACATCTTTGGAAGATACCCTTACGGCGCCCTACATTTGGCCCAAGTGGCCAAAGATGAGTTTGGAGATTACAATGTGCTTGACATCAACTTATCAGATGATTTCAGTGTGATGCAGGTTCTGTACATAGACAGGTACTCTAATAATGTACTGCTATCCCTTGTTAACACTAGTGTGTTGTCCGCATATGCTGAGGAAATGTTTGTTGTTGCGAGCAAATATGTTCAGATAGTTCAAATGCTATCATACCTGGATCAGACAATGACCTCTATTACCGAGGCTTGGGAGCATATCTTGTTAGAGATGGACACCAAGATGGCATACTATGCTGCTTCAGTGCCTGAAGGCGGAGTCTCTGCGGACATGCTAGAGCTATTAATGTTAGGTAAATATATTTTTCTTTGCATTATAGTAACTAAAGGTGTTTTTGCCTGCAAGATCACCTCAGCCATGGGATTGATATCTACATCTACTGCTATACATAGGCCTCCCTCATGGATATCCAAGGTCATGAAGGGGTTGTTGCCATACTCGCCACCCTTGGGCGGGTTGGCGAACGCAGTACGGGATGTTGATACCCTGAAAGACGCTGCTGCCCATCTTTTGGAGGTGGAGGCTTTTACTGAATCCACGGGCATGAGAGGAGGGGTAACATTCTACTGCCGGCACGCCACGGCAAACTGTTTAACTATCTTATCCTCTATACTCATGAGCATTACTCTGAAGTGTGCCGCAATTGTGAAAGCAAAAAGAAAGGCGTGCAAATTTTTGACATCATTTTGACAGCTGGGTGAAGGGTTAAACTTAAACTTCCAAAATAGCTAATCATAACAGTATTATATTCCAGGTACACCATCAGATGAGCTTCAGATATTCCTTCTCCAGAAACTAACAGCAAATGATCTCAAAAAGTTTGGTAACTCAGTGGAGCTGAGTTACTCTACAATTCAAAAACTAGTATTGAAGCAATTAAATATTGTAGGACAAAGCCTCACATACTATTTATCAGAGCTTAGAGGCCTGACTAGGATTCCGGATAGGTACAAGGTAGGTCCTCCATAAACTAAATTTATAGTATGCAAACACAATGAAACAACCCCGTCATGTGAGATCCATGAGGGAGGCCTATGTCCAGTGTCCAGCAGTGGATGTGGACAGCAGGCCTATGACTGAGATGATAATGAAAACATACAAAATCAGTATTCGTCACAATGAATTTCATGATTTTTAGGGTACCATACCCAAAGGGTATCCATCTGTCTGTTTGTCTTCAGACTTACAGTCTGAACCTTTTGATAATTAAATTTTCACAGATGATGTATTTCTGTTGCCGCTATAACAACAAATATTAAAAACAGAATAAAATAAATATTTAAGGGGGGCTTTCATACAACAATCGTGATATTTTGCTCGATTAATAACGGCAACAGGTAGACGCTTGAAATATTCACAGAATATAATAGTTGATATTTACTTTAAAAATACTAATAATTAAATTAAAATAAATACGTAAGGGGATACAACAAATTTGATTTTAATGCCGATTTTTGCTCGCTTGAAATATAGTTGTATACTTATTAATTTCAAAAATTAATAAACTAAAATAAAACAAATACATGAGGAGGGCTCCCATACAACAAACGTGATTTCTTTGCTGGTTTTTGCTCGATGGTACGGAACCCATCGTGCGCGAGTCCGACTCGCACTTGGCTGTGAGGGTTCCCCCTCCTGTGACGTCACATACTTATTTTGCAATTTCACATTTTGAAATTATAAATTAATATAAATTGAAACAGCAATGTCGTAATTTTTTTTTACAATTAAATTGTTTTTTTTTTAATGTGACGTCACGAATAAGTGAATACGTTTAAGACACCACCCCTTGTCACACTTTCGTCGCCCTCTCCCTCCCCTTAACATGTGACGTTATTAAAGTTGGGCCCCCTTGAGAACAGAAGAAGTGATTAAAATGATCGCATTTTTTCAGATCATGGGCATCACTGAAAGTAATGTTACAGCTGCAATAAAAGCGTGTTGTGCCTTCCTAAACAAGAGTTTAGAGCTGCAACAAGTAATAGATTCATCCATGCGCAACTACAAAGCATATTTCAGATGGCTTTTCGTAGTCATTGTCCGCCTATTAGATGAACAAACACCAAGCGAAATTGTCAAAATAACACAACAGGAACTAAACCACATCGCAGAGTTTCTGTACAACTTTGACAGTGTTCAAGAAGAAAATGATGGTGCCCAAGATAAGCCAGCCAAATTCAATCTGGAGAGATTAGGCCAATATTTACAAGACCAGGATCTGTCACTACTGCCAGATGACGAAGATAACCCTTGGCACAAATTTCTTAAAGATAACTCCTGCCTTTTAAAAGACAATGAAACAATATTCTCAATGACTGAATTTAGAAAGTACTCTTTAGTTCAACAACAGACATATCTGAAGAATGCAGTTAACAAAGTATTTGATGTGTCACAGAAAGATATAGGAATGTATTTCTCAATTGTGCACAATATAAGGTGTTATAAACACCAATTGAGTGATCAAATATCTACAAAGCTAAGGATCTCACAAACATTTGATGCGACTGAAAAAAGATTTATGATAGCATTCATGGATACTGAACATGGTAAGGAAGGAATCTACTTTATGTCAGTAGAGTTAGTAGAGAATATGTGTTCAGCCACAGCTATGAAGTACCATTTCTCATCAAATCTCGTGCAGGATAGCACAACAAATGATGAACAGATATCTGTATTAGATCTACAGTTTTATTCCTCTGAGTATCTCTCAGTGCTAGCAAAACATCCACATGACGAAGACAACACAATATTCATTCAGGTGCCACTTAAAATACTTATAGAAAACGCCAACGATTTCAACATCAAATCAAAATTATATTTATTCTGTGACAAACTAGCAAATAAAGACATCTCATCATTTCTGGATCCAGGAGTTTTCAAAGTATTAGATAAGATGGATGGTTGTAGGATAGCAGTGTCTGGTGGACGTAAAGTAGCGATTGTTTTAGCTAAAAGCGCGCGAAGAGTACGGATATTTGAAATGGAAATAGATGGAGATGAAGACGAAGAGGAGACATTAGACACAACACCATTGTCACTTGTGACTACTGACCTGGACTGTTCAGATAAACCAAATGTTACTACAGAGGAGTTTGAGTGAGGACAATATTTATGAAATCACAAATCTGTATTCATTAGACATAGCCTAATTACTACGCGATTCAGTTATTTCCGTATGCTAAGTGAAGCAAACACGTAATAAAAATAAAACTTAAAGGTTTAATCTGCTGTAGTTTTAGTGAAAAAACAATACAACTATGTGTTTATTAATAACAATTTAATTTGTATCTACATTACATACCAGTTCTTAATTACCAATACAAAACCTTTATTTCTATTTACATTATGTACACAGACTAGGTTAAATGAGACTCCTGGCAGGTGACTTGATCTGAATATTTTCAAACACAGAGTTGAAGTCAGTATCTAACCCCTGATTGTCAATCCCATACAACAGTTGCTCGGAAGACAAGTTTCTGCTAGGACCTGCTACGGGTTGGCTGGGTTGCTGGATAATGCTGGTTGTAGTTGGGTTGTAGATGTCATCAGCCTCTGCTTCATCATCTTCATTGTCATCAACTGAAATGAATATAGTTATTATTGACTGCCTCCTCTCAAGTTAATATACAGTTACAGGAAATTAAATATTATTTATTTATTATGTGTAACCAACAGTTGTTACATCAATTCTTACATATTTATTAAAGGCACAACCACTTAAAGGCTAACTCACTCATATTATGATCTACCTATTCAAGAATTTCGACATAATCCATCATTGTTTCGTAGCTAAGTGGTTAAAGCACCTCCGGCTTTAGCAAGGGTCTAGTATTGATTGTACCAACGCGGGTTTCCCTTCCTTACGAAATAGTAATTCACATTTCCTTAAAATGTTCTATTTCTTCTTCAAAACTTTTAAAAATTGGTTATTATTGGTACATCATGTATGTTTTTAGCAAAAAGCTGTTATTTTGACATTACAAACAGGCACTTAAATTTTATTTTTTGTTTTCCTACATCTTGAAATTATGAAATTAAAATAGCAGTTTAAAAAAAAAACGCAGTTCTGAAGTTTTTTTAAATGTGACATTACAAATTAATTTTAGGACCTGTGTCACACAATGTCACACTTCGTTGACCCCCTTCTCCCCTCAATTTATGACGTTTAAAAGACATTTTAAACATTTTTTAATTTACCTGGAATAGCAACTCTACCATCATATCTTCTCCACTCCTTCCGCAAGCGGTAATATAGAACAGCGCAGCCAACAATCACAATAATTGAGACAATTATTGCCACCAATTTAATAGCATCAGTGGCTGAGAAAGCTGATCCCTTGACCAGCATTTCCACTTCACCCACAAGCAATTTTGTGCCATCCAACTTCTTTGATATGCATTTATAGTAACCAGACTCATCAGGAGATACATTCTGGAAAATAAACAAAATATTTATATACTTTAAAATAAAAACACAACTTGAAAACCATGTTTATCACATAAACACAATCTTTGCCTTTTGACAACAGCCTCTTCCACTTTACTAAAACAACAGCAACAAAAACAAAGGATTGTATATTGTTGGTGATACTTCAATACTGCTTATGAGTTGTTTGTAAATACCGCATATCTGCAAAGTAGCAAAATTGAATTATCGCACCAAGGGATTCCTCACGCTAATTTGCAATCTAAGGGGTTAAGGCTAATTATCTTTTTCATACTTATAAAGTAGATGTCACAAGAGTTCAGTCAAAAAAAAAATTAGAAACTGTTCAAATATAACATTTTTTTTCCTTCTGTAAAATCTTGAATATGTTGATGTGGTATTTGCTGTGCTCATAAGCGGTATTGAGGTATCACCAACAATATATAATAAATAGCTGCTAGAAACAATACTATTGTAATATCCCACCTAGAATGTAGGTAGATATTTAATAATATTGTTGTGCCCTCCAGGCTCATGTTTAAACATTTTTACAATGTGAATGCTTTTAAAACTTTTGAACTTTAACTGGGTGAATCATAAGTGGTGGATGGATAACTTACATCAATATGCAGCTTTCCGGACAGCACTTCATATTTATATTTCCTTTCATCATAGTCATTTCCTGGACCAATCACTTTGTTCTGGTCAAACAGCCAAAACATGAAGTTATGGTCAAAGTCATTGCTATCACAGTTTAGAACAGCTGTAGTACCAGCTGGGACCTCCTTAATCACCAGACTCTTAAGTTGAGCAGCCGTATCCATGAGTAATATTCCAATAAGTTATATCACCAGAGTCATGAGAAACATCCGTTTAACAAATGCAAACACATTAGCTGATAATGAATGTGTGCCAAGTTTAAAATTAAAACAGGTCACATGTCTTTGCCGCGCATAAGAGTTAAAAATAGTCCATAACACCTACGACTTTCTGGCAGAAATCTATTAGTATCTACTGCTTCCACTTGAGTTTTTTATTAGGTGCATAAAAACTTCTATGCAGAGAACGGGTAGAAGCATCCATATGGGTGTCATTACCACGTATATAGGTAGATTTAGTTGGGTATATTCTAATTTTATACAGATGATTATTTGTGCTGCCATTTTCAGACCAATTGCGGCAATGTACCACAAATTTTTGTTGATTGTTCCTCGAAACCTGTCAATTCCATTTCTACAGTGGGAAATCATGTGGAATAGTACGTATATTAGTAATATACTATCGTAAACCCACATAGGAATGAAAACTATGAACCAGTTCCAGTGAGTTCTTGATTCTAATCTCAGGCATAGCAATATTAGAAACACTAAAAATATGAACCACGTAAAAAGAGCTCTGTGCAAAATAGCCATTCTGTTTCGAATTCAATTTCTACGGTCGGTTTGCCTAGAATAAATATTTCTAGGGCAAAAGTGGGATATTTTTGTGGATATTTGGAAATTGTTTGGAAATCACCAATCTTCTTCTTCTTTTGTGTTTGGTTTTGCACAATTCTACCAGCATCTGCCAGTGTCAAGTAACATGATATTTAGAAAGTCGAATTAAAGGTTACAGATAACAAAAGGAAGAATTAGAAATTAGAACTTTTGAATTTACCAATGGTTTAGTGGGGTTAATTTAATTGTAACAACACAAGTTAATATGATAATAAGATAGGCACACATATACAATTACTAATTTTCACAGATATTTAACACAACAACTAGCATTTCTCGTTTTTTTCTTCTTATTTTTTTCGGCTTGGATATCTTTTTTTTTTATTTATTTATGTATAAAATACTCTTAAATAATAATATTATATATTATTATATATATGTTGATATATAAAATAATAATATCAACGTCTAAAAAACCGTATTTAGTTTGTCTTAGACGCTAATGAAGAACATTCCTCACAATAAAACATAAGTTAACAAAATCATAAAATGTACATAGCACAGTAACAGTTCGAAAATCTGACTGAATAAAGGTTGGCTGGCAGTCTGGTAGCAAGTAAGCAAACAACGCAAGCAATGACGGACATTGACAGTTATAACCATGTGTGACGCATTGGCATTGACTGATGAATATTTTGGACAGACTGAGTGAGGTTGTCAAGTTGATGATCATTCAATATTTAAACCAACCAAACAAATCGCGAAATTAAAATCGTCAAATTTTTGGTCTTGTTTAGTGGTAAATTTCTCAACAAAGCACTAATTAGGTACCATTTCTCTTTTCGTAAAAGTTCATTGAAAAAGATCCCACGAGATGGCTTCCCCACTGGAACAATTTGTAAACAATGTACGGACGATGTCGGCTTCAGGTACGCAAGAACTATTCTTATCAATATTCCAATTTCATATAACATTTTCACCTTTAAACGTCCACTACTGAATACAGGTCTCCCTTATGGATTGCCATGAGGGTTAGTTGCCATATTTACCACGCTTGGCAGACGGGTTGGCGAGCGCAGTACGGGATGTTGATACATGGAAAGACGCTGCTGCCCATCTTCCGGAGGTACTCTTAGCAGGCTCTCACTGTATCCACAGGCATTAGTGGAGGGGTAACATTTTACTGCTGGCACCCTACAACAACTTTCATTATGTTATATTTAATCACAGAATATCCACAGGTAACATTCGTGAGCTATGTGAGACCATCAACAAGTCGGAAGAGGTGTTGCAAAGGAACAGTGCTCACTTAAACACAGTTCTTGAAACTCTTGATGTTCAACAACATTCTCTTGGTGTGATGGCTGTACTAGTCGCTAAATATTCACTGCCTCTGGTAAGAACATACAGATTTCTCCATTATTCTCTGGTGTTATAGTGTTTGAAATGTTTTTATTTAGATGCCACTTTTGCTTTCCACTGCAGGGCAAAGGCCTCTCTTCCCTCGTTCTTTTGATAAATAATTGTGTGCTAAAGAGGAAGATTATACCTAGCAGTGGGTGAATGTGGTTAGAATAAATAGATAGCTGATGTACCTTTGTGCCAAATAATATGTAATGCAAAATTTATTTCAGGGTACAGCAGATGTAGATAGAACAACAACTTATTCTCAAATAACAGACTTCATAAACAACTGCAATGGTGAACAAGTCCGGCTTTTACCTGATTTGTGTAAGTGTTTAAATTCAAATGTAGGATGCTGAAAACACAAATTTCTGCTGCATCCATAGGCAGGAGAGAAGGGGCAACATTCTACTGCCAGCGCCCCACAGCAAGTTATGTTATCCAATTGGATATTTAAAAAACTAATGTAGTGCCATGCATATAAGAATTTTCTTCCTACTACTTTGTACAAAAAATAAACTTAACTATTGACACTGTATTTAGACCATATCCCGGCCAATGGGAGAGAAGGGAGGCCTTTAGCCAGCTGTGGGATACAATAACTGATATGAATTGATAGATTTTACTCTCATCATCATCATTTTGAGCCCGTGTCAACCCACTGCTGGGTGTAGGGCTCCTCCATTTACTATCATAGATAAAAAATAAATTTTATTTACATTCTGCAGATGCTGAGTTATGCCACCTCCTTACAAACCATCTTGTGGAACTGAAACAGCCAATTAGAGGTATTGAAATCCTGAAGAAAGCCATTAGAAAGATACAGCTGTTTGACTCCCAGCTAACTTCTATCCATGCAGATTTGTGCCAGCTCTGTTTACTCTCAAAGTGTATGAAACCAGCAATTGAGTTCTTGGAGATGGATGTTACTGGTATTGGTTCTGAGGTGAGTAACAAACCTTTTTTTGTTTTGCATTTTTTTACAATAATCTGCAATCAGCGAACTTTCAGCATAGGTCTTAGGTGTAAATTGTCATGTCAAGTGACCTGTCCAGAGCATCTCCTTTTATTTGATCCCATTCACATACAGGATGATATGGCAATACAAGTCAGCAGACTGTGATGAAATGCGCAAGATTTTCGCATCATATCCTTTTTTTTATATTATAAGCAGACGGGCCACCTGATGGGAAGTGGTCACCGTCGCCCATGGACATCTGCAACACCAGAGGCGTAGCTGATGCGCTGCCGGCTTTTGAGGAGGTAGAATACCCGCCTTTTAAAGTACCCCATATCGTAGCTCCGATGGAATACCGCAGATGGGAGTTCATTCCACAGCTTGATCGCCCGCGGCAAAAAAGGTGTTGATGAAGATTCGCTTTATGGGGAGTAGTGCGGTGATGGAAGTTAGCTGCGGGTATTAAGCTGAATAGTTCTTCAGAACATTCCCCATTATACAGACTATATAGCACACACAGAGAACCTACGTCTCTTCGAAGGCTTAAGGGCTCCAGATCGTCTGTAAATTTGGAATCGCTGACAATACGGGTTGCTCTGCGTTGTATCCGATCAAGTGGAAGGAGTTGGTATTGTGGCGCGCCTGCCCAGAGGTGGGAGTTGTACTCCACGTGCGGTCGTACTTACGCCTTGTAAAGCATGAGTTTTTGGACCGACGTGAAGTACCGACTCGCCCTGTTGACAATGCCAAGTTTTGTAGAGGCTAATTTGGGCTTACCTTCCAAATGATCACGGAAATGGACGCTACTCGAAATGTCGATACCTAGGATTCCAATACTCTTGGAGATATTATGAGGAATGTTCTGAAACCTCGGAGCTTTGTCGAATGGGTTTTTTTTAGTGAAGAACGCGCTAACTTGTGTCTTAGCGGGGTTAAAGCGAACAAGATTTTGATCCCCGTAGACTGAGACATGCTCCATAGAAGCCTCAATTTCAGACACAAGTTTGTTACGGCACTCATCCACTTGTGACCGAGAGAAATTAGCTCGGCTTGCGTAGTGCCACCTGTACTGTCACCTGTCACCAATGTTACTTTGTTGTAACATGTCATTGATATGCAGAATGAACAAGGTAGGTGACAACTGTTTTGTGGGACGCCAGCGTTTATAGGTTTTGTATCGGAGCAAAATCCGTCTACAGCAACCTTAATACTTCGCTCCGATAAGTAGCTGGCTATCCAGCTGCATAGTTTCTCCGGAAGCCCGTACTGCCGGAAGCTTCGATTGAAGTGCCATACCCGATCAAACGCCTTAGCAATCCTTACAATCCTTGGCGGCAAATGAGCTTTACTTCTCGCGATCCAACATTCTGTGCCGACCAACGCTGTAACGGCAGGTAAACAGGTATTATTTTATATTTGTCACAAAGTTTATTCACGAATTGACGTTTGACAGCGATGATCGCGACATTTACGCCTGTTGAAAACCTGTAGCGAGATACGTAATCAGACTGCGGGTCACCACCGTTACAGCGTTAAAAGTGTAATATAATATTATGTACTAGTATTTTATTCCTTTCACTGATATTTCACCTTCCGACAGAGCTCCCTCGTGGTTTAACTCCGCGTGTGCTAGTGCATCAGCGCTGAAACACGTGGTGAGCGTCAATCCACCTCGTGTGGGTTGACGCTCGTAACAGTAAGGCCACGGATACATTGCTGAAAGAAAAAACCTTTAACAAAGCTGCCAAGTCCCTCAAGAAGGTGCTTAGGAAGGCTCGTTTCGATCGGACTAGCCGTTTAGGAGCTAAGCTAGCCTCGCACCCTGCAGGTAGCAAAGCATTCTCGTCTCTCAAAGTCCGTCGAAGCCAACTTCAGCCAACCTTCCCTACATCCATTGCTGAATCCATATGGATCTCTGGTCATCGGTGCCCACACAGCGGTTGAGAAAGAAAATTTGTCTTGAACCTACAAATGTCATTTCACCTAGCATCCGCATTCACCAAAAGCAAGTGCTCAAAACACTGCATAATCTTTTTTTTTTTTTTTTTCTTCTTCTGAGCTTTTCTGCGATCAGTCTTGCGACTATAAGCAAAAGGGTTATGCGGATGATGTCATGTAGATTGTGACCACAGTTGGTTCACAATCTTTCTTTATTCCGCTAGGACCTATTGTCTAGCGTTTGGATGTCGTGCCGTTTCAATCGCTTTTGGTAGCCTGGTTGGAAGAGCTTGGCTGCCAGCTGGTTGGGGTGGTGCGCTAGGCGATCTTTGTACTTTGCAGCAGTTGTCCGAATCTCCTCCTTCACCGTGCTCATCATTAAGTGTTCATGTATTTCAGTATTGGTCGTGAACCATGAGGCTTTCGCAATTGTTCTCAATATCATGTTCTGAGCTCTTTGTATGATAGAGATGTTAGAGTTACTGGTGCTTCCCCAAAGTTGTATTCCGTACATCCATATTGGCTTCAAAACAGCATTATATATTAGGAGTTTGTTATCTATGGAGAGTTTTGAGTTTCTTCCTAGTATCCAGTCAAGGTTTCTGTATTTAAGGTTTATTTGATCTCTCTTAGTTTTAATGTGGGGCTGCCAAGTCAAGCGTCTGTCTAGATGGAGGCCGAGATATTTTACCGTATCGTTTTGGGGTAAGTAGTTTTCTCCTAGTTTTACTGGTGGACAGTTTCCTTTTCTGAGAGCAAATGTCACATGAACTGACTTTGTAGCACTAGCTGTGATTCTCCATTTGCTCATCCATTCCGCAATCTTATCCAACCCTATTTGGAGAGATTGCGATGCAAGCTGAGGGTCATTGTTCCTGGCCATTATTGCCGTATCGTCGGCGAAGGTAGCTGTGACGACGTCTTCTATCTCTGGCAGATCCGCAGTATAGAGCGAGTATAGTATAGGTCCGAGTACGGAGCCTTGTGGTACTCCGGCCTTGATCTCATAGAATTTGGATGTCGATCCATTGTCTTTTACCTGGAATAGTCTATCCGTAAGGTAGGATTTCAGGAGAAGAAAGTAGTTGTGTGAAAGGTTTTTTTTTATTTTATGCAGTAGTCCCTTGTGCCACACCTTATCAAAGGCCTGTTGAATGTCTAGAAAGGCGGAAGAGCAGTATTGTTTTTCTTCTAGGGATGTTCTTATTGTGTCATAGACTCTGTGTACTTGCTCCACTGTTGAGTGCTGCTCCCTGAATCCAAATTGGTGGTTTGGTATAGTTTTATTTTCCCTTAGTTCTGGAAGAATTCGTTTGAGGAGAACCCTCTCGAAGAGTTTAGAGAGCAACGGTAGTAGACTTATTGGTCTGTATGATGAGACTTCATGACTTGCTTTACCAGGCTTATAAATCATAATGATTTGTGATATTTTCCATTGTAGGGGAATGTATTGAATTCTAAATATGGCGTTGAATAGCATAGTAATAGACACAATCACTTTTTTTGGAAGTTCTTTAAGGATTTCTTTGGTTATGAGATCATACCCAGGAGATTTCTTGTCTTTTAGGTTTCTAATACAGCCTTTGATTTCTTTGGGAGATACTGGTTTTAGCGGAAAGTCAAGTTGGAATGGTTGTTCCATAATTTTATCTATGGTTTTCTCGGTTTCAGCATCATCCGGTTTGTTAGTGGTGAAAACTTTGGATAAGTGTTCAGCAAACAATTTGGCTTTTTCCTCGCTAGTTCTAACCCATCTGTTGTTGTATTTCAGCGGGAAGTTTGCTATTTGCGGTCTGTTGTATGATTTCATGAACTTCCAGAGTGAGTAGTCCGTAGAGCTGGTAGCGCTTAAAGTGGCAATTTGCCTGTCTAGAGTCTCAGTTTTTGCACTTTTAATCATAGTTTTCAACTCCACAATTGCTTTATTGACTGCATAATCTCGACGTGAACAAGTGGTCGAGATGAAATTTCGGCAATAATCTTGAGATCATTATGCTCCTGAATTGTCTTCAATACTACACGTCTCTATCGCCTGTCTCTGGAATTCGGTAAAGTCCCTAAGTCCTGAAAGCTTGCTAATGTGCAGCCCGTGCCCAAGAAAGGCAGTTGTGCCGACCCTTCGTACTACCATCCTATATCAGTCACTTCCTTGATTTTTAAATGCTTGGACCGTGTACTGAATAGTAGGTATATAAGCTCTTGCCATACCTTGAAGACAAGACCTCCTTAGCAACCGTCAATACGGCTTTCGCCGAAAACGGTCTACGGGAGATCTTCTTGTGTATGCCACTCACATTTGGAGCGAGGCCATCGAGAAACACGGTGAAGCCTTAGCGGTATCACTTGACGTCTCGAAGGCCTTAGAAAGGGTCTGGCATGAGTGCCTTATTGGCAAGCTTTCGGCATACGGACTTCCAGCGCTCCTCTGCAAATGGCTTAGCGACTTTCTGAGGAAAAGATCAATTCGAGTAGGTAGTTATTGATGGCTGCTCGTCTGATCAAATGGAAGTCAGTGCCCGGGTACCTCAGGGGTCCGTACTATCGCCACACTATTCCTGCTGCACATCAATGATCAGAGCAGACACAGGCGCAAAAAGAAGAGATGATGAAGCGCTTGAACTTGACTCTGAAGGCAGTCTCGGATTGGGCAGAAGTCAGGTTAATTTCAAGTCTTTGTTTCTCTTCGAAATATACAACTCAGAATTTAAAAAATCCAAGATAATGCTTTGCAGCTCTTGTGATACTGTAACAAGTGAGGGAGTGGAAATACCTGAGCTTACTCACTATTATCTATGGAACCTGCAAATACTTGTAATTTTTTTTTCTAAGAATAAGGATGACTATGTGTAAGCTTTTTGTGATTACCGATTACCAGTCTGTGGATTACTATCTAATAGCTCAATACACATGTTTACTCAATAACTGTGTTATATTGGACATTCTCTCACTTAATTAATTCATTTCAGCCGTAAAACGTCCACTACTGACCACAAGCCTCCCTGATGGATTTCCATGAGGGGTAGTTGCCATACTCACCACGCTTGGCAGGCGGGTTGGCGAGCGCAGTACGGGATGTTGATACACGGAAAGACGCTCCTGCCTATCTTCCGGAGGTATCCCTTGGCAAGTTCTTACTGTATCCACGGGTAAGAGAAGAGGGGCAACATTCTTCTGCCGGCACCCCACGGCGCTCACTTTATAATTATAATAATGTTGTAACAAAATCATAAGTAATCCCCATTTATTACAAGTGAAAAATGTATGTGACTCCTTTTCTCGCATAATGATCTTCAATGTACATCACATTATTTATGAAAGTGAAAAAAAATTATCTTACAGCTTGGCGGGAACAATGACTCCAAACACTTTCTGCTGTACTATTACTACGGAGGAATGATCTACACGGCCATGAAGAACTATGACAGAGCCCTGTACTTCTTTGAGGTGGTTGTGACTGTGCCGTCCATGGTGGTCTCCCATATTATGCTGGAAGCTTACAAGAAATACATACTGGTTTCTTTCATCTTACATGGCAAGGTGAGTTACATTTCGGAAACCATTTCAATCACACCTACTTTTTCAAGGTGGAATAGACAGGAAATATATAATACATGTACATAGGTATAGAAATATAAATTTAATAAATTACTTAAGATATTAGGTATGTACATTGATTGATCTTATTTTCATAACATTACCACAACTAAAAGAAATTGTTTGTGATTTTTTTTATGAACATTAAAGTCTCTAGAATTTAAATTGTTTCTTTTTGTACTTGTACATAGCATACTGCTAGTTTTTAAATTTAAACAATTAACGCTAAGCTTGTTAATTATTATACTTAATTTAATTTGTCTTTAAGATAGCCGCGCTGCAGAGCGAGACCCTCTATCACAGGTATCATATTACTTAAAAGAGGGTCCCATTCCACTGAATTGTATTAGACTAAGTTGAAGAAATAAACAAATTCAATTTTTTTAAATATACCATTGCCATACTCATTATCCACAGCCAGATTTCAACCACTGGCTAAAGGCCTCCATACACTCCTGCGCCAGTCCGAATGCGACTTATTAATGTCGCGTGCTCATGTTGCTGTCATGACAAACTGCATATTGAATAAGTCTTATTTTTAACCTCCAACCTTTCATCATCATCATTTCAGCCATAAAACGTCCACTGATGAACACAGGCCTCCCTCATGGATCTCCATGAGGGGTAGTTGCCATTCTCACCACGCTTGGGGTTGGTGAGCGCAGTATGGGATGTTGATACACGGATAGACGCTGCTGCCCATCTTCCGGAGGTATCCCTTAGCAGGCTCTTACTGCATCCATGGGCATGAGAGGAGGGGTATCATTCTACTGCCGGCACCCCACGGCGCCCGACCTTTGTATAGGTGCAACCATAAATACGCAATAGTCCATTATAGTAATGTGTTGTGATCATGATCACAGGACAGACATCTTTCTTTGTTCTGTAGTTGTGATCGCGCAAGTTTCAAAAAAGGCTCTTCAGTTTGTACAGCTTAAATATTTTTTTCCAGATTCTAACAATGCCAAAGTACACATCTCAAGTGGTCTGTCGGTTTCTGAAGCCGTTGTCAGTGGCGTACCATGAGCTGGGGACCTCGCCTCATACGGTCGCCAAACATCGCGAGACATTTGTCAGAGACAAGAACATGGGATTAGTAAATCAGGTACTTATTGACTATTAAATTTTCAAGGGAAATGCGGCATTTTTATGTTGCTTGTTTAACGATTTATTTATTAAAACCTTAACGTTACCTCAGCTGTAGGACGTCTAAAGACAAAAGCCTCCCTATTGGATCTCCAAATAGATACTGCTAACATGGGCCCCCCATGTTAGCAGTAACTACTGTTGTTGCCATACTCACCACGCTTGGCAGGCGGGTTGGCGAGCGCAGTACGGGATGTTGATACACGAGAAGACGCTGCTACGGGCATCCCACGGCGAAACAAAAACCCTTACAACGTATTACATATTTGACGCAATTGTCATGACCAAATTCGTCAATGGTTACTAATCCGAACCTATGTCAAAAGGGCTCTAAAACATATTCTTTTATACTTTCAGGTCCTCAATTCAATGTACAAGAAGAACATCCAACGACTGACTAAAACATTTCTGACGCTGTCGCTCACGGATGTCGCGTCGCGGGTGAATCTGACTGGACCCGCCCAGGCCGAATCCTATATCCTTAGTATGGTATGCTATTTGACACTGATCTTAATAAATAATTCTGGACATTTCACAAGATACCTTTCATATCAATGCAATTTTGATGTGAAACATCTTGTGGTTAGACCGATCGTGTTTAAGTCAGTTTTGGTTTTAATAACCCACATGAGATGTATGAAACTGCGGATACCTAACATGCTACCAAATTTTACCTTCTCAGATAGAAGAAGGCGAGATATACGCAATGATCAACCAAAAAGACGGCATGGTCGTCTTCCTCGACAGTCCCGAGAAGTATGCCTCGCCCGAGACACTGTGCTTGCTGGAACAGCAAATGGCTGCTTGCACGAAGCTCCATCAGTATATCCAGGAAATGGATGAGCAGATACAAGTCAATCCACAGGTTCGTTAGGACTTGAATCTTAGATTTTGATAGTAAATTAGGTACTTTTGAAAATGCATGGATCAGAAGGCGTGGTCATCTCGCTCGAGATACTCCGTGCTAGCTAATCAGCAAATGGATTAGCAGATACAGGTCAAGACAGGTTAATTAGAACATTCAAGAAAGCGTAGTTACGCCATCCATTAAAAAAAAAACAAAATGAATAGTTATTTGTTTCAGAGTTTCTCTAAAATTGATTCTTACGAGTATATCGATTTTCTTGATATTCGATTATAATAGCGTTTTTGTAGGAATTGCCGGTCGACAGCGATCTGTTTCCCTTTTAATTAAATGTATCTACGACTAGCTGGCCTGGACAACTTCGTATCGCACCTATAACTACAACCACCACTTACAACTTACCCAACTACTACCTTACAACTACTCTACTACCACCCTGCTACTACGCTACAATTAACGCTGAAACATGTGTTTAATATTTTTTTCCATACAAACTTTCATCCCCTATTTTAACCTCTTCTGATTTAATTTACGCAACGTAAAGTAGCCTATGTCCGTCTCCATGGTCTAATCTACTCCTATACTAAAATGCATCCAAATCGGTTCAGCGGTTTTGATGTGAAAAGGGAACATTCTTACTTTCACTTTCATAATATATTAGTAGGAAGTAGGATACCATTTTCTTTCTGTCAACTTACATGCTTATAAGTTGACAAAAAGGTGGGACGTCCAGTCTTTTGATGGTGCTTTTATTTAATCTTAAAATATTTTGCAGTATGTGAAGAAATCTGCCAGCAACCATGAAGAGGATAGTCATCCACCATCAGGCGCCATACTCTCCAAGGCAAATTACTCAATGTAAGAACTGTTATTCAATGTAAGGATGTTGCCGTTGGGTGCCGGCAGTAGAATGTTACCTCTCCTCTCTTGCCCGTGGATGCAGTAAGAATCTGATAAGGGATGCCTTCGGAAGATGGACAGCAGCATCTTCTGCGTCATTAACATTAACTGTGGTAGGCGGGTTGGCGAGCGCAGTATAGGGATACTGCGCTCGTCTCCCAATGGGTAGGCCTTAAAATGAACATGGACAAGATGAAGATTATGTCGAATGTCCATGTTGTGCCTGACCCAGTTATGGTTCAGAACTCGGCTCTCGAAGTTGTCGACGCGTATGTATACCTAGGACAAACAGTCCAATTAGGTAGGTCCAACTTCGAGACAGAAGTCAATTGATGAATCCAACTCGGATGGGCAGCGTTCGGGAAACTACGCAACGTCTTTTCGTTCAAAATTCTTCAGTGCCTTAAGACGAAAGTCTATACAATCAGTGTGTGTTACCAGTGATGACACAATAATATGGAACAGAGACGTGCTCATTCACGATTTGCCTCATGAATAAGATCAGAGTTGCTCAACAAGCTATGGAGAGGGCTATGCTCGGGGTTTCTTTACGGGATCGAATCATAAAATTAAATGAGATACGTAGAAGAACTCGGGTCACCGACATAGCCAAGCGGATTAGCACGTTGAAGTGGCAATGGGCAGGCCATGTAGCTCGCAGAACAGATGGCCGATAGGGCCGAAAAGTTCTCGTGGCTTCCACAGCCACGGACCGGCAAACGCAGCGTAGGACGTCCACCAACAAGATGGGCTGACGACCTGGTGAAGACTGCACGTCGACGGTGGATACAGATCGCTTCCATCCGCAATAACTGGAAATCCATGAGGGAGGCCTATGTTCAGCAGTGGACGTCCTACGACTGAAACGATGATGAAGAACTGTTATTACAAACATCATAGAATGCATATTTCTTCTTTAATGCTTCTTTCATAAGATTTTATCATCATAAAATCCATAGTATGTTTGGTCATGAGAGACAACAATTTTATGCAGTTCGACTACATATATTAATTAGAACAAGAAAGGTTAAGGTAGCATTACAAATAACACAAAGATGGTCTTCCCAACAATATTTATATATTTTTTCCCATTAACAAACTCAAAACATCCATAAAATAAAACATGCTCTTAGTTACGGCTTCTGTTCACAGCAGCGCACGTAGGCCTCGCTGCGTACGGCACGTGCTCTATTTGGTGTGGACAGACCCCTTTCCAATGTGATAATAATTAAACAGCCTCATGAACAGTCTCAGTGAATAAAGTCATACTCTCAATAGGCGTCTGTGGGGTGATGCCGTGGCCTAAATTAGCGATGTATCGGAATTTGCCGAACTTCTGTACCATGTCCATTGTTAGTCTCTTTAGTTCTTCCTGTAAGAACAATATATTATCAGTGGTAATAACAATACAATATAATTCTCAAATAAAAATCACGGCAATTGTTAACTAATTTAAGTCAATAATATAGAAAAAAAATAATGCTGTACATTTCACACACATCTTATACTATAGCTTCATTAGACAGAGCTTGTTTCGTGGGTATGGTTGATAGAATACATAAATAATAATAAATGCTGCACACTACACACAACACCATCTAGTTCCAAAATAGCAAAGCTTGTACTATTGAAACCAGATGACTGATAGAATATTTATTTTTTTGTTGTAAGTACATACTTATCATACATATCACACATAGAAAAATACCCCAACACTAACAAATATCTGCAGAAAATTTACAAACATTTATCCCGCGTCGGTAATCGAACCTGGCTAAGACCAACTTTGCCATGGAGACTGTCATGATTTGAAAAAACGTAAGTCTTACTTGTGGCTTGTACAAGTCCTGTGGATCGAGATTGCCTTGTAGCGTGATATTATCACCAACTATCTTCCTGGCTTCAATGGGATCCACTGTCCAGTCCAGTCCTATGGTTTCATATCCTAATTGTGCTTGAGCACCTAAAGAATGACCACCACCTTTTGCAAAAACTGTCTGTAACAAGAAATATCAAACTGAATAACCAGACATTATTAACTTGTGTTTTGGGGATCAGAGGATTGATAATACTTAAATACATTGTTTTTTTAAATTACAAACATTCAAATCTAACTAACTACCTCCAACACATCAGTTGGATATGAGACTAACGGAAGCAGTAGGTGAATGTCAGGGGAGAATAAGTTGTTGTTTCCCTACTATTATAATTATATGAAAAATAACTTCTTGGCTATGATTGTTAAAGATTGTTTACAGTACAATTCATAGGTCACTTACCATTGGAACTGGTTCCAAAGACTTCTCTGCTAACTTAGCTTTCACACAGCTTCTGATATCCTTGAGATAAGGTATGCAAAACTCTAAGAATTGTTCTTTGGTTAGATGATCGGCACTAGACTCAAACACTTGTAGCAATTGAGCACCACTTTCAGCCTGAAATTATCATTAAAATTGAAAATACTGCACTACCTTAAAAATATGTGAACTTATTGGATATGAGAAACTTTTTATTGTGTAAATAAAACTAAAATAACTAAAACTAAAAAACAACATTAATACACAAAGGGCGGTCTTATCGCTTAAAGCGATTTCTTCCAGACGACCTTAGGATGGAGAGGATTTAAACGGAAGAATAGTTGTTAATGATTTTTGCATAGTGAATGCTAAAGTTAATTATGATTTTCAGGAAGTAATTGGTAAGTTGAAAATATTTCACAGCTGAATAAAAAATATTTCAGAGCTATGCGTGAAATCACACAGGGCCCATACTGAAAACCAGCGTAGCATCTGAGCCAGGCCAGGTGCTACACAATGCTGAGTTAGGGACCTATTTACCCATGCCTCATCTTCTTCTTTCTGTCCGTATTTTAATGTTTTACCCCTTGGGTGATTAACTTTTTTATTGGGGCTCGATTTTGGTGCTTTCATTGCAATAAAAAATAATTTTACAGAAGCACCACATAATAATATGTTATAAATCGTATACCATTGGATTCATATTTAAATTTTCTACATGTTTATGTATTCTACAAAACATAAAATAACTAAACCTGATCTAACTTATGTACACCCCATAGGTACACTAAGCGTGCGGAGCATTCAAACCTTATGCACAACCGTCGGTGCATATGGCGCATGGGGGGTTAAGTTTTTTTGTGTTCTTTGTTTATATTGTAATTACTTTTTTTTTCTTTGTGGTTGTATTGTATTGTGCATGTGGTAAATAAATGTTTTTCTTTAAGTTTAATTCTGAAATGAAAGAGAACTAATTCATTAATATTTACCTGCATAACAAGATAGTCAATAATGACCCCAGTCAACAATTTCAAGAGCTTATGAACATCCTTTGGAACTGTCTCCAGCCATTCTTTTGTTTTGGACATAGTCTTACTGCCACCTCCTTCAATCATGTATCCCATAAGTGTGAACTGTGTCAAAGAATAGATAATTATTTGTGTGATGAAGTAATACAAAATAGAATTGTGTATATAGATATAATTTTGCTTACAGGAGCACCAGTGAAACCTATTAGAGGGACCTTGCCTTCAATTTTATGCCTAGTCAGAGTGATGGCATCCCCAACATATGACAACCTTGAGATGGCTCCATCAGTTTCCAGTTTATCTATTTCAGTTGGATCTTTCATTGGTGTTGGAAATACAGGACCCTGTAAATAGAGACTTATATAATATTATGTATGTAATTTCAGTGCTGAAACTCACCAACTTGTTACATAATAAAAGTAATGAACATGGTGCTTAATTTGTTTCATTTATAATATCAAGCTTTGGTGGATAATATTTTTTGTGTGGTAGCAAGTATCTGCAACATTATCTGTTGCAGATACCTAATAATAATAGGTTCATTAGGCCAGCTCTAAAAAAACTACTATCAAATACAAAAAAAGACCTGTATCAACTAAAGTGAAGCTTCTCACATCTAAGGGGTCATCTCCATGAGCGAGGGAATCGCGGCAATGTTATCGTCGTACCACATAGTTCTATAGCGCGGACACATTCATCGCGATTCTCTATATGACGACCCCTAAGAGTGCAAATCGAGCATTTGGTTTTCTTTTTTAACCTATTCTGTTTGACTGCTGGGCAAAGGTCTCCCTCAAACCACTCCAACCATTGCTATCCCTTGCAGATTCGGTTTATATGATTTATAAAATTGTATATGTACTTACTACTCCTGGGTGCATTTCTACTGTCATTCCAAGGGCTTGTGGTATAACAAGGATATCACTGAATATTATGGAGGCATCCAAATGATCAAATCTCCTGAGGGGCTGCAGCGTGACCTCGCAGGCCAGTTCTGGGGTCCGACAAACCGTGAAGAAATCGTGTTTCGCTCTCACTGCCTGGAACTCTGGCAAATACCTGCCGGCTTGCCGCATCACCCAAACCGGTACTTTGTCCACTTCTTTCCCGAGAGCAGCGCGAAGCAGACGATCATTTTTCAGAGCAGGAAAATCCTGATTCAATAAGCGATAAGGTCAATTAGTTTCGTGGTTTTTGTAGGAAATTTATGTAAATTGCAACTTACTTTATTCTGCGGCATGTTGAACTCAATCAATCAAGAATTCTAACCACTTAAATAATAATAGAACTTTCTATCACGGAAATGTAAATACAACCGTCGAACAAAAGATAAAAGTATTTTATCCTCTGGATGCAAGTTCTGGAATAGTAATAAATTTCGTAAATTTTATGAACTAATGTTTTGTTCTTTTCTCTTTCCTACATTTAGTGTCAACGTCATGATCTTTAAAATCGATGTCACTTTTCCGTAGTTGCCAATGTCATTGAAAGTGTCAGTTTGTAATTTTAACGAGGCGATCCCCTTGTTTGTTAGTCTTGTCTTTTTATTTTATGGCTTTTTGTGTTTGGTTTAACACAATTCCACCAGTGTCAAGTTAATTTATAAATTCGTAAGTTATTTGGCTAGCCATGTTGGCGGCCATTTTTTTACCCCTTGTTAGTCTTGCAGAATTTTATGTTTCAAATTCACCACAGATGACGCTAATGAATTTTTAGAAAAAGGTAGTGTGGCACCGAGCAAGTGATATGAGTGTAAGCTTGTGTTGGTCCGTCGAGTGCGGGAAAATAAAGAAAAATATAAATCAGGTACCTACCGTAAACCATCCCCTTTGGTGTTTGATTGGTACCAGAATAATATAGGCACTTACCTTCCTACTTTCAGTAGGTAGGCTAGCTACTTGCTTAGGTACTGCCGAGCTTAGCGACTTATTTTATGTATCGGTGGTAGAGTTCATACGCATTAAGTAAATGTTGACATGTGTAGGTTTACTGGGTTTGGAAAACTTAAATAAGTAATAAAGTAGTTATGTATCTAGCTAAAATAAAATCTTATTAGCGACTTTATAACCAAGGGATAAGAATATACAACACCTAGGCGTATAAAGTAAAAACTATAAGGGTTCCTTTTTACCATTTTGGTCCGGAACCCTAAAAAAGTTCAAGACAAAAAGTGTGTTTCCATTTGAACCAAGAAGCCACAGAAAAATTACAATTTACAAAAGAATTGACAAGTTATCAAGTTTACAAAATTTCTTTTTTTAAGTTATGCTTGGCACTTTACCCAGTCTCTGAGGTTACCTTATTTTTTTTTGTAATGTGCACCCTCAATTTTGCAATTTGCACATTATGGCCTTTCATTTGATATCATATTTGGGTACTTATATTTGAAAACATTTGATTGTTCACCCCTTCTTTCAACCCCCCCAACATTTCATGCCTTGTGCGATTTTTATACAACTTAACTTTCAGTTTTGCATTCTACACATAATTTCCTTTCATTTGATACCAAACTCGGGTATATTGGGAAACATTCGATTATGCATCCCCTCTTTCACCCTCCAACTCCATAACTTCTCAACATATTCCATAACTTCTCAACCGATTTTGATAAAACATGTTTTTATTCGTAGTTTCCGTCATAGTTATATAGATACAGGTGAAGCTAATAAAAGCGTGTTATAAACAAAACACATGCGAGTATGTTATTTATTAAGTATATATACCTAAATAATTTGAATAAATTTCTCAAAAGGGCCTTTTCAGTTTGCAAGCCCCATCTACCTGCTCGCGCACCTCTATCAAAACGTAAAAAATACATATGAGAGGGGTACGATAACACCAAGGTTTTTGTCAAACGACAGGGCGACCTTTCACAATATATATTTTTTGTACCAAAACCTTTATCCCACTTTCTTAATAAACTTTATTCGCCGCACAAAAAAAATATGACGTTCGAAATTTAGCTAGCAGAAAAAAACTATAGAAGAATTTTGTAAAGGTTCAAGTGGATTTTATTCAAAACAAGTTCGTAGACGAAAAACCTTGGAATTTAATGAAATTCTTATTATTGTAAAACAGGCCTCTAACCTAGGAGACTAAAATATTCCTGAAATTTTATAAGTAATTAGACTGTACTCATCATTTCAGCCGTAGGACGTCCACTGCTGGACAAAGGCCTCCCTCATTGATCTCCAAGTACTGCGGTTGGGAGCCGTCTGCATCCACCGCCGACCAGCAGTTCTCACCAAGTCGTCTGCCCATCTTGTAGGTGGACGTCCTACGCTGCGCTTGCCGATCCGTGGCCTCCATTTGAGAACTTTGCTGCCCCATCGGCCATCTGTTCTGCGCGCTATATGGCCTGCCCATTGCCACTTCAACGTGCTAATCCGTTTGGCTATGTCGGTGACCCGAGTTCTTCTACATATCTCCTCATTTCTGATGCGATCCCGTAGTGAAACCCCGAGCATAGCCCTCTCCATAGCTCGTTGAGCGACTCTGAGCTTGTTCATAAGGCCAATAGTGAAGGACCACGTCTCGGTTCCATATGTCATCACTGGTAACACACACTGGTTGTAGACTTTCGTCTTAAGGCACTGAGGTATGTATGTTGGACGAAAAGAAATTGCGAAATTTTATAGGTAATTAGACTGTACTAGTTTAGTTTATTTATTCATAACGTTTTGGGTTACAAGTCGAATCATAAGTATAATAATTTACAACTAAATTTTAGACTTTCACACATAGTAATAAAAACATTTATAGCATACCTAGTAATAATTTAATAACAATAATAAATGAATAATGTAATAAAGAATAATAAATAATTCTTTAGAAAATACAAAGAAAATAGAGAATAAGTGTCATAACTTTAGTTTGCTTTTGAAGGATTGCGTTGAAGAAGATGATCGCAAATGGAATGCGGTTATAAACAGCCGGCCCCATTACATGCACCAGCTTTTACGCTTTCGTGAGACGCCGCGGGACGGCCCTCAGCTTGTTTGCGTGACGAGTAAGGTACCTGTGCCCATCGCCGAGTCTGGAGTATTCGTCGATGTGGCTCCGAGTAGGTATACATGGTGGCATGGAACATGACTAGACCAGGGACCGTCATGATCTTCAGAGAGCGGAATATTGGACGAGCGGGTGTATCATACGGCACTCGTACTACAGCTCGTAGTTACTGCTCTTTTCTGCATTCTGAACACTCGCTCCCAGTCCGCGGCTCTGCCGTAAAGCTCTATGCCATACTGGAGTAGCGAGTGCACAGATGAACAGAAAGTAGCAGCTCCTCATCCAGTGCCTCTGACAACTTCACGGGGCGAAGCAGGCTCGACTCACCCTCCCGCACAGTTGGTCAATGTGCACTTCCCAAGTAAGCCATATGTTCAGCCTAAAGCCAAAAAAAGACGTGTTCTTGACCTGGGTAACGGTTTTGCCTCCCAATGTCACAGATATAGGTTGGGTACTGCGGCCGGCTAGATTGAAGTGGACAAACAAAACACATTGAGTAGAAAACCGTTGACGCTGAACCAGACGTGCAGCTGGTTTGCCACCATGTTCAATCTTCTCTCCTACTGCTCCATATACGGCGCTTAGACCACCGCCGCGACATCGTGGGCATACATGAGGATGTCAGCTATAGGTACATTCCGGTAGGTCATTGAGGAGGAGAGATTACATGATGTTCGAAATCGATGAGCCCTGTGCCACCCCGATGGACGTTGTCAGAGGACCTGAAGTCTCCCCGCCGCTTGCGCCCGATACGACCTGCCTACGATCTGCCATGACTACTACTACTACTTATCTATCCTAGTAGAGCCGAAATTCAAATAGCGTGGTCTTCTAGTGTCGTCTTAGGTATTCGTAGGTACTAAAATATCTATAAATAGTATATATAGTAGACTGTACTGCTGACTCCCTAGTATGAGAATCTATCTTAATATGAGCAGAAGTTGAATAGTGTGGGAATAAAACTTTTTCTGCCAAAAAACAAAAGGAATAACAAAAGATTACACGCAATTATAGGATCCCGTTATTTAAAAAAAGGGAAGAAAAAGTTAATGGCTCGCGTATCTGCGATTTCTTTCGATTCCTTTTTTTGCAATTAGTTATCGAAGTTCGGTGAGCCCAGTGGGGTTTACGAAATGGGATTCTTGTTGGGATGCACATTCATTTCATTTTTCTGATCGTCATCATTTTGTGCAACTAACATTGTGTTTTAATATTTTGACCTAGGTACACATTGACTAGTTGTGCAGTGAAATGATGAAAATATGTTTTTACAAGCTTTTATTTCGTTTCACCTGTCCCGATGTCTGTCTGTAATCAAATCATGCAAGTTAAATTTGATCCACTTCCCGGTTACAGATTTAGCTGAAATTTTGCATGCATGTTTACATCGGATGACAATGCAAAATTATTATGACATGGAGCTGACCTGATGATGGAACCGGAAGGTGGTCATAGGAACTTAGTAGTTAAACGACACAATCCCATCGACTCATTTTGACTCGTTTAATTCGTCTTCACAAGTACTTTGGTGCTAGATTTTAACCAGGGTCTGATGATGGAGCTAGAAGGTGGACATAGGAACTTAGTACCTACCTACTTAATTAAGCGATTTTAACTTTTTAGTTATTTTTATTAACAAGTAATATTTTTTTTCGACTTGTTTTCCCAACGAATTATTTACTTTTAAATACCTGAAAACGTATTTATTTTTCGAACTTTTATTATAAAGGTTCCTTGAACTCTTATACCATTAGTGTTGGGCTCTTTTTTATTTATATGTATATTTATCATAATCAATAATAATCATTTATTTAACGAAAAGTACATAATTGTGGAATTACATGAGGAACGGAGAGACCACAAAAGTTAAAAAACTGTGGAGCAGCCTCAACGCCCGCCTCTCAGGGGCAAAATTTACACTCAAGAAAAATATTCGATAAACAAATTCGATAATAATAAAATAGTGAAAATAAAATTTTAATAATATTAATAATTAACATAATGTACATGTTGGTATACAAGAATCAACATATTAACACAATTTACAGAATGCATAAAAATAATAATAATAATAAAAAAAAATAGCTATGTAACAAATCAAGGAAAATTAATGACTAAAGAACATAGTAATTGCATTTAAAGTAAAAAAAAAAAATAATGACATAAATAGTTGATGTTAGATGAGACACAGGTACGATGCGCTGTATTGACAAATGACTGTATGTGAATGTATGTGTTATGTTTGTGTGAGTAATTTAGCATGTGAGAGTGTGTGTTAGTGTTTTGTGAGCAAGTGTTGTGTGTATGTATGGGCTGTATATGTAATATGGCTTAGGGTATTTTGAATAGGTTTTCCGTTTCTTCGTAAGAAAGAGAGAGGAGCCATTTGGTTATTTTTATTTTACACTTATAAAAAGAGAGGGGGTAGATTTCAAGGATTTTGTTAATCCTATTATAAAGGGAGGGGCTCATGAAAAAGTAGTGACGTCCAGCCACAGCGGTTCGACGGGGTTCAATGTTACAGACTATATCGGAGCGACGTTTTTTATGTTTAATGCTTGGGTCGTATGGCAGCTCTTTATGCTTACGTGATATGATGGCATACACAACTAATTGTCGAACAGTCAGAAGCTCACACTGGGCGTATAATAAGGCGGTAGAGAAACGCCTCGGTTTCGACAGCATGACCTTCAGTACTGACCTTTGAGCTCTCTCCAGCCTCAACATTTGTGTTTTGGTGGTTCCTACATAATAATAGATTGTGCCAGTGAAGAGTATACCATTTTTAGGCAATCAGTATCAGCAACTACCCTTAGCTGTTTAAAAAACAAATATTAGTTTTCGAACCCTAGGGCAGTGCATTCAATATGCGCTTGCCATGAAAGCCTACTATCAAGATACACACCAAGATATTTTACTGTAGACCTACGATCTATGGGTTGACAAGTGCAATGGGTATTTGGTGAGTTACTGCATGTGTGAGCTCTGATAGAGTAGTCAAGGGGACATTGCGTTTTTAGGGTAGGGGAGAATGCAATGCATTTTGTTTTGAGGACATTAAGCGTTAAGAGATTAGAGGTGAGCCAAATTGCTATATTAGATATAGCATCCTCTGCTGATGAAATTACTTCGCTCCAAGTTTTACCAGTAACGATAATTGCAGTGTCATCTGCATATGTAAATATGGAGCAGTTCGGGAGAGTAAATCTTGCACAAATCGTTGATGTAGATGAGGAAGAGTTGCGGACCGAGAACGCTTCCTTGTGGAACACCAAAAGTAAGAGACTCCTCTTCACTGTACATATCTCCTATTCTTACCAGCTGACTACGATTTGTTAGATAGCTCTCAAACAGGTCCCTAATACTGCCTCTAATACTAATTGCTTCTAATTTTTTTAAAAGAATTGGTATCGAGACAGTGTCAAATGCCTTAGAGAGGTCCAAAAAGATACCAATGGCTTTGCAGCCCTTGTCGAAGTTCCTGACTATACGAGTTGTGAGATCAATGACAGCGTCCTCCGTGGATATGTTGTGCTTGAAACCATATTGATTAGGGGCCAGAAAGTGTTTTTCCTCTATGTAATCATTAAGCCTTCGATTTATAATTTTTTCGAAGATCTTAGAAAAAACACTAAGTACAGATATTGGTCTGTAGTTATTGACGTCTTGTCGATTACCGGTTTTGTGGATTGGGTGAACAATAGCTTTTTTGAAAACATTGGGAAACGTACCTGATGACAGGCAGAGATTATATATATAAGTCATAATAGGTACCAGCGTAATACTGGCTCCTTTAATTACTGAGGTAGGGATGGAATCCCAGCCTACTGCACATTTTGTTTTAAGGCCAGATATTATTCTACTGACTTCCTCGCAATCAGTTGGCGAGAGAACCATAGAGTCAAGGGGAGGTGAGCTAAGGGTATGGAAGTTACTATTTTCTAGATTACTTGATGAGGATGATTGGGTAATTTTGTTTGCAAGAGTTTGGCCTACACTGACAAAGAATTTATTTACAGAATTTAGCGATTTAATGGGGTTATCATCTAATTGAAGTAGGTCTTCAGAAAAAGATTTTTTGCGATTTAGGTTTGCAATTTTCCTAACAGCGTCCCATGTAGCCCTGGGATTTTTCCTAGCCTTCTGCAACTCACTACGTTCATAGTTCTGTTTGTTTTTTTTTTAGAAGGTTATTGCAGAAGTTACGATATCGATAAAAAGTAGTTTTTAGAATTGTGTTATTTTTATCCTTTTTGAATTTCTTAAATAGTTTGTCACGATGACGAATGCATCTCAAGAGACCAGGGGTAATCCAGGGCTTTATGGCACGCGTTTTGCTCGATTGAGATGTTATGGAATGTTTTATGACAATATTACGGAGAGTAACCACAAATATTTCGGCAGCCAAATTGGCGTTGTCAGTAGTGAACGTTGAGGTAAAATCTGTTTCTTCGATTTCCTTTAAGATTTGAGGAATATCAAGTCTGGTAGCAAGCGGCCTATGGCATTTAGGTTGACTAGTTAGACCTACGCAGGCCAGGACGGGGGAATGATCCGTTATCACGGTATCTAGGACAAGTGAAATTGCTGGAAGTGTAGACTTTAATATGACATGGTCAATACATCTTTCTTGCTTAGTTGGGATTTTTATCATAATTTATATAAAATAAGGCGCACATAGAGGACATGATGCCTTCCAAGGAGAGTGGTGGGAAGCGGCCGGTGATCTTGAGAAGTGGAAGTAGATAGGGGAGACATTTGCCCAGCATTTGTACATCATCATCTCAATCGTAGGAGATCATGAGGGGGTTGCCATACTCGGCACGCTTGGCAAGCGGGTTGGCGACCGCAGTACGGAATGTCTATACACGAAAAGACGCTGCTGCCCATCTTCTGTATATATTATAGGTTAAAACAAGGTTAATAGAAAATTTAAACCAATATGATATTTCGATGTCCTGCTATACCTTATACCTACTCATCAGGGACTCTCTCTTTAGTGGGATTTAGAACCAGGAACTAAGCCTAGATTTATGTTTATCCTGATCTATAAACATAAATGTACCAGTAACAATTATGTAAAACAGAATATCATTCTTCATTAAGAGCAAAAACGAGTAGATAGTAGGTACAACTACGCCGACGACGCGACACGGCAATAGCGAACAATTGCTACTAATGCAGGCTCAATTTATTTACGAGACAGCCGCTAGGGGCGGCTGGGACAAGACTCGCGTCTAGGATGGAGTAGCTATGCGTAAAGTATAGAATGAGCTATAATTATTGTCAAGAAGAATAAACCAAATATTTAATCGTTGCTGCTTTACAAAAGGCGACAAATTTGGATTTTCGCATCGCTTACATATTTACTTAATACTCTTACTTTCTGATGTGCTTACTGTTAAATAGTTTTGTTAAGAAAACTTAAAAAGTACCTACTTTTAAGTTTTCTTAACAAAACTATACTTACTTAACAAATATGAAAATGTGTATTTTTATCTGTTCCATTTTAGTAAACTCGTGTACCTACACACTTTGAAACTTTTTTATACTGTTATAAATACTTACTATTTTAGACTGTTCCTACATTATTATTAAGCAAATAACTCTGTATGCTTTCTCTAAGATACTTATTTAAAAAATGTTTTATGTTGTAGATTTCAAATTAGCTAGTTTATAGTTTGTTAATTTTTGGTTTATACTTCAAATTATTAATTGTTAGTTGAGTTGTTTTTTATTTGTGCGCACGTTGTGGCCGCCTCTAATTGAGGGAACACTAGCCCTAAGTACCTATTGTTATAATTAAACCTCATTATTGTGTATCCTTAATAAGCCTAATAATATCCTTAGTAAGCCGTGGGGCGCCGGCAGTAGAATGTTGCCCCTCCTCTCATGCCCGTGGATGCAGTAAGAGCCTGCTAAGGGATACCTCCGGAAGATGGGCAGCAGCGTTTTTCCGTGTATCAACATCCCATACTGCGCTCGCCAACCCGCCTGCCAAGCGTGGTGAGTATGGCAACTACCCCTCATGGAGATCCATGAGGGAGGCCTTTGTTCATTAGTGGACGTTTTTATGGCTGAAATGATGAAATGATGATTGTGTATCTCTTGTTGGTAACCCAAATAAATAAATAAAAATAAATAAATAAAGCTCGAAGCAAAGCTTGTGCTACGAGTATCAAAGCCGAACGACTGAAGGGCTGGGTATCTACGCTTCCATACAATGTCTTTTGTAAGAAATTACAAGTAAATACCCGGGAAAAAACAACTGTCTTCATCACACGTGCCTGGTAAATAAGGGTAGGTAAGCATTGTCATACAATGTATTTTGTAATTAAATACGGAAAACCCGGAAAAACATCCGCTGACTTGATCACACGTCACTGGTTAATACAAATAGGTACTTAAATATTTTTATCGTGTGGGGAATACCTACGTAATCTACATTTATGGCAAACATGTGTGATCATCATTTGAATTTCAAGTACTGCAATTATTCACATTGCTTAAAGTAGTAGGTTACGTGTAGTAGGTACCTACTTAGATTACCCAGGACATGCGAAGGGCTCGAGAACAATAAGTTATTATTTATTGTAAACTATTCAGCGAGATCAACGCCCTTCGAAGGTCTTAAAATACGATCCTATTTCTACCTGGTAAATACTGCATTTACACGAAATGCAAGTTTATCGAGTTATTCACTAGCCTGCCCACCTGAGCTAAAAGTGCACTGAGCTCAAAGTAACAGCAAAAACGTGGTTTTGAGAAAACGGCGTTATAAGTTTAGATTACAAAGAAAAGACGAGCATTTTTGATAAAAAATTTAATGTAAAGTCAATGTAAAGAATATAATTGAATGTAATATATTTTAATGTAAAGAAATCAAACATAAAAATCTATAATTCTTAGCTTTGTTACATTATTATTTCTTTTTAATACAATTGTTTTAGGCCCCTGTGCCCCTATTTTTTTAAAGAATTCTCATAAAAAACTCAATAAAATGCAGTAAAATCTGCTATTACTGCATTTTAATCTACTTAAGTGTCATTATTACTTACTAAAGTACCTATGTGAAAATGCTGCAATTTAATAGGTTAAAATAAAAAAAATACTGAAGTTCCTCGCTTTCAGTAAAAAAAAACTACCTTTGATTTTAATAAATGTTATTATTTTTCAGACATTTTCAATAGGAATCATCAGACCTCTTACATGTTAGTAACATAATGTAAAAAAAAAACAAAGTTACTCTTAATATCAGATCCATAAATTAAAAAAAAAGCAATCTTTTACTTAATAACGTACAATATTTATGGGAAACAAAACTACCAAAACGTTACATTAACGTACGTTTAAATTTACCAGTCTTTTAGACAATCTTAACGTAAACTTAAATGTTGCCTAATTATCAAAATCACACATAATCACATGTAATTTCTTAATAAAAATCAATGTCATTCAATAAATTATGAAACAATTAAAAGAAACCAACCCCTGAGGTAGGTCATCATTATTGATCATTATTCATCGCCGTAGGACGTCCACTGCTGAACATTGGCCTCCCTCATGGATTTCCAGTTATTGCGGTTGGAGGCGATCTGCATCCACCGTCGACCTGCGGTCTTCACCAGGTCATCAGCCCATCTTGCTGGTGGACGTCCTACGCTGCGCTTGCCGGTCCGTGACCTCCACTCGAGAACTTTTCGGCCCCATCGGCCATCTGTTCTGCGAGCTACATGGCCTGCCCATTGCCACTTCAACGTGCTAATCCGCTTGGCTATGTCGGTGCCCCGAGTTCTTCTACGTATCTCCTCATTTCTGATTCGATCCCGTAAAGAAACCCCGAGTATAGCTCGTTGACTGACTCTGAGCTTATTCATGAGGCAAATCGTTAATGACCACGTGTCGGTTCCATGTCAATATGGTAATACACTGATTGTAGACTTTCGTCTTATGATACTGAGAAATATTGAACGAAAAGACGTTGCGAAGTTTCCCAAACGCTGTCCATGCGAGTTCGATTGGCCTTTTTCTCGAAGTTGGACCTACCTAATTGGACAGCTTGTCCTATGTTTACATACGTGTCGACAACTTCGAGAGCCGAGTTCTCAACCATAACTGTGCAGGCACAACAAGGACATTCGACATAATCTTGTCCATGTTCATATTAAGGCCTACTCGTTGGGAGACTCGATTGTGGCCTTCGAGCATCGTGCCGAGTTCGTCCATCTGCTCAGCTTTGCCATGACCACAATATCGTCGGCAAACCGAAGATGAGTCATGTAATTGTCGTTAATGTTGATGACTAATCCTTTCCATTCCAAGAGCTTGAAGGCATCTTACAAAGCGGTCGTAAACAGTTTTAGAGAAATGACGTCTCCCTGTTAAGACAGGGACTCTTTGTAAGGGAATATCCTTAGAGCTCTGTTCCTGTACTCGAACATCGACATAGTGGCGTTTCTATACAAAGACTTCAACACTTCGATATATCGATGGTCTTATACGGCATCGCTGGAGAGCCGTAAGCACCGCCCATGTCTCGACCTCCACAAACACGAGACATATTCACATAGTCCACACGCAAGTTATACTCTTCGGTCTTCTGTATAACTAGCCGTAGCGTATGAATGTGTTCTATGGTACTGTAGCCTTTTTTCCTCCTTTTTTCTGAGGTAGGTTACACGTTAAAAATTACTAGTATTTTCGACTTAATAATTAAAATCACTCATAATCACATACCTAGTATAAAATAAATATTTTATAAAATAATTCTGAATTAAACAAGGACACAGTTAATAGGAAACAAAACCCTACGGTGTTTATGTAATACGTTTAAAATTACCAGTATATTTGACAAATTAATGAGTAATTCCCAAATAATAATTAAATCAATAATAAATATATGTTTTATCAAAAGTCTTATTACTTATTTATTAAAAAGATATAAACATAAGGAGAAAGAAGATGTAAAGAGTTGCGTGTTCGCATTCGAAGCGAGCGGGCGTGTGGCGGTGTATGTGCAGTATTGTGCGAGCACTCCCATAGGGGGAGTCTTAATAATTTCGTAAGTTTACGTACTAAAACTTAGTATTATGGAATATAACTTCACTTTAGGTAAATTAGCTCATATAAATTAGATGGCGCAAACTATTTAACATGCAGTAAAATGTTGAAATATTGTGAATAATTTAGTTTTTAACATGGCATTCTAAACACCAAATCTAAATAAACTGCAGTATCATTTGTAATAACTCCATTTTACTTGGTTTCCTAAAGGCATTTATAAATCTGTTACAAGTTAAAGTGCAGTAAACTACTGCAACTTAATTAAGTAATGCAAATAATTTTTTTTTTACCATTTGCGGTATAATCTTATGGAGTTAAGTAAAACTGCACTTTAATATGTTTTGTCTATAAATCTTCTAGATTAAACTACCACTTCACGATAAGATTAAAATACTACACTCTAGTTAGGAAACCAATCATTTTTCGTGCATTAATAATTTTACTGCGGTTTAACTGGTAATCATGGCCATTTTTTAACAAATCTGTTAAAATATTCACTTTATACTTTTATATCGTTTTATGAAAGTATTATTAATTTGATTTGTAGGTTTTAAAATGCGGTTTCTAGGTAGGTATGTATTTAGCTCACAACCAACAAAAAGCCTATTACTGTAGGTACTTTAAGCTCAGGTGGGTTCTCATAGTTTTTTCTCAAACGAGTAGTTGAATTAAATTAAAGGCTTAGTAAGCTTAGATATCTTAGCTTATCTATTCTATGCACGTAGGTATCTAAAGCACCTGAGAAAATAATCAATAACCTTGTCAAAAGGTAAACAAAAGGTTATTGACAGAAATTTAAGCGACTTGCTTACTCGCTTAAATGATGTAAGTAAATTAAAACTCATTGTTCCGTAAAAACGATGATTGAAACTACATTCAGAACTAGGCTTTCAACGATTGACGAACTATGCAAACAGTAATGGCACAATAATTCAAACACAAGTCGACAACAGTAAGTCTGAAAGAAAATTCACATTTCAATCTATGACACCGGTAAATGCCAAGCTAAGACCAGTTTCAAGTGTAAATCGGTTTTCCTAGCCGGAAGGCGTACGTGCTACTCCAAGGTTTTCCTTTGCCGTACACAAGGAGGACATTGACTCAAGCAGTGTAAACATTTCCTTATCTCAACTTGGTTCCAATGTCGGCGACTTGCAGCTTTTATCTAACAACATGGCGGATACTTACAAAGTTCGGTTCATGAAGAGCAGTTCATTTCGAGTTTTATGACTAAGTATAGATGGCGCTGTGTGAAATATGCAGGCACAGAAAAAAATATGCTTTTTACATTTAGTAGCCTGGGTCATGTTAGTTGGTTTAGGCATGCCCAGCACCTCTTAAGCTCTAACCTCTAAGCTTTCGTGCAAGCTGTGGCACCCAGTAATTGGAAGAGCACAGTATTGTTTATATGAGAGAAATTGTCCTGTGTTCATTCTGTTGGGCGTCTTACTATAAATAAAATTAAAACCTTCTTAGCTAGTTGTGAGTTTCTTCACGATGTTATCCTTCACTGTTAGGGCACGTGTCTATTTTTCGAAAAAGAAAAATCTATTGGTACACGGCCGGTATTAAACCTACGATCTATGTGTACGACCTATATGTGTCCCATTTCACGCTATGGTCTATGTTTAAGAAGTCGTTAGTGATTGAGGGTACCTATGAAATCTTTAAATGAAATTCTTTTCCTGAAAAAAAAACAGTGTATTAGCAAGGTAGCACTGATAAACGACGTACCGACCCTCTGTACTGACTTATTTTATTATTAGGTATGAAGAAAGACGAATAAACACATAAATGTAAATACTTAGGTATAATTATAGCTAGCCTAATTATTAAACATGAGGTTGCATTATTTCTTTTGCACATATGCACCTGTACAGAGCAAGTAGAGCTAATAGCTAAGCAACCAAGTAATTTCAAAAAATGATTTTCACAAAGAGATATTATCATCTATGTAGGGACAGTAAACTATGTAGGCCAACAGTGCAAATCCCATAAAAACTGTTCGTTAATTCAACGGTGACTTCTATGCTAACGAATATTTTATGCGGATGTTAGGGACGGGTCTGTGCTGCCAACTATGGTAGAGCTATGTGTGTTGATTTTGTATTTTGAATTAATTCATATTTTAGGTTTTCATAAAAGGTATTATGTACCTGATATTCGATATTCTTCTATTTTCCCCGAGGATTTCGTTTGAAATATGAATAACAATTAAGTAACTTATACATATAAATTAATCTAAGAGATCTGATGAACTAAGTATTAGAAATACTCACCTCAGAATATTGACATAACTTTTATTACTTAATGCTTCTAATAAACTGAAGATGTGATGATTTTTTATTTAAGCACTTTTAAATCATAGACAATGAGTGTGATTTATTGTAAATATGTTGTAGCTATACACGGCAAAACTGTGCTGAATGTATCGCAAAGTCACCACGTTGGCAGCACTGCTTCTGTTATGATTACGATCTCAAGGCGGGTGAAGCCAAAATACGCGGTGAATAGCAGTAATTTAGAAAGCGGTTTTTACCACGGCCAGCTGCCCACCAATCAGAGGCTATCAAAATGTGCACTGCATTTGGGGTTGCCACTAATTGACTACAAACTACCAATGTATTCGTAGATGTTAATGACGAGTTTTGACAGATAGTCATAAACGGTTATCTAATCATGGAAAATTCCTATGATGAATAATGAAGTCACTGACCTACCCCAACGATGTGCATGGACTTGGCTGTTTGTTATGTTAGTGTAACGTTCTGCTCTTCAAAGTGAAACCGCTAGAGAATGTTAACCTCTAGTAAAATAGTTAGGGCTCTTCCTTCATCAAATCGTCCAAGTAAGCTGCAGAGTGTATTCCCCTGTTCATTACTGTGAATATAGCCGAGTAAGCTGAGAGGATGGCTTGCCTAATCCAACAACACTACTCTGGATAGGTTAACTGTGCCGCGTAGGTAGATCATGGGCTTGTGATGCTAATGTTGCACTTATAAATAAGCTACAAAGACGTGAAGAAAAAATGTATTTTATTTTCATACCATTTTGAATCCTATTGCGTTGTACAAAAGAAAAAATGGCAACCAAAAAATTATTAACTAAAACCATTCGGTTTGCAAAACGTCTTTCCATAGCCTTAAAAGCTCCGTCTCGTATCATCATCATCATTTCAGTCGTAAAACGTCCACTACTGAACTAAGGCCTCCCTCATGGATATCCATGAGGGGTTGCCATACTCACCACGCTTGGCAGGCGGGTTGGTGAGCGCAGTATGGGATGTTGATATACGGAAAGACGCTGCTCCCCATCTTCCGGAGCTAAGGGATTAGCAGGCTCTTACTGCATCCACGGGTAGGAGAGGAGGGGTAACATTCTACTGCCGGCACCCCACGTCTCGTATGCAGTGACCTAATCCTTTCATCCCGATGTTCATAATCATGATACTTAATTGGCAGCTTGCTTCAGGGCGGGTTTGAATTGCGTAGGAGGCGCGGCGCGAGTCGAACAACTTTTTTCTTTTTCTGTCGCGCTCTGGCTCTACCACAGATAATATAACACTCCTCTACCCTCGTTCAAGACCCAAGACGCTATACTTTTTGTTCCCTCCTCAGAGCTTGCAGGTAAATAAACTTTTTATTTTTATTCGCTACGGGAGGCTTCGCTTTTTGGTCAAATTATGAGAATATAAAAATGAGTGGACTTTATCTGATTGGAATTTCTGATTCGGTCTGTCATTCGTTGGTTGTTCAAACTTTTGCATTAGGCACATTTGAAAACGTTAACGTCAAGACAAAATCAGAATAAAATGCCAACAGAAAAATTTGTCGGTTTACTTCAGAAAATTACCAAGTTACTTTTCAAATAAAATTTTACTAAAAACTTTTAGCGGGCGGTGTGGTTCGCTATGAAATTCCAACCTTCTTTTTACAATTTCGTCTCCATTCAGTTAAAATAGCCGGAACTCTCGATTTTAAATATTTGAAATTGAAAAACGCAATTGAATGCGCCCCCTTAACTCTCATTGTATCAAGCTGATTTAATAAAAACATCAATTTTGTGGCTATTTTTATTACATTAGAATTCCTTAGACGTCTACCTACGTATTCACAAACAAATCCCGACTCTCGCAGCTCACGATCGTCTAAAAAACATAGTCAAATATCCTTTGCCTGCCGCGACCCGCGTAAACGAACCGCGGCGCACACGGGACGTTTCTACTGGCGACGTTTTTGCTAATTACTAACAAACAAAATCGCAAGTATAATTTCACTATGTTCGGGATGGTGATCTGCATTACTTATGCTAATTTTATAATAAGCTATTTTTATCCCACTTCTGGGATCTACGAAAGGAATTATATGTAGGCAAACATAGGATGCCGTGGGAAGCTGGCTGGATGCAGTAAGAGCCAAATATATTTTGGTAAGAGCCTGCTAAGCGATAACTCCGGAAGATGGGCAGCAGAGTCTTTCCGTATATCAACATCCCGTACTGGCCTCGCCAACCCGCCTGCCAAGCTTGGTGAGTATGGGAACTAGCCCTCATGAAGATCCATGAGGTAGGCCGATCTGGAGGTAGAGTGTTCACTAGTGATGATGAAACATAGGATGTATAATATACCGAAAATAAAACAAATTCCGGTTGCTGTTTTTTTTGGTTGAGCCGAGTATGGTATCACGGAAAAAGAATTGCACCAACTGTCACAAAAAAGTGGTTATTTGTAATACATTTTGTGATAGTGGTGTATACCTAGTGACACCTTATTATTTATATCAAAAGTTTTTTCATTAATACATATTACTAAAAAGTTAGCAAAAATCATTTAACTATTCAAGTGCCTAACTAACTCCCAGAAAGATCTATAACCTCCCAGAAAGTCGGCAGTGTGGGCCGTTGTCAGGAATTCGGGTTCGGGGTGAATACCCTCGCGCCAGTAAAAACTATTTTCAAGGTTAGTTCTATGGAGGGGAGCGAGCAGGGCGAATTCGGCGGGGGACGGGGGCCGGCCGCGGACGCGCCGAAATGCTGATAGGCCTCCGCCCGCGCCCCGCGCACTGCGCCCTGATTGTTGCATTAAGTAGGTAGGTGAAGTTGTTAGGCTTCGGGGTTTTTGGTTTCAGAATACTGTTGAAAGTTTGGTTGTGGCAACCTTTTGGAGACTTTGGATTCTATGCTGTGTTTTGGGATTATCATCACATTGTAACTAGGTCTTAAAAAGAAGGTTATTAAAATTAGGCCGGCATTAAATTTTTAAGAAGCTTGTATTGGTTAGGAAATAATTAGAAGTAAGCAAATATTATCTACCAGATACTAATTATTTTCAAGAATTTGTAATTTGGTTCTGATAACTCTGGGGTGATGACCGTCAGTTTATCGGACCGTGCTTTATCTACAACTTTAAATATTTTTTCATGGTTTTTTTTTCTGGAGAAGTGCAAAATACAAAGAAGCTTGGAAGATTAAGTTGTGTCAACTGACCTTTTCCAATTTTCGAATCTGAGAATCCCGTCTTGTTTGGGAAAACAGCCTTCCGAGAAACAGTTTAGGTACAAAGTAACCTATATATTTGGTAGGGTGGTGTAGGTAGCGGTTAACAGGCAAGTGTCATAATGCGAAAAATATACAAAAAATTCTGAAATTTTATATCACTAGTAAAGTGGCGGATGGCACAAACATAGGGATGTTTATATGCCCAACTAAGGGTAAAATCGAGATGAATGATTTAGTATCTTTATTGGTGCAATGTCCACATAAATAACGTCTATCTTCAGAGAGGGCGTATCTTAGTGAGTATAAAGTAAATCATAAAGGCACTACGATTATATTCGTGCAAAATCGACGAGAATTTGTACAACAATCATTCACCAAATTATGTAATGTATTGAACTAGGGATAGGAATTTGGCCGTTCGAAATTCGAATGCTCCGGCTTTGGTCCCCCTTCGTGTAATTTGCTATTAGTCGTTTGCACTCAGCTTTTTACCTAATGAGCTCCCCTGGCTTCGCACGCACGCAAACGCGAACCAATACGCATTTTTGTGCACTAAAGAAACACGAACTTTTCGTAATGTTAGATCCAGCGATAGTTTTATTTTTTTCTTTATTCAGAAGTCTGATGTTCCCCTGCACAGGGCAAAGACCTACCTCAATCCACTTATCTCTCTCTCTCTCTCTTTCTTTCTTTGTTATAGAATCTTAAAAGTCTTGCTATCTCCACATATTCTATGAGAACTTGAAAGTTTTTATGTGTGCTATGATACAATTTTTATTTTACAATTTCTTAAATCATCGCCAATTTAGAACAAATTCAACCAGAAAAAGAGCACATTCAAACTGAAAGTGTTCTGAATTGATTACATCAATGTATGTATATATAAAACTCTTCCGTTACTGATTGAGTGACTGATAGACAACGCACAGCCTAAACCACGGGACCTAGAGTCTTGGAATTTGGCACACATACCTTGAGTACCGGCCTTGGCCTTTGTTTGGAGCGGACGTGTTACTTGTTTCTCTGTCAGTTAAAATCACAAAGTGTGCCTAAAGTTCATTTTACTATATGATCGTATTACCTAATTATAGCGCGAAGTATTTGCAATACAGTGAAGAAAACCCCAGTTTGATTGGTCTACGCAAATCAGAAATATCTTTAAAAAACTAACTCAAACTCCAGATCACGTTATAAATCCACCGTCAAAAGTGAGTCATATTCTTTTGTTGCAAAGTTGAACAATCATCGTCGTGCTAATTACCCTGGTTACTGTGTAGTAAATTGAAGAACCGTACTACAATTTCACACCTATCACCATAATCACTGATGGTCTAGCGGTTACACCTCTTACCTATCATATTTCAAGGAAGAGTACCCTGGTTCGAATCTTCCAAGTGTAACAACTTTTTGCTCTTCCTTTCCTTTTAATTTTTATTTGGCAAGAATAATGGCGGTTAAGTGTGCTGGATGCGGAAAGTTTACGTCATCCTCGACAGGTGTCGTCACTTGTAGCCAATGCCCTTCCATGTTTCACAAAGTTTGTGTTGGATTATCTGAGGCGTTTACTACTAGCAAGGATTGGGTCTGCCCAGATTGCAACAAGAAGAGGATTCGTAAGGGGGATAATAGCAGTACTCCAGTCCGCAATGTCACTGGATTAAGCACTGTACCTCACAAGGATGTCGTGTCTACAACTTTGCAAGACACAGTACGTACTCACAATCCTCGAACAACGGAGGAACCGGAAGCCCGGGATGATGCGTCGAACATGCGAGGATTACGTCGTGAGCTTGCTGAATGCGTCGCGGAAATTAGAGAGTTTCGAAGGGAAATGGCTGACTTGCGATCGTCATTTGCTGGAATCAATGTACGTATGGATGATTTCGAACAAAGAATTGAAGCAGTGGAGAAACGCGCCCCTGCATTTGAGGTAGTCTCTGACTTGGAGCGCACTGTTCGACAACTTAAGCTGGAGATAAATGATAGAGACCAGGAAGATTTACAGACGGACTTAGAGATTGGGCAGCTGCCAGAGGAGAAAGGCGAAAACATAATACACACTATAACTGTGATCGGATCTAAGCTCGGAGTGCCTCTAGAAGACAGAGATGTCGTTTTTGCCGAACGAGTAGGTGTTGCGCAAGGAGCGGCTGCAGCGGGAGAGGTGCCGCGTGCCCGACGCGTTGTGGTACGCTTGGCGCGGCGTGAATTGCGTGATCGAGTGATACAGGCTGCGCGCGTCCGCCGCACTTTAAGTGCCGCGGATGCTGGAAAGCCGAATACTTCAGGAAGCAGTGTGCGCATTTTTATAAATGAAAAGCTGACACGCACAAATAGGCAACTCTTCCATCGGGTCCGCGAGGAATGCCGCAAGCAGGAATGGCGCTTCTCCTGGACTAAAAGAGGCCGCATATATGCACGTCAGTCTGATGGTAAACCGGCTCATCGTATTCGTACCCAAGAAGATTTTGTACGGGTTTTTGGGGTATCCTTAGTTTGAGTTACTCAATAAGACTGTTTTTTTGCCATATGCATCTCGTTTATATGTATTTTATTTTTCTCTTGTTATTGTATATGCGTCTGTATAAATATGTGTTTTACTTTGAATGCCACATTGTGGTTTTGCTTTTTATCTTGTTGATTCTTAAAGTCCATACGTATTTTAAAAAAAATGTATATCCAGCTCACAAAACCTTTTTTGCAATTAATAATGGTTAATAAGTTGTTAAAAGTTGGTCTATTTAACCCGGGTTCCCTCGGTACAAACCATGATAATTTTATAGCTTCAGTTGAACGTCATGACATAGATATATTGGCCATAAATGAGACTTGGCTTCGCGAAGGACAAGAAGAAAAAGCTCCAACCCTACCAGATTATAGACTTCGCCACACTCCCAGACCTCGTGGGCGCAGGGAACGCGGAGGCGGTGTTGGTTTTTACACTAAACGTGGCTTGAATATACGAATTTGGCGTCATCCGGTAGATCCAATCCACTCGTTAGTAGAGCAAATGTGGATAACTTTGGCTATCAGCGGGAAGAAATTGGTGATTGGAACGGCTTACCGTCCGCCGTGGATGAACGTCGATTTGTTCTTCGATGCACTTACTGATAGTGTTAACGCGCTTCCGGCACATGATCATTTGGTTCTGTTGGGTGACTTCAATGAAATTAAAGCGAGTTCTAAGTTGGATACCTTTCTTGCCTGTCTTGGTCTTACTCAATTGGTTACTTCGCCAACACATTTTACGGAGGCATCAGAATCCATAATTGACCTAGTATGTTCGGATTTAAGGGTAAAAAATATCACACTAGACCGTGTTGGCAAACTCTATGGTCATTGTTTAGTGGTTTGTCAGTTTTCTATTAAGAGAGAAAAAACTGTATCGACAACTTTGACGTATAGGCCAATACATAATATAGTTTGTGAAAATTTTGAGCGAGATTTATTAGCCATAAGATGGAACGCTATGCAAACTTGTGGAAATGTTAATGATATAGTTAATGCCTTTAATCAATCAGTTCTTGCCCTATTTGATCTTCATGCGCCTTTGAAAACGGTTACACTCAAGAAAAACTCTTATCCGTGGATCACGGAAACAGTAAGGCTTATGATGAAATTGCGTGATGATGCCTTGGCTGACTTTCATAATAGTAGATCTGAAGGTAAAAGATTATATTACAAAAATTTAAAGTCACTTGTAAATCTAGCACTATTTCAGGAAAAGACAGCGTATTTTCAGTATAATATAAACAATAAAATAAAAAATCCTAATTTGTTATGGAAGAACATTAGAAATACCTGTTTACCTAAAAGTAACGAAGAGCTCCCAGCTAATTTTAACGAACCCGACTCAATTAATAAACATTTTTTAGATATTCCAGGTAACAATAACGTAAGAATCTCTCAACTCACTTACTTTGAGTATCATAGCTTTAATGAATCAACGTTTTGTTTAGAGCCAGTAGATTTAGGAACTTTAGAAAAGGTAATAAGATGTCTTAAATCAAATGCAGTGGGTAGCGACCTTATAAGTCTGGATATGCTTATTATGACACTTCCACAATCATTGGATACCATTCAAACCATGATAAATATGTCTATAACCACGTCAACATATCCTGAGCAGTGGAAATGGGCAATAGTTCGTCCTCTTCCTAAAATATCAAACCCTGCAGAGCTGAAAGACCTCCGTCCCATATCTATTTTACCCTGTTTGTCTAAGATCTTAGAAAAGGTAGTCAGTTTCCAACTTAGAGATTTCGTTGAAAACAGTGGTATACTCCCAGATGTTCAGTCAGGTTTTAGGAAGGGCCGTAGCACAGTAACCGCTTTATTAGATGTTTCGGACAACCTCCTCTGTGCACGTGATAAGGGAATGTGCACCTTTTTAGTTCTCTTAGATTTCTCAAGAGCATTCGACTCCATAAATATACACCTTTTGATGTCTAAACTCACGTACTACGGTTTTGACCATAACACACGGAAATGGTTCGCGAGCTATCTCTGCAATAGATCACAGCAAGTAAAGCTCACGCGCAGTGATGGGTCGGCTTGTATATCAAGTGTAATGTCAGTGGAGCGAGGAGTACCACAGGGGTCAATTTTAGGACCAATTCTTTTTATATTATACTCGGCGGATATCAAGTCCTGTATCAAACATTGTCAATTTCATATATACGCTGACGATATACAGGTTTATATCTCGTGTAATCCATCAGAGATTGACCGGGCAGTTGAGAAACTAAACGACGATCTAGCAAGTATTTCAGAATGGTCTAAAAATAACAGTTTAATATTAAATCCACATAAAACTAAATATTTAATCTTTGGTAGTTCTTACGTACTTGCAGGTATCGGTCCAGGCCCTAAGGTTAGTCTCATGAATAAACCTATCGAAAGGGTATATAAGGCGCGTAATTTGGGTTTGACAATGGACTGTGACCTACGTTATGAAGAACACATAGCTCAGTCAGTTAAATCGTGCTTTTTCAAATTAAAAGTTCTCTATAGAATAAGACCTTTTCTATCACAACAGTTACGCATCCAGTTGGTTGAGTCTCTTGTACTGTGTAAGCTTAACTACACGGATGTTGTATTTGGTCCCCGAATTCACAAAAAAACTGCACGGTGCAGCGTGTTCAAAATTCATGTGCTCGATTCTGCTTTAATATCCCCAGGAGAGGGCATGTCAGCCCATTTTTGAACGAACACTCACTTTTAAAAATGGGACATAGGCGCAAGTTTCATCTCGCATGCCTTCTATTTGGCGTACTAAGGCACAATTCTCCCATATATCTCAGTGCTAAGCTTAATGAGGCGGTGAATGTGAGATCCTGTAATCGACGTCAGTGTTCGGTGCAGCTATCTACCCAGCAACATAGAACAGCCGCTTTTAGGGGTAGTTTTAGATATGCTGCATCGAAATGCTGGAACAACATCCCGCCGCCGATACGGAACCTTACAAGTTTAATTAATTTTAAAATAACGCTAAAAAAATTTTTACTACAGCGACAAAAAGAGCAGGAAAATTTTCAACAAGATATTAGCATTCTATAACAGATGCATATTAACATGGAGCATATCTAGTATAGGAAATTGTTGTGCTTTGGATAATTTACAGTCTCTCTTTTTATTTATTTTTGTTTGTTTTGGCGCATAAAATATAATGTTAAGATTATGAATAAGTTTTTTTCACAACTACATTTATATTTATTTTACACTGTCCGTTCTAATTTGTATAGTTTTAAAACCGGTCCCAAAGGCCTCAACGGAAGACCAGCGCAGGTTATCTTGTAACCTGTATAATGCTGAGTTGGGACCATTTTGCAGCCTTTATTTTTTTTATTTTATATAATAGTAAAATTAAGTTGTAAGCTTATTAATTAACTTTTAGTATTATTGTTCTTGTATATTTTGCCTTTTAAAATGTGTGTACTGTGTATTATTGTTCTTGGTTGCAAATAAAAACATTTGATTTGATTTTGATTTGATTTGAGTATCCTAGAGGTGCACTAAGGAGGGATTTTTCGAAATTCCCACGGGTACGGGAACTACGCGGGTGAAACTGCGGGGGGCGGCTAGTTTAGATATAAAACACGCAAATATTTGTTTTGGTTGGTTGCTCGCATCCACCTTCATTCGCATAAATTAATTTAAAATTACCTCTCAATCGCCATGACGAAGACAACCACATTTTCTATAAACCAAAAACACTTTCAATTATTTTATTAATGCTTCTGAATTTATAACGCTGTCAGTTATAGTTTACCACTGAACGCAGCATCCGTGATTGGGGCAAAATTTGATCGTTATCGTATCATTTATATCGTTACCATTGTCTGTAAAGTCTTTAAGTTATTTATTAGAGACTTTTATCTTACATTGTCTTCACAAGGACAATTAAAATCAATATAGGTACAGCTATTATAGAAATCGAAGATTTGTTAGCCGTTCGTCCTACATGCAGTTAGTCCAAGTCGCGGTTTGTCCAGTAAGCGTTTGGTCCAATACGCAGTTAGTCCTAAAATCTGGACGAACTGCAAATTCACTTGGTAGCAGTTGCTCCAAATCGGAGTTCGTCATATTTGCAGTTTGACATACGGGCAGCCCACTCTAAGCCCAGTCCGTCTCATACGCAACTCGTCCTATATGTAGGTACCTATATAGGTGATTCGCCATTCGTCAATTAAAATGCCTAGTTCTTTCGCAGACTGATTGTGTCACGCTAAAAGCCTATAGGGTAGTAGTAGGGTAGGACAAAAACCGCGGGTCGTGTAAAAAAAGTTTACCTGGTCCAACCATACAACGCCATTTCGCCTTATTGGTTTCAAGTTGGAATCCAACTAGGGTGGATTTTAAACCCCTTTTTATTCCTGTCTGCATAAACAACTGTATAGAGACACAAGCAATAAAGTACCAATTTACTATGGTATAGCATAGCTCTATGAATAACACTTTCGATGAAATATACTTCACTAATAAGTAAGAAATGGCTGTCAACGGGTGATATGTCGAGTTTATCCCAATTTTTATGCGTTTTTATGAATCAAAGTAAAAAAATAGTAGCATAAAGATAAATAAAGTTATAGTTATACTTTTGAGTAAAATTGTCCTTTTAAATTAGATTTTTTGCGTTGTTAGTGCATTGACTTTAATATTTTAGTAATGAAATGAAATGAAGTGAAAATGCGTTTATTGGTACACCACACCTTAAACATAATTAATAATCGAACTTATGAAGGTTACAGTTTTTAATAAAAGTGTGGTGTGCCAAAAGGTTCTGTCTCAGCAATAGTTGCACCTAAAATAAAAGATGCAACGCTGGTATTCTGACAGAACCTTTTGAATACCGCAACAGAACACATAAAAAAAATACGAATAAACAGAAATGTCAATGCAGGCATCACTTGAAAAATAATTTTACGTAGCCCAAGGAGACCAGCCGGAGCCATGGTTCGGACTATTGGTGCTATTGGTCGGAAACTAGCAGCTTCTGATAAACCGAAAATTCATTAATTTAGCCAAGGCAACTTAGTAATGCGTAAGTTTGTCTGTGTATGTATTGTAAGTCGTAGGTACTAGGTATGTATCTATTTGTTTTTTTTTATTCTACGCAACGCGCAAGTTTCTAAATATTCCTTTCCTGACAACTTTCTATAAATAAAATATGTTTCTAATGTTTCTTTAACTTATCATAAAAAAAATATTATATTCTACCTCTACACTGTTGCATTTCGTAGCATAATGCTGAGGTATTAAAAAGGGTTAGTGAGAGTTTTTGCTGTCATTTAGAGAAGAGAACAGATTGCGAGGGTATCCACCTGTCGCCTGTCTATGAGAATTTGAATGATTTTACATCTATAACTTTTTTATTATGCGCATCTTGCACGCTGACAAATCATGGAGCAGAATCGCTCGAGACCCAGAAAAATGGAATAAGCTGGAGGAGCCCGAACGTATAAAAAGTACGTAGAAAAGTATAGATTTACGCACTATTTCTGGATTACAAACTCTTTATCCGAATAATTTTATGAAAACCTAAATCTTAACTTACATACTTAGGTATTTTAAATGTAAAGAAAATAAAGCTCTTTTATTGTATTGTATTTGAACTCGAAATTTTTTTCTCCTCTCTGCAGTCTCTGCGTTCAGCCACAATCAAATGTTTGCTTAGGAGTAGGTTGGATTTCCATTGAATCATGCACAATGCATATGCAAATTCTGTATATGCAAACGTAAACGGATTACATAGTGTAGATAATGATTTATTTATTAATGACGTGATAACTTCGAGCCAAATGGGAATTATTATTATTATTATTTTTTTTAATGCTGGACAAATCACACAGCATCGTCTAGCCCCAAGCTAAGCAGAGCTTGTGTTATGGGTACTAGATGACTGATATATGTACAATAATACATTATACTACATAGATAGATATTTTTTTTTAATTATATGTATATAGATTATTCGTAGTCGATTCCAAAGAAACACGGAGCAACTTTTGTTTGTACAATAATTGTGATAAAAGTGGTCTCATATCATGGTCAGTCGTGGAGTATTGCTGCTGTAGGTACTGACACACACTACCACTGCTGGACATAGGCTCCCTCATGGATCTCTGAGATCCATAGGGTAGATAGTATCCATAGATAGGTGGTTGTTGCCATACTCGTCACGCTTCGCAGGCGGGCTGGCGAGTACGGTATGTTGCTACACGGAAGGACGCTGCTGCCCATCTTCCGAAGGTACCTCTTGGCCGATTCTTAATGCATCCACGGGTATGAGAGGAGAGGTAACATTCTACCGCTGGAACCTACGGCATTTTCACAATTATTATCTTCTAACGCTCTCGTGATGGCATTTTGGATCTTTCTGTGACGTATTTGGTACATTTATCTAAGTAGGTAGTTATATGACGCAAAAACTGGTGCATGAGCGAATGCCTCCAAGCAAACCGTAATAGGAAAGTAACTTGTCCACGTCAAGTGAAAACGGCCATAAACTTGCATGTTTCAAGCTTCAACTTTCCCTTTTCTTATCAAATTTACGAAATTTTTTAAGGCTTTTGCGGCATACATAACAATTAAGTGGCTAGCTTTAGGATAGTGCGTGCATTGGGTGCGTGCGATAGCGATCTGAACGGGCCCCTCGTCATTGCTTAACCGATAGTTAGTATAGCCTGAAACATAGAAGAAACAATAGCTAGTAGAGAAAGTTCCTTCCCTCCGCACTCCTCTAAACAACATTCTGTATTTCGTGAAGCAGAGGGTTTTTTGCGCGAAGCCCGGGGGTGGCAGAGCGCAATCGCCTGCTACCACAAAAAACAGTGTTGTGGTCTGTTTTGAATGCAACGGGACGGGCACGATATACTCCCGTATCGTAGAGTGCCGTGCCGGTAGAGTAGAAAAGCACACAACTCCTTTTGGGACAGATGTCGCCGAAGTGACTTACTTATTTATTTACAGTTGCTTCGGTTAGAGAAAGGGGCAGCCAGCGTAACTTGCGATCACCATTACGCCTACTGAGCGTAGAGATTATGACAAAAAACTCGTCTAGGAACAGTGGAACATAGAGCAGTCTTATCTTTAACGGTAGACGGTTTGGCATGTACGAGTATGTGCTGATTCAAACTCTCGGAACATTTGCAGTTCTGTTGTCAGTCACTGAGCTGTGGATATTTCTAAAGTTTTTCGTCTTGGTGGAACAGTGGAACTTGGAACAGTCTTAACTTTAAGTGTAGACGGTTTGGCATGCTGGTTCATACACACTGCAGTTCTATTATATTGTCAGTCAGTCTGGGTTGTGGGTATCTCCAAAGTCTTTCTTTTTCAGTGTATTAGTCGATTTTTATCTCTAATACCTACAGGTTTGATATCATTTAATACCTACATTTCACTAGGTCTCTGCTCTGCCAATTGCTGCAGTGACTGATTACGGGTAAGGTTTTATATCATAGTGCTCTATTGTGAAATAAAAAATTAGCGGCGATGCACTGGATGGGAAAATTGAGGAGGCCTTTAGGTAGGTACCTAAAAGGTAAACTTAGAAAATCTGAAAAAAAATTAACACCAGAGGGTGATGAGGGTGAACTGATGCTTTGCCTGGCCTGCTGCTGTTATTGTAAAAAAATCTAGAAGGAACTCCCGAACCACTAGCCCAGTGGTTCGGTGGTTCCAGAATATTCCCGTCACGTTCCCGTAGTGATGTGAAAACTGAAATAACTCAGCAGGACCGGCCGGATTCGTGATCGGCTACACTACGCATTATAATACGCTTTAATTAACGTCAACGACGAATATTTTCTGGCCAAGCAATCTAAATGTTATGATTTCGTTAGTGATTATAATATTCTTGACGACTTTTGTCATTTTAGCTCTAATGAGGACTAGGCTCCTTGGCTATTTCTTGTGAGGTGTGCTGAAATTGAGCTCTTAATTTCAAAAAGCACGTCGCCTTCCTTTTGAAAAGTCGATGTGCGTTTTTGCTAGGTTAGTATTTCATCATCATAAACAATCTTACTTCACCTGCTAGGAGATATATGGCGCGGAATTTCCAAAAAAATGCAGATAGGTAAATATAATTTGATGTAAAAGGTGTGTTTGTAGATATTGGCAGTCCTAATAAAATACGAGGGAGGTTTATTTATAATTCGGAAAAAAAATAAGTTTATTATACACGTCGCAAGAGTTGCAGGTTTGGCAATTACTTTCCAATTTCAAATAATATGCACCCTGCTAGGGAAGGGCAGCAATATTTTGAGCGGTAAGGTTTGTGCTTTCATTTGTTTGCGTTTTTAAATTCAGAACGCAGTTACTTCAGATCGATACCACATGGCGTTATCTGAGACCATTTTATTTTTATGAAAGTTATGCCCTTAACGATGCTCATTTGATTTTATGATGTTTGTACACTTGTAGGTGCGGTGCTAAATAGGTATTTTTATTTGTTAAGGATTTATCTGGTCGGAACTGAAAGTTTGATGGAGGAGGTGTGTTGTGGTTTTCGAATAAAATTTCGTTTTATTTTAGCCTTCGATCTTTTACTTAATTTAGTCTTCAGGTAGGTCCGGTTTAGTGGTCATCCATTTTCATAATTTCTTAATCTTTTAAAAGAAATAATAGATAGGTATACCGTTACCTATCGTCGAAAACCCTTTAGGTGTCCTTATTACCTCTAAAACTTTGCAAAATCTATTTTTAAATCTTTCGCATTAAATGAAACATGGTGATTTTTAAAGATCGTGCATTGCAGAAGAGATTTGGGGCTTCGTAACTAAATCTAGTGTTTTTTAGGTACCTACCTAAGACTTATTATTTATGCAGGTCATATTTTATTTTAATTGTACAAAATGACAACAAATGGACAGTACTTATCCTAAAGATAATTTCTTGGTTTTGTACAGAATTTTTGTGGATTGTTGACCACACATCAATATAAGTTGTAATCAATTATGTGAGTTGTAAAAAAATCAATGCTAAGTAATTAAGCAAATAAGTGTTGCATTTGTTGTACACTTTGTACATATCGAATTTGGCTGACGTACCTAGAGTTTTTTTTATTACCCATACTGACGAGACAAGTGGAAGGCCCATCTGATGTTAAGCGGTAACCTTTGCCACAACAAGTGCCAGACCGCGGTGATCACGTTCACTAAGCACTTCATTTCAGCCATAAAACGTCCACTGATGAACACAGGCCTCCCTCATCGATCTCCATGGGGGGTAGTTGCCATTCTCACCATGCTTGGCAGGCGGGTTGGTGAGCGCAGTATGTGATGTTGATACACGGATATACCCTGCTGCCCATCTTCCGAAGGTATCCCTTAGCAGGCTCTTACTGCATCCACGGGCATGAGAGGAGGGGTAACATTCTACTGCCGGCACCCCACGGCATCGGTTGCACGGATTTTTAACGTAATCCAAAAATAACCGCGATACAATATATCGAAATATCGCTTGAAGTCTCACGCTGGTACGCGCCGACGTGCCTCGATACAGTATTACCTATGACGTCGCGAGCCCCCTACTCCTAACTTTCAACTGACTATTATTTAAGCCGTGGGGTGCCGGCAGTAGAATGTTACCCCTCGTCTCCTACCCGTGGATGCAGTAAGAGTCTGCTAAGGGACACCTCCGGAAGATGGGCAGCAGCGTCTTTTCGTATATCAACATCCCATACTGCGCTCACCAACCCGCCTGCCAAGCGTGGTGAGTATGGCAAATACCCCTCATGGAGATCCATGAGGGAGGCCTAGTTCAGTAGTGGACGATTTACGGCTGAAATGATGGTGATGATGATTATTTAAGTATTGTTAAATTAATTTAAAAAGCTAAAATTACGTGTCAATTATTTTTGTATTATGTAACTGACGGGCTAGAAGAATTTGGATTTTCATACTCTATCAACATGCCTATTTATGTGAAAAATTTCGCTAATGAAGAAATACGAGTGTGGTAGTTGGTTTTCATTTTGTACATATCGAATTTCGCTGACGTCTTCCGACGTCGAGTTACATTATTCTCTGGCAGTTAATAAGTCAGACAGTAGCATTTGCACCAAACTTCTTTCGACACCTCTGCAACAAGCCGTGTCGAACAAAATGGATTCGAGTCCATAAATCACTCAATTACCTACGTTTCCAACTTTAAACCAAATACTCGGAAAAAATATTGCAAATCCATCCGTGGTAAGAAAGCATCATTAATCACTAATTGAGTTTAGTCACAGTCGAATGAAACAGTGGCTTGTTCATTAGTTTTTATAGTTTGACAGTGACATTTCACTTCTGTTTATTAATTTTTCAAACGACTTCAAGAAAAGCAGGAGTTTCTCAGGTCGTCTGTATATAAACTTTGTTACCTCAGAACTCCGTTGTTTATAAACCGACTAGCTGTCCCGGCGAACTTCGTATCGCACCTACTACAACCGCTACCCACTTACAACTACCCTACAATTACCCTACAACTAGGTACCCTACAACTACCCTACAACTTCCCTACAACTACCCTACAACCATGTTACAACCAACGCTGAAACATGTGTTTTCAATAATTGTGATAGTTATCTAACTATTTATGTGAAATTTCACGTATTTATATCAAGTGAAAAAAAAATCCCCAACAAATTTCCATCCCCTATATTTTCACTTAGGGGATGATTTTTGAGGAATTCTGATACACAGGTTCATTACGTTTTAATTTCTAAAATATAATGCAAAATTTTAAGTTTTTCAAGTGAAAAATAACGATTTTTCCATACAAACTTTCATCCCCTATTTTAACCACTTCTTATTTAATTTACGCAACGAAAAGTAACCTTTATCCTTCTCCGGGTTCTAAGCTACCTCCTCACCAATTTTCAGCCAAATCGGTTCAACCGTTCTTGAGTTATAAATAGTGACAAAAAACACGACTTTCTTTTAATACTAGATTTGTAAAATTATTTGTGTCCGAAAAGAATACTCTCACTTTCAATCAAGTCTCATTTTTCAAAACTCAGTTCTGATGGTGGCTACCATGAGGAATCGAGAGAACTCCTCAAATATTGTACTTAAACATAATAAACATATCTATTTTAGTATCACATATTTCGCTCTAAGGCAAGCATTTGCATACAGATACAAAGATTTCGAGAAGTAGAACTGATGAAAAAGGACCACAGATGGTTATCGAAACTCTTTCATCATTCCAGCCCTAAAAAGTCCACTACCGAACAGGCCTCCCTCATGGATCTCCATGAGGGGTAGTTGCCATACTCACCACGCTTGGCAGGCGGGTTGGCGAGCGCAGTACGGGATGTTGGTACACGGAAAGACGCTGCTGCCCATCTTCCGGAGGTATCCCTTAGCAGGCTCTTACTGCATCCATGGGCATGAGAGGAGGGGTAACATTCTACTGCCGGCACCCCACGGCTTAAACTCTTTAAATTTAACTCTTTAATATTACAAAATTCACGGGACGACATCGAAAGATGGCTGAGTTAATATACCTATCCCTATCTTAATCATCATACTTACCTACACATCATCATTGTCAGACTTTTTCCAGTCCGCCGCAGACACCCGATGCTCGAAAGCTGACAAAAATAAAACAATAATGTAACTCGACGTCAGCAAGACCGTTTCTTACCCGTGGTCTACCTCACAAGTTCATCTGGGTGGACAAAGGGGACTTGTTTTGACCCATGGTACACTCCGGAGGTGTACCACGGGCACAACTACAAATCTTATTATCCACGGTTTACCTGACCGGGTGGTCTATGCAAGACGTCAGCCAAATTCCCCTTAAGCTGATTTTTAGGGTTTCGTATCCAAAGGATAAAAACGGGACCCTATTACTAAGGCGTCCGTCTGTCTGTCTGTCCGTCTGTCTGGCTGTATCTCATGAACCTACATAGTTGAAATTATCACACATGATGTATTTCTGTTGCCGCTATTATTAAAATTTATTTATGCCGCAACAAACGTGTTATTTTTGTTTTATGCTCGATATTAATAACGGCAACAGGTGGACGCTTGAAATATTCACAGAATATTTACTTATTTATTCACTTTAAAAATAATTAATTAAATTAAAATAAAACAAGTCTTTTGATGTTTTACCTAATTATGTCGATTTAAAAAAATGTTTGAGAAGCAACGGCTCCTGAAATAATTTTACACTGCTAGCCGTGGGGTGCCGGCAGAAGAATGTTGTCCTCCTATCTTGCTCGTGGATGCAGTAAGAATCTGCCGTAGGATACCTCCGGAAGATGGGCAGCAGCGTCTTTCCGTTTATCAACATCCCGTACTACGCTCGCTAACCTGCCTGAAAAAACGTAGTGAGTATGGCAACAACCTTACCAACAAGATGATAAATAAATTCACACAGCATCATCTAGCCATTAGCTAAGCAGAGCTTGTGTTATGGGTACTAGATGACTGATATACCTACTTAAAACATTATACTTAAAACATAGATAGATGCCGCCGTGGGGTGCCGGCAGTAGAATGATACCCCTCCTCTCATGCCCATGCACGCAGTCTCAGCCTGCTCAGGGATACCTACGGAAGATGAGCAGTAGCGTCTATCCGTGTATCAACATCCCATACTGCGCTCACCAACCCGCCTGCCAAACGTGGTGAGAATGGCAACTACCCCTCATGGAGATCCATGAGGGAGGCCTATGTTCATCAGTGGACGTTTTATGGCTGAAATGATGAGATAGATATTTTTTATTATTATTTAGAAAAACATCCAGAACACTGAACAAATATCTGCAGATCGTACAGACATTTGTCCTGAGACGGGAATCGAACCCGCAACCTCTTGCGTCGCAGGTGGACCTTCGCCCGCTGCGCCACAGAGCTCGTCAAAATGAAGCTGACGATGACGAAGGAATATTCTTAACAGGACTAAACCAGCTATTATCATATTGAGTTGTTTACATTTTGGGCTGATTTTAGCTTTCAGATTTGGTAAGTCAATGACATTAACAACAAACGTATCTAAGTATCTATATAAAAAAAATCAGTTCGAAAATATGTTTGCCTATTTTTAACCATACCATACCATAGGAAATTTAAACTTTTTGTATGGGAAACTGAAAATAGGATTTTTTAATTATCTCCCACCCAAAACTGATCGCCATTGGGGTCTGAAACCCCCCCTTCGGCGTAGTACACATATTATGATATACCTTGTATATTTTTTTAGTTTTATAATAGGGTTAGTTAGGTATTAAATTCTATCACTCTTCGTACATGTATTAAAAACCTTTTAACGTCATAATGTCTCCACATATAATATAATTCATAATACACTAGTACTCCAACTAAGTTTTCACGTGTGTTTAAAGGTCAAACTAAACTACAGATGAAATATTCGTAGCTCAAAGTAGTAGGTACCTGAATAGTAGGTAGGTACAGCTTCAAGCTTCCTCTAAAGCTAAAACTGCAGATTTGCTCGCGACTGTACGGCAGCAATATCGTACTTTCATAGACAATAAGCCTTGCAGTCGTGTCGCACGCGAGTTCGCGCATTTATAATTCAGCACATGTCAATGTCATTGCGAAGTAAGCCTATGATTTATTCTATGGCAAACAAGCAATTTGCCGTTCGTGGGAACTGTTAGGCAGCAATACACGATAGTGGACAGGTTTTTATAACGTGCTCATTTATCATGTCTTGATAAATTTCTTATTTTAAAAGCAGAAGACTTCTCTTCTGAAAAATATTATTATTTACAAACGGAAGAATTTCCTTCTGTTTTTAAAATAAGAACTTTAACAAATTTAGACCGTTACCTATCTGAGCACGTTATGAAAAAACTGGCAGCTCTCGGTGTAGTACCTAGGTAAACTTTAGCTATGGTGTTTAAAAATCGAAGTTCAAAGAACTTTGGTCTGCGCTAATCAGCTAACAAATTAAGTTTTATAGTAATTATTAAATTCGTTCTCAGCTTTGTTAAGCATTTGTGTTCGTTAGTTACCAAATACCAAGGTATCCAATGAACGAGGTAGGTATGATTGTTTCTTTCTTGTATTTCTTGTACCAATCTTACATTTGTTTTCATTCAATAACTAGGTAGGTAGGTACTGCTATTTTGCTGACAGCTGGATCACTTGGATTAATACATGCATATACTGCTCAGTTGATAGGAGCATAGCACTATTTAAAACATGTAGGTACTAGGCACCATCCTATTAGCGTAATTTTTAATCAACTTCAAAAAAAGGAGGAGTTTCTCAAAAAAGTGGTCTTTATACATATTTTAAACTTTGTCACCCCCATCTGAATTTAGTTTTGAAAAAAATAGACCTAATTAAAAGTGCATCTATTCGAACTGAAGAAGAATTTTCCAAATCGGTTCATTAACGACGGAGATATGAGACATAACCAAGATTTAAAAAAATGCAGACGACTTATTGAGAACCTCCTCCAATTTTTGAAGTGGGTTGGTGGGTTTAAAAGTATGGCTCACTTTCGCCTCTACATTTATAAACTAGAATCTAGAATCATAAGATTCATACAGCGGCTCCTCTAATGCCCGTGGATTCAGTAAGAATCTGCTAAGGAACACCACCGGAAGATGGGCAACAGCGTATATCACTAATAATAAATGAAAAGCCTTTTATTTCATTAACTTATAAAACATGCCTTAGTTAGGGTAGGTATTAGGTATTTGGGGTCTTTAACATGATTTCGCAACGCGAGCGACCTTTCGTGTGGTTGGATCGCGCGAAATTATCGATTGGCTTATCTTATCGGCGATCGGTAGCGTGCTGGGCATTGCTTTGGCACAGACCTGTTAGCAGTTTCTATAAACAGTTAAACACAGATGGTACTTACCTAGCTATAAGTAGGTGCTTAGGTTAGGAGTCATCACGAATTTCATGATTTTTTTACCCTTTCCCCCAGTTTGTCACAGCACATTTGTTGAGGCCCTTTCACCGTGTGACGTCACATGCAAATATTATTGTAAAATATTATTTTATAATTTCACATCCAGAAATTATGACTATACCTATCCATATCAATGATTGTCAAAGTCAATAAGTGTTTATTCAATAAAGCCAAATGCTACATAGAATAGTCAATTTACAAAAAAAAACAAAACACAATCAATTTAATAAAGCACATAATTGAATTAGTGGGTCGGTGGCTTTGCCACCCAGTGGTCGATACACCCGTCCGTTTTAATTTTAGAACGTCATGAACCTATAGCCTAAGGTAGGTATGTTATTTTAGTAAATTTTACGCAATTTTAATTGGAACGTGAGCCAATAGAATTTACCTTATTGCAGGTGATTAAACTGTTAGTTGTCCCTTATTACTTTACATATTCTTATAATTACTTAGTTTAAATCTTTGTATTTTTTACGTTGAAATTGACTATTAGGGTTACCAAATCATCATGATTTATTTAGTAGAGCCAAAGACTAAATAATCAGAGTAGGTATAAAGCCACAGATTACAGAATCTAAATAGAACTTAGAATAACGGGCTATCTAGCGCTCCATCCCTACCTAGGACACGCATGCGCTGAACAGGCTTTTGTATTGGATGTTGCAAACTCCGCCCACATCGCGCAAATTGCAATTCGCAAAGGAAGGACTCCTTAGACGTTTAACAGTTTCTGTAATCTGTGGTTTTACTTGTAGTACCTAGGTAGTTCACAATTTTTTATTCTCCTTTTTTGGTAAAATGTGTAGTAGTAAGTACCTAGACTTAGTACTTATATATTTATTTTTATTATATTTCAATATGTATATACCTACCTCCTAATAATTGTTTTACCTACTAGAGTGTGCACCGTGGTAGCCACCAATCGTACCTGATATACTTAATACATTATACTACATAGATAGATATTTTTATTATATATAGAAAAACACCCAGAACACCCTGAACAAATATCTGCAGATCGTACAGACATTTGTCCCGAGGCGGGAATCGAACCCGCAACCTCTTGCGTTGCAGGCGGACCTTCGCCCGCTGCGCCACAGAGCTCGTCGGTGGGTAGTCGGTAGGTACCTACCTATATTTATCTAATTAATTTCGATTAGTAGGTAATTCAGATGTAGGGTATCGTTTTTTATTGTGGATTTACATTGAAATTTATGCTTTTGAGTGCAGTGTAAAGTCTATTTTTGGACTTGGTTTCCAATATGTTTTTTATTCAAATAACAACTGATTCAATAGGTATGTTTTTGTTCTACGCAGTGTTTGTTCACGCGTAGGTATCTAATATTCTCACGTGAAAGCAGTTATTTAAACTTGTTTAGGGCACAATCCACCTGCTATTTAATCCGCGCTGTTTCGCAACTCTACGGTATCTATGTCAAAGCAGAGGGAGAGCGCGTTATTGCCAACACGCGGGTGCGAGCGAGACGATTGGATAAGACCGGATTCTGCGAGGGGCACTCCGTTATCTGTGCGAATATACTTACGCAATGTACAACTGGTAGAAAAAGTTCGTACATCGCGCGAGCAAATGGAACGTTTTAGGTTGTACTGTAGCGGTTAATGCCCTTCGAATTTCATTTAAATTTTCAAACCAGTCAAAAGGCTGTCATTGATTTGTGAATGTCGGCCAACGAATTACCTTAAAAACCGGCTAAATCGATGCGATATAAATAATTAAATTGCGCGTTAGACCCGGTGTACGCGGCGCGGTATTGACCTATTGAGTTAGGAATTTCGGTTGGAGCGTTTGCGTTGTGAATGTTTCTCGGATCTTAGCAGTAAATAGGTCATTCGTTGGTGTATGAGTAAACCTCATTTTAAGTAAAACTTTAACTGTACCTACCTAGGATAGTTGGAAGACTGGTTCAGTTTCAATAATCTATTACTTAATATAAACAAAACGAAGTGAATCAGATTTTCACTTCCTAATGTAAAACAGTTATTATTAAGGCAGACATTCAAATAAAAGGTGAAAACGTAAAACTTGTAGTCTTTTTAGGCATCATCCTAGATAGAGAATGAGAGCTTCAATGGGGTCCCCACATAGATAAGCTATCGAACAGGCTCAGTTCTGCTACATAGGTATGCATTGGAAAAAGTTTGTTTCTTCACAGGCAGCTACCTACAACTACACTTGTTTACTTTAGCTATTTCCATAGTAGGTATTATGTCTCAAGCCATAGTGTTGTGGGGGTGCGCTGGAGCTAACCAGGTACTATACCTAAACACTGTAGGTACCTACCTACATCACTTGGATAAAAAGTTATCTGAAGCGAACGAATTAAATTATGTGCTTTATTCAATTTAAATGTGTCTTGTTCTTCTTATGTAAACTGACTATTCTAAGTAGCGTTTTGCTCTATTGAATAAACACACTTATTGATTTTGATTTTGATTAGGCTAGGTACGTAAGGTCAATGTATCTTTCAGAGGACAGTAGGTGTACCTACACGCTTCTACAATAAAATTCCTATAGAAATGAGCAATTTTCTATCAGTCAGTTTAAAGATGCAGGAATAAAATTTGCTCCAACTCCGAAACAACTAAAAAAAACTAACTATTAAAAAGAACTGTGTTTTCTAATCGCTTCTTAAAGCGAACAGATTCATTCATGTGCCTTATTTCCTTAGACGGATTTATCTCGTCTAAGCTTATTTCCTGTTAACATAAAGATTAAATAAGTACTTATGTTTTTTTATTGTAGGTATGTGTATGTAGGTAGGTACGTGTTTATGTTTTGTAATTGCAAACAATGGACATAAATGAATGAATTTTAGAATTTCAGACCTTTGCCCAGCAGTAGGACAACATGTTAAATTAAAAAAATAAGGTACATTCATACTATTTAATAATATAAAATATTATTTAGCGTAAAAGCGTTAAATGATATTATGCTTACAAGCAAAGAAAGCAATGCTAAAATGTATGAAGGTTTTGAAGGAATTTAACTTTCTTCCAGTAATCAACCACAAAAGGTAATGATAGATAGATACCTACCTACTCTTTATTGTGTAAAATTATAGGCACAGAAAATAAAAACACTAAAATTAACTTACTTATTACTACAAAAACAACAGAAATATACAATGGGCGGTCTCATCGCTTAGAGCGATTTCTTCCAGACAACCTTTGTATGGAGAGGATTCGAATGGAAGAATGGGGTGTAGTGTGTTAATATCCTAATAATATGATAATATATAAATCCTAACATGTATATATTTTATATATATTTATATAAAAGCGTTAAACAGATAGGTATAGGCTCCGTGCTTAACCTTCCTATTCTAGAAAAATCATAAAGCAAATCCGCTCCCGCCTCCGCCCATGACTGCCCTAGAGTCAACGGCCTCGACGGCGAAGCCGACCTGCGACGCTTGCGCAACGCGCGAATCTCAAGCAAAACAAAGTCGTAGCACGTTTTTGACGTAGCACGTAGCAATAAACGCCATACGCACACACATGGGTTAGCCTAGATTCGGTTCTGTCAAAGTTACGAAGAGGAAGGAGTAGAGACAAATTAGTATTGACCATTTAAAAAAAACTTGTTTCGCTTTCAAGGCGACGATCTAGGGCGGAGTGGGCTACAGGCTTTTAAAGTCAACTTTTAAGGAAAGTAGACCTAGGCCGTGAGATGCCGGCAGTAGAATGACGCCTCTCGTCTCTCGTGGATGCAGCAAGTCTGTACTAAGGGATAGCTTCGGGAAGTTGGGCAGTAGCGTCTTGCCGTGCGTAAAGGCCTTACGAGTCCAATGATTCAATCTATACTAATATTATATAGAGGTTATGTTTTAATGGAGGTAATACTCGGAGTAGATACTTTAACCAAGCATTTTACTATACATAGGTAGGTAATCTATATATACGTAACATAAAGGTAATCTCACACATACCTACATGTACTAGGCATACATGTCATATATGTACATAGGCATATATGTAGGCATAATGTACATAGGCATTTTACTCGTTTATTATCGTCTTTTTATGCGGTTTCAAAACTAATATCTAATACATAACAGCCACATTGGCATAGAAATAGTCCTTAGTAACTGTATCCTAATCTGCAGATGTGCACGCGCAATGACTGTTATCGTAGTGTGCGTTAAGGGCCTTACAGGTACATGATTAAATTCAACGATAAAGTAGCGTTAGTTTTACATAAGGATGTCGCGATATGGTTGCCGCTTATTTTCAAGTCGGTGACCTAGTTATGATATTTATAACCTTAAATTGTGACTGAGGATAGAGCTGTATGGCCTCTTGTATATAAATAAGATAATTCTTTAATTTTCCGTTCCGTTTTTTTTTCCTTTTGAGGCACGGAACCCTTATAGGATCATCCGTCTATAGTTATCCGTCTGTCTGTCTGTTTGATTGAAATTAAAACCATATACTCATATCTACAGCCTCTTAAAGCTGTGAAAAAATCAATAATCTTAGTTAACTTGAAAAATAGATACGGCCGTTTATGCCGCAAAAAACGCATGTTTCGAAATTTCTCAAAGGAATCAAAGTTCATAGAGTTACCTACTTTCCGTAGACCTAGAAGTGTTAAATTTAGCAAGGTATATCGTCTTATACTGTACTTAGATACAAAGAAAAATCCAAAAACTATACATTTGAAATAGAATCATAAAAAAAATCGTCCTTAAAAAAATCAATCGTCAAGGTTAAGCGATTAAGCGACCCTACGCGCGATCATAAATTGGATGGGTGACCGAATCAGTTTGTGTACGTATATACATTTTTTTACTAACATTTATTATGTTCCTACATACCTACCCTATAATTGAGACTGAGGTAAGATACCTACTATTTATGTAGGTATAATGATCTGCATTATTATCATTTCAGCCGTAAAACTTAGTTTCTGTAATCTGTGGTAAAACGTCCACTACTGAATACAAGCCTCCATCATGGATCTACATGAGGGGTAGTTGCCATACTCACCACGCTTGGCAGGCGGGTTGGCGAGTGCAGTACGGGATGTTGATACATGGAAAGACGCTGCTGCCCATCTTCCGGAGGTATCCCTTAGCAGGCTCTTACTGCATCCAGCACGAGCAGGAGAGGAGGGTTAACATTCTACAGCCGGCACCCCACGGCCAATTATTATCACGGCATCATTATTCCTACATAAAAAGTACGTATATTAGTAGGTAAGTATATATTTACTTTTTATGTACGTAGGTATAATTATTTGCGTAATTACTATGTTTACAATTTCTCATTACTTTTGTATCAACATGTATTTACATATATCAGAACTCCTTTTGTTTTCTACACATATCCAGCTCACGTAATCAGCTTTTCCTATCCTCAAAGGTTTGCTGGAAAAAAACTCTTATTAGGGTTAAGATCACCTTTGTACCTACATGTCATTTATTTAGGCTTTTGTCTGTGTATTTACAATGTGTACAATAAAGAATTAAGAATACCTACGGAACCCTCGGTGGGCGAGCCCAGCTCGCACTTGTCCGGATTTGTTTAACAAAAAACTACTTCAATTAAATAATAAATGTGGCAAAATTGCTATATGTGCTCGGTGGATAAACTGACTACGCGGTGACTAAATTTCCTATATAAAAAATAAATAAATAAATAAAATAAATAAATAATGCTGGACAAATCACACAGCATCATCTAGCCCCAAGCTAAGCAGAGCTTGTGTTATGGGTACTAGATGACTGATATACTTAATACATTATACTACATAGATAGATATTTTTATTATATATAGAAAAACACCCAGAACACCCTGAACAAATATCTGCAGATCGTACAGACATTTGTCCCGAGGCGGGAATCGAACCCGCAACCCCTTGCGTCGCAGGCGGACCTTCGCCCGCTGCGCCACAGAGCTCGTCAATTAATAACAATAGAGCAAAAAACTACATGGAACAGTCCGTTTACAGAATAAAAAACACATTTAAATTGAATAAAGCACAACTGAATTTGATCGCTTCAGGTTTTTTTGCTCTTTCGTTCATTGTTACAATATTTGTTTTAATTACGCTTAATTAATTGGCAAACTACAATCTTATCTAAGTTCTACCTTCGGCTTTAAACTGGCATTGGAACACTATCTGCCCAATAGCATTGACACGATGTCAACACATAAACAAATTGTAAACTGGCAACATTACCTACAGAAATATAGGCCAAGGTAGCTTAGATTTTAGATGTAAAAAACACATTATGATTAGATCTTCAGTTGTAAAAATGCTTGTTTTATCGCAGTCCCTGGGCACACCTGGATGCGAAATGCACAGGTCAGAGGAGGCTAGCAAAAACTTAGGGAGGCCTATACCAGCAGTGGGTGATTCCGGGCTAAGAAGTAAGATCTTCAGACATTATATTGAAGGTAAGTCACATGTACCTACTTACCTTCAATATAATGCCGTGGGGCGCCGGCAGTAGAATGTTACCCCTCCTCTCATGCCCGTGGATGCAGTAAGAGCCTGCTAAGGGATACCTCCTTAAGCCTATAAGGAGGCTATAAGGGAAGATGGGCAGCAGCGTCTCTCCGTGTATCAAAATCCCGTACTGCGCTCGCCAACCCGCCTGCCAAGCGTGGTGAGTATGGCAACTACCCCTCATGGAGATCCATGATGTAGGCCTGTTCAGTAGTGGACTTTTTACGGCTGGAATGATGTAGTACATGTATGACGACTGACAATTGACGTCATACTGGAGGTTGTAGATTACAATCAAAGTATGTTGTAAAAGTATTAATTCCTTTAGGATGATATTGTCTAGTAAAGTATGTTAGCTGTAAGTTAAAATGTAATGTTTTTCTTTTATTGGGCGACCTTTATTCATAAATCGAAGGTATACGAGAAATATAAGGTACAATTAAATATACTTTCGATTTATGAATAAAGGTCGCCCAATAAACGAAAAACATGACATTTTAACTTAAATGGACAGCGATTGAAATCAACTCTCCAAAAACTCTACCAAACAACTTTACTCTACCAAAAAACTTTATTGTAATTTTTGTATATTTTGTATGTGTCGACATGCATACACTTCAAAGTATACTTATTAAATTCTCTTTTCATGTCCCATTTACAGTAATAATTAGTAACATTTCAAAAGCCACCGAGTCGGTAGAGTTCTCATAATGACCACTTGGAGTTACATGTTCTTTGGTTCCTTAAAAAGCAAGACCTTAGCATCTATTGTAGGAGATTTATAGAGCATCAGCAACTGGTATTCAAGCTTTATTAGACGCTGCAGTGTCTGGGACTTTGTAAGATGGATTAAGCTTGCAAAGCACCTACATCATCATCATCATCATCATTCCAGCCGTAAAACGTCCACTACTGAACACAGGCCTCCCTCATGGATCTCCATGAGGGGTAGTTGCCATACTCACCACGCTTGGCAGACGGGTTGGCGAGCGCAGTTTGCGATGTTGAAACATGGAAAGACGCTGCTGCCCATCTTCCGGAGGTATCCCTGAGCAGGCTCTTACTGCATCCACGGGCATGAGAGGAGGGGTAACATTCTACTGCCGGCACCCCACGGCAAAGCACCTACAGCATCCTCTCAATTAAGTCAGCTTTCAGGCAGAGGATAGAACAGGTGACATCTAAAGCTAATTAAGCCGCGGGTTTTCTCACGATGTTTTCCTTTACCGTTAAAGCACGTGTTAAATGTGCACATACATTTTACATGAAAGAAAAATTAATTAGTGCACGGCCGGTATCGAACCCACCACCTTCGGATTGAAAGTCGGGGGTACATACCACTCGGCCAACACGGCTTTGGTTACCTTACCTTCTTCCAAAATTAAATGTGAATATAAAATATCAAAATATAAGTTAAAAACAAAAGACAAGCGCACAGGGAAAAAATAAGGATAAGTTATGCAACGCCAACAATCTATTCAATAAATAACATAATATGTACTTTCCACAATGCAATAGATATTGTCAAAAGGAAAAATCACAAGTCCACTAATTATGTTTTATAAGAATTTCCTGCTTACTCACATTCTATACCGTACCCTCCGAAATTAGGGTTCATATTACATTTCGTTATTTTGTAGCGCAGTTACGCCCTTCTACGTGCTACGAAGCTCCGCTACCAGTAATTTGCCGCAGACAATTTCTGTAGGTGTCATGCAGTAGCCGCATGAATTTGGGTCAAGCTAAAATTTGCATTAGAATGTCCGCCTCGATCAGTTTCGTTATTGGCCACCTCTTAATTTTCAACTTGAATTTTAATAACACATTGCGAAAATATTTTTTACCTACAAAACAACTTAATACGGCCCTTATGCCATGTTGAGGTAATACATAGGTATTGTGTAGAGTTGGAATCGATTTAATAAGGATATGATTGTAACAAAATTAATAAATAATATAATTATAATAATAATCATCTAGTACCCATAACACAAGCTCTGCTTAGCTTGGGGCTAGGTGATGCTGTGTGAATTGTCCAGCATTATTTATTATTATTAATTGATTTAAAAAATGTTTTATGTTGTAGATTTCAAATTAGCTAGTTTATTTTTGGTTTATACTTCAAATTATTAATTTTAGATATTCTAGACTTGTTAGTTGAGTTGTTTTTTATTTGTGCGCACGTTGTGGCCGCCTCTAATGGGGGGAACACTAGCCCTAAGTACCTATTGTTTTATTTAAACCTCATTAATGTCAAAAATCTCTTGTTGGTAGCCCAAATAAATAAATAAATAATAAATAAACAATTCTCTTCTTCATCTCTTCCAGCCGTAGGACGTCCACTACTGGACAAAGGCCTCATTAATCGTCAAGTACTGATAATAAGGGTATTTTGCCGTACTCACCACGCTTGGCAGGCGGGTTGGCGAGTGCAGTACGTGATGTTGATACACGGAAAGACGCTGCTGCCTATCTTCTTGAGGTATAACTTGGCAGATTCTTACTGCATCCACGTGCAAGCGAGGATCCCTCCTCTCTTGCCCATGGATGCAGCATTCTACACCACACTTGATATAATCATGTACATATCAGTTACCTAATAAATATATTTGTTCCTAAAATAGCAGATCTGTCACCTAAATTGAATCACCAAGTATAATTTGGTTTTGGCTCTTCGCCGCCCGCTGCCGCGGCATGCTCGCTGTGCTCGCTTGGCTCGCGCGTTATTATTGCAACACAACCAGAACGTAACCTAGTTTTTTTTGTGATGAGTTATCTAGCTTTGATGGGTGATTCTCAATCAGTAATTTTTCGTTTATATAAAACCTTAAATAAGCACTTAATATCATTATATTTAGGTATCTGATCTACTATTCTAAGAAAAAAATATGTAGTATAAATAGGGTATTCCATATCAGTGACAAATGTAAACTTGGGTGACTGAAAATATAGTTTCCCTGTTTTATTGGTTTTGCGACAATTAGCACTAAACGTCACTAAGCAATTACCTTATGAATTTTTGTTCAATTAACTAGTGAATCATCGTAGTTTGCTTGAACAACATACTGCTTTATGCAAGTACTTTATTAAGTAAGTAACTACCTACTTCTACACAAGTACACGGTAGGTACCTTTTTAAAGTTTTCTGGCTGAAACCAACCTTGACGTCTATCTTCTAATATTACAATTCGTTATTTTTAATATTAGAAGCTAGACTACATTCATCATCATCATCATCATTTCAGCCGTAAGACGTCCACTACTGAACACAGGCCTCCCTCATGGATCTCCATGAGGGGTAGTTGCCATACTCACCACGCTTGGCAGGCGGGTTGGCGAGCGCAGTACGGGATGTTGATACACGGAAAGACGCTGCTGCCCATCTTCCGGAGGTATCCCTTAGCAGGCTCTTACTGCTTCCACGGGCATGAAAGGAGGGGTAATATTCTACTGCCGGTACCCCACGGCCATTTATCTACTACATTATTGATGAAGTATCGTAAACCTTTTATATTCGCTACTATTCCACTGCCAGGCTAACTCTACGTTTTCTCTTTCCAGTTCTCGCAAACTAACGTATCAAGCCATGACGGTGATGATTAATCATTTTAAGAAAAAATCTAATGTATCTCTGAAGTACTCCTCGAGGTATTTTGTCTGAATAAATAAAATAATTAGCGGGTCCACCTTGCGAGTATTTCCGTATCACCTTCGCCTTTACACGGGTTGTTTGTGCATGCGGATCGGAAGAGGTCGCCACTCAGCCGACACGTGTAACTCGGCGCTTGCGCAACAGACCTTGCGATCGCGAATAATGTGGTACGCTGTGTGTGCGGCTGTAGTGTGGATATACGGTATATCCACACTACAGCCGCAACGCAAGATCACACACATTATTATTTATTTAATATTTATTATTATTATTTAATCTATGTTTTTTTATTTAAATATATTTATTTAATTTATACTATTACTTCGGGGTTTTCCTATAAAAAATACAAATATCATCACCTCATCCTGTCGTAGGGTGCCAGCAGTATGATGATAATAACTGGACTGAAAATGTTCGGTTGTATCTGCCCGGTTTAGCTTTTGTCATAAATGTTTTTAAATTAGCTTAAATGAACCCTTAATACTGGACTGAAAAAGTTCCAAGAAGTTAAATGTGGTGGATTTACCCGGAAATCTTACATTTGATGAATTGGGTTGATATGTTTTTTACCACAGGTTTACAGAGTTCAAAAGAAAAGATGGTTAGTCGCGTTGTATTAATACGAAAAACCAAGGCAATATAATTTAATTTATTAATTTAACCATAGGATCCTAAGAACACTTAGTTACGTCGAAACGTCTAAACATTCACAATCTGAAGACATCGTTTCAACATATTAAGTTATGTATGTTTAAATTATGTCAAACAGTACGTTACGTAGGTAAGTACTTTATTTGATACTCATAATATACATAAGGTTTGACAAAGAATACATCATCCGCCATCTTGCATGTTGAAAGTTTTAAGTATAATATTGCCGGGCTAACCATGTAGATATACATATGTACATATATACCTTGGTATCCCAAATTTTAACATTATACAATCGAAAAATGGTTGCAGATTTTGTAGCGGGCTATTGTCCTACATTCGAACATTGCAAGTTAAGGCCGTGGGGGCGATAAATAGGCTCATAGCGAATCGTAGGGCCTCGTCAACTGAAGGTCGTTACCTTCTGCGGCCGTCGCTGGCATTGACTACGGCCCTTATGCAAATCGTCTTGCACGTGCTTGGCCTTGCTAGAAGATCTACTTAGGGCTCCTTAATTTGTTGTTATGCCGCAAAAGTAGGTAACATAAACACTCCTTGGACCTTCGATCTTAAAAAGTGGGGTTATAACGATGACGCTAACTGTACGTTGTACTATGGGCCGCATAAGTGCATTAATAGTTAGTAATTACTGGTTGATGTAGCCATGTATACTGTATTAAGTAATATTACTAAAGTACGAGTATTCATATTTTGCGCTTATTTGTCATCTTGTTCTCGCTCGGTCGTTAATGCATTTCAGCCAAGACATTTATTTCTAAACTGGCGAACTATCGAGGTGGACTTTGGGCAGAGACTGGATCTAAAAAAAATAAAAAATAAAATAAAAGTTAAAAAAAATAAAAAAATAAATAAAAAAGCCTTTATTCTAATGCATTATTTTTTAATTTACAACTTAATTAACATAATTATCTTTTTACTTTAATATTACGAACTTACTAATTACTAATTCTATTTTATAATTACTATCCGATTCTGCAATAGTCGCCTCAGCGGCGTAGGCCTCCTCAAACTTTTTCCATTTCTCCCTGTCCCAAGCCGTAGTCATCCATCCTGGTCCACATCGTTTCGTAAAAATATCCCTCCATCTTCTTTTCGGTCTGTCTATTTTACGCTTCTTTTGTAGAGGTATCCATTCGGTTGTCCGTTTCGTCCATCTAGTATTTTCGACTCGGCAGATATGCCCACTCCAGTTCCATTTTAGTTGTCTGATTCTTTTCTTTAGATCGGCCACCTTTGTGCCTTTTCTTAGGTAAGACAGTCAGATAACATAAATAATAGAATTGATTTTATCTGACAATCTTACTCCGAGCATACTTCGTTCCATTTTACGTTGACATATTGCTAGCTTTTCTTCCTTGCCGCAATGACCAGGTCTGGCAGCCATATGTCAAACATGGAAGGATCGCAACATCAAATAGTTTCTTCTTTATATCCATTTTAATTTCTTTATTTTTAAAAATTTCTTTAAAGCTCCAGTACATCTTCCATGCTAGAGCAATACGCCGCTGTATGTCTTTCTCTGTAGAGCTTTCAAATTAAACTAATTGTCCAAGATTGATGTCCTTCATATCCTATATTGTTCACATACTCTATATTGTTGCCTAAAATAGCTGTCTGTAGCTATCTGTGGCTTCCATTAGTTATAACTTTAGTTTTTGATGCATGTAGCGATAATCCTACCTTACCACTTTCCAACGCCAGCTCTGTGACCATAAGTTCGAGCTCCTCTGCGTCTTTAGCGAATACCACGATGTCATCGGCAAACCGCATGTAACTGAGTAGTTTTCCATCAATATTGACTCCCTTGGCCTCCCAACCAAGTCGTTGGAAGACTGATTCGAGCCCTGCTGTGAAAATCACCATTACGACTTCCTCACGCCTACTAAAGAATAATGTACAAAAAAACTAATATTTTCAACATAGAGAAACTTTATATTTATATTACATGCATTTTAGTAAAAAAAAATAACATCGAATTCCATTCAATCTAATATTAAATTACAAATAAAGGAAAATAAATATAATCTCAGAAACAAAATAAAATTACAATTACTTAATACACGCACAAATTATACTAAAAAAACCATACTATTAGAAGGTGCTCAGCTATTTAATAATTTGCCAAACAATATAAAATAATGTCTTAATATAAACACCTATAAAAAAATAAACGTAAAGCATATGTTCCCACAATGTAATCTAAACAAATGTAAACTAAAAAAAAAGATAAGAGTACAAAGATTAAAGTGTAACAAGCAACCATAAATTTCAATTTTTTTTTCTTTTAGCGATTATAGTCATCAGCAATTGGTATCTTTTGTCGCGCTTGCATCTGTTGTGTTACAAGATATACCTATGTAGGAATTTTAGCATTCTATAAGATTCATTTGTTTGGTTCATATTTTTAAGTTATAATTAAAATATAGTTACTAATTAAAAACGATTATACATAACACCAGGCACCAGAGGTTTTGTAAAGAATAGTTTTAAAACTTAGATTAAGTAATTTCATGTATCTCATTTTATGTGAAACATTTGTGTTCTTATGAGAATAAAGTTCTTTAAACCTAAAATTTTCGGCGAAAGTGGGTCTCCTTGTCGTACGCCCTTCTGTATTGGGAACTCTACCTCTATACCTTCTCGCTCTAGCCTTACCCGACTCTGGCATTTCGTATAAATGCTTTGTATCAAGTGGATGTACTTTGAATGTTTACCTTGCTGGCCGAGTGTGGTCCATATAGCATTGTGATATAAGGAGTCAAAGGCTATTGTATAGTCGACGAAGCATAAGTACAGGGTTATATTCGTTCTATATTCGTTTGCGATTTCAATAATCTGTGTGGCTACCTATATAAGGTTAATATAAGGTTAAGCGATGCTTCACACTGGGACAGCTTCTATCCCTTTACCAAGCTCAAGTCCGGTCTGGTATGGAGTATTACTGCCATGTCTGGGATGGCTCAGCCAGCTGGCTGCCCTAGACTCGATTGAACGCAGAGCCTTCAGAGTCATCTATGAGCAGTATCTTGCGGAGACTAAGATCCAAAGTCTTGACTACCGCCGCAAGGTCGCTTGCCTCGCGATCTTTTACAGGATACATTTTGGAGAGTGTTCTCAGGAACTACACGACCTGATACCACCATCGCTATTCTACTCCAGGATAAGCAGACGAACAGCGCAATACCGTCCTTATCTAGTGGACATTCCACCCACTCGTACTAAGCGGTTCTCCTCTACCTTCATCATCCGCACCGCTAATGTCTAGAACTCGCTGCCGGCTTCTGTTTTCCCGAAAACTACAACCTGGGTCTCTTCTAGTCAAGAGTGAATAGGTGTCTTCTAGACCTTTGTGATCCATCATTGGGCACATCTTCGCTTACCATCAGGTGAGATTGCGGTCAAACAAAGGTCTATCTGCAATAAAAAAAATATGATACATTATTGAGTCTTTTACGAAAGCCTGCTTGTTCTCGGGGCTGCTGTTCATCTAAGGTTTTAGACATCCGATGTAGTATTATTATTTTAGAAAAGATTTAATACATGTTGGTCATTAAACTAAATGGTTTATAGTTAGCCAAGTCAGAGCGATCTCCTTTTTTTTGTATAAGGCTTATTGTTGATTTCGACCATTGTTCAGGGGTGTTTTATTGTTCTAAAATATTGTTGAACAGCAACTGTAAAGGTTTTAAAAGATGTACACAGGGAGATTTGAGCATTTCATTAATTATGTTATCATATCCAGGAGTTTTATCATTTTTTTGTGTCTTAATAGCATGCTCTATTTCTGGTACTAGGATAATAATAATCTGATAATAGGATATTGGGCAATTTTATATCGGTGGGACTAGTTAATTTGTCTGTTACAATGATGTTCTTCCAATTTCGTGTTGCAAGAGTAAAGTTCTTTATAAAAGCGACTTGCTTCGCTTATTAGGTATAGCAGGTAGTTTCCTTATGAATCTACTTTGGCTATTTTTTATTGCCGTCGCCCAATCTGATTTCTCCCTAAGTATTTTGTACGCCTTTTGTAGAGCTCTGTTTTGCTGATACAATTTTCAAAGGTTTTTTTCTCTTGTTTTTAATTTCTTGCCTTGTGTTCTTATTCATTTCTTTGCTTATCTTCGTTATTTCTGATTGTATGTATGTCCTTCATTATTTGTATAATTGTATTCTTTCAGAAAATAACTGACATGTTTCATTATTAATATAATTATATTTATTTTAGATTTTTTGTGGGAGTTCTTTTGAAAATAGTATTAGTTCCTTTTCTAGATTATTGTATTGGTCTTGTACATTAACTGAATCATTAGAGACTTCTTGGATCTTCTCTCCCAGTATTCTGCGTCCTCTCCTGTTACTTGGGGTAGATTTTTAATGTAGTTTGTTCTTAGTTTGATGTGTTTTCTATTCTTGCTGGTTTGTACTGTTATTTTGCATCGGAGGTTTGTTCTTAGTTTGATGTGTTTTCTATTCTTGCTGGTTTGTACTGTTATTTTGCATCGTATCATTTCTATGGTCAGATGTAAAGTTTAGATTATTGATAATGTTAATTTTTTGAATATGGGACGATCGCTTTGTTAGCATAATAAACAATCTCATTTAGATTTTTTCCATTTGGGTGACGTCCATTTTTTATTATTTCGGAACTTGAACATACTATTTACGATTTTAAATTGATTTTCAAGTGCAACCTGTACATCCATAGTTTCTGACCGTTTTTGCTTCTTTCCCTGTGTGCAAAATTTCCAAAGACATTTTCTTCTCCCCATTGCATTATTCCGATTCTTCCATTATAGTCTCCCATAACCATGATGTTTTTATAGGGCAAAGAGTCAATCGCATTTTCCAAGGATTTGTAGATTGACTCAATTTCTTCTATTGGATATGTTTCTGTAGGGGCGTATATTTGTACAAAAGACCAGACAGAGTTATCTGATGTTTGTATTTCTAATGTTGCCACCCAATGAGAAAAAGCTGTCAAGCTTAATATACATTTTTTGAAGTTTTTTTTCTTTACTAGGAATCCCACTTAATTCCTTCCGTTGGTTGCGTAGGTGTGGTAGAGTATAAAATCTCTACGTGTTTCACACAATCCTAATATATCCCACTTAATAGTTTGTAATGCTTGGGTTAGCTCAATCAGCCTAGACTCTGATGATAAAGTTCTTACATGAATGCTGGAAATATATAGCTGTTGTGTATGTATGTTCATGTTGTTTTCAAATATTATGTTCGATGTTACCTCTTTTCTGTTCAGGCGTGTTGATTTGACTCTACCACGGTGATCGGCCGGCTTGGTAGAGGTTGAGGGGCTCTACTAATGCGTTTTTTGAATAAAAGTTATTGTATGTACTGGGTTGTTGAGAGGTCGCGTTGTAGCCGCGAAGATAGTTTTGTTTACTAGCAGTTTTGTTCATCTTGGAGATCGGCCTTATTTCATTACAGCCTGGCTGAGTTAAGTTTTCAGGTGACTGTGACATCTGCCTCTTGGTTGCGCAGAATTCCTCTCTCTGTCTCATAGTTATTCAGTTCGACAATTCTATCGTAGCGAAGGACTACATTTTTTCCTGCTTCGCGTTCGCGTTTTACCTCCTTTTTTTGCGTTTCTCTAAAACTTTGATAGGAAAGTCTTTTTTAAGGTAAAGTTCAGAACCAACTAATAAACTCTGCTTTTTGAATACATCAATTTTTCTTCCCATTGTAGTAAATGTTATTATTATTGGTCTTATCTTATCTGATTTTTTGCCTAGTCTTCGAACATTTTCTATGTTTTCCCGACTACAACTAATTTTCATCTTTTTATTCAAAATTTCTAGTACTAAACATTGTGCTTAACTCTAACTTTAAGTTAGCTTAAAGTTAACGTTAAACTGCAAGTCCATTTTTTCATTCAAACGATTATTAAAAAAATATAATTTGCGCTTGTATGCAACCACGGAAGACCAGCGTGATTGTGGGGCGTTTTATTGTGCCACACCATTTGCTGGTGTGTGAGTGGTGGCCATTTTTGTTACCATATTTTAAGGTGTCTACTAATTGTTTCTGAGTTTTTTGTTTGATTTCATGTACCTACAAATTGTTTGTACTTTATGCTTGGTAACAAAATAAACTTGTTTTTATCTATCTTTAGTTATTATTTCTGCATAAATTAACTTCTACAGACTGCAAGTGCATAATAATTGTATTATTAGATCTGGGAATGTGTGGGCCCTGTCTATTGGTCTTTTCTCTCCACTTAGATCTTCAACGTGTTGTCTTGGAAAACATGCAGTAAAACATCACCTTTGATCACATCTGTCCTTTCTTTTTTGCCATAGACGTACTCACCGCCGCTAACCCGGAGGTGACGTCAACCCGTCCCACATTAGCACACCTATACTAACCGGTCCCGCCGGCGGGGCCGAAGAATACACTCTTCCGTCTTTAGGTGCAGTTTTGCACCTGGACGTTAACCATCGTTACATATAAAAATCTGGCAACAGTCCAAACTGTGATTCGTACCTAAGTGGTGCAAAAACTAGTAGCCCCATCATAACTTTTGCGGCTAGGCGCCCACTGCGCTCGCCATAGTCCGGTAACGTTGTCATGGCTATCTGCGGTCAACAACATTTAAAGTCAATTTGAAAATAAATAACTTTTTAGGTTTTCTCTTCGTTTGGACCCAGGCATGTTTAACGTGGTCATTTTCTGTCCAAGTAATTTATTTCCTTATGTTTTTGGCGTACAATTTATCATAGGTAGCTTAATAAACATGTACCTACTTACTAAATTACTTTGTCATCTAGCTTGTCTTATATAAGTACCTATAACAGGTATGTAATTATAATTTATCTAAGTACAAAATTTCATTGAAGTGCCCAATTGAGACTATGTTTGGAACTATACATTTTATAAAACATCTTCACTTACAACAACGTGGTTCATCATCATCATCATCTCAGCCGTAGGATGTCTACTGCTGGACATAGGCCTCCCTCATGGTTCTTCAGGAACTCACGAAGGATGGTTGACATACTCACCACGTGGCAGGCGGATTAGTAAACGCAGTGTGGGATGTTGATACACAGAAAGACGCTGCTGTCCATCTGCTGGAGGTAGCTCTTGGTAGATTCTTACTGCATCCCCACGGTGTAGGCACAACGTGGTTGCAATAAATGATTGACTTGAGTAAAATATTAACAAATATTTTTAGCGTACAACGAGCGCAAATTACCAGAGTCAAACTAGTATTAGATGGTTCAAGGCGAGCCCTTAGGGCAGCGGCCGCGTCACGCGCCAACATTGACCCAGATCGGCGTGTGCGCTGTACGCTCACACAAGAAAGCCCTTCGCACAACGCGTGTCACGTAGGCACAACTGAAATAGTGATATTGATTAGATACGTAATGTGAACAAATCTTATACTATAAGGAGAAAGTTTGAAGATGCTTTTAGCCTTCTTATTTAAAGCAAATTTTGTGTTATGGAAAAAGGAAAGTTAATAACTGTACAAGGATAATTAGTTAAATCTTTCTGTCTATGATTTCCTGAGCTGGCAACATTGTGCGAGACAGACTCGTTGGCGATTTCTCGAAGTTCAAAATGGAGCTATGGACGCAACCAGTGTTTAATAACTCTGAACGCAAGGAACACGTCCCAACCGGAGTGAAAAAAGCCGACAACAGATAGAACACGTCGCTGCAGATTTGAACATTCCAACGAGCGATTTGGCGGGCGTTCCAAAGCGGTATCCAGCGTTATTCAACCTCTTGCACTGCGTACTGGACGGTTCGCTAACGTTATACCCGTAAAATAAAACTCAAAAAGGACTCGAGCACCGAGGAACGCACGGAACGTGCTATCACACAATATAATATAATGATAGAGGCGGTTTATATTTGTTGGAAAACCTTGACAGCGCCATCTCTTGTCTGATAGCGGAACTTATGTACATTTTTTACACTTTCGATGATTTCTAAAAAACTATACAAATAAGAGAATTCATTATAATTTTCCTGTAATCTTTACATAAACTTCTTTTAGCTATAAAAGTTTCAGGAGTTATCTCCGCAAAGTTCGGAAAGTAAGGGGGGAACGGTTTTTTTTTGTAAATAAGTCGAAAACTATAGGAACGCTTTAAAGGACAACTAAAAACTGTTCATAAATTTTTAAATGAAGCCCTTTCAATGACACCCCACATGAGCTAGTAACTTCACTTAAAATTATTGAGATCCCTTTTTATACCATTTCAAATTTCAAGTCGATAGCATGGGTAGCTCTCAAGATAACTATTTGTGACAGACAGACAAAGTCACACCTTATTATTACCTTAAAAACAGCCAAATATAAATCTTAGAATGAAAGAAAGCAAACAATAAGTTCTAAGTGAGAATGAGAGACATTTTTGCCTACACTCTTAATGTGGAAAATTGTGGAATAAGGGCATGCCTGTAGCACTTTAGCATGCGAGTGGACAGTATCAGCGCCACAGTTGTTTGTGCCTGCGCTGGCGCATATCTCAAGGCCCTACGCCGCAAATAATTCTGCTATTGTGAAACCATCTTATCAACAGACGACGGACCTTGGCTAGATCACACGAATTACGGTCATGTTGACGATTTCACGATTAACTATTAAAAAATCCGCCTATCGAGACATTATTTACATATAAGTAATATTAATTTTTTTGAATAAAATTATACCTTGCCTTAGCTTACAATATTGAATGCTATCTGACAAATAAAAAAACAATTAAATAACTACTTAATCAAATTATATACCTACATTATTATTTGAAAAACTAAATCATGTAGGTACTAATATGTTTTTCCCGATAAATACAAATCCATATGAATACCTAGGTGTACCTCTTTTATACAAGGTGTCCCAAGAAATAGTGATATAATAAAGCTGGGAGGTAGAGGACTTTGGGGGCTATCCGAATCACCCCTATGTATAAGTCCCCACTTTGAGGAGTGGCTGGAGCGGCAACACGGCGTACTCACCTTCCGCATGACGCAGGTCCTCACCGGACACGGCAAGTTCAGGAGGTTCCTGCATCAGATTCAGGCGGAAGAATCGCCCGGGTGTCACCATTGTGATGATCGCCCGGAGGACACGGTGGAGCATACGGTGGGGGTGTGCCCCGCTTGGGCGGAGCACCGTCGTGTCCTCGTGGAGGCGATCGGTGGCAGTGACCTCTCGCGCCGGGCCCTGGTTCAGGCAATGGTCCGGAGCGAGGAGGAGTGGCAGGCGGTCACCTCCTTCTGCGAAGCAGTAATGCTAGCGAAGGATGAGGCCGCTCGCGTGAGGGAACGGACGTCCTCACGCCCCAGCCGCCGAGATTCCGACCCGGCTACCAGCCACGATAGACGCGGGCTTGCGGACGCCGAACTTGAATGGGTAGTAGTAGTAGGGGTAGGGCGAGAATGGGTAGCCGTCCGTCTGTCTGGTAATCGACCAGACCCAGCCCAGTCGTCAACAGCGCGTAGTGATCCACGCGCTCCTTAAAGAGACATCAACAAACCGTAGGGGCCCAGCAAGGCCGATGTCCGCAAGTTAGGACCGCGGGGAATTTCTGAAAAGGAAACCCGTAGTCCTAGAACGCAAGGGGCAACTGAAGGACACAGATGTGGTTTTAGTCAGTAAAAGTCTGACACGCCCACCCGCTCCGCCCAGAGCGGGAGATGTCATTGGATGATTTCCACACCTAAAAAAAACCCCATGTATTCCGTGATTTTTCGTATTTTCGGAGTTACCTATGATATTTTTCTATTTTGTTTACCTAACGCCGAGTACGAAAAGATTTTTATTTATGGTGACATGATTTATTGTGATACATGCTTGTTTTTTTTCAGCTAAGCTAGATAGGCCAATCCGGTATGGTAACATTTACTATCTTTAGATCTTTGAAGAGTCGAAAAACAATTTAAATGACAAAAAAATAAGACCGTGTATTTTTACAAGTTTAAGCATCTTTTAAAAAAATATTGCGTTCATATAAAAAAAACTACCATCTGGAATCACCCCCGTGCATGTTGTTAGGTATTATTATGTTATTGTATGTATCCGAATCGGATAGCCCTTAAGTTTCTCTACTTCCCAGCTTTATTATATCACTATTTATTGACAAACCTTGTCTGGTAATTTGTCATATATATCGATAAAGTCGTAATGGATAGGCCATTCGAAATAACATTTAATATACTTATACACAAATATTTATAGTTCAATCAGAATTAACATCGGCATCACGAGCGTCATATTTTTGTATCTAGTCTTCACCACTTCTTCTTGGAAAGTACGGGTAAATGTCGATCCTAAGATTTTCACCCTTATTTCAACTTCGGAAGCGACTACTTCCGCGTCTAGTGGTGGTGCCGTTTATGGCATTCACTCCGACATGTCTTACGAGGAGTCCGATGAGCTGAGCAGCTCACGGGGCAGTGTTCTCCAGCAGGACAAAAAAACATCTAGAAGAATCGAAACAAATATCTCCCTTGTGATTTCGATGTTGATTCATTAATATGCTTATTTATCCGACTGCACGGTCAATTAAATAACAACGTAGGTGCCATTTTTTGTCTCTTATTTTGCTTATTTTGACAGAGACCTACCTAAGTAAGTTGATTTTTCCTTAAAAGTAACGATTTCGTAAGCACAACCTTCAATTTATTAAGCTATATACCTATTTAGGTAGGTATTTACATGCTTACTGCATGTTAAGTAGTTAAGGTCATCTACCTATATTGAAGGTAAACCCTTTGTAGATACTACGAGTATATTGTGTAGGTACTAAATTGTAACGAATCGTAATCATTTTAAATACTTCCTTTCCTATATTAACATAGCCAAGTGGAAGGAAGTGAAATCCTTTGTCCAAGAGTGTGGCTAACATTAAAAAAAAGGTGTTTGTCACCACATATGTTACAATCTGGAGAGCTATCAGAATTTTCTAGGACGTAAGAAAGCAAAGAGGTCATCATAGTGATGGTTAGGTACATACTTAGCCTTATTGGCATTATCATTATCAAATATATATTGCTCAGCCTGGATGCGGCTCATTCCAGAAACCCCCTGCAGCAATCCCCTGCGAAGTGGATTCTTGGACTTTTTGTCCAACATCTTATTGCGGTTCTCAAAGGGGATTGCTGTACAAAAGTTCCAGCAATCATCAAAGGGGATTGCTGTACAAAATATCCAGCAATCCCCTTAAGCATATAAAGGGTGTTTTTTTAGAGGTTAAGTTTTTAAATTACCAATTCTTTTTGTAGCGACTGTGAATTTAACAGTTAATAGTTGATTTTTGTCCGTTTCCGGCTGTCATAGTGCTAACATCTCTCTGTACCGAGCTCCTACTAAAAGTGAAACAAAACCGCTAAAGCCGGGTCCGCAGCGCCGTGTTTTCGTGTTTTCTAACATCATAACATGTTTACAAAACAGAATAGGGGCGTGGCTTAACAGTTTTGTTAGCAAAAACACAAAAACATGTTTGCCGAGACAAATGGATAACATCACCCGCGTTCGCCTGCGGGGAGGGGAAGCGTTGCATTTTATGTTCGCGCTCATTGAAGCAAGACGTCATTCGTTCGTTCACTCGTTGAGGTTATGTTTTGAATAATTAATAATAATTCTCTATATCTGGTGAAATTAATGATACCTCTTCAAAATCACTTTCCGAAAATCTAAAAAAATGTTTTTATTCCGAATCTATCATCGATTTTCAGTTCTTGATAAATATTGAAGGAACGAGGTAGCTGGTAGGGTCGGACCCGGAATCTATTTCGGTTACGTCTTTGTAGAACTAAATCCACTATAGCTATTACAGCTTCTACGTCCTCTTCGTCGGAACTCATTTTTGAAATGAATTGGAATGAAACAAAACAGAACACACCAGACGGGCTGTTTAAAAACATGTTTTGCTTAACATGTTATGTTAACATGTTTTGTTAGAAAACTGGCGCTGCGGACCCGGCTTAAAAGTGACAAGAACTTGTGAACTTAGGTACGTCTTAACTTATAGGACTAATAAACCGGTGCAAATCTTGATAAAAAACAACATGTGGATGTGTGTAAATGAAAGGTCATTCCATAAATGCAAGTAACAAAAACAACAATTTCAAGGTTATCAAAGGACAGCGAACAAAAGTGACAAGTGAACAGTGACGACAACAGAACAACACCATTTATTATGCTCCATTCCACGCTGATAATAGATCAACTGTCAACTTGACACTCTGAAAATAACAAGAAAAATTGTTCGAGGATGTTCCGTTTTACGCTGGTCGCCAACCGGCACGATAGAGCACTCCAGGATTTTCGCGAGGTGGCGGGGCAGCCTTTCACGTGTAGCTGGCACGCTACTTGGGCCCCCTACCTGCGGTCGGCTAGCGGAGAACCGTGCTTCGGATCCCGCTACCCTCCAAGTTCAGCAATCCTGTGCATTTGCACTATTGCAGCCCAGCTACGCTCGCACGCTCCAGTGCAAAACTGCTCAGACCTGTCTAATCCACGATGGTTACTCCGGACCATATTCCGAAACACGACGAAGTCGCTTCACGGCATGGCACAGTCGGGAGGGTGGTGATAAGCCACGGCCGAAGCCTACCACCAGAGCTACTATTAGCACCATCCAGGGAACACGTGTAGGTCCTCTAAGGGTTGACACCTACGGACGTCAGTAGCGAGCCCCCTAAAATACCCCCCCCCCCAACCTACTTAGTATTCATCGATTATACCAAAGCATATATAGCCGTGGGGTGCCGGCAGTAAAATGTTACCCCTCCTCTCATACCCATGGATGCAGTAAGAGCCTGCTAAGGGATACCTCCGGAAGATGGGCAGCAGCGTCTTTCCGTGTACCAACATCCCGTACTGCGCTCGCCAACCCGCCTGCCAAGCGTGGTGAGTATGGCAACTACCCCTCATGGAGATCCATGAGCGAGGCCTGTGTTCAGTAGTGGACGTTTTACGGCTGAAACAACAATACCAAAGCATTCGATAGTTTAAATACAGAGAAAAGCCTTGAAGAGCAAGGAATATGCCCATGTTACATAAACAACATTAAAAACATATATGCCAACAGGATACAAGGAAACAAGGATACAACTTGGAATTCCCCGTTAGCAAAGGACGAGCAAGGAGATCCTCTCTCTCCGAAGCTATTTTAAGCAGTTCTGAAAAGTATCTTTAGAAAAATGAAAAATTAAATAAATAACAAATTGTGCAATTTAAAAAAAAAAATACATGGTGACTTCGCCAAACATCCCGGACGCTTCGTCCCTTTTACGATCGATCATCGATACACACAATCATCGATCTCGAGCAGTTAAATCCATGGAATTCATGGATCGTTTTCGCGCCACGCACACTACTTGATAATACGCAATACAGAGAGCACCGAAGAAGTTATTGTTGGTGTGGAGTGTAGTGTTGAAGAGTACTCGAATGAGTCGATTCGCCATCGTGCACAGTGATTAGAGCTGTGCCCATCTACTTTAGAGAATATTTAGCTTGAAAGCTTGCAAAATCCAACTTGTGAGTTGAAACCTTGTGACCATTAAGCGCGCTGTACGTACGACAAATGGGCAACAATAATCTGCTTGATTCTTTTTTTCGTTTGATCTTGTGATTTCACATATATGGATTACTTTCTTTTGAGCATATGTGAAGTCACTCGACTACACAGATAAACCAGAGACGCTGGATCACTTAAAAGTTAACATTCGCTGCGTTATTTCCAATATACGACCCCAAGCGCGCGATAAATTGGGAGAAAATTTGACTTCCCGATTAGGAACTCTTCATTCGAGCCAGCCGTGGCGCCCGAAATCATGTTTAAACACTAATGGCATAACAACAAAACAAAGCCAATCTTAGCAATAAAATTAAACTTTACGTGTTTTTTTCATTTTAAAAACCTAACCTGTTAAAAAAACACCCTTTATTTACATATTATTTTGAGTTCTCATATATGTATGTAGTAGGTAAGTGCCAAAAGGTTAGGAAATTCTACATTCTGAAAAACATCTTGAAACACCACAAATCAATGCTTAGAGGAATAAACTAATGTGGTGGCGAGTAAATAAAAGAAGGAAAGATAAGAGTAGCAACAAAAACTATTGCAGCTTCGCATCCCGTCTGTATGCCAAGCGGAATCGCATATCTCTACAACTGAGTTCTATTTTACCACCTACCTCTATAATGTTTATGTCTGTAGATTAAGAGATATTTAAACATAACTGTAGGTTTTGATGTAACTCTTAAATTTTTCATCAAACCAACACCTTTGCATGTTACTTGGCAAATATGGAAGGAATACTCAGAAATTACTGTGCTACGGGCTCCTCTTTAATCTGGCTTCGTAGTTTTCTTTTATTTATTTCCTATTGCATCTATTTTTAGAGGTTTATCCTTCTACAATTGAGTATTCTTAGCCCTAATCTTCTTATAAAGTATAATTGAGTAAAATATATAAGCATACAATTTTACAGTTAGAAATTATGAATTTAAAATAAAGATCATTATTTTATCTTCCGCACCGATTCGTGTCCACTAAGTAAAAATGGCCTGTAGCCTGTCAAAGATTGCTTTTAGCGATAAGGTCACTCATATAACCTCATATATTTTCATTTATTTACTAATTTATCGAATGAAAATGTACTCTATTTTACAGGCGCGGGTAGCTCAATGCAATAGAGTACCTATTATCATATTACAAATAATTCATTTGTTTATTTATATCCTGATTGTTGGGTGTTGAAAGCAATTCTATTCTAAAGATTCCCAGTCGCATGAACCTGCACTTGTATTCAACGACCCTCGTTGATAAATTCAATGTTTTTGAACTACAAAGTAATTCTGTCTCCCAGACATAAAACATGTGTTATGCATGCGAGGGGCATGGGCATTTTGAGCATGTTATGTGCATTATCTTAGGCATGCACGATAAGAGCGTCGGCGAGGCGTCAACGTCAATGCACTTGCATACTGTAGGTCAGTTCCCTGTGACTCAGGCGTAGGAGCGTGTTCCTTGCATTTATCTAAACAATCAAGCGCTCCTGCGCTGCTGCTGAGGTAGATGACCTTATCTACCTAAGATGCAGTAAGCATAAGTTTATTTTTGTAAATTTATTTAAGACTGTCGCTTAAAGCAAAAGTATTGATAATATCTAGAAAAGTTTTCCAATTAGCAGACATTGTATATTGGGTGGCAATGCTTATTTTGGATACTACTAGAATACTGTATTTGCCGTCAATGTTGATGGTTATATTGACGGCAAATACAATAATCATTGGAACACTTTTCTAGGTAAACAGTAATGCAACATCTAAAAGATATAATATAAGAGAGAAAAAATAAAGAATTTTGTTCTTAGCCGAATATGGGCAGCAGCGTCTTTCCGTGTATTAACATCCATTACTGCACTCACCAATCCGCGTGCCAAGCGTATTGCAACAATCCCTCATGGACAATGTACAAGACATTAGGAAGAAGGCATGTCCAGCAGTGGACGTCCTATTCATCATCTTCAACTCAGCCGGAGTTGAAGATGATGATGTTCTAAGTTAAGTTTTTTTAGGTCGGCGAAGCGATAGTGCACTCGTTGCAAACTCTAGGTTAGTTCCCTGTCCGGCGCACCGAACGGAGCGTGACCCTTGCATTTACCTTCCAAAAATCTGAAATTGACAGGTCATAATATTTTTGTGTCTCAGTCTCAGTTCTCAGTTTTATACCTATGTTGTTGAGGTCAGTGCACTCAGAATATCATTGTAAATGATACTTCTAATCAACCAGAGTCAAAATTGACGGAAATTTTCACACGAACTACACAAATATAATTAGAGCACTTCTCAACCACGCAACAATAACTTTGATTAAAAGCAAAATTGGTTTGTACAATTTTGCAAAGTTTTAAAGATAGAAATGAAAAACAATATTTTTTTAATCGGTGAAGTGTGAGTGTATTTGTTGCGGGCTCTAGATTAGTTTCTAGTAACTCAGGCACACTGTCAAACGGAGCGTGCCTGGTCCATGCAATTATCTCACAGAGCACCATTTTTTTTCCCGAAAATTATGCACATTTTTATACGAAACACGAAATGCAGCACCAGAAAGACTAATTTGAATAAATTGGTATCAGTTATTTGCGTTGGAAAAGCGTTAGTAAATTTATTTGTTAACTTCATTTTTGCAGTAAACAAGAAGATAAAAGGGAGCATTTAATGAAATTAACGCTCATTGGCGCACGGACAACATGACTAATTAGGTACAACAGTTCCCATGCAGTATGAACCTCTATACCTACTATGTATGTATACTAAGTATGAATACTATGCAGTAATGTACTCGTACGTGCAATTCTACGGTGTACAAATAAAAGGTGACCTTGCGTCGGGTAGGTTCCTAAAATAGCAATTTCGAATTTTTTTCAGGATTTTAGTGCGGTAGAAAATAATGTACCCATGAAGTACCTACTTATAAAATTCCTTGAGCATATATGAGTAGCTTAACTTTTCTTTATGAAGGCTACGGTATCGATTGTCATAGTAGCTATTATTAAATAAGTGTTGTTTGTTTCTTCGTACAAACTATGGTCGCGTTCCTTAAAAATCCGATAGTTTGATAACTTCATATCATTTAATTTCAAGTTCGACAATTTTTAAAAAGAAAAGTGCTTTACGTAATTGTTCAGGTAAGAATCTTACTAGAAAACTAATCAAGAGCAATGTGATCAAATAACATTAACGAAATAAGGGTTCAGCACTCAAAACTCTTTTAAGCATACACATCACCTCAGCCGTAGGACGTCCACTGCTAGACATAGGCCTCATAGCATCCATGAGGGGGCTCATGGATCTCCAAATAGTGAACAATAATGAACATAAAAACATACTCATCACGCTTGGCGGGCGGATTGGCGAGCGCAGTACGGTATGTTGATGCACGGAAAGACACTGCTGCCCATCTTCCCTTGGCAGATTGTTACTGCATCATGCAAGAGAGGGTAGGCAACATTCTACTGCACCCCACGGCACATACCCATTGTAACGCAATACAAATCGAACATTTGAATCGTCCCCGGACATTAGCGTAGTTTTTTGTCCAATTGAATCTCATTTGAATACGATAGCTGTTGATCATGTAATTGTAGCTTCGTACATCTGCTGTTTGCCTCTCGACCCCAGATAGCCAACCCTTAGCCATCGGCCATTCGTTTTTTATCACAAACCAAACAGGACTTAATGAGAAATATCGGTTACGGAAATGCACCTCTTCTATCGCTGGTCAAATATTAGACCCTACTGTTTAAGCGGCACTGAGTGTGTTTGACTGTTTTGACTTGCATAGTTAACTAACGCTCTTACATAACTTGTATTTATTACTCTAGTTGGATTTGTAGTAGCTAAGTACTAGAACTAAGTACATAGTTTGTCAATAAATATATAATGCCAGCATTTAAATAAAATTGAATGCTCTGATCATTCTGTCTTCGAATGTTTTTGTATATTAAACTACCTGCATTTTACCTATATCTATCAAATTTATTTTATTTATATGTTTGTTTTATATCATATAGGTATATATTACTATAATCAGTTGATGATGATGATTATGTATTTAATTATACTATAGAAGTAGACTCGTACCTATTTAATTTTGCAATGATGACACCGCACTTTTACTTTCTTGTTAGTTTCTGTCCACACAAAGGTTGCTTGGAGGAGTTAGCTTACATTGATAAGATCGCACATTGTAGGTACTTCTGTTTTTAGCTTTTTAATTTTTTGTCTGTTAACATTTCTGTTGTATTTTATGTGTTAAAATTCAGTCATACAACGAGAGTTCTTTGACTGTTTTGACTTGCATTTAGTATTAATCTAGTTGGAGTAAGTAGCTGCTAAAGGTATATTTTATGTGTCAATAAACATTATCACGATAGGACCATTTGAATTTAGTAGCATGCTTATTTTGTCTTCGTTCATTAAGAACTTGATAAAACTCTCTATAGTATTTATTGGGGTAGATTTAGATCATTTTTAAGCCAAGGGGAAGTCAAAAACTTATGGGCAGATGCATAAAACGCGAAGAATGGTATAAAATAGGCGTTATTATGATCTGCATGTGCAAGCGCATCGCAGCTTTAGGGCCTTGACCAATCGCGTGGAGCGCCCGGTCACGTCAAAAACGAATTAATTCAATGCAATGTGAAATTTGAAGGGGATGTTTCTATAAGATATTGAAACTTTTGATATAAAAAATAACCGCAGACTAAAGGCAGCTGTTTTTTACGTTCTTATTAAGCCAACCTTCATTTTACGTAAGTATGTAATCCCACAATGCTTTGTTTGAAAACAAAATAAACAATAACAATTTCAAACTCATGCAAATTAGGTTAAAATATTGCGTCCATGAAATAGCACCTACTTCCTTTTGATAATTATCGCCTAAAAGTGGTTGCTAGGCTGCTTTGGGTATTTCGCCCCTTTTCGTCCAGCGGAAACATTTTGTGTAGGGTTGCAATTTATTGCGGACCGCTACAGCCGGTGTCCCTTTGCCTTTAATTGGCTACAAAACTCATCCCATTTACAAAAAACAAAGAGATAACGGTGACCTTTTCTACTAACTTTTATGGGCTGATTAAATAAAACAATTGCCTGAATAGCAGTATCACTCCGACTATCATGCGAATTGTAAAAACGAACCGCATTGACAAAAGAAAATACCGTCTTAGGTACTAGTAATAAAAAATGCATATCAATAAAGATGCTGACTCATTTGCTCGGTTTGATATCAAAAGAATTTTTACATACGCACACAAGCGCAACATTTATTCAGTCCGAATCAAAAGGCAAAAAATATGAGGATTGCATTTTATCCACAATAAATTTAATGATACGACAGCGTCTATAAATCGGAACAGGTAGAATTTGGAGCTAATGACCTTCTTAGAGTTGTAGGGTCTTATGTGTCGCGAGTTAAGATGGCGGTTTTGTGTTGTATGGTGGAGGAGTTCAGGTCGGTTTGAGTTGAAAGTTGAAGATAGGAGAGGGGCGGAGGGTTGCGGGGGCGGGGGCTTGAAGCTGAAAGGGTTGTGTGGGAACCGAGGGCACCTGCGTCTGCACATGGTGCACAACCTCTGACTTTTTTATACATTTGCGCACAGATCTGTCTACTCTGTCTAATGCAGTTTTTTATTTGCCCATTCTATTTGAATATAAAATCCCTTTATGTCGTGTTCCTGAAACAGATTTTGCTTACTTAATATAGAAAATGTATCAATGTTGGCATTACTTTTAAATGGAACCCCGACATTGAAGTATGGCAAACAAAATTAATAAATACCTATTTCGTGGATAGGAAATATATAAACGTCGAACGTTTTATAAGAAAAACTAGGGTCATTGAAGAATATTTAAATTACCAACTTCAACGCAAAGAACAATTCTTTGTATGAAAGAGGGTGGTTGAAACTGTCGATTGCTACTGTTTGCCATGACATTATCGTGTCAGGGTATGTACTGACTCCGCTCATTACGAATGCTGTGTTTCGCGTTGTAGAACTTGTGACCATTTTACGATGAGCTGTTAAACCGTTGACTTAGTAGACTTAATCGGGTCCTGTTGCTTGGTGTATAAGGTTGGGCTGCATTATTGAGTTACGTCGGCCGCGATGGCAAACTACCCCCATTTCTTGCCGTATTTATTCATTTTGCAACACATCGCCTGTCGGCCTTTTCACCCTACCTTGTTGGCGCGGACTCACGCGTTCTCGTCAATGAATTGTTGATGAGACACCGTAGTTACGCTAAAGGCCGGCAAATTCATCAACCTGTGCCGCTTATCAAAATATCCACACGCAAGGTAGCCAAGGAATACCAAGTAAGTGTTGGATACTTATGACTATAGGTACTACTGTACTACTGCCGAATTTGCCGTGGGGTGCCGGCAGTAGAATGTTACTCCTCCTCTCATGCCCGTGGATGCAGTAAGAGCCAGCTAAGGGATTCCTTGAAAGATGGGCAGCAGCGTCTTCTTATATATCAACATCCACAACTGCGCTCGCTAACCCGACTGCCAAGCGTGGTGAGTATGGCAACTACCCCTCATGAAGATCCATGAGGGAGGCCTGTGTTCAGTAGTGGCTAAAATGATGATGATGATGATTGGATAATACAAGTACAACGTAATTTCTAGATGATTCTAAGCACTTCGTAACTAGTTATGGCTTTCCAAAAATTTGCTTTTGTTTAAAAATGTACAGGTGCAAAAATAATGTCAGTAATGGAATGATAAGCTGTGCTTCTTTTGAAATATCTTTCTATTTTGTTTTATAAAAAATATGATTATCATCTAATTATAAATAAAAAACGTTAATAATTTATTGTAGAAGTAGGATGTAGAGCAAGTTTCAAGGTTGACGCCAGACGAGGGTAGTTGTCCGAATTGAGAGTCGCGTATTTTGTGTTGAGTAGCTAATTGGCGTTCAACTGAAATCGCTGACTGAATTTGCGTCGTCGTGTGTATGAAAACGAATGTTGCGTAGATTCGGCGACTCTCTTTACGCGACCCAAAACTCAAAAATTTACGCTCGTTTCGCTCAACACTCAAGGCCTCCTCAAGAGACAAGCCAAGATTAAAAACACACGCGACAAGGATCAGCAATAAATCTATTAACATAATATTTTTACAGCCTAATTCGCATTTGTGCAAGTGTTAATCGGATAGAGCTCGGTTTTTTGGATAAGCGGATAACCCCTTAGCTACCTGCGCTGGGGCTTTGTGCAAAGCGAATAGGGTGACTGCGTGAAAAACGTTCGTAGGACAATGCTTGTGCAATGATAATCTTGTCTGTGGCTAAGAGACAATTATTCAGTACTAGTTTCAGTAAAGGTACAAAGTTTAAACTTGAACTTACTGTCTGGTAGCTTTTGCGGGAAGAGGTAACATATTATATTATATTATATAAAAATAGAAATAAACTTTCTGGTTTATAATATTAGCGGCATTAGACACGGGTTTTTTGGCTTCAAAAAACCACCTACTGGGTTTTTTGTAGTTGAAAGACCCGTGAGGGTTAAGTGGCATGCTAGGTGTTCCGTACATTTTTTAATTGAGATAAGGGCTGCAACGTTTAGTCCTGTTTTGACGGGTGATTTTACGTCGAATAGAGCAAAAGACTAATATTTTTAATGAATTAATTAACATTTTATTGTACCTACACATAACAAGATAATTATTCAGTTTGATGCGTAAGCAGCACTAGTAATGATTGTTTTAAAGATTTATCTATCAAGTCAAAAATAGTTGCTTTAAATAATCAGTTTGATGAGAAGTTATAAGGCCAGTTTGAGGTTTCTCATATCAATGAGTTACAGTTAAGCGCGAGTCAGTGCGTCTGGAAAAATTCTCGTATATGGCATATTATGGACACCCTATCACGTATGCACACTGTGCACTCTGTTGTTATCTCTCTACAATGAGAATAATGAGCAAAAAAATGCAAAAGAAAACTTTTTTATAATTTAATATAGGTCAGGTGTAAATTTAACCCTTTTCAGGCGTGGGAGTATTTTTTGCCTAGGATGCTTGTAAGATGTTTTGTGCAAGGCGTTTTTTGCGCTTTTTCAAAGTGTTTGCGATAATTTGTTCCCACAATTCACTGATCGAGGAAGTGATGACAGCTATTGAGATTGCTCAATCGTTACCGTTAGTTGGTAATACCTTGTGCAAAAAGATGTGTTTAGGATTTGCCTGGTAGATTCCCTAACGGGTTATGCGATCCTTTGTACGAAGTGAAATGCAATGCTTGACGAGCTCTGTGGCGCAGCGGGCGAAGGTCCGCCTGCGACGCAAGGGGTTGCGGGTTCGATTCCCGCCTCGGGACAAATGTCTGTACGATCTGCAGATATTTGTTCAGGGTGTTCTGGGTGTTTTTCTATATATAATAAAAATATCTATCTATGTAGTATAATGTATTAAGTATATCAGTCATCTAGTACCCATAACACAAGCTCTGCTTAGCTTGGGGCTAGATGATGCTGTGTGATTTGTCCAGCATTATTTATTTATTTATTTAATGCTTTTGCATTAAAATGGAAGCTGCATAATTATATGTTCTGCAGGTACCTGTTCCGCGTCTAATACTTTTCTTCCTTTCTAATCTAAACTAATCAGCCTGTATAATCCTATTTCCCCTGCTTTCATTATTTCAGCCGTAAAACGTCCACTGATAAACACAGGCCTCCCTCATGGATCTCCATGAGGGGTAGTTGCCATTCTCACCACGTTTGGCAGGCGGGTTGGTAAGCGCAGTATGGGATGTTGATATACGGTTAGACGCTGCTGCCCATCTTCCGGAGGTATCCCTTAGCAGGCTCTTACTGCATCCATGGGCATGAGAGGAGGGGTATCATTCTACTACCGGCACCCCACGGCGGTCCCCTGCTTTACTTGATAAAATTACTTAATATATTTTTCTTCAAGTAAAGCAGGTGTACAGTTATTTCAAGCTCTGTTCAGTTTGGACCTATTAGATGGCGCGAAATATCATTGTTTATTTTTACAGTGGCATATGAAGGAACTTAAGAAAGAGAAGATATGGTTAAGAAAGGAGTGAGTGTTGAGATGACTGCTGATAGAGCGGAGTGGTAGAGGAAAACCTGTTGTGCCAACCCCACATAAAAGTGGGATAATGGCAGGGAAATGACTATGGTGATGGTGTAGGAACTTAAGATAGAGTAAAGGTAGAATTCTACCAGTGTGCGGACTGCGCGGTACCTATGTTTGAATGCTGTAAAACACCAAAATGACATTCAAACAGTTGTGCCGCACAGTGCCGCACACTAGTGGAATTCTACCTTAAGGAAAACTTCAATTTGTCAATCCTTCAAATATTTTTAAGGCAAAAAGAGATTTAATAAAACTCTACAAACTTGTGGCCGACTAAGCTATGAACATTGTACAGCTGCTGACAAAGCCTAATGCATCTAACAATGTACCAGGATCTGCTGCGTCTCGTACAGCGCCATACCAATACCACTTGCTGAAGCTGTACAAATCAATAATAGATGGGAAAGGATAATTTTACATACCCATCTCCGTTTGGAACAGTGACGTACAAGCAGCCATAATAGGGGTTAAAGTATGAAATTGCCGTTTTATTGTAATAGGTAATTCGAATTGACATATAACCTTCATGGTTTGAGATTTTTGAGTGAAACTTTTTCACATGGTACCTATGAAGTTATTCTTTTAAAAAATGTGCAACATTTTATTATCGACTTTCAGTTGTTTTTTTTATTCAGCTTAGACAAAAAAGATGGAAACTTCGAAAATTCGAGTGATTTTTGAATACGAGTTCCGACGCGGAACTAACGCAACAGAAACAGCTCGCAATATCAATGTTGTGTTTAGAGAGGGGACTGCTAATGAACGCACCGTGTGATTTTGGTTTAAACGCTTTCGTGATGGAAATTTTGATTTGAAGAACGAACCACGTGGAAGACCGCCCACACAGTAGAATAACAATGAATTGAAAGAGATGGTGGAAGCCGATCCGAGCCAAACTACCTAGGAATTAGCGGCATGGTTAAACGTTACCTTACCAACAATATTGACTCATTTGCGTCAAATCAATAAAATAAAAAAATATGAAAAATGGGTGCCTCACGATTTGACTGATCTGCAGAAAGAAATGCGTGTTGAAACTTGTGTTACCTTGTTGAATCGATACAGAAATGAAGGAATATTGGATCGAAATGTGACATGTGATAAAAAGTGGATTCTTTACGATAACCGTGAGCGAAAAATGCAATGGCTGACCCCAGGTCAAACGCCGCAACAGTGTCCTAAAGCAAAGCTTACCAATAAAAAGGTAATGGTAACTGTTTGATGGTCTCAGCATGGTGTTATTCACTATTGCTTTCTCCGATCTGGTCAAGCAATAACGGCAAATGTCTACTGTGCCGAACTTCGAACTATGATAGCAAAACTAGCAGTGAAACAGCCCCGACTCATGAATCGATCTTCACCATTATTGCGTCATGATAACGCGAGACCTCATGCAGCACGAGAAACCGTTTTAACTCTACAGGAAATGCAATTAGAAATCATTCGTCACCCTCCATATTCGTCAGACCTTGCTCCAACGGACTACCATTTTTTTTCGTGATTTGGACAATTTTCTACGTGATAAAAAGTTTTATTTTCAGGAGGCAGTACAAAATGCTTTCACACAGTTTGTCGACTCTAGATCACCAGAGTTCTATCGCAAAGGCATTAATGACCTTCCTATTAGATGGCAGCAATGTATAGATAATAATGGTACATATTTTGATTAAATCATCATCATCATCATTTCAGCCGTAAAACGTCCACTACTGAACTAAGGCCTCCCTCATGGATCTCCATGAGGGGTAGTTGCCATACTCACCACGCTTGGCAGGCGGGTTGGTGAGCGCAGTATGGGATATTGATATACGGAAAGACGCTGCTGCCCATCTTCCGGAGGTGTCCCTTAGCAGGCTCTTACTGCATCCACGGGTAGGAGAGGAGGGGTAACATTCTACTGCCAGCACCCCACGGCTAATTTTTTGATTAAATAAATATGTTAAATTAAAAAAAACTAATTTAAATTTTTCAGTATAAATCGGCAATTTCATACTTTAACCCCTAATATTAAAAATAGGTAGGTACTTTAACGCGCTTATAGATTTTCCTTAACGAGTAGCAAAGCAATCGATAACGCCAATATTACCGACTTCGACTGACCAGTAAGTCAAAGAACAAACATCATTGTTTACCGCGTAAAATACGCTGCGCCACAGATATAAAATACTAATACAGATGGTTCACTCCATGAGTGAAGCCGAAAAACTACCCGATTAGGTTACGTCGCCTTGCTTTTGAGAAGTAATAAAATAATTAAATATAATCGATTTTATTGGTAAATATATGTTTACAGGTCTGTTTTATAATAATATTCGTAATACCATAAAAATAATAATAGTAAAAATCACTGAATTGAATAAAATACCTATATAAAAAAGTAAAAAATTAAAATTATTATAAAAATTCAAATAAGTACTCGCATTACAAATATAAATAAACTCATTTAAAATTATTATTAAATAAAAATACATTACAAACATCAGTTACAACAAAACAATAATGAATTAAATTTATATAACAAATAAAATCGTTTACTTTATAGAAAGCCTTTTCGAAAAGCCAAGAACTTCAACCAACTCTTAAAGCTTGTAAGGCTGGGTGCAGCGACTACGTGCGGAAGACGGTTGTAGACGATGGGCCCGAGGATGTGACTCAGTCCTTCAGACTTCAGAAGGTGCAAATAAGTGGGTTTTAATATTTTAAAATTTAAAAAAATTGTAAGAAAATAGCCAGTAGGCTGAATGTTTTCTTACAAACATTGCCATTGGGACTATAACAATCGAGTGTGTAATAGTTAAATTATGTGTTTAACCCCCGACGCAAAAAGAGAGGGGTGTTATAAGTTTAACGTGTCTGTCTGTGTCTGTCTGTGGTATCGTAGCTCCTAAACGGATGAACTGATTTTCGTTTAGTTTTTTTGTGTCATAGATAATTTTATCCCGAGTGTTCTTAGCCATGTTTCATGAAAATCTGTTCAGCCGTTTGAAGATCATCCACTCTTTTTTTTCTTCAAATATACCAAAGTGTGGTATCAAATGAAAGGGCATGATGTGTAGATTGCAGAACTGTGGGTAAAAATTAGGTTACCTCAGAGACTAGGTAAAGTGTCGGAGGTTAATTAAAAAAAAAAATTTTATAAACTTGTATATACCTTATACTATATTGGATAAATACCGTCGGGTATATTTATCGAGTTATTACCATAGTTTTTAATTCTACATTTCGAAAGGATTGCATAATAATAAAAGATAATTGCCCGATATTCCAATATAATTAATATATTAAAAAATAATATAATAATTTATAATAATAATATTTTAAATTATAATAATTATAATTTTATTTTAATATATACTATTCTTATTCATATGTTTTACTTGTTTACTTTTAAAGGCTGCGGATTTTGTTATATAAATAAAATAAAATAAAATTGTGTATTTCTGTTGTTTTAGTACCTGGTTAAAGTTATAATCTAGTTTCTGTGTTGTAATTAATGTGTGTGTAAATTAATTGTAAAAAAGATTTTATCTACCTATCTTTCTAGGCTAACCGGTTTTTATCTTGCTCAGTGAAATTATAAAAATATTTCGTTTCAAAGAACCTTCCTCGGAGTTTAGCAAATATTTGAAAAAAACAGATATTCGTTCGAAAAAAAACTTAAAAATCAATATTTCACAAACGGGGCCCTAAATTGAAAAGTTGTCTTGAAAGCCCCTAAATGGTTTTTAAATACCTATTCAACCATACCCCACACGATGGAAAAATATTTTACTGCGAAACCCTAAAAAATAATTCCTTCAGCAGTTCTCGATTTTTGCGCTTAGATATTCATTTTTAGGGTTCCAAATATGGTAAAAAGGTACCCTTATGAGGAAATCAGTCTGTCTGTCTATCTGTTTGTTACAGCTGGTTATCTCGGGAACTCTTATGCCTGTCTTTTAATTTTTAGTTGTATACATTCTGTGCCCACTCATGTAATCAATTAGCAATTCACGTAACCCGAAGAACTATCTGGAAAACCCATGTACGGATTGAGGCATCTGTATAGTATTATTAAACCCTACGTATGCTAACTTCTAGCATGTGTCACGGTTCACCTTTTAATGATTCATAATGACACAATCATTTTAATGACCTGAGCTCGAACATCCCTATATTGCCAGATTTTAAAATTGTGGCCAGATTCGGCAATGATAAATCATCGTCACCTCTACCGGCTATTAGGAATGTTGTTTGTTGTAACAACTAAACTTGTGTAAAACATCATAAAATTAACATCATATTTTTTATATTAATGTTTCCACTTGACTTGTGAAAGTCTTAAACACAGGCAACATCCGCATTTAAATATAAATAAACAACAAAAAATCTATCTTAGATACATATAGGGGTTTTGGTAAATCTTACGCCTTGGTTGAATCGTGTTGGCCGAGTGGTCTGTCCACCCCCGTCTTTCAATTCGAAGGTCGTAGACTCGATACTGGCCGTGCACCAATGGATTTTTCTTTCATTCAAACCTTATGGAGACCCGTCGCTCCATAAAGCGCGTCGGGTGTTAAAAATGTATGTGCACAACACGTTTTTGTGATTTTAAATTTAACGGTGATGGAAAACATCGTGAGGAAACCCGCGGCTTAGTTAGCTTCAGACGTATTGACCTGTTATTTCCACTAATACCTAACTTAGCTGCGAGGATGGTACAGGTGCTGGGCAAGCTTAGACGATGTCCCAGGCACTGCAGCGTACGTGTCCCATACAACATGAATACCAGGTTGCTGACGCTGTATAAATCTTCTACAATAGATTTAAAGGCCATAGTTTTTGATTTACTGCGCTGCGACTGATCATTCCAAAAATCTGCATGTCGACAACTTTTTTGTCTGAAGTTGGCAGCACTGCGTTTGTTACCTCGGGTAGTTAAGGGTTAAGTCACAACATATTTGCCGAAAGAATAATGAGTGTTCGCGCCGGGGGCCGGAAACGGAACATTCGCAGTGAAATGCTACTTCCGGTGCTGTCATATGCTAGCCTTGATCTGCCTTATTGGGCTGTCTGTTGCACAAAAACTTTATTGATATCTAATTTATTTCAAGTTCTAATAATATGTGGTGTAATATGGTTCCCTACCCTTTACTTGCTTCTGCTCAAAGTAATATTGACCTAAACTACTAACCTAGCTAATGCTAATAATATATAATGAGTGTTAACTTATATATAATAGGACACTTTTTTTTTCTTTTTAACGTAATCCAGAAATAACCGCGATACACTACATCGAAAAAGTGTGAAGTCACACGCTGGTACGCGTGACGTGCCTCCTCGGTACAGAATTATGACGTCACGAAACCTAAAGTTCTACTTGCTTTATCTAAGTAATGTTTTGTTAATTTAAAAAGGCAAAAATACGTGTTATTTATTTTTATATTACCTAACCGACGGACTAGACGGATAGAATAGCATTTTGATGAAAATACCCTGTGAACATGCGTATTCTAGTGTATTTACTTAGAGGTAGGACCCTTTATACTTATGCTGTAGGGTGCCAGCAGTAGAATGTTGCCACTCCTCTCTTGCCCATGGACGTAGCAAGAATTTACTAAAGGAACCTTCGGAATATGGGCAACAGCGTCTTTCAGTGTCATCCCGTACTGCGGTCGCCAACCCACCTGCCAAGAGTAGTGAGTATGGCAAAAACCTCCTCATGATCTCTCGGATCTCATAGATCATAAAGGGGTTGTTACCACGCCTAGGTCCAGCAGTGGACGTGAGCAGCTGTCCTACGGCTGAAATAGTAAGACGCTTTAAAATATATTTTAAAATTTAAGTTATCAATGATTTCATCCTGATAGAGACAAGTAGACAGATTTGGAGGAGGCGATTGCCCAGCAGTTGGACGATATTGACTGAACAAAAAAAGTTTCAAGCATCAACACGCGTTTTACACGCAAACCTAAAACGTTATTTATTTACTTAGCGCATACCACACGAATACTAAAAAACCTAACGTGCACACATGAAAAATATTTATTTTCGCGGTGCATGCATTAAACTATCTACACATGGAGTTCGCTCAGTTTTTACCGGAGTCAGAGATCAGGAGGCGCGAGGCGTGAGAACGCAGCGTACGCGCAAGCTGAAACGCGGGGGAGTTTTTGTTCAGGAGAGTTCAACGCTCGCGCAAATGTTCAACTGTAGGCACACTGTTCTGATGTATGGAGTCAGATTAAATTATGTAGATAGTCGATACTGGTGACAGTAATGATAGAATTCTAGAAAGATTGTGCAATACGTAGGTATCTGTTTGTAATGATAACTGACGAGAAGGGTTTGAGTGAGATTAGGGTATCCTGGTATCGTATCGTTTTTCACAAAAAAATATGAATGACCAGTAGCAAATTTGCTATAATGATGTTCACATTAAATTCTCAAAAACGGCATTTCCTTGTATATTATAAAACACTAAACGAGGAAAAATAATTTATTATGATGGCCTCCGTGGCACATTTGACCTAATAGTCACCTCAGTGGTTGCGGGGAAATCCACGCTGGGGGACATGTGGTTACCGTTTAACATTAGGAGGGCCTTCGGCTTGTCTCGTCATTTAGTAGTATACATTTTTTTTATCTGCAGATATTTGTCTCGGGTCTGGGCATGTTTATAAGTATGTTATGTAGGTATTAAAAAAAAGTTTTTAAGTAATCTATCAACACACAGCACCACACAGTTTCACCCGCGCTGTTCCCACTCCTGTGGGAAAACAGGGACAGAATATATGTTACTCGCTGATAATGTAACTTTCTACTGGTGAAAGAATAAAAATATCGCTTTAGCGGTTTCGTTTCAGCCGTAAAACGTCCACTACTGAACACAGGTCTCGCTCATGGATCTCCATGAGGGGTAGTTGCCATACTCACCACGCTTGGCAGGCGGGTTGGCGAGCGCAGTACGGGATGTTGGTACACGGAAAGACGCTGCTGCCCATCTTCCGGAGATATCCCATAGCAGGCTCTTACTGCATCCATGGGTATGAGAGGAGGGGTAACATTCTACTGCCGGCACCCCACGGCATATAATACTTTAGCGGTTTAGCACGCCTAAAATAGCGTAACAAACAACGTGGAAAACCTTGGAGTCTTGGATGCTTAGGCTTAACAGTGGACTGTTATGGGGTTAACGTTGAAGTTACAAACACATGGGTTGCGTCTCGTTCTACTCGCACTCTACGGGCTATGGCTGAAAATCAGCGTTTGCTCCTTGAGCGTATCTCACGCTGAGCCATGACCTTATGACGTGCTGCAGCACACACATACATTTTGTTTGTTTATTATATTATCTTAATTTGTTATATTTTGTGTTTATTTGATGTATTGTAATGTTGTACTTTGTTAATGTTATGTATGTAATTCAGCTTTCGTTTCTTGTATGTGTGTCTGCAGTCGTAAATAAACGTTTTATCTATCTATCTATGTTCATTCTTGATCGATACATCGACTTGATACATGATCGAACAGTTACTTCAGTTAAACAACTACAAGGAAGTCTACCGCTGTTTTTTGCTGCATAGATAAAATAAAAAATAGATATTTTGCCGTTGACTTTTAGTGCTAAAATATGGCACACACTGTCATTTTATTTTATGAGTATCTATAACATCCTTTCATGCACATGTCCTGTTTTTACATCGAGTAAATTATTTCGTTTAGACAAGACCAAAATAAAAGCAGGACACCACACACAGCTTCATCTAGTCCCAAACTAAGCAAAATATCTATCTATGTCCCAAAATATATATCTATGTAGTATAATGTATTAAGTATATCAATCATCTAGTACCCATAACACAAGCTCTGCTTAGCTTGGGGCTAGATGATGCTGTGTGATTTGTCCAGCATTATTTATTTATTATTATTAAGCAAAGCTTGTATTTGCAAACCAGATGATTGATAGAATACCTAAATATTATTGTAAATACATACTTATTTACAGAAAAAACATCCAGACTGGGTACAAATATCTGCAGATAAAGCAAACATTTGTCCCCGAGCGGGGATCGAATCAGCGACCTTCTTGGTCTCAGCCGGTTATTAGTTAGGTTCTTAAATCTGTGCTATTAGACCAACTGGGCCACGGAAGTAGTTATATATAATGTAAAAAATACGGAATTGGTACCTCTAAGCCGATAAAACTTCAATCTCTGTTTCAAAATAAACTTATCACGTTACTGAGGCTAAAGCAGATTTAATTTTTTGTGCGCTGTTTTTGCACAACATTCTCCTCAACAAAAAAGGATTTCTTATAAAACTGTCGAAACCGAATTGTTTATTTTAGTGACAAAATAAACTTGCGAAGCTTAACCTTTTTTAGGGATTTGATTCGTGACTATGAATTTTTAGTGTGTTATGTATGATTTATGGACAGGTATTTTGATATCAAGTATTGCGAGCTTTTGTAGTGACCCTAGATGTGTATTAAGATGTTCCTGGGCTAAATGTATTCTTTTTCTATAAAAAACAATAATTTACTATTTTCTCAGGCTCACAAAGTGGGACTTGTAAACTGTTATGTTACAAACACACAATGTAGCAGTCTTCAAAAATGGCTAGGTTGCATGTACGTATATCGTAAATACCCGTAATACCAAAACAGCAAGATCATTTTCATAATACACCTTGAAAAAAAAGATTTATGTGCCGCGTTGATCCGTCGTCTTCCATGGTACCGTTATTCGTGGATTCCATCATACGCTTTTGCACAATTCACAAAAAACGCAATTTTATACCGACCTTCTACCTGCTCGTGTGGCTTGCAGAATTTTGATATCTTTTGTGGAACATTTTTTGCTTTAATTTGTGACAATTATACCGGTAGATGACTTGTTACCTGTGGAGTTTTTGTTACCGCTTCCCTCGACCTGACATTTTGCACGACCCTTCGTTTGTTTTGGCGATACCTACCTACCTTCAGGAATGGGTTTCGTACGGTTACTGTTAGAATGTTTGTAAAAAATCGGGCGCTGAGATGTATAAAGTTTCAAAAACTCATCTTGAACCGTGCCTTTGTTTTTGCAGATATTAGATTATCTCCAACGCGTCATTTTCTTTTATTAAGCCGTGGGGTGCCGGCAGTAGAATGTTGCTTCCTGTCTCGTCCGTACTGCGGTCGTCAACCCGCCTGCCAAGCGTGGCGAGTACGGCAACAACCTCCTCATGAACTGTACTTAGTGATCCATGCCTATGTTCAGCAGTGGATGTCTTACGACTGTACGATGATGAAGTTATTATCAGAAATAAGAGTATATCTTGACTGTTCACAACGCCCGTTTTTGATTGTTTTCTTATTGGAACTTTATAGGTGCAATATAAAGAAGTATATTTTCCAAGCTGCGAACCTAAATCGATTAGAGACGATCTATTAAAATAATATATGTTCCAAACTCAGGTAGGCTGATGATATTGCATTTTACCCCAAAGAGGTCGCGGCCTAAAAAGCTTTCTATGCATGTGCCATTTAAGAAGGAGAAACAAAAAATAGTGTAGGCAAAGAATGGCTGCCAAGACCGCGGGAAGGGTTGAAATATAAACGCGATAGAGCGAGAGCAAAAAGTTTTATAAAAGCTTTGTTTTATTCCGTGTAATCAAGCTACTGAGAATTGGCGTCTATTAGCGTTGCACTTCGTCGAATGTTAGTATAACCATAGAAATTATTATAATACATGTAGTAAGGATTTATTCGTTTCTGTGATAGTTCTTGGGGATACTATACTACCAGTTAGTAACAGCTTACGTGCATACATTGCTTATGCCAAAGATTGACAAGTTACTACGAGTCATGTTATAAGCAATTAAACGCACTTTTTATAACATGCTTATAGATGATGCAAATAAAGATATTTAGGTATAACACATGGAAGTTAAGCTTCAACTATAAGTATTGCCATTGTTGGGCAAAGGCCTCACTCCCTCCTACATTAGTAACTTAAAATAAAAACAGGTACTTAAGTATAAAAATTGTTTATAAATATCGCCATCGTTTAATCTACCAACGCCAATTCAAAACGACCCTACATTTATCATGAGGGTACAAATTGCAGCCAATAACCAGGATTTTTTTGTCGAAACAAAGCGAATAGAAGGGTATTTCTTAGGCCGCTTTCACAACATGTGCAATGTACTGTCTGACCTACTTACCTACACTTCCTTTGCGTTAAAGGGTTAATAGAATATCCGCGTATTTCATTAGCAAATAGAAATAACGGTGTTGTTTTTGTACAAGAAAACTGACGTTTCCTCCCGACATTGTTAGATGCTCGGAGTTGTATGAAGTTCGGGGAATATTGGACTTTGTAGCTTGATATTATTTTGTTACAATAAAATTTAATATAAAAAAATAAGCGCTATTTGTCTCAGAGTACCGAGTTTTCTATTTGTTTACTAATGCTAAATGCAAAGTTAGAAGTGAACAACACCAACAAAGTCTATAGAATTAGTTTTCTGAAAAGATTCGTGTTATAGATGATTATGGATGCCTATGTCCAGTGGAACGTGGATAGCTATACTTAACTTTTTACTGAGAGTAAACTGTCTACTCTTTTTTAAAAACTCTCAGTAAAACTCTCTCAGTACGTTTACTCTCAGTAAAAAGTGAGGTATAGATAAATAAAGATAATGTCTAGATTTCATCATCATCATCTCAGCCATAGCACTGGCTTTACGTCATTTACCTAGGTAATTTAATACATATATGCTAGAGTAGCATATAAGTATTAAATTACCAAGGTAGGTACCAAAAGTTATCATAAATCGCAACTTGAAAGTTAACATTTAACTGAGAAACTGAGAGTAAAAAGTTAAGTATAAATAAACATATTATTACCTACTTAGGTACATTTCATCGTCATCTCAGCCATAGCACTGGCTATCCACGTCCACTGGACATAGGCCTGGCAACAACCCTTTTATGATCTTGGAGAGCCCACGACGCTGCTGCCTTTATTCCGGAGGTATCCCTTGGCTGATTCTTACTGCATCTACGGGCAAGAGAAGAGGGACAATATTCTGCTGCCCAACGGCGATGGTGCTTCAGCTAAAATTCGATGTGTGCAAAATGTTAACAAACGTCAGTACTTAACCTAAAAATCACTTAGATGTTAGTTTTGTTACCGAATTATGTGCTCTGTTAACCACTCCCACCAATGTTAATAAATAATTGATAATAATGTTACTAAATTGTATCAGTTCTGCCAAAAAATCAATGCTTAGTAAGTAAGACAATCTTGAGTGCTGCAGATTGATTACATTTTATACACATGTGACCAAATCGCACTTTTGGTTTGGAGCGTAAAGGTAAAAGTATCGTTAAAGTATCTATTTTAGAACTGCAACGGGGAAAGGGTTGACTCAAAAGTACCTAATAGCCGGAGAGTTGACAAACTGACAGCTAATTGAAATACGCCCAAGTGCGGTGTGTTTTTGCTCTGCTAGGAGGGCTAATCCCGCAACCCCTCGAGGTTTTTTGCCATGTATCATAAAAGAGTTAAAATAGGGGTAGAACTTAAAACAGATTGAATTGCTGAAATGTTACATGTTACTTAATAATTCGATCCAGAGAGAGCTTGATGGGTAAAATTAAAAGATAAATAGATATAATTTATTATAATATAATACCTTATCAAAGGCAAATGTAGACATAGAAATTTTTACTACGTCTATAGCTAAATTGAGGCGAACATTTAGCGATACATTTTTTGTCTTGGACAGTGATGTACCTATATAATTTTCTAAATCTCGTTAGTATGTAGTTATCTTGTTTTGTATATCGTTTTATATATTTTAGTTGTTTTCCTTTTTATTTCATTATCATTATTAGTGATGATTGTCATCTACTGACCTTTTCTCACATTTAATTTAAGTTTACACCTATCTGCGGAAACTTGTAATTAGCTGTCAGAATGATGACATGATGCAATCATGTCATATTGTTTAGCATGTACCTATACTTAAGCATAGCTGTAAGTTTTCCTAAAATTGTTAAAATAAAATAAAATAAATCTTTGGTTCCATTTACTTAAGTTTCCACTTATGTGATACGACTGATATTATTAAATTAAAAAACATATCAAATTATTTCGACATGTCCTAGACACTAACCAGTGAAAAAACCGCAAATCAAAAACATATTTATGCTGTTTAAAACACGAGTTACTATTGTTCCGTTCATTGGAAACGCCACTTTTAAAATGTGGCTAAAATATTGCCGCCACACAGTTCAGTGGTACAATTTTAGCCACGTTTTTTAAATCCACGTCGTAATTAACTGCAGTGGCAAGCCATGCGTTATCCCATCACCTCCTCCAGGGATCAGTGTGAAAGCAAACACGTGTTTTAAACGTTTAAAACGAGATATTTTACACAGAAGGGTTAGCAGTCTCCCGCACATCGCAATCCGTTGCTAAACTTAGGTTACCCTCGCAAGGAACTCAAGAAACAATCGTTTCTCATTGGAAATAATCCCATTCAAACTTCTTAATAGAACTCGACCCTCTGCCATTGTTTTTATGCATCCGGGGCTTGATTGTGATTTTCAAATGTTTCTTAGGCCAACGCACTGAGTGCTAGAAACTTTGCGTACGTGTAGAGTTACCAAGACTTCATAACACGGAAGAGGTGTCGAAGTCGTATTGTCGACGTCACAGCACGCGTCATTATTGCTAACGGCGGACATACCTAAAGTTTTTTATTTATCTTAATCAGCCAATGAGAGGCTTGCCTTGTATGTGTCAGTTTTGTATATAGGATAAATGGGTATTTATATAAATAAGTCCTCTCGCTAATTTATTCGCGATATCGCCGTGTTCGCGGAACGCCGCGCTCGCTCCGTTTGGACGGCTCCTATTGGCTGATGTGTAGGAGGGCGATCCTCCTTCCTCTCGTAGGACGCTATTCGCGAATAACTCGGCGAATCGCCTTGACTCTCCTTATGTATCACCTCGTCTTTTAATACATTTATTGACAATATTTCCTATATGATTCAACACGTATGTTTTCATTGAGTAAATAAAGCGTACCAGGCTCTCATAACATATGGATTTATATCGCATACCAAATAACTGTGTTATCTTGAATCACTGTTTAATATACACAAACGAATTTATGTAAAAATGCGTCTCGAGTCCGGTTTTCCGATGCGATTCTCTTTGTGTGAGTTTTAGTAGATGTTTTATGATTGATTCACACACTTTTTGGACCGGAACCAGTCCTTGCACAATTGCTTAACGGCTGAAGAAGAGATCGTAGGTCACGGTGCACCGGTCAGCTGCATACGATTGCACTGGTAGCACAACTATTGTTAGAAAGTGGCACATTTATCACGAAGTAGGTAATGACAAGCAGAATACTAAGTGTTGCCAAGTTCCATGATTTTGTGACAATTCTTAATTTTTTTTCTTGTTATATTAACTTTGCTGAATTAACTATAAATATATCTGTTGTACTGCAAAAACTCCTTAGGAAATTAAAAAAATATATATTATTTGTAGTGAGTGCATCCATACTCAAATTATCATTCTTATAACGGTCAGTTAAATATTATACGTGTGAAAAATCATAAGAAACGGTCAGCTAAAACTGCCCACAGGGCTAATGATCGACAAAACAAAACTGGACAATAGAAAACCCCAGCGCGCAAACAATACGCGAAACAAGGAACAAAGGTGGCGATTTGGCACAATACGAACCATATTAATTACCCTCGAGAATGAACACAAAAGAAAGGGTTTAATAAGCTTAGAGTAAATAAAAATACCGTAAAAACTGACCAATGTCCGGTGACAACGATGCTTTCAAATTGGATGTGACGTTTATTGTGTTTGACTAAATTTTCGTGGTAGCTTTCGTATTCTATGAGTTTCGACCTTTGTTGCTAGACCTTTGTCGTAAACTTTACCTATTATTAATGAACAATAATTACAACATAGTCCAATCCTTGATCTCAAGGAGCGACTGCAGTTTATACAGCATACCCAGATGCCTATGTAGGTATCTTTGTTTATCCTTTACGTATCCTGTATAAACTGCGGTCGCTCCGTGAGATCACGGATTGGACTTCTCAGATACGTAAAAAATGCAACATCTAAATTTTTATTTATATATCCTCTGTGATTTGTAGTCGTAGAATTTTTTTATTTGTAACCAACAGACAAGACCTAACGGATTAATTATCATAACAAAGAGGTAATAGGTATCAAAAGCAAAACAGATAATGCGAATCTGAACCAACACATTATCTTTTATACTCGTAGAACTTAATACACATCTCAATATAACCCATTCATAAATTCCCGTTAAACGTTCAATATCAAGGCTACGTCTATGAACTTGCTAATCTTTGTATTGGCCAAGGGACTGGTCAGCCCTGGGTCATAGGTGACGAACGGTCAGGCACACCTGGCTCTTTCGTCTTCGTTATTTATCCTCACTTGTCCAATCCATGTTTTTTTTAAGAAACGGATCTTTGATCGGTGCTCCATAGTTTAAGCACAGATATATTATATACACTAGTAGTTTAACATAAGCACGCAGTCATTTGCAAAATGAGCATTCTAGCCAATTCTTTACGTATTTACGTAAAAGTCTGATTCAAACAAAGAACACGTAAGTATATGAGTCATTGTTTTCGACTAAATTCCGCGATATGTTTATCTTTACTACTTCCTTTGCATCCCTATACATCTTGCCAAAATTAAAGTTAATCAACGATAACATTGCAAATAGGCTACTATTGTGTAGTTCTATACAGACAACAATAGGGTTTCGAGTCCCGCCACAGGTGGGGTACCTGTAGAATTGCAAATTCGGACTTTCGCTAGCCGTTGGTCACCCCTGACCGATGACCGCTGACCTCATGAGACTGGGAACTTGAACCTAATCCTTTAACACGATGCTATTAGTTCCGATGGTTTCCACTTAAAACTAGCGACTTGACTACGGCGTTATTTATTAAATTAATTCATCTTCATCATCATCTTCGGCATCATCTCAGCCGTAAGACTGTTAGACAGGCGTCCCTCATAGATCTCCACAATCATGAGGGGGTTGTTGCCATACTCGCCACTCTTGGCAAGCGTGTTGGCGAGCGCAGTCCGGGATATTGATACACGGAAAAACGCTGCAACCCATGGGAATTGAATAAATTGTAATAAAATAAAATATAGGTAGGTCGGTTTAGTTCCAGTTAGGTAATTTATTTTCGAAGTCAAAATATTGTAATACAAAGTTTGTCTACATTTGTAATAACTTTCAAGATTATTCAATTAAGGAAACCCACCAACATTAAATTATTCTAACCAACCGAAGGTAGAATTTGTATACCTACTAAGACCAAGCATAATGTTGGTTCGTATTTTGTAATAGTTTTCACGATCTTTGTTATAGAAAAACTTTGGATTATTAATAAAATCCCTTTTCCTATTTAAAGGGTCATCTGAACAAAAAATAGCAACTAGAGATTCGGACACAGCTAGCCGTTGGTCACCCCTGACCGGTGACCGCTGACCTCATGAGACTGGGAACTTGAACTTTCGGCGACATTGAACCGTGCAAAAAACCCTGTTCCGCTGTCCTTGATAAATGTTCTTGATTAATGCCAATTTTTTATTCAGAATGTATCAATGTAAAATAAACGAAACTTTGGTAATTTTAATATTTTTTCAATTAGGTAGTATATATGACCTAATTTTAGATGACGCTGAGAGTGATTTCTAGGTAGGACTGGGTCTTGCTTCATAAAAGTATGTTTTTAAGTATCTTTTAAAAACATGTCTCCATCTTTCAATAACAATCTTCACGTCCATCTGTTTGTCTTTCTGTCCTTCTTCAGAACTAGGTGAACAACCTCGTTCTTTGTAAATTAAGACAATAATGCCTTTTGGTGAATGTCAATTTACAAACGATTCAAATGAATAAACACTAAAAGTCTCTTGAGACATGAAAAATGGTAAATGTCATATTGTTTCTAACATATTATGCTGCAAGCTCTGCCAAATGTAGGTAGGTATTTTGTACACATATGCTGATAATTTGTTATCAGGAGATTACTGCTTTATAGGTTTCGAAACATTCGCCAATCGGCATCGTTCGGAGTGGTTGACCTAGTTGTTGATGCGATGATTCGACCTTTGAATTAGGTACATTAATGTATGTACAACGAATAAATTCGTTGTATAAAACCCAGAACCATACGTCCAAAATACATTTAAGTCGTTATTTTATTCCTTATCACCTCAAAATAATGTATTTTTTAAAGTATTCAGTTAATAAAATCTATTTTTCTTACAGTTAATTTACTGACTAATCGAAATTTTACAGCAGTTTAACACTAATTAAAACATTGACATTTTTGAAGACTGTGACGATTAGGGTACCTATTCTGGGCGATTCTAAAGCGAGAACAACCCTCATGGTGAAAACTAATCTTAGTAAGCACGTAATTTATTAAAAAAAAATAAAAGATTAATACTTGTGTTAAATAATTCCCGAAGGTCAAACGGTTTTATTTGCAACCCCTCTCTAACACGAACCGTTGGTCACCCCTGACCGCTGCCCTCTTGGGACCCACAACTTGTCTTGATCAAAAATTGTACCTTACCATTGGCACAGACCTTGAACAGAGCAAAAAAAAATTTTTTTTTGTTAAAATTATTGCCGAATTTGGCTTGATATAGTCTCGGTTTACACTTTTAAAAGGTTTTTGAATTCGCACCTCTTGTTACTAAATTTAGAAAGGACTTTCTTATTGTAAGAAAAAACTGGGACACACTAATCAGATGTAAATATAAATAATTGAACAAAAAAAAAACGACTTCAATGATAAATCTAAAATATTGCTTAAAATACCCAAACCACGACATGTATATTTATAAAGTTATAACATTTGAGTATCTCCCTTTATTTATCCCATCATCAGGACTGAGTTATTAAGGGAACCTAATTGAAAGTGTACCTATTCGAATTTTATAATAATGTTCCAAATCGGTTCATAAACGACGGTGTTATGAGGTAACAATGATTAAAAAAATACAGAAGACTTGAGATATAAATACAAAGACTTTTATTGAATACAGTTAACTCCGCCCGGGTGTGCAAAAATTGGACAAATGTGGCGGAGGCTGGCGCGCGAAGGACCCCTTACGGTTAAAACGTTAACATGTAGAGTAAAATTTAGTGAATTTACGAGGTGCATTTAAATACATCTATAAACGATTCTTCACTCACCCGTTCTCTGATGGTCCATCCGTTGACCACCTCTGACCTAACGACGCCCGAATATCCTTTTGTATGACGAAATCTTTTATATCCTAAAAATTTGCATTTTATTTATTTGTCATTTTCCGACTCTCATTTTACCAAGCAAAAACGATGATTGTCTGATCGTGTAGGTATAAACGTTAATAAAACATGCTACATTATTCATTGGTCGCAGTGCAAAAGTCACTTCATTTAAATGCATAAGAATGTTAATTTTGCGATTTCTTATTATAAATCACAACGGATATGCAAATGGGGATTCGCATCGCAAAACAATATGGTTCATTGTACTCGATTGACTATTGAATGCCTATTTTATATTCAGGTAGGTATGCAATAAGATAAAATACTTATTCAATGTAAATATATAAATGGCTTTTCAGCTAACAAAACATGTACGTACCGGGATGACGGATATGGTGACGATTTGCGTTCTCCATCAGTTCCACTTCACAAAACGATAGAGGTTGTTTCAGGATGCAATTTTGAATTGTTGCTGAAAATTCTATTATCAGTAGTTATCATTATAAACTATATGAGGAGTTATTTCTATACTATGTTATGTAAAATATTTAATAAAATGGACCATATTTAATAAAATTGGACAAATCCTGTAGTAGGTAAATGCTTAGAAAAAATAATTATTTTTCAAATTAGCTAACAGCCATTTAAATGGCAATGCCAATTATGGTGAATTTCCGAAGAATTAATATATCAGAGTTGATATCAATAGTATAAGCAGTAACACATATAATAAGAATAAGGTAAATAAGTATGTATAAGTATGGCCGTGGTGGGGTACCGGCAGTAGAATGTTACCCCTCCTCTCATGCCCGTGGAAGCAGTAAGAGCCTGCTAAGGGATACCTCCGGAAGATGGGCAGCAGCGTCTTGCCACGTATCAACGTACTGCGCTCGCCAACCCGCCTGCCAAGCGTGGTGAGTATGGCAACTATTCTCATGAAGATCCATGAACGAGGCCTGTGTTCAGTAGTGGACGTCTTACGGCTGAAATGATGAATAAGTATGTAATCACTATAATATAGTTACCTACTTATTACCTTAAATAATAGAAAAATAATTAATAAATGAAAATAATGGAGCTTAATACAATAATGATATTATCATTATTGTATAAAGCTCCATTATTTTTGCGGCGTTGTATCATCATCTTCCTCTTCTTTTTAGGGTTCCGTACACAAAGGGTAAAAACTGGAGCCTATTACTAAGACTCCGCTGTCCATCTGTCTGTCTGTCTGTTAACAGGCTGTATCTCATGAACCGTTATAGCTAAACAGCTGAAAATTTCGCAGATGATGCATTTCTGTTCAACAACGAATACTAAAAACAGAATTAAATGATTATTTAAGGCGGTCTCCCATACAACAAACGTGAGTTTTTGCCGTTTTTTGCTTGATATTAATATCGGCAACAGGTAGATGCTTGATATATTCACAGAATATTAAGTGGTATATTCATCTAAGTATTTTTAGAGTGTGAATTTTTTATTTTTTTATTTTTTATAAGCCTGATGTTTCCCACTGCAGGGCAAAGGCCTCCCTTCCCTCCTTCCACTTATCACTGTCTTGAGCTTGTTGTGTTGAAGCCAGTCCAAAGGAGTCAAGCTCATATCGCCATCGTCGCCTGGGTCTACAGTCTATTCTAAAGTGTAAATAATTAAATTAAAATAAAACAAATATTTGAGGGGGCACCAAACGTACAACAAACGTGATTTTAATGCCGTTTTTTGCTCGATATCAGTAACTTGCCAAATAATGGTACGGAACCCTTCGTGCGAATCCCATTCCCACTTGACCGATTTTTTCTTTTGAGTTCGCGTCAATCGCTGACCGCTGTCACTACAGCGCCCTCTCTTTGAGTTTTGCACTAAGAAGGCTACATTTCATGCAATCATCATCATCATATCAGCCGTAGGACGTCCACTGCTTGACAAAGGCCTCCCCTCGTTGATCTCCAGGAACTGCGATTGGAAGCGGCCTGCATCCAACGCCGACCTGCGGTTCTTACCAAGTCGCCTGCCCATCTTGACGTCCTACGCTGCGCTTGCCGGTCCGTGGCCTCCATTCGTTTCATGCAATATTGCCAACAAATGTTTTATGAAGTGCTTATTATAGTGCCGGGAAGTCTCAATTAGAAAATAATCAAGGAACCAAAAGCGAAAAGCCTAAATAAATTAATGGATAAAGATTTCTTTATCCATTAATTTATTTACTTACTTATGTACGGAATATTCAGTTTCACAGTTTATACAAGACCATAGACTAAATCTCAGGACAAACGCCATGAAAAGAGATGACAGAAATAGAGCATGCGTCACAGGTCACGGTAGGACGGAACTCTATACTTTTATTTGTACGTACGATCAATTAGTTATGTTGATGCAGTAGGGAAGTTGAAGGATGTGAAATGAGGATGGGAGTTTGCTCCGGAAATTATAAAGGTTAGTTAGAATTTTAGATCAATACGTCTGAAGCTGACTGTCAGAGCACGCTGAGCACGTGTTAAATTTACACATAATTTTTAAAGAAAATAGTATAGTAATATGTTATGTTAATACAGGCCACCATCATAAACAAATTAAAAGTTTCAGTTCGATCCGTTCGGTAGTTTTGGTTTGAATCGGAGAAAATATCCATCGTGACATTCTCATTGACAATTTTAGTGGGATAAACGCGAACAGCCTCACCTGAAAAGTATATAAAAATAATTCTATAGTTAGTTATAGGTCAAACTTTAGCTACTCGTAAATATGCCAAAATCGCTATATGTTAACATATTAACAATATTTCAGGAGTTCCCTCGATGCTTCAGGGATCGCATCATCAGAACTAAGTTTTGAAAAAAGTGGGACCTAATTAAAAGTGTATCTATTGATACTCAAAAATATTTTCCCAGTTTATAAACGACGACAGAGTTCTGATGTAGGTACTCGTAATAAAAAAACTAGAAAAGAAAAGATTAATAAAGTAAAAGTAAAAAAAAAAACTTTTTAAAAAACAAGTTTTTATTTAAACGTACTAAAAATAATAAAATGAACATTAACCATTAAAGTTAAATGTCAACTTAAAACGTCTTTACACAATTAATGTGATAAAAAAGCTTGCTATTATCAGCCATTTGTGTCTCACTGCTGGTCAAAGGCCTCCCCCAGATTTAAACTTAAACATAAATAATTACAGCCATTTTAGTTTAATCATTCGAATCAATTTGTAATCAATGCATTTAAATGGTCGTATTTTGGCATCGAGCACAATAGAGGGGAAATAAGGTCATAAGAATTCCGAAACACATTAGTGCTTTGCACTAGTGCAATGACGACTGTCTCTCTCGTTTGACAGTAAAGCTTCAACACAGCCGACCTGTGTACTTTTCCGTACAATTGTGAAATAATTTTTGGCGGAATTTATGTTTAGACAAAATAAATGACATTTCCTCTCTATTGGGTATGTCCTCGATGTAATTTAGCTTCAATCGGCCAAACCTAGCGTCAATTCGTCAATTCAACACGATTTTTTTTAATGTGTTGCTCATCAAGTACCTACTAATTTGACATAAATGATATTAATAAGCTGTTATAAATGTACTTAACTATTTTAAATATATTTAAATTATTAACAATAATGGACGAATGTCCTATATATTTCAGTTCAGGGTGAGAGATGGAATAGGCGCTGGGCAAGCATATAAAAATGTCCCAGGCACTGCAGCGTTTCGTACAGCAAGAATACCAGTGGACGTCAAGCATCAGTGGCTCATACAGGACATTATTAGCGTACCTATAACATTTTTTCACAATTTGAAATGCCATTACGGGAAGAATAAAATAGATAATTATTCGATGAAGTGGGTATAACCCTCTGTAGGTAAATTTAGGTATGTGTATTTAATAAGCTCGATACACATGTCACCCATGCGTGTACCACGTGGGAAGTAGGAAGCACCAATCTTTTTATTGGGGGTTGTAATTAAGGAAGCCTACGCCGTAATTACAGGGGCTGCTAAATATAATTATTGAACTCTTTTTCTTATATTTATTCTCCTTCCGTAAGGAAATGCGAGGGAGGAATCAGTAATTAGATATTATTTGATGTGCCCAGCATGCTAAAGGTTGGTTTGATTCGATATTTTATTGGATTGGAATTGGAATAAAAAAACGACGAAGGGTGCTGGCAGTAGAATGTTGTCTCTCCTCTCTTTCCCGCGGTTGCAGTAAGTATTTTCTAAGGGATACTACCGATAGAGGGATAGGCAGCAGTGTCTCTCCGTGTAGCAACATCCCGTACGGCGCTCGCCAACACGCCTGCCAAGCGTGGCGAGTATGGCAACATCGCTCTCATGATCTTGTCCTAAGACTGTTTGTTATGCTATTAAATATAATATAAATAGCTATATACATACATATATATTAAATTACATTATGTATTATTCATACACCACCGTCTTTAGATTATCCCACCCATCCAAAGACCTGGAAGAGATCGCTTTTAGCGATAAGACCGCCCATTGTATATTGTTGTTTGTTTGTCTACTTATGTTCCATTGCTAGAAATCGGCTTCCCTTATGATTTGTTTCCATTGAGGAGCTTGTTGCCATTCTCGCCACGCTTGGCAGGGTTGGCAGCGCAGTATGGGTGTTGATAACACGGAAAGACGCTGCTGCCCATCATATGCAGTTGTCCCTTAGCAGATTCATACTACACCCACGGGCCACATTCTACTGTCCCACGGCCAAGATCCAAACAATAGAATTTAAACTACTTTTATCTTCGTTATTTATCGCAAACATGTTAACATGTCCTAATTAGCAATTCGCTTTGAACTAATTTCGCGATAACACTATCAATTCATTTCTCCGACCTCAAACACACATATTGTCGTAGGTCTAATAGGACTACGCAAATAGTACAATCATGCTGTTCGTAGCCCGATTTGACCTATTGTCAGTGCCGGATTTACCAATAGGCTGAGTAGGCTGGAGCCTGGGGCGGCGGATTTTAGGGGCGGCAAATGTAGACCATTTCTTTTACAAGCTTTTATTTAGCTTGCCTTGTGACTATGTTTGTTCGGGGAATCTTGCAACTCAATTTTGAAGCAGATATCTTCAACCAATTGAGCTGAAATTTTGTATAATTTTTTTCTTTATCCATAGAAAACATGGCAAAAAAAACATGCATTGTCGGACGACAATGCATAGTCCGCTATGTGACGTCCCTCTGAATCCAACATGGCAGACTACTTATTTTTAATGTACTCCTATAATATGGGTATCAAATTAAAGGGATTACTTAGAATAACTCAAAAAATTAAATGACTTCACTCTGAATCCAACATGGCGGAACAGACTTGTTGAGAATAATTCGAAAATGAAATGACGATACTCTAAATCCAACATGGCGGAACATCTAAGATGGCAGACTAGTTATTCTTAATGCACTTCTATAATATGGGTATCAATGAAGGGCTTACTGAGAATAACTCAAAAAATGAAATGACATCACTCTGAATCCAATATGGCAGAACACTCAAGATAGCGGACTAGTTTTCTTTTTTTTAAATGGCGCCTACCATGTGCCTTTTTAGGGGCCGTCGGCTAACCTGTCTAAATTATCTCTGAATGAAACAGAGCTTTTGTTACGGGAAAAATAGGGGTTGTACACTTGTTTTCTTATTTATTTTTCTTTACAGAAGAACCTGGCGGACTAGTTATTCTTAATGCACTCCTATAATCATCATTCTAGCCGTAAAAAGTCCACTACTGAACAGGCTTCCCTCATGGATATCCATGAGGGGTAGTTGCCATACTCACTACGCTTGGCAGGCAGGTTGGCGAGCGCAGTACGGGATGTTGATACACGGAAAGACGCTGCTGCCCATCTTCTGGAGGTATGCCTTAGCAGCACTCCTATAATATGGGTATCAAATGAAAGGCCTTGCTGAAGAGTTACTCGAAAAATTAAATAAGATCACTCTAAATCCAACATGGCGGTATACTCAAGATGGTGGACTAGTTATTCTTAATTAACTCTTACAATATGTGTATCAAATGAAAGGCCTTGCTGAAAGTTACTCAAAAAATTAAATGACATCACTATAAATTCAACCGTATAACGATGGCGGTATACTTAAGATGGCGGAATAATTCGAAAAATGAAATAACGTCACTCTGAATTCAATAAGGCAGAATACCTAAGATGGCAGACTAGTTATTTTATTAATGCACTTTTACAATATGTATATTAAATAAAAGGGCTTGCTGAGTAACTCGAAAAATTATATGACATCACTCTAAATCCAACATGGCGGGCATGAGATGAACAGACAGGAAACAAATTATCCAGTGATAACTAAAAAGTAAAAAATAAACTAAAAGCAAAAAAGTTTTTAACAAACAAGCTATTATTTGTGTGATTTGTCCAGCATTATTCATTTATTATTTAAACGTACCTACTAAAACTAATTAAATAAACATTTTCCATTAAAGTTTTATGTCAACTTAAAACGTCTTTACACATAAATTTATGTGATAAAAAGGTTTTTAGTTGACGGTAAAGTTTAATGGAAAATGTATATTTTATTATTTTTAGTTGGTACATTTTAAATTAAAGCTTGTTTGTTAAAAAGTTTTATTCTTTTAATTTATTTTAGTCTTTAAAAAAAAATACACACAGAAAAGGAGTCTCGGAAATATAACAAAATTTTCACAACCGTACCTACTCATAACGGAAAAGAGCTGATGTAATGAGGACGATAGAAAATAAAGTTGCATTTTTATTGTTTCTAATTTCTTATGGAATAATAATAATAATTCTAATTTATTATTTTTATTGTTTCTAATCAGTAGGAGCGGCAAAAATATATTAGCCTACTGGCGGCAAATTTGTAAATCCGCCACTGCCTATTGTGGCGTCTCTTCATGCTTCTTCCATTCATCCTAATAGGCACGTTCACAGTGTATACAAATCAAAACTCTATTGAGTCCGTCAGTTAGATGATAGAAAAATAATAGAGAAGTATTATTTTGCTTTATCAAATGAATGAAACAATACTTAGATGAAGCGAGCTGAAGTTTAGGAGTGCGGGCTCGTGACGTCATGATACTGTACCAAGGCACGTCGACGGGACCAGCGTGTAATCCACGCGACATTTCGATATATATTTTTATATCACTTATACACCATGCCCTAATAACCCGAAAGATTTACATTACGTAATTTTGAGTAATAATGGGTCTAATTATGTTTCTTAATTAAATTACTATTTCAGTGCAAATTAAATCATATTAATTGCCCGCTTCTTTGTGAACATGTCTTTAGTTGAGAAACTCAAGTAGAGAAACAGAGAGCGAGCGTGACACTTCACGAATCGCTCCGAAATCATACGACGAACGGCGAATGCCGTTACAATGAATGAAGTTACTTATTGCGTCTGCGTGTAAAAGTATTACCTACGTTGTTAGGTGGCTTTTAGGGTGTGTTAGACTGGAGATTTTTTAACTTGTGATTTGTTTTAAATAATTAATATCTCCTTCAGTATGGGTTTTTGGACCATAATTATGTTACATAATTTTATATACTCTAATTTGGCTCTAGAATCGTTGGCTTAAACATTTCGGGTTATTGACGGGCACGGTGTATAAGCCTTTATATATCTTACTAGCCGCACCCCGCAGTTTCAACCGCGTAGTTCCCGTTCCCGTGAGAATTTAAAAAAATCCCTTCTTAGTGCACCTTTAGGATACTCAAGGTATACATATGTGTGCCAAATTTCAAGTCTCTAGGTCTAGTGGTTTAGGCTGTGCGTTGTCTGTCAGTCAGTAAGTCACTCAGTCAGTAATGGAAGAGTTATTATATATTGATTATTGGTGAATTATACAGCGCCAGCAACTGGAATTCGTAGTGTAAAAGACCCTGCAGGGCCTGGGACATTGTTAGAAAGATTAGGTTTGCCCAGCAACTATTTACCTACCAACCTCCCGGCTTAGTCGGCTACTAGTCAGAGGAAAGAACAGGTCAATAAGTCTGAAGAGGTCTGAAGCTGACTAAGCCGCGGGTTTCCTCACATTCTATTTCAGCTCTGTTCTTTTGGCTTGGCCTTTCGGAGAAGTGTCTATAATCTGGCGGCGCCGGTGGTGTCTCAACCGTGTTCTGGGACAGAAACAGGGTTGGTACATTATTGAAAAAAAATATTAATTTGAATTTATCAAAAATAATATAAGGAGGAACATTTCTTATTCCCTTTAGTAAATATGTGCCAGATATTAGCCATATTATGTAAATATGTGCCAGATAAACTTTCCTTAGTTTGCATTTTGCTTCGAACCTATTCCGCGATAACACTATCAAATTCGTTTCTCTGACCTCAAACATTTATAGTCATAGGTCCAATAGATGAAGGTAGATACAAATAGTATAATCGTGTTTGAGAAACTCAACTTAAAATAATATTAATTTTGCATGGGTATTTATAGATTATGCCATGGGGTGTCGGAAGTTAGAATGCTGCATCTCCTCTCTTGCATTGCTGCATCTTGGATGCAGTAAAAATCTGCCAAGGGATACCTACGGAAGATGGTCAGCAGCAACTTTCCGTAGGTAAAATCATTTATTCATACGATACACATTAATTGCCACGATCTACTAGGATAAAATAAATAAATAATGCTGGACAATTCACTCAGCATCATCTAGCCCCAAGCTAAGCAGAGCTTGTGTTATGTATGGGTACTAGATGATATTAGTCACCTAGTACCCATAACACAAGTTTGATACATTGTACTACATCGATAGATATTATATATTTAGAAAAACATCCAGAATACCCTGAACAAATATCCGCACATCGTACAGACTTTGTCCCGAGGCGGGATTCGACACGCAACCTCCTGCGTCGCGGGCGGACCTTCGCCCGCTGCGCCACAGAGGTCGTTAATGATGAACAGGAAAATATAAAACAAGTTTTCTGGGAATTCTAAAAGTAGAGTTTACTTTTGCAACCCCCGACAAAAAAGAGGGGTGTTCTTTTGACCGCTATGTGTGGATGTCTGTCTGTGGCAGCTCTTAAACGAGTCAACCGATTTGCATGATGTTTTTTTTATTTGAAAGCAGGTTTTCCGGCGTTGGTTCTTAAACATGTTTTATCAAAATCAGTTAAGAAGTTTACAAGATTTGGGGGTGAAAGAGGGGGTGAACAATCGAATGTTTTCAAATACACCCAAGTGTGGTATCAAAGGGCATGATGTGTAGATTGCAAAACTGAGGATACACGTTACAAAAAAACCATAATAACGATAATTGTAACCTCCGGGACTAGGTAAAGTTTCAGGGGTTAATTTATAATTTGTAGTACTTAAGCTGGAACATGTGTACGTTCCTGTTGTACCGGGAGGTGGGCGTTGGTGACTGCGTCACAGATTATAACTATTGCAGTCATTAATCGTTTATCAAATTGCATTTTGTAACTATTATATAAATATTTATGTATATGTTTATTCTATTATGTATATATTTTTTTTATTGTACTAATTTAGAGGTAGTTTCCATGTATCATCTAGTTGACGTAAATCATATTTCAAGGCAATTTTGCAAAATATATGTAAGTTTAAATAAATCGTGCTGAAAATTTCACACAGTCCTTCTCTAATCCTTTTCTAGATAAAAAAAATACACAATCCTTCTCCAATCCTTCTCTAGAAAAAAAAATCACACAGTCCTTCTTTAATCCTTCTCTAGATAAAAAAATCTAAAGTGTGCAGAGCTTGTGTTATGGGTTGGTATTGTTTTGTATTCACTAGTTGGTCGATACAAAACAATAATATAATAGGTACATACTGATCATGATGGGTTGTTACCATATCCACCGCGCGTGGCAGACAAAAGATTGATAACGAAAAAGTTTTTAGGTTTCCGTACTCAAAGGGTAAAAACGGACTATTAGTAAGACTCCGCTCTCCGTTTGTCTTTCCGTCTGTCTGTCTGTCTTCTAAGTCAATGTCAATAAGTGTTTATTCAATAGAGCAAAACGCTACGTAGAATAATAGTAAGTTTACAAAAGAAGAACAAGACACATAAATTGAATAAAGCACATAATTGAATTCGTTCGCTTCAGACAACTTTTTTTCCAAGTGAGGGAAAGAAGCGAACAAGAAACCTAACTCTTTCACTTTTTCACTTCTGTCTGTCACCAGGCTTTATCATGAACCGTGACAGCTAGACAGTTGAAATTTCATAGATGATGTGTTTCTATTGCCGATATAATAACAAATACCAAAAACAGAATAAAACAAATAATTGAGGGTAGCTCCCATACAATAAACGAGATTTTTGCTCGCGATGCGGTTTTTGCTCGATAATATTATACAGGGCGTCCCACGGATATGCCACATGAAGGGAAAGTACCTTGAATATTGTAGTTGGAACATTTTACTGAAAGAAGACATTAATTTAATTTAAAAAAACAATTTAAACTGCATTCATAGATATTTAAACAATTACATGGTTGAACCGGGAATCGAACCCGTTACACGAGAAAAATAATCACCTGTAGCTTTATCTTACCGATCAGGCTTCAGCGGCGGGCAGGAGCTAGTTTTTTATAAAAGTGAATTTGTCCTTGTGTTTTATCTGATGGGCGTCCTACATAAATAAGAAATCATTAGGTTTTTTTATTTCAAATCTTTGGGTACCTAAGAATCTATATTCTCTTGTTTTGTCAGTAGAGTAACGCTTGACCAACGACAAACTTTAAAGTATGCCTAAGTATAGCACATGTTTATAAATTCCCTTAAAGTTGTAATGGGCATCAGGAAGCACCGTGACGTCGGCGCAGACGCAGAACTAGCCGCCTGTTGAGGCAGGCCCAACGCCCGCGCCTGCGCACGACTTGGTACCGACAGAAGAAAAGAGGTTGTTGCTGTTCCACGCGTGTCATCTGAAGTGAACAGATTCAACTAGTGCTTTTTGCTTCTATGAATTTGAACTGAATTTTAACTATCATTAAACAAGTCACACTCCAGAAATAATTAAAAGGGTTCTGATGTAGAATCTAGTCTATATCAATCGATTATAAATACACAGCTAATCGAACATTTCTCGTGTTAATAAATAATACATAGCCATTTTTTTATGCAAGACGCTACACACATAACCATCTAGTCCCAAACTGAGCAAAGCTTGTACTATGGAAACCAGAAGGTTGATAACTTATACACATATTTTTTGTAAATACCTAGTATTAGTATAGATAGATAGATAGATAAACTACATATTTATTGTGTAAATTATACAGAAAATAAAAACAAAATCTGCGTCTGGCAATTTCTTGCTTTTGTCTACACTGGAAGGAGACTATTTGGCCCAAGTAAAGGTACTTGCTGATACATTGCATGTCCTCCCCATGGACGCGAATTTTGCGCTTGGTGGTTTTGGTTATGACTTTGGTCTTGGTCTTGTTAATTTTAAGTGCAATCTCGAGGCTTACCTTGCTCAGATCTTCGAGCATGTTTTGTAACTCATGGGCAGGTGTAGAGAAAAAAACAACATCATCGTCGAAACGGAGATTACATAACCTCATCCCGCCGACAACTATGCCCCTCTCTTCCCACCCAGTTCCTAACTTTCTGAAGACATCTTCGAGAGTGCTAGTAAAAAGTTTTGGCGACAGCGGACCTCCTTGCTTAACACCTTTTCCGATAGTGAATGTTGGGCCGTGGGTTTGTTGCATTAAATAGAAGCTGTGCTGTTGTGTTAAATGGTTTGAATTTAATTAATGTAGGTTGAGTTTATTTTTTGATTTGATAGAGCGGTAAATATGGCATTATGGGTTATAGAATTAAACGCCTTTGCATCCACGAAGGCGAGGTAGAGCGGTGTATAAAATTCGGTGTGTTTTTCTATAACCTGATTGATGGCATGTAGGTGATCGGTGGTAGAGGCCTTTTCGGAATCCTGCCTGTTCAGGTGGCTGTTGCAGGTCAAGCAACAGTAAGCAGCTGTACAAAGTAATATATTGTTTACGTAACATAATGTGTACTGTCCCAAAAAATATTTCAGAAATTTTGATATTCAAGCGAAAATCGGTTCAGTGTTCGGTGATAACAAATATTACAAATATTATTAGGTATATAATTTGGAAATAATTTTCGTATTACTTTCTATGTAGAGGTATGCTGTCGGTACAATATTACATAACAGTTATATGGGCAGTAGGTACATAACATAGGGAGTAACGGGAAACGCTGCGCTTGCGGCTGCATTCGACTCGGTCATTCGACAATCCTTTCTATGTTAAACAGTGCTTCGTTTATAAACTTTATTGGCATACATTTACGGTCTATTTTAACTTGTAAGCGTGATTCTACATCACAGTATTTGCTTGGACTGTTGAGACGCAGAAATTCCTCCTTGAATATGTAAGTTATAGCGAATGTAAACAAGATAATGTCTTATCGTTGCCAAGATACTTTTGTACAAGGAAATCTGCTTACATTGGTTCTTTTGCTACAAATGCATGTGGAAAATCAAATTGCAATTGTTAATGTGGCAAATAAGATGCAAAATAATTTCTAATACAACCAAACTCTTTACGAGACAAGAGGCTGATCTTATCTTCTAGGTAAACGAAAAAGGAATCATACAAGTTAATAAAACTCAAAATTTTAACTAACCTCCGACAATTTACCTAGAGTCTGTAGTGACCTTAATTTTTTTTTGTAATGTGTACCCTCAGTTTTGCAATCTACACATCATGCCCTTTCTTTTTATACCACACTTGGGTATATTTGAAAACATTCGATAATTCATCGTAAACTTATTAAACGATTAGGGTTGAACATATTAACTATGTTATACCAAAATCGGTTAACAACTACCGAAAAAACCTGCTTTTAAATGAAATAAATGCATGCAAATCGGTCCACTTGTTTAAGAGCTAAGGTGCAACAGACAGACACACACACACATAGCGGTCAAACTTATAACACCCCTTTTTTTTGGGGGGTTAAAAATACAGCAAAATTATACATATATGTAAAAAAATAAATGTTAAGTATTTGTTAGACGGATACTATAGGTACTCTAAACAAAACCAGACTCCTTATTTTACAAACTTCACCAGACTTATTAAGCAGTCCTGTTAAATAATACAATGCCTGTCAATTTCATCCATAAAGTAAACATTCCAGCGGTGACTAAATAGTAAAATTCGGTCGGTAGATTGGTTGTCGAGTTTCGGCAGCGGGGAAGGACCAAGAGGAGGTAAGAGGGAGGAGATGAAAGTGCAATGTCCTCGCTAACATTGGGACGCCTCGAACTCGACTGCCGCCTTTGCTACAATCTTTGATGAAATTCTCGAACGTTCCAGTGTGGGTTGAATTTCGAACTCCGTTTTTGAGTAATATAAACAATTGACGTGGCTCTTGCAGCCTTTAGTTTGGATATATAAAATGCAACTATACAGAATACGATACCGAATAAGTATTCGAATTTGGAACGTTACAAATTGTAGTTTTACTTGAAAGTCGGGGAACACGGTTATTATGGACTTTTGAAAAATTAATAATGCGACTATAGACCTTGGCTGTTATATTTTTGACCTCACCCGAACGGAAAATCGTAGGTTTTCCTTTATGTTTTTCCACAATATGTCAGGTGTGGGCATCATTGGATATATAGCCCCCCCATCCTTGGTATCGATGACCAACAGGGAAGCTGAAGCCTTATAAATGTTAACCAATATGGGGTGAATCCTGTTACAAATTGAGGAAGTTGCATAGGCGTGGCTTTTTTGTCCTGTTTCTTTTGCTTACATAAAAACATTGCAAGACTTTTTTTAAGCAATATAATTAAAATATATGGCACATCGTTGCCATGAAAACTGTTGTTGGAATTGCAATCAAAATTGAGACCAGTTGATGATGACTCAACAATTTGAGATGCATTTTGGACATGACACTATCAGATGACTAGTAATTAATTACCTACCTTTATCGCAAAGTTCGTGGTCTAACGAACTGCGCATCTTCGTTATCTCAGGTTATAATTAACTATGCGCAATTAAGAACCCATTTGAGAAGGCGTCCGTCGGGTCATATTTTTCAACAATTATTTTGATAATAACCTTCTCATTTAGATTGTTTATCGTGTGTTTGCAATATCTATCTTGTTTACTAGCTTCAGAAATATTTTAGTACGAGTCATGTTTTTACAAAAGGACATTCCTTTTTTAGTTGAAATTCAAACATAATAAATATGCGGAATAAGGAAAGGATAAAATAAACCGAAGTTACACCTACTGAACAAAATAGGTTGTAAAACAACTTTTAAGAACCTTTTTATTAATGTCCTTAACCTTCATAGGTGTCAATAAACATCATTAAATTCACATAAAACCTACGTTTTAGGAAACAATATTGCATTCGCAAAACGATTGTAAACTAACTTTTAGGACAACTTTAAATTACATTTTTACCCTGAACGCCATGTGCCATCGTTGTTCGGTACGTTATGTGAATGCAACGCAAATGCATTGCGTTGCGTTCACATATACGTACATTCTCTATAGACGCGACAGTGCGGGGAGGGCAGAGGGGAGGGATGCTAGAAGCATGTACTGTTCCACACTCTGTGGCGACTGCAGAGTCTTGACCTTGGGGCAGGATCGAGTCAGCTCGCGGTCCCTGACCTGACTATTTCGAGTGGCAAGTGCGTAGCGCTGCATGCAATATGCATACCGAAATAACCGATTGCTCTTTTCGGCTTTCGAACGATTCTAGGTGCAGGATGTGTCTTATCGATGCCTGGCACGACTTTGGCGGCGTATACAATACGTATATGGGTATTGGGTTAGTTCTGTAGTGCCGATCGAAGAATATTTAAATTCAAATTAAAAAAAGTATATGTATAACTGGTGCCTATTGGTAACCGTCCAAGGGCAGTTAGACATAAACAGTAATTTGAAAATGTAGACAACCATGAAATAACGAGATTTACAGTCAACGAAATGAACAGGAACAGTAACGTATGGTATTAGCTCCATTAAATGGAAGGCACCAAGATAAATGTCAGCTTGATAGTTTAATACAAGGTATTAAGGTAGGTGAGAGAGTTGATGGACGAGGGAAAGGTGGTGCACTTTCTCGGCACACAATTATTATGCATCCACTATGCGCTGGCGACGGCCGCGGCTCAGATATTTTCTCCTGTCAAACCGCCCACTCGAAAACGGGATAGGCTCAAGGCTAGAGTTAGGTGAATGTCAGAAGCGTTACATAGAATATTCTCGAATTCACGCATTTGATGCGGTAGATGTAGGAAGGTAATTTCCACTGGGAAAACCACGGTAAATTTTTAAAACTACGGTTTGGTATATTATATGAGTGCTAATGTTTACAATGACTTTCCTGGAGCAGCGTGAATGGCTATTATTATGCATAGACTAATATGGGTTTGAATTATACCCTTGATAAATTTTGTTTTATTGATACCTATTTATAGTCGCTTATTACAATATAAATATATTTTTTTGTTATACCTACTGTCTTATTCTTGAGCAAAGTTTTTAAAAGTCTGTCTAATGGATAATGCATCTTCGGTGGAATTTACAATAGCAGAATGTGTACCATTCATTACTTTACTCAGTACAGAGTATGATATTATAATCAGCCCCCATGCACACACAGACAATTGCTAGAAGCATAGGCTGTATGGCTGTGTGTGTCTAATCTATGCGCCCGCGCATTCAAGGTCACTGGCCAGCGATGCGGCCCACCGACCGAATTTAACTAAGTCATCCGGCTGCGTTTTGTGATGGGGAAAATTTAACCATTTTTGATGTTTGCGTTTTGGCGTTTTACGTAGAGAGTACGTAGTGTTCCTGGGAAGTGAGCCATTGCGGTTTGATTATAATAATAGAGTTGTACATTTCAAATAAAGAAAACCTAATTAATTACAGCCAAATGCTGTAGTTACTAGTGGAGTTTGGAACTTACTAAAATACTATTTTTATTGGAATGTGCCACGAATTTAAGTAACGTCCAAAATGTCACCAATTTTCATTTGCCACAGAGTATCCCTTACTGCGCTCGCCAACTCGCCTGCCAAGCTTGGTGAGTATGGAAACTGCCCCTCATGGACATCCATGATGAAGCCTGTATTCAGTAGGTAGTGGACGTTTTACGGCAGAAATGATGATAAGTTTGGTAGCTTTCATAGAATACATAAATAATCTACTTCACTATCAAGCATCTACATGTTCTGTTACTCAAAAAAAATTACAATTCGATACATACCACATCAATTCGCGAAAATAATACCACACCAATCTCAGGAAGACATTTCTATCCTCCATCTATAAGAAAAGACGCTTAAAACCCGCCAAGATAGTAACAAAGAATGTTCTCAGATAGGACGAAGGGCGAAGTACGAGGGTGGACGTGGTTCTGGCGAATGACTCTACGTCCGGGAGCGGGCAACGACCTGCCCAATCTCCGCTGCATTAGCATGCCAAGCAATATTTGTGTCTAGCCAATCCCTTGTGTGGGTATGGAATAGATGCGGAGCCCGTACTATTGGAACTCGATGAAGGAAGACAACTCGCTTTGAACACCTCTTTTAGATTGCAACCCTCGCGTAGCAACTTATAAATACATTGCTTTGGAGGCTGCAAGGCATATACTAAACTAGGTGTCCCGGCGAACTTCGTATCGCACCTACTACAACCACTGCTTACAACTACCCTATAGCCTTCCTCGATAAATGGGCTATCTAAAACTGAAATAATTTTTCAAATCGGACCAGTCGTTCCTGAGATTAGCGCGTTCAAGAAAACAAACAAACAAACTCTTCAGCTTTATAATATTACTATAGATATTAATCTGTATTACAATTGCAAAATATTTTTCCTCGTAGATTTTATTTAAAATCGAAGAGCGAGACGGACTCGCGCACCGAGGGTTCCGTGCCATCATATAATATAATATATGACAAAGGCGGTTTTAAATTTGTTGGTGAACCTTGACAACGCCATCTCTTGTCTGATAGCGGAACTTATGCAGATTTTTTACACTTTCGATGATTTCTAAAAAAGTATGCTATGTAGAGAGATTGTAATAAATTTTCTCTAATCTTTACATACACTTCTAATAGCAATAAAAGTTTCAGAGGTTTATCTCCGCAAACTTCGGAGATAAGGGGGGGGGAACGCTATTTTTTTCAACATTTTTATAAATAACTCAAAAACTATACAACTTAAAGGAAAACTAAAAACTGTTTATTAATGTGCAAAAGAATACCTTTCATATGGTACCCCACATCACCTAGTAACTTTCCAAAAATTTCCACCCCCATTGTCTAAAAAACTATGCAAATTAGAGAGTTCTCTATAATTTTCCTATAAAGTTTACATATACTTCTATTATTGTAAATAATTCAAAAACAATACGGCTTAAAGAAAAACTAAAAACTGTTTATTAATGTGCAAATTAATACCTTTCATATGATACCCCACATCACCTATTTACTTTACAAAATTTTTGAAAACCCTCCTTCAACCCCCCTTGTCTAAAAAACTATGCAAGTTAGAGAGTTCGCTAAATTTTCCTATAAAGTTTACATATATGTACTTCTATTAGCTATAAAAGTATCACGGGTTTATCTCTGCAAACTTCGGAGATAAGGGGGGGGGAGGACCGGTCGTTTTTTCGACATTTTTGTAAATAACTCAAAAACAATACGGCTTAAAGGAAAACTAATAACTGTTTATTAATGTGCATAGAAATACCTTTCATATGATACCCCACATCACCTATTAACTTCACAAAATTTTTGAAAACCCCCCTTTCACCCCCCTTGTCTAAAAAACTATGCATGTTAGAGAGTTCGCTATAATTTTCCTATAAAGTTTACATACACTTCTATTAGCTGTAAAAGTATCACGGGTTTATCTCTGCAAACTTCGGAGATAAGGGGAGGGGGAACGGTCGTTTTTTCAACATTTTTGTAAATAACTCAAAAACGATACGGTTTAAAGGAAAACTAAAAACTGTTTATTAATGTGCAAATAAATACCTTTCATATGATTTCCCACACGGCCTAGTAACTTCACTTAAAATTTTTGCGATCCCCTATCCGCCCCCCTGCAATCAAAATAAGAATATTTTTTAATATTTTCATATATGCTATATTAGTAAAAAAGTGTTGTCTTTTACCATTTTAAATTGCAAGTCGATAGCATGAGTAGTTCTCGAGATATCCATTTGTGACAGACAGACAGACAGACAGACAGAGTGATTCTATAAGGGTTCCTTTTTACCATTTTGGTCCGGAACCCTAAAAACGTAAATTCAATTTAGATGTCATGAAAATTTTCGCTTTTATCATTATGAGTCATTCCCATAGTTCCCACAATGGAAACAATTTGACTTTTGATATTTATTTATTTATGGATATCCAACAAAAACATCACAAGAAAAAATAAACTTATGACTAATTTGACGTAGATCTATGTGCCCCTGTTCTTTCCTCTGACTAATAGCTGACTTTGCTAAGAGGATGGTATAGGTACTGGACAAGCCTAATCCATCTAACAATGTCTCAGGTCTGCATCCAGTGTACCGTACAGCATGAATACCAGTTGCTGACGCTGTGTAAATCATCTGTAGTAGATGTTAAGGCCTATGTGCCCCCCCCCCCTCTTACAGGATGTCGCAGCATGAACGAATACAGTTATGTAGTTGTGGTGCATTTATTGTCGTATCGCTCATCGCTCGGAAGTTTAATCCACAGTAGGGGATTTTCATAAAGTGTGGATGTGTGCGTAGCTGCGCCTACGACTCGCTGGGTCGCGCTCGCGAGACGCAAAGATGTGTTTGTGATTGTTGATAGATTAAATAGCTCCTAGAACCACACTAGGTACTCGTGACCAGTCCACTGAAACGATGCTTGTCAATTAATGGTAAATGATGAAGCAATATGAATTTGGTCGTTTGCCTAGTAATATAATAATATTGTTTTGGTAGAGTACTACACTATTTGTTACCCATCATTTATATGCACATATGTATATCTAGAAAATATAATCGATCGCGAAATTAAGTTCAAAGAAATTCAGACGTGCAGAAATTTTGTAGCGCGTTGATGTCTTTCGTTTGCAAAAATATGAAAAATAAAATACTCAAGATTATAATAGTTTTTTTCATAACTTACACATACGCATACATACGATGAGTGTTTAATGCACTGCATCATTGTATGGGAACGCGGAATGTGACTGGCTCGCTGATATAATTCTGAGCTCGTAGCCCGCAGTTGATAAAAATATCAAGTTCAAAGGGGGCAAACGATATGGTTTGATGGGAAGAAGTTTTCATGAAAGCAGAATGGGCTCGGAGGACTTTTATCTAATTGATTTATGGAATAGTACATCACTGTTTTTCCTACACTCCTTACTTATTGTGAGGAGTGTGAGTCTCTCAAAATATCATGAGACGGATATCAATAATTTGCGATACCTATAGACTTATAAATATTGTGCTAACTACCGCTTATCATTAAATACGTAACATATGCAAAACCTCTTACAAGGAATCAATAATTTGTTTACAACACTAATAATTGACTCCGGTAGCGCCAAGCATTCAAACAAAACCTCTCAATTGTCGCACTGAAAAGGCTATCGTAAAAAGATTTGCATTTATTTGCATAAAGTGTCATAATATTATTGAATGGATATCGATTTCGCAGGCCCATTGTTGGGCTGCACCGCCAAACCCTCTGCCCAACAAAGAAGGACTATTTCGTACCTGCGAAGTGATTTTTTTCATCCATAAAACTGGGAATTGCGTAATTTTTCCGCATTGTGTAAACCCTTTCCGTTTGTTTTATTGTACCCCTTTATTTAGGCTTTCGAGTCGGCGTCTTTGCGGAGTTCTGCAATATTGTAGGCAAGTTGTAAAATAATAAAATTGCGCTATTCTCTGCAGAAATGCGAAAGGGTTGTGGTTCTCTTTATTTCGTGATGGTGACCGTAACGGTACTAAGCATGGTTAAAGATGTTCAATTCAAATTTCAAAAACCTTTCTCCGCAGGATTCTAATGGAATGGAAGGTATAATGTCTTCGAGATAAGTGAAATGTTTTCACGCAATGTAAACAGTATATTTATCACGAACACTATGTTATGTTTATATTGGTTTGAAACAATTTATGGTTGTGTTTGAAAGCGTGTAGATATGATTTGTTTAGGCGGGTTTTTAAAAGAAAGAATCATGTTTGAATAGTGTATGTTTATTGTAGGTTAATAAAGTTCCTTTTACTTGATCTAGCTACTAGTAGTTATATAATAAATATGTATGGGTAATTGACTGTGAAGGTCTTTTTTCATTGTAATTAAAAGTAAGTAAACAAAACCCTTCTGTATCTTTTGTTAGGTGTTTCATGTGTGTATCATCATAAAAATATTATGTCTTAACAAGAACACATTTAATTATAGACAGAACACAAAAGTTATCTCATACCCAGGTTCCTATTGCAAATTGTTTGGCAATTTTTCTATGAAATCCTCATAACAATTTTCGAACTTAGCAGAATGCTTTTGAACTCACATGAATACCTAAACATTAAAAAAACAAAAGCTACATTACATGTCCAACCTTCGCAAGATACTTAGAAGGTTGAACAAAGTTTAGGTAAATGAATAGGTACTGTTATCTATCACGTAACTGATAAACATACCAACACACTTCGAATACCTACATAAAACTCTTTTTACGGCATTGTGTATTTTTTGAAGGAATTACGTTACGTTCGCTCACGAATCCTTTTCAGCGATTGCTAATTTCCGAACAAAGGACCTAACTGTTCCGTCAAATAAAACTTTCTAAATATTAAAATAGTACTGGCGCTTACTACAAAGGTGCCGAGGTTTTATATCGTGGCGGTCAAAGGCACCGCTTTTACGATCCCATCCCTTTCTCCGACGCCCCTTTGCACAATGTTGCACATCCCTTATCACCTAGACCTGCATGAGCGAAACACTTTGCGCAAAACGTTACTCAACCATTATACAGTTACTCAAAATAATAGACGAAACAAATGCAATAATAGATACGAACTATATTCTATTCGCTTATCTGCGATAGGAAACAATATTTCAGTAATTGCATTGTACATTAGGCATTGAAACTTGAACGCCTATCGTGCGGACATCACAAACGATTCCGAAACCTTTCCTAAATGTCACGTAAACGACTTTCGTAAATAGATCACGGACTGCCGCTTTCATCCATCACCATGCCAATCAGATATAATGAAAATACGAAGATACACAAAACCATGTCCATTAATGGCAGCCACAATTTGTGGAGAGGGCATAGAAAAACATTTTACTGTTTGACATGGCCGAGGTAAATGACAAAAGTCAATCTACACATCAATCGCAAACAGTGGAAATTTTGGAGGTTACACGCGAGTGCTTAATAAATAATGCAGGAGTATCGATGTGGGCCATCATATCACCTGCCTCCACCGTGCGTAAGCCCCTCATCCTACCGTGGACAGCAGAACTAACTACTTTTATACGTAATAAATAACACATTTGAATGTTTGACTTACCAACCTATAAATACCTAGGTAGGCAAAAAGTAATTATCAAACTCTATAAATCGATGGTCAAATTTTGCTTCCGCGTCATAGATTGAATTATTTTTATTGACTGAATAGTGGCTCTCTTTTAATGTCGTAGTTTCAATATACCTATTATGTATGTTTTATAAATTCATATTTATTTCGTATACTTATCAACGTGATAAGGTCCCGGTAAGGTCACCCCTACCGGGATTCTCGGATATTTAAAAAACATTCTTTATCATTATTATCATTATCATTTCAGCCGTAAAACGTCCACTACTTAAAAATTGCTTTAAAAACTGTTGAATATGACTTCGTGAAATGAATATAACTAAATCTAATATTAAAGTAGGGCAAAGTAGGAGATCTAGTAGTATTTGACTACGGAGGGTGGCAGGGGGTTGCCAAATGACACGTATCAATTATTCACACTAATACCCCGCCACATTTGCGTGTGGAAGACAAATAGCCGGTAGAACTTCGACGCACTACGAACCACCGTGTGTAATTATCAGCTATGAACGTACGAAAAATACTAGATAATTTTGGGGGACAATTTCATGGGTAAAGTTGAGAGAATTTTCAAACGGACTTAAATAGTAACAGTAATTTCAATAGTCCTGACAGTCTTTGGCACTGTGAAACCAATTACAATTATCAGCTAACAATGTACTAAAACTACTTCATCATTTTGGGGGACAATTTTTGGGTATACTGGTTAGAGAATTCAAAATATTACTCTGACCGGCGTAAATAGCTTCTAACAGTAATTTAATTAGTCCTGACAGTCTTCCGCAGTATAAATAAAAACAAATTATAATTTTATTTTATATAATTTTAAATAATAAAATTATCTATAATGTACAAAAAGTATTTGATCATTTTGGGGGACCATTTTTTGGGTACCAGAGGGAGAATTTAAAGTTCATTTAAATCTGATCGGTAATATAAACAATAATTAATGGTCTTGACAGCCTTCTGCACTATGAAGCACTCAATATTTTATCAGCTATCAATGTACGGAAAGTACCTACTTGGGGACGATTTTTATAGTTTTAACCTAAAACATTTTTAATGCCATACGTGTATATATGAGGATCAATTTGATTTATTATTTTCGTTTTGTTAGAAATTTAATAATATAATGTTTGCATTCCAAATGTTTTTATAAAATCCGCCTGAAAAGTCGGACCAAAGTGGTCTTGGCCTTCTCCAGGCTTCTCTGATATGCGCTAACTGTCGCCAGCAAGCAGCAATATTGTATTTCTAATAAAAAAATATTTTAACCGGAAGCCTTTATCGTAGCTTCAGGTAAAGTCAGTGGTGTTGCGAGGAATCCAACAAGTAGTCGTATAAATTAGCATCGAAGCGTTAAAATTGGCATAATATTGAAACATAGGTAAATGCTGATGTTTGTGTCAACTGCAGCATTTACCTATGCCAACATACATATATATTTAACCTGTTTCTACCCACTGCAAGGTTTTTCAACCATCCTTCGCATACTTCTACGAATAAAGATGATTTATAACAGCTGGTTAACATGCTTTACGGGGCGCTGCAGCACTTCGGATACTGTAATATGCATTTGAGTTCTTCAATTTGTCAGAGATCCCAGCTAAAATGCATAAATGACATCATCAGCTTGTAAAACCAATAGTTATAAACAAATAAAACTAATAGTAGTTTCTAAGCTTGCGGCCTTTTACCTAATTTCATACAGTATTGCAGGTATAATTATCTGATAAACCTGAAAGTATTAGTTGGGGTGGACAGCTGATGGTGGTCAATTATTCAAACAGCGTATTTCGGTCGCGAGTACATACTAGGCCAAGAGGTATATGTGTTGGTTAATCGAGTATCTATGTACCCGTAGATACCATTAATTTGCCTGCCTTGAGCAAGGGTTGAACGAAATCAATATTTAATGATACGTGGGATTTGTGAGAAGCTTGTTTATGTAAAAAGCCTTGTTGGTCGCGTGGTATGGTACTTTCGGTCCGAAGTCCGTGGGTTTGTACAACAATGGATTTTACTTTCATGGAAAAAATATGTGTTCACATATTTTTTTTTAGTACTAATCAATGCTAATAAATAAATATTTCATAAAGTTGGAGTCTTCTGCATTTTAATTACAATCAGGCGTTTTATAGTTTGAGGGAACGGAGAAAAAATTAAAATTTTTCAAAATTAAGAGTTACTTTAGTACCACGCTATCTAAACGGTTTCATTGAATATTTTAATTTAGATAATGTGTTGGTGGTGTATCTGTAGGAATATTAAATTTTAACGGTAAAACCTTGGCCTCATGCTGAATTTACCTCGACGCCAAATTGTTAAACAGTCTGTCTATTTATGTTAAAAATATCGCAACAAAACATGTAAACTGTATTATATTTATCTACTAAAGTTAATAAATCAATAAATTATTTTTGTTATAATGTTGTTATAATATATTATTATGTTGTTATTATTGGTATTATAATGTTTTGTTGTTCTTAAAATATTGTCAATATGTGCCAAAAACAAAGAAGAGGTTCGGTACGAAAAGTACCAGGACGACATGACAATGGTTATCTCGACTAATATCGATGTGTGCGAATTGTAGGTATTACGAGTAGGTATCTACATATACATAATGTGATTGTATATCGCAACGCGAATCGTACCCGCCTCCTCGCAAACTGGCTGCAAAAATGAGTCATCGCCTCCAACGGACCAAACAACGCGCTCAGAGAAGTAGGTATCACACCATGAGTTTATTTATCAGTTCACTTCCTAAATAGATTGATAGCGAGACACCTCGTTATTCATGTATCCCTGGTACGAATTTGCCCACTCATTTGTTTGATTGAAAGGAATGATAGGAATATAAAACATTGATCTATGTACTCATTGTTCTTCTAGTTGTGATTGTATTAATTTGTCCCACCAACCTTTTTATTTTTAGTTAAATAATAACTATAATAACCATTATACTACTATTATAGTTAGTAACTTGGTCCATGATAATAACGAGAAAGATAATTAGCTGTAAGGAATTGAGATGCCTTATATAAGATTTAACTTAAAACTACAATAAATACAAAATGTTCGTCTAAGTGTGGAGTCGGGGTGTACATCACGTCAATATCAATAATTTTGCCATGCAAAATAAACTGTTTCAGATTCATAAAGTCCTGGTACAATTGTGCGAAAATGAAGTAATTTTACGCTTACACCAACAAATCACTGATGTTGTTGCCAGTTTTTGGAACACGCTCACTCGTTACTTCCATCAAAACAAGTAACCTACTCATGATAGTCATCTTACCAAACAAGTACAGCACGTCACACGCTTAAAATTAACGTTCAAAACATAACAAGTTCATTGACCATTTTTTGCAAACAAACAACCTCCTTTAGTCTCATAAAGTCCTGGTACAATTGTGCGAAATTACGGTAATTTCACGCTTCTTTACAATGTTACAGTTTTTTTGCAAGCGCACGCGACTATTTTGCAAACAGTAGTCATTGTTGTCAATGCTGAGTGAACTACAAAAGTATTACGAGCTTGCATTTTCTTTGTAGGTCGGGGATACCCCTCATTCATGTCGGATTAGTTTGCGAATCTCTAGACAGGTTTTATGGCTCTGCCCTTGACTTGAATTTATAGTGTCTGGTAGTGCAAAATTGTTGTAGAGCAAACGAAAAAAAACCTTTGTAAGCTTAAAGAACGTATTTATGAAAATAATATTATAATGATGTCATTGAAAGAAGATATACCTATAGCTATGAAGAGGAAGTACAGGATAACAATTATAATTACTTTATTGGGAATATGTTAAAGCCGATTGGGACGATTGGGGTGAACCATGACTGCCGTGGGCCAACGTGAAAAGATTTCTTTCCATAAAAATATGTATGCACATTTCACTTATAACAACAAAGCAACAATGAACAATAGGTAATATTATATGGCCCACTTGTACCCACCCTTGTAGCATTCACGACTAGGTGTAATTAAGAAGAGTTATGTGTATTTGTCAAAAATGAATGATGAATTACCGAAGCTATGATTACTTCTTTTTTGCATTAAAATCAGATAAATCAGTAGTTTTTTTTCAAGAAAAAAAAAACCGACCAGGTGCAGGTAGTCCGTCTGTAGGTTTTTATTCCCTTGCGAGTGTCTAAAATTTGCGGAAATTTGCGGCATAAACGACTGTATCTTTTTATTGCGTTGGCTTAGAAGTTTGATTTTTTCACAGCTCCAGTAGACCTGAGTATTTGATATAAATTCCAGCTTGATACCTCCACGCATTCCTGAGAAAAAGGGTCTTGACAGACAGACGGACGGACAACAAAGTCATCCTATAAGGCGCCATCAAATGACTCAGGGGTGGAAACCCTTAGGGAAGAAGCCGGGGTAAAGAGGTCCCACCTCGAGGCCCCAGAACCCAGTGACCCCAGAAAGGGGTACTGACGACAGCACGACGACGGGTTCCGTTTTTTCCTTTCGCAGTACGGAACCCTATAATTGTCCATTGTATTTCTTCATTTACTTAGATTATTTGTCCCTGATCTTGAAACAAACAATTAAATATTTTACGTTGCGTCAAATATTAATTAAAACTATTCATTCAAATGAAGTTGGTAGTATATTAAGTAAGACTATTCGACCTTATCCATCGAAATGGGAATGGGCATTTTGGGCATGCCTCCATACTCAGCGTATTTACCGATATTATAGTTCCTGATGAAATCGAAAACTAGAATATGGAACACTTTTCTTTCAAAAGGCGCAATACTATCCAGTTTGCTTTGCTGAGAGAATTTAATTCATAAAACACTCATCCGCGACAAAGAGTATTGTACCTACTTAAAGTATTGTGCTATTTAGATTATGAACAAAACCAACATAAAGCGTTTTTCTATCTAGATATAAACAACTGAGCTAAAATGTCACTCACGTTACTGTAAGCACAAACCAAAACTAACACAAATATTATATTCATCAATTCACATAAACAACATCATTGGTCAGGCAAACCCATTTATTTTTCTGAGCAGGATATGCTTAGGGAAATCGCATTATTTTCTGGGAAGGATATTTGTGGGACGATACCTAACGGCTAGTAACAATAAAAATATATTATGTATAACACTCTAAGTGCGTGTTTAAGTCGCTCTACCAAGAACAAAAATGTAAGCCACGGTGAGCAAATCAAGTGTGTATCAATTCGGACAGTGTGTTATCACTGCAACGAGCGTCTTATCAGTCGTACGCACTCTATCTGCGTTTCACACATGCGTATGCTTTTCGCACGCACTGTCTCTACCACACGTAGGTATAATGTAGGCTATTGCGCAAAAAACTGACTTTTGCAAAGGAACGTGAGTTATTGGGATAATGCGTAACGCATATTCGAAACTAGGCATTGTTGCACGTGCCACGCCACGTTAGTAGTACACGCTGCGTTGGTAACGTGTGGCTAGATAAGAAGGTATTGGGTTATTGGTTTGTTTTAAAATTTTTGCACATTTTTTTTGCAGCGGAATTGAAAACCTTGGTTACTGTAACAGCGTTCAGCTGTGAAGAGTGGAAGAAGGAAAGCCAACATTGGGACAATCCCTACTAATATTATGTATATTAGGGGCCGAAGCCCCCTAATAGCGCTGTCTGTCTGTCTGTGTATTTGACGATTACAACCGAACGTGTTGACCGATTTACATGAAACCTTTTTTCTTAGCACCGTCTTAATGAGAGAAGGTGAATAATTGATTTTGGTGATCCTAGGGTCACAGGGACCGGAGTTATTGTGACCTCAAAAGGTCACCAAAAAAATAAAGGTCTTCAAATGGCCGAAAACGTCCAAAAACCCAATAATGCCATTTTTGACCTTTGGTGACATTTTGAGGCCTTCGCCCCCTTTTCTGGCACCCCCGTACCAATGCTTGTATTATATAAAAGTGTATGTAGGTTAGTTTGTATATTCCGTTTTCACGTCTAAACGGCTGAACCAATATTGATGAATTTTAACATAGGGATAGGTTAGACCTTGGAGACGGATATAGGCTACTATTCGTTGCGCAAATTAAACTAGAAGGGGTTGAAATAGGAGATGAAAGTTTCTATGGAAAAATCGTTATTCTTCACTGAACGTACTTCAACTTAAATTTTTTGCATAAATATTAAGATTTAAAACTAAGTAAAACTGTGTTTCAGCATTTCTCATAAATAATCCCATTAGTGAAAATATAGTGGATAAAAATGTATATGGGATTTTTTTAATTTGTTAACTTGATAATTCGCATAAATAGAGACCAAAATCATTACCTGTTTCAGTGTTTATCAAAAATCACCCCTTGAGTAGTTAAATACGGGATGAAAGTTCGTAAGATTGGGAAATAATAGTGTTTCACCTAATTTACTAGTAATTTCGCATAAATATTGGGGTAAATATAAAATAAAAAAACGTATTTCAGAAATTTTCGAAATGACCTCTCCCCCTTGAGTGAAAATATAGGGATGAAACTTTGCGTAAAAAAACATTTTTTTTTCACTTGAAAACCTTGAAAATTGGTACTGACATTGTTAATTAAAAAAAAGTGTGCGGCAGCATTTTTTTTAAATTTTTGCCCCGCTTTTTAAAAAAGTCGCGATCATAAACCAAAATACTTTTAAATCATAGTGTTACCAACCAGATTTAATATTCTGTAGTTATTTTAATTCAAAACAATGGGAAAACGGAAATAATTAAAAAAATGTAAATCATATTTTAAGGTGACTTTTTCGTAATTACTCAACATCACTGCTCAGTAAGTTATAATATCACTCCGTGGTAGGTATTAGACGAAATAGTTATTGATTTTGATGCAGCAGAATAAAAGTAAAGAGAAAACATGTTTTTTATTTTTATTTCCCTTTTTTCCTCTTTGATTTTTGCTCAAAAAAGTGTTTTTTTTTAATGTCCATTATCTCGTTATTCCCACGACCCACATATAGTACCTATACCATGTTATTTACTTGATATACTTGAAAGTTTGTGCAAACATTCCTGTATAAAAATAATTAAATATATATTTCAGCATTTTCCTGAAACCAGTATACGTAAAAATATAGGGATTACAGTTTCAATAAGAAATATTATGTCTCTACTTAATTTACCTGAAAACGTGTACGAATATTGGGAAATGAAAATAATGAAATTCGTGCTGCAGCAGCATATCTCACAAACCATCCCTTAAATTGGGAGATGAAAATAACTATATATAGCTAAAATATAACCTAGGAAATATTAATGAATCTACGTATTGATAATTTATGTATCAAAATCAGTTACTGTTTATAGATACATAGATTTCCGTGGGGTGGCGTCAATAAAATCTTTAAAAACCCGTGGATGCAGTTAGAATCAGCCTGGGGATACCCCTGCAAAATGGGCAGCAGCGTTTTTTCGTGTATCTCACCAACCCGCCTGCTAAGAGTAGTGAGTACTTATGGAAAAAATCCCTTCATGACCAGTGCTTAGAGATGAGGAAGGCTTATGTCCAGCAGTGGACGTCCTACGGCTGACATGATGATGATGATTATTAATCATTAATAATTATATAATCATGTAATATCACACTGATTATGATGTCAGCAATTTTTTTTCCTTAAAATAGTAAAATAGAAATGCTAGTTCAGCTAGCTAGTCATAGATAACCGCGTATCTGTTCCGAGAAACTAATGCACAGCGATAACGGTAGATAACGAAATGACAAATTGCAATAACGTTGATTGTTAACGTTGTTGACTAAAACAAAAACTTTATTACTTATTATTACTACCACTACAAAATTGCTTATTTATGGTTTTAATAACGTTAAATAGCTTTGTAGGTCGTCTTAAAATACCTAAGCTAATGCTCACAACGCTTTGACATCAAATTATGTTTTATTAAAAACTTTTTGGTTAAGTCTGTCTCTGTTTTCTGAAGGTACATTTGAGTGATGACATTATCATCATCATCATCATTTCAGCCATAAAACTTGGATCTCCATGAGGGGTACTTGCCATACTCACCACGCTAAAGGATATTCATTACCTATTTGGATTAATTCTATTATTATTCAAAACTAGCACTATCTATCAGAATAAATAATTAATTAGTCAAGTGCGTGTTGGGCCACGCGCTGTGTAGAGTTCCGTAGTTACCCTGGTTCTTAGAAGTTGGTGTCACTTACGTTTATCAAAACATATTAACAGGTAATAATTGAATTTTCGGTTTTAGGTATTCCGGTTGCTGTGGGGTGCCGGCAGTAGAATGTTACCCCTCCTCTCATGCCCATGGATACAGTAAAAGCCTGCTAAGGGATACCTCCGGAAGATGGGCAGCAGCGTCTTTCCGTGTATCAACATCCTATACTGCGCTAACCAACCCGCTTGCCAAGCGTGGTGAGAATGGCAACTACCCCTCATGGAGATCCATGAGGGAGGCCTGTGTTCATCAGTGGACGTTTTATGGCTGAAATGATGAATAAAAAATATCTATCTATGTAGTATAATGTATTAAGAATATCGGCCATCTAGTAGGTACCCATAACACAAGCTCTGCTCAGCTTGGGGCTAGATGATGCTGATTTATTTATTTATTTGTAGCTAGACATAAAATACCATCAGCGCACGTCGTAACATTTTGTCTCCATTATCATTGGAGAAAAAAACCACATTTGGCAACAAAATAGTCATGGGCAATCTTTTTGTGATATAAAAATGGGAAAAGGGTTTACCGATAAGCCCTTTGATGCGGGTCGAATTCGGTATGGACACGAGAATATATTCCACCGTTTTTGCTATTATTTGAATAATAAAACTGTCACATATATTTGACAGTGAAGTGATATTTATTATTTTGTTTTCCATATTACGATTAGAGGTTTTCGACCGTGAAATTATTGGGGTTGGAAAAAGCGAAACGTTGCCATTATTACAAAATAGTTTATAGTGTTTCTGTATTATATCGTAAGTAGTCGTATTTTTATTAAATCAAAAAAATAATTGCTTTTATCAGTTTGTGTTCATTACATACAAATAACTGGTATAACTATGTACATTTCATAGCAACACAATTTACATATGTACAGAAAAAATGCAATCCAATCCTTATTTAAAGTGTAAAAAATTATAGAGCGACAGACAGAATTTATATTTTTATTATTCATAGATAATGACGCGAAACGCCATAAACCGCCATATATGAATTTATACTTACCTATGACGTGTTTACCCTAGCTGGCAAGCTCTCTACGAAACGGAACAATTACAATAAAAATACAATTTTGACCACAACCCCTTGTAAGTGCTAACAGAGGGTTGTTTGTTTGCGAATAAAACAACCATAAAAGCAGCTTTGTAGTGATGTAAATTATGGGTGCAATATCATTTTCGTATTTACCATCAACGCTTATGAGATTTTTTATTTCTATCAAGAGTAACAGTTATTGGCAAGATGCTCTATCATTGTTAAAGAAAAGCTTTCATAAATAAATACATGGACATGACGTTGTTTTGTTTGTTTTTTTACCTAGATATTCAAAACTGTTTACAGAGCGAAAAGCAAAGCTTGTCGTTATTGTAATAACCAACTCGTACAATCAGAATAACGACTCAGTTTTCCATTACCGTTTTCATGACATGCAGTAAAAATATATCTATGAATCTGTAAATTGCAGTTGGTTATTGTTTTGTATTGCGCTGTTCACTGTGGACGGTCTGGGAACGGCGTCCGATGGCGACCAGTTTATTGCAAATGATACCTGTAATTAGGGCGGGCTAGTCGCCTATCGCGGTGTCCATCAATTCGCACCAGGCGACATCATGCCACCGATATTGTACACGCTAGCCGGAAACGTATCCATACACTATTGATTCGCTAAAACACCCTTGAATAGAGTTTGCACGTGCTATAAATACACACCTGGCAAACGCACCACAATTTGAGCAACAAATTAGAATAAATCTAACGGCATTGCGAAAGGAATTTTAAGTATACATAAAATCGGAGTTTCGCTTGGTTACGACATACGGTGCGGTTTTCCTCAGCATTAGCGACTTAGAAAAGTAGTCGTAAATAGGGTGATGGATGTGACATGGGCCTAATTGCAAATGGCTAATGTAGTATAGCTTTTAAACATAACGAAATTAAGGTTTGAAGGTACATTCAAACAGTATCTAATAGTGGAAGCAAAGCAGCAACAAAATATCATTTGAATAAGTTTTCTACTTTCCAATGCATTTTATAGTGTCAGTGCAACGACCAGCATGCGATGGGACGATCTCTCGCGGCTAGCAGATCAAGTCCGCCCAAGGACGTCCACTCCGCCACAGCCTCCGTCGCTCTCACAACCTTAAATCTACCGCACTACGGACTATTTTCGTTGACACGGCTATATAATCCCGTGACTGAGTCAGTAAGAAAAATGATCCTGTATGAAAAAAGTAAAAAACCTCGCGGTTGTTTTTTTCGTGGAGCGGCGAAGACAACATGGCCGCGAGTTGGAGCGAATTATCTCCGGATAGAGTTTAAGATTTTTATCTTTCTCTATTACGTAGATTTTGAAACCTGTAATTTTGAGACAGGAGCGAAACATTTGAAAATTTAAACAAACACACTACAAACATCTTACGCTGCTTTTCTATACCAACGTTGAATATCGTAAGATTTACATTTCTTCTATAGAAAGTGTGTCTAAATTTTGTATTTAGATTTGATTTGATTTGATTTTTAGGTTGAAATAAGATGAGACACGTAGATTATCGCCACAATGGCATATAACTACCTAGAGCATATGTCATTGTTGATTAAAAGTAAAAATATACCAACCGACTGTTGATTTGTAGAGGTAAAAAAACTAGGCAAGTCAAATATATTCGGAAATTCGTTACGCGCCACCCTGACTGAAGCAGGTGCTTGCCGATATTTTGACAACGATACTTAGCAGAACCGCCCCGTTTAATTTAATTCATTTTTTTACAAACGCTCTTGACCCATTTCCGAAATAGATGTTATCTTTCCCAACCGACACTGGTGTTTATGTAAGAAAACGTTGTTGTTATGTACCCGAGTTATCTACAATATATATGTACATATATATGATGTTCTTATATAATTATACCATTTGATAACTCAATAAGCCTACCCAAATAAATGCTTTTTCCTGTAGTAGAAATCATGAAATGAAATGTATTTATTTTACAAAAACATGTCAATGGAGAAAGGTTCAAATTCCCTGGGTGTTTGTCAATATCAAAGACCAATCTTCGTGCCAAAACCGTTTATAGAGAACTGATACACACTCCATTAACAAAAGAAGAAGAAATAGAAGAAAAAGAGAACTGATAGAGAAAACGTAATTGAACTCGACGACTGTTTTTACATGTAATTTGATAAACAAGTGACAATAATGGCATTTTGAATTAAATTAAATATCTTGCACACTCTAATATTTCACGTAAACACGCTCAGACATATTTTAATAATGACTGATACCATTTTATACGAGAAATATTACTGCAAACTTCACGTAGGTACTTAGAGGTAACTGAAAAAAAAACATATTTTTGAAATTAGATTATGTCTAAAGTCAATTGTGCCGAACGATTATTTCTTACTCTAAACAAAAACCCTTACTTTAGACAGGCACTTTAATTTTCGCGATTAAATTAATAAGAATTTTAATAAATAAAATGCTAATGCCTGGGCCCAATGCCAACCGTAGCCATAGACAATAGGAGGAAAGAGTGTATTGTTTCACGTGGGTCCCGGGGAGTTTCGCTACAATGAGCCGCATCCGGGGTCGGGCGTGGACTCTTGTCTATGGTATCCACCCATGGAATACATTACATTATTGTGGGTTTTGGGAGCATGCTAATATACAATCCTTGGTTTCGTATCTACATTATCTTGATCACTGTCTGTCATCATCATACTTGTACTTCAGTCAAATTCTATGCGTAAAAATTTATCTCATTTTGGTGCTTTATTTATACCCTACTAGCGTCCCGGCGAACTTAGTATCGCACCTACTAAAATCACTACTTACAACTACCCTAAGGATACCCTACAACTACCCTACTACTACCTTACAACTACCTTACAACTACCCTACTAATACCCGACAACTACCCTTTTTTTTTTTGGTGACGGGGTGGAAATCTGCTAGGTCAGATACCATGCTGCGTTAAGGGCACAGCATGGTTATGTGAGGTTGTCTCCTGACGACTCACTAAAACCACCCCGATGGCCGGCCTCGGTGCACTAGGGGCTCCGGTTCCTCATAAAGAACACTCCGGAGCCCCTATAGCACCTTGCCTGAGCACGTCCCGGGGGCGTCCACAACTAACGCCCCCTACGTCTCGCGGAACTCACGATGGTGCATAGCTATATCATGCACCATCGCCCTCCCTGGGTCCGTCTGGGATAGTCCAAGCCCTCACTCTGACTACCCTACGGACCCAGATGGTCCCCTATAGGGGATGCCGCAGCCCCATGACGCCGTAGCCTCACGGGGCAGGCGGTGCGGGGCGGCCGTTGCCTGCACCCCGCCGCCGCCTTCTACGAGCGGGATCAGCCCTCTCGCGATCCCGCTCCGCGGCCTCTTTCCGAACCATTACGGTCTCACAGAAAGAGGCCACCGCCTTCCACGCCGTCTCATCTGCCAGCATAGCCGCAACTACGCTGGGCAGAGAGAGATCCTGCCCGATCCTGAGGGCCAGATTCTGCCTTTCCACGCACCACGCCGAGCAATCCTCGAGCGTGTGCTGGGCGGAATCCTGGCCCCACCCACAATGGTGGCATTGCGGTGTCGGTTCGCGTCCGATCCTACTCAGGTACTCACCGAAGCAACCATGCCCGGTGAGTACCTGAGTAAGTCGATACGTGACGTTACCTCCCTCCCTCCCTAGCCAGGCTTCGAAGCTACCCGACAACTACCCTACAACTACCCTACAAGTAGGTACCCTAAAACTACGCTACAACTAACGCTTAAACATGTTCATTTTGTAAAAACGGGAATTACTCACGTAGTATTGTAACGTTGAAGATTATTCCGATTCCGGCCCCAGGCGCGGACGGGCTTTCAATCCCACGATGATGATTTTCTTGAAAAATCGAAACGTATCGGAATAATCTTCGACGTTACAACACTACGTGAGTAATCCCCGTTTTTACAAAATGAATGGTAATCTCACGTTAGTTTTGAAGGCTTAAACATGTGTTTAATAATTTTGGTATCTTCAAATATATATGCAAAATTTCAAGTTTTTAAAGTGAAAAAAAAAAAGATTTTTGCATCCCAACTTTCTGATTTAATTTACGCAACGAAAAGTAGCCTATATGCGTCTCCATGGTCTAATCTACTCCTATCGGTTCGGTAATCGGTTCAGCGGTTTTGACGAGAAAAGGGAATATACATATGTACATACATACATACATTCTTACTTTTACTTTTAATATATTAGTAGGATGTATTTGTATTTGCTAAAAGCATTCAGTGTTGTTTAAAATATCTTCGCGTATTATATCGCTTTCGTCGGAACGTACGACTATAGTTCATCACTATGGCTTTATTCGTGTTATGCGGTATTATAAAAACAGGAAAAGGTACATGATCTAAAAATAAAACAAGCATCGAAAAACAAGGTAAACCAAGCCTAGGTTTACGCATGTAGTGTGACTGTAGTAGTATTTACGTATCCATCTATGTAAAGTTTATACCGAAACTTTTATGAGCAAAGTTGGAGCAAAGGCAGCTATTATGAGTAAAATATTGAATACAAATCTTTTTACAAATAGAACAAGCACCTGTTCTTTCCTCTGACTAAGCTGAAAGTAATAATGGTATAGGCGCTGGGCAAACTGCTGACGTTGTATAAATCATTTGATAACAGATATAAAAGGCCAATTATCATCATCATCTTTCAATACGTTTCATACGAGTTAGCTTGGCTGCGACGCCATTAAAAGTCAATCGAACTAATTCGCAGCTCTATTACATTTATCTTTCGTTAATAGAGATAAGGGTAGCACCCCAGACAATATAAAATGGTTAATAAATTCGACAGACGCGTGGCTACACCACGGATGCTGGTGACAAATGATGACTTCGTGAAATTACAAATATCAACCCTTCGCTCATTATACAATGTTAATACATTAATTGTTATTAAGTACGGTCTTTGTTGAGATAATAATATTCTGGGATTTTGCATATTATGCTTAGCAATGTAAGTCAAATAGGGTGTTATGTTTAACTTGGATAATGTGGAGTGTGCTTACCCACCGTTGCTTCGGCTGTACTTACCTCAAGTTTTTGTGAAACTATACAAAACTCGTATTAACTGAGTAAAATTATTCTTTAGGTTAGTTTTACTTGTGATAATAGGGTGGTAGGTAAAGGACATGGACTACAAGTGTATCTATCCCTCATATCCTAATATCACGCATACAAATAAAAAAATACTTTGGGCGTCACTAAAGAGCACTCAAAAACATAATACTGTGTCATTCATGTCACATATTTTCGATCAAATGCACATCACTATTACCAGTGTAAGCATTGTTTTTGTATACAATTTAATTCCTGATTGTAGATATAGGCTATGATAAGTACTTAACCATGTTGTACTTTCGCCTTAAATACTCGTGATATCCTCCAGCAATCCGTCCCTTTCGGTTCATCAGGCACGTCAATTTCAACGAACCACCATGCGGGATCGCGTTATTGCTTTTTTATTATTTTTTATCCGCGTTTTTGCGTTCGTGGGATAGGTCGGGATGTGCGTTTCTGTTTATTTATGCTGGTATTAGCATAATGCACTTTTGTGCTCATTGTCAGCCAATTGTCCGTGCGTTTATCGCTTGAGATCGCGAATGGATTCGAAAAAAGTATATCTTAGTAACATTTTGTAGCATAGGCAACAGTGGCGGCTCTCAATAAATCAAGTAGAGCTAGGATTTTATATTATTTAGTGTAATGGTAATGAGAGTCGTGTTGATGTATGTCTGTTATAAGATGGATGAGAAAAATATATGACTCTGTTTATATGAGAGATTTATATTCTCTCATTTTTATATGAGATTATATGACTGTATATATGTCTCTACGTCATGTGGTTAATGAATATAACAGAAGAGCCAGATAATTTAATTAGTAGGTATGTAGCTAGTTTCAAGTACAGGTCATTGTATTGTTAAATGTGTTGTCAAAATTATTGTGTATATCTAATAAATAACTAATTAAAAAGGTTATCGGCCTGTGTTAACGACAGACAGTTTCCGCAAATCGCCGAACAAATTTTGTCGTATCAAAGGTCATAACTGTTAAAGCTGACAATAGCACATTTGCATTCAACTTCCGATGCAAACAGTCAAATTATCGGGCATTTTAACGATTGGTGGTTAACCGCTGTTTGTCATTTAGAAGTTATGAGTACGTATTTTATATACTTAGGTATTTTATCTAAAAAACCTAATATGTACTGGGTAAGGAAACTGCCAATGTGTAGTTCACACATGGTATCTCATAGACACGATAAGTGACTCGATATTTTAAACAGTGAGACAATAAAATGCTTAATATTTTTGGTGATTTCTTTGGTAAATGTGAAAACCTGGTGAAAGTAACACAAAATGCTGCCTTTAATTTTATTAATAGCTCTTGTTAGAAACTCGGATGATGAGATAGGTAGTGTTTGTCTTTACATAGGAAATAATAAAGTTATTTTGAAGTGAAAGATAACTTTAAGTATAATAAAATTATTTCTGTATTATCAAAGCTCTTTAGATTGCGATACCTAAAACATTAAATTTTTACACAGTCAAAGCTGTCAGATTGGCTCATACCATGCCCTATTAAAGGCCCTCCAGCTCACCACAAGAGCTCGTCATCGATATGCAAATGATTGCGTTTAAGTGCCAAGTGCTCTACATTCGAGTGGTAAAGCTGATTTAGAGCTTTTGTTTACAAATACCTTAGAAATCAATGAATCTGCGAACCGTGAGAAAATAATATTTTTTATGATTTATCTTTGTATGCCTTTTCGCCGATCAAGACGTAGATATAATATAATGTAATAATTTAACAAACCGTGAAATTTTTTATTTTGTTCTTATTATTGGTAACTTTGGATGCCTTTTCGCTGATCCGAGAAATAGGTATTTTAATAAAAACAAAAATTGTAACATTTATTAGAAGTGAAAGAGTGAGGATGCTTCTTAACTTTTTTCCCTCGCTTAAAAAAAAAGTTTTCTGAAGCGAACGAATTTAAGTTTGTGCTTTATATAATACAAATGTGCTTTGTTTTTCTTTTGTAAATTGATACTTCAAAGTAACTTTTGTGCTCTAATGAACAAACGCAGTGACTTTGACTTTGACTTCAGAATTTAGGTGTAGGAAAAAGAAGTTATCAGCTTTGTAATTTTTTTATAAAAATCTGGACAGCCTATCAGTTTTTCTATGTTACCTACTTAGTTAAATAATTATGTCCCCGTTATTACAACTTATGATAGAATAGACGATCGATGTATAAAATGGATCAAAGTCCGCGTATCCCGTATCATTTTGTATTGTTCATGGAGTTAAAAGATTTCTGTTAGGGTCATGAAGATTGACGTTGTATTTGTTGGGAATGTCACTCTTTTATTATGAGTTGGTGCCTAAAATCTATTGTAATATCTGAAAATCTCAAACTAAGATATGAATATAAGTAATAATGTTTATACATTACGTAGGTACCAAACTATTTGTACCTACGTTCGGAATACAATTGACTTTATTTGCAATTTTTGTACAACGTCATGTCATCATCATCATCATTTTAGCCGTAAAACGTCCACTACTGAACTAAGGCTTCCCTCATGGATCTCCATGAGGGGTAGTTGCCATACTCACCACGCTTGGCAGGCGGGTTGGTGAGCGCAGTATGGGTGATATACGGAAAGACGCTTCTGCCCATCTTCCGGAGGTCTCCCTTATCAGGCTCTTACTGCATCCACGGGTAGGAGAGGAGGTGTAACATTCTACTGCCGGCACCCCACGGCTTTTGTACAATATAAAATTAAATGTTAAATTACTCAATTCTCGTCCTATATTTAAACTTGCATGACGTGCTCATCGCTAGTTGAAACTATTCCCCCGATATTAGCGGATGACGGTTCCACCTACAAAAAATATTGCACAGACAATCTTGTTCTATTTTTGAGTGCATTTCGCGCTATTTTGGCGTTCCCTCGCTTGCGGTAAGTCAATGACCTCGTTTACCGCGTTGTTCACGCACTTTTGGGAATTTTAGGGCGATCCTGTCGCGACTCGCGGCAGAATTGTAACGTTTTAACTTTTAACGTAAATGAATAATATTAGCGTTACGAGTAGCTTGGTGTTTCTATTATTATCTACATGTAAGGATAATGTTACCTATTTGAAGACGCGCAATAAGCTAGGAAAAGTGTTAGCATTAGGATCTTTATATTATATCTTTTAAAATGAACTATCGGTTAATAAACTACTTTTTTAAGTTATTTTGGGCAGAAAAGTACTTATAACTGTTTTTCTATTTGCTATGATCGTGTAAGTAAGCACCTAACTAGGTAAGTAGGTATAGTACCTATATTTTCTCTACAAAGTGATTTATCATATGCTTCATTAAAATGCGATGATAAACAAAATCAAAACTACGAAAACGATTAAATGTGGAAGGCAATAACATGAAGTTCAACGTTGGCACACAAAGGCCCAGCGAGGTGCGGCTGCATTTTTTATAAGAAATAAAGTCTATGTTGTTGTTTGGTAGCGTTCGCGACGCACTCACGCACACATAGAGGTCGGCCCTCCCTGCAATTCGTCCGTCTCTGTTCCTCCCCGCGACCTCTCGCCCGCACGCAATTGCAATGCACTCGGGCCGCTGCGGCCGCGTGCGTAAAAAGCGCAAGAGAGGTGCGGGGCGGGGTTCCTCAGGGCTCGGCGGCCCACACTCCGCCCGTCACGGCAGTCACAGCCAAACGCTCTCGAGAGCACAACGCCCCCACAGGGCGAACTCCCGACTTATCATAGCATCGCGAAACAACCCTTGTGCAACTCTACAAGTGCCAGTGCGAACTTTTCTCATGAATTTCCTGAACATTTCCTGCAGAACGTGTGTGGATTAACATTGCAGAGGTAGGTATGTTTATTTACTTTTGCATAAGTTTGTAGTTTTCGTAGACGCTCGTAGAGGTGTGCTACGAGCTCGTAGCGATTAATTGGGGTTAGTTTAGTTTGCATGATTTTTTCATGGAAATTTCGATTATTTGGAATAATGGTTAAAATCAAATCAACACAACAATTCAGCCGCGAATAAGCGAGTCGAGTGACAATCCGGCCGGCTAAACCGCTTTCATCGGTCCCCCAATTTGATAATACCTGCTGAATAAAAGGTAAAAAAGTCAATTTGGCAGTCCCTTCCACTGTGCTGTATGTAAATGTAGTAGGGAGTTGCAGTCGGCACGCACCGTTTTACGTACAGTCAGCGGCCGGCAAGCGCGAGGTGCGAGTCGAGCTCTGCACTTTGTATCGCGCGCGCTATCGTGTGCTGTCTTATTGTCGAGTGCGTGACGCGAATATTCACACAATGTATCCCGGGACTACGTTCGGCGAAAATTTGCCAGGTAGAGATTCGTTGTAGTGTTAACACTCTTTTTAATATCGTAGTTTGTGTCGTTTAGGTATATAGGTAGTTGTGCATATGTGTTGCGGCTTGAATGAAAGGTGTTTTACATTTTTATGATTTCAATTAAAGTAAATTTACGTCTATATATAAATAGATTAAACCGTTCAAGTTCTCCGCTCCGATTCGCGTACGTTAAGATCGCGCAAACTAAAAGGTAGAGTATGCACATGATAACAGTGATTTATTTTGTTTGTAGAATCACAATTTAAGAAGATGGGGAGCAGCGAAGGTCAGCAGACTTTCTGCCTCAAGTGGAACCACCACAAGACTAACCTGGTGGAGATCCTTGAGGCACTCATCAAAGTCGAGACTTATGTCGACTGCACCCTAGTCGTGGACGATCAGGTGACGTTCAAGGCCCACCGAGTGGTGCTGGCCGCCAACTCTCCCTACTTCCAGTCCATCCTGGCCGATGTGCCCATGGACCACTGCAGCATTCTGTTTCCCGGTGTAAAGGACTTCGAAATGCGCGCTTTGCTCGAGTACATGTATACCGGTGAGGTGAATGTGACGCAGGCGCACATCCCACGCATCATGAAGGTAGCCGAGCAGCTCGAGGTGAAGGGGCTCTTTGACATGACGGAGCTGCGCCGGCGGCCCGGCGGCGAGCGCGCGCCCGGCGCCTCCCCGCCGCGCGTGGTGCCCGCCGCGCCCTCTAGCGCCTCACCACCCGCGCCCTCCAGCGCCTCACCACCCGCGCCCGCGCCGCCACCGCTGTGGCCGGCGCCCGCGCCCGCGCTCTCCGCCGCCTACGACTCCACGGACATGAACCCGCTCAAACGCAAGAAGCTCTCCAGCATGCTCGCCACCCGCGACACGCCGATCCTCCGCAACGTCCTCGCTCAGACTTCACCCGTCGACTCCTCCCAGCCCATGTCCCTCGTCTGCCATCCTGTCAACAACGCGCCTCCGCGGCTGCACTCCAACGGCTCCGCTCACGAGATAGACCGACCGCTCAGCCCGCAGCGCACCTTTGACTACCCGCGCAGGATGTCCTCCCGTGCCTCCTCCCCCCACTTCAATAGGTCCGACCGCTCCGAGGACGCTCACTCCCCCTACACAGAGCGCTCATTCGACGACGAGAACCAGAGAACGTTCCACCCCTCTCCTCCCCCGAACAACTTCCAACCCGACGTGCGCGCCGGCCTTGCGCCCTACGTGCCCCCGCAGCAGAAGCCCGAGTGGAAGCGCTACAAGCAGTACACGAGATCGGACATCCTCTCGGCCATCGAGTGCGTACGAAACGGCATGAGCGCGCTGCAGGCATCTCGCAAGTATGGCGTGCCCTCGCGCACACTGTACGACAAGGTAAAGAAGCTAGGCATTACGACAAGCCGTCCGATGAGCCGCGGCGTCAAGCGGGAGAGCAACGGGGCGGCGTTCCCGTACGGGCTGAGCGGCACGGGCGGCGTGGACGACGGCAGCCAGACCGGCGCGCCCATGATCGACCCGTCGTTCCTGCAGCAGGCGCTGGAGGGCGCGACGCGTGACGGCGGGCGCGAGGCGCTGCACGCGATGGCGCTGGCGGCAGCCGCGCACGCCGCGCTGGCACCACGCTCGCCGCCGCCACTGTCGCCACGCTCGCCGCTGCATGACGAGGATCGCGTCGAGGACCTCTCTGTCCCCAAGCGCCGGGAGCGCGACCTCGACGCGCCCGCGGGAGTCATCGTCCCTCCGCGCAACTTTGCTCTCGATTGCGGCGAACGAGATTGAGATGGCTGGACCCTCGTAATCAAACATTCGGAAAAGACTGACTTAGGCGTACAAAGTTAGAAGATAAGACTCACATCGGCAGGCTGCTGAAGGAGGCGCCGTGCGCGCGCGCCTCTAGACCGCGCGCTCCGGCCGGGCGATTGCAATGGGCTCCGCGGCCACTCTTATGCTACCCTATTCTTCTTCTCTATTTATTTCCAAGCGTCGGGGGCCTCTGAACGAAATCAAATTTCCGTTTCGAGGAGGAAAATTTCTTTTTGTGATTTTATTTTTTGTTTTCTTCTTGGTTATTTTCTGTTATAATTTACTTTTTTGTTAATGGATAGCACTGTAGGTTAGCTTTAACTAGAAAGTAACGTCGTATAAGGACTGAACGGTAAGGCCGAAGTGCAGCCACCGTGGTTCGGGTTAGTTAGGTAGGTTAACGCCTAACAAAAATTTATAAATTGTGCAATTTGATGTCCGCGACTGTGATGTTTATAGACTGAAGCCACAACTACCTCACGCTCGCTCCTACTGCTTACTCTAGTCCACCACGTCGCTCGCACGAAGCCATACTACGTAGCGCACCTACGTAGCGCTCGTGAACTATAGCTGCGTAACGATATGTTGCATAGTTCCAGCTGGAAGACGACGTGCGTTGCTCTTGTCGTAGTAGATCGTAGAAACGTATTAATGGACCGAGTTATTCCTTGTCTTACGGGTTAGATTAATTTATTGTTTTTCAATTGCCATAATTATTTATTCTTTGTTGATATTGATACCTAGTTGTGTTCACTTATTTGAGAGTACCTAATATTTTGCACAAGCACGGTGATTCTAAATAGATCCTAAGAGATCTTACATAAACACTTAGATAAGAATGCTCAATGTTTTTCAATAAATGTCGTAATCGATTTGATGTTAATACGTAAATCTCTAGGTTTTAATCGAAATTGCGAAAAAATACATTTATGAAACGACTATTTTAAGGCGTAATCATAAGATAATAGATAGATAGTACCTAGGTACTTATATGTCTAGGAAATATAATTATGTTGAATTGTACATAAATATCTAGATCGCGACTTGCTCTTTCATATACTCGTAGGCAGCAAGTTAGAATGCTACTCTATCTAGCTGAATATTGTTAACAATTTCCGTCTCTACATTAATACACTTTCAGGAATTCTCCAATATGTTAAGTTAAATGTTATTTTATTTGATAATTCATTGAAGACTGATTTGTTACTTTAGTCTAGTTCGATCATGCCATAGAAACGTTAGTTTACTTTAAACCATAATTTGCTTAATCAGCGTGAAATTGTTATTTTAAGAAGTATCTAGAGCCTAGAACTAAGAGTATGTGTGTAGCAGCTACACTTTCGTGTCACTGTGCCTTTTTGTTGTGTTAAAGAGTTAGGACATTCCAGTAGATGCAAAAGCACGTTTGGTCTTAAACAGATATCAAGTACCTTATCTATTGTTAACAAGAGTTAAAAGACAGTTCTGTGCGAAAAGATTTCTGTGCATAATCCGTTACTGTGAATAGAACTGTAAATTCGCGAGATCGAAGTAAGAGCTTCAAGCTCGTGTAAATTACCCTTAGTTTTGTTAAAAGAATGTTATTTATTCCTTACCCACAATCGTGCCTATATACCTTTATGTAGATATATTTTTAACAATGTTATGCACTAGAGTTCATTTAGTTGTGAGTTAAAATGTCGTATTATTAGTAGTTTTAATATATTGTATGTATCTGTATCTATCTACGTATTAAGCTATCGAGAATGGTCTCGCATGAAACATTATAATAAGAACTCTATATTTACAAATAATATAATGTTAAAAATATAAAATAAACGATTAATATCGATGGAAATGTTGTTTTTATGCCCTCCGATGTGTCGTTTACGTCGTCACCTTAATACTAGATAAACCCAACTAGTAAAAGCATAAACAGTGACTCTTTAGGTACATGACTATGCATCATCTCAGCCGTGGGCCTGCTGTTCACGTCCACTGCTGGGCATTCCCCTTGACTTTCCTCATAGATCTCCAAGATCATGAGAGGGTTGTTGCCATACTCGCCACGCTTGGTAGGTGGATTGGCGAGCAGAAAGACGCTACTGCCCATTTCCCGGAGGTATTCCTTGGCAGATTCTTAAAGCATCCACAGGCAAGAGAGGAGAGCCAACATTCTACTGCCGGCATCCTACGGTACTACAGAAGCCACATCATAAAACGAGAACTGCATCACGTTTTGGAAAACAATATTTGTATCTAAAATCGGGAATCAAACTCATTAAAAAATACCTTCCTACCCTGTATTACACCTACCGAAGCATTGCATAGAAGAATCAATATCTGTGAAGTCATAAAAAAGACCTACACAACATATAGGTACCTACACCTACATAAGACCTACGTATCTTAGGTATAAATCACATAAAAAATCGTCACAAACATCTTATATATTACATTCATCATTTCAGCCATAAAACGTCCACTGATGAACACAGGCCTCTCTCATGGATCTCCATGAGGGGTAGTTGCCATTCTCACCACGCTTGGCAGGCGGGTTGGTGAGCGCATTATGGGATGTTGATACACGGATAAACGCTGCTGCCCATCTTCCGGAGGTATCCCTTAGCAGGCTCTTACTGCATCCATGGGCATGAGAGGAGGGGTATCATTCTACTGCCGGCACCCCACGGCGAATAATATAACATTATATTACTTAAATTTATCTTAAATACACAGCTTAAATATTAGATACCTACATTACGTAAAATAACAAAAAACATTAGGGCAAATGCGTGTCGGACTACCCTACATGTAGGGTTCTGTAGTTACCCGTAGACAAATATACATTACTATTCTGTGCCGTAGACTTGTTAGAACTTGATTTGTGTTTTTTACGTTTACCAAAACATAATAACAGGTACATATTAATTATTTTTTGGTTTAAAGTATTCCGGTATGATTGGTAAAGTGCATCACTTATTTGAGCGACAATTTCTCCGAAACTAAAAAAGCTAGCTACCGTTATAGTTTTCCTAGAAAGTTCATGGTTAAAATATCATATAAGACAAATTAATGTCTTCTCAAAGACCTATAGAGTCTGTCGTAGCTATTGTTGTCGAGATGTTCTGTCTAAATAATAATTGTCGAATATTATGTTCCGTCGAAGCATTGACTTGTCGACCTGTTCTTTTGATGTAAGCAACGTGACGAAGTAACTAACTGTCGAAATTCAGTGGTACACTGATTCAACAATACCTACCTACCCCACAGGAAACGATAAACAAAAAAAAATAACATAGGATGTACTTACAAAGGATGTGAAAATGCATAGGATGTACCTACCCCAAACTAATTATTTTTTCATCACATTTTTTACTGTTATCTCGCAGTGATTATTTTATGTGTCCATGCAAAATAACAGCCTTCTAGGTGAAATAGTTAAAGCCTGTATTACACTACACGATATTCAGGGCCCGGTAGTAAGGGCGCCCTAATCGCCCTAACTACCAAGCAAGGCTTGCCGGGTCCGACCGGTCGCTCTAACTCTTATTACACCACTCTTAGTTAGGGTAAGGGTCCCTGAATATCGTGTAATGTAATACAGGCTTAAGCCGCAGACAGACGGACAGACAAAATGAAACTATGAATGTTTCCTGTTAAACTCCGAAATTTTAAAAAGGCTACTCCCCAGCATTTGCTACAGCAAGGCACAGGAGTGCTGGAGCCCTGGTTTTCAGTGGCGCAGGTACTTATCTGTTTATCAATCTAATATAACAAATAATTTGAATAATGTGGGTAACTTACCCAAAATTCTTACGAATAAATGTTAGGTACCTGCTTAAATCATTCAATAACTTGCTCATCTGCTTGATGGTGCTGAATTAGGAAAAAAATCAATTATTTTTAGTACACTTTTTTAATAATTTGCACGTAACGTAAGTAGAAGAGTATTAACTATTCCTAGATCATTATTGAAATAAATAGCTACCTACCTATATGGATAATGAATAATAATCTAGGAACAGGCAGCTAAGTACCATCCCTACTAATAATATTATAAATAAATTATTATTATATACTTAGCCGAAAGTTTGTTTGGATGGAGGTTTGTTACCTCTTTACGCAAAAAATAGGCTACGGATTGAGCTGAAACTTTGCACACGTATTGATGTTGACCAGGATTAACACATAGGCTAATTTTTTTCAATGGTTACAACGCATGCGAAGTGGCGGACAGAAGCTAGTACTTACTTACTATTTTCATGTAATAATAGGTAACTACCTACTTCCTCTAGCTTTTGCATGCGTTGTATGATCCGGATAAAAAAATTACAATACTGGTCTACGTTTTTACATAGATACCTTTTCGAGAGACCCACACAATCAATAGGTAATTATTCGAAAGGTTTCGACTCTTTTACGACTTTTAATACTTTCAAATTTAATCTCCGTCCCTGTTTTTAATTTAAGTTTGCATCTTAATTTAAGATTAAGACCATGTAACGCCTTGGATTATAATTAACTGTAATGTACAGTGATAAAATAATAAAGAATAATCTGCTGAATAACAAGTACCTAATGCTGCCATCTCGAGGAATTAAATGGATTGTTCGTTTTCACACTTTCGAAGTCCGTTGATAGATGGCAGTCGAGTCGTATTTATAACAAAGGCGTTCGGACAAATAAATATTTTCACTATTTTATTAAAACCATTTTTAAACTATTTCCAGTGAGTAATATATTTAAAAAAATACATCACACCTTACTCACGCAATGGGATAATAAAGGGAAATGACGTATAATCATACGACTGCAGTTCATCGCGCTGATTGGTCCGAAACGATCATCAGATTATGTCAGGTTTATGTTCAGAAACATAGCTAGATTGTCATAGCAGACGATGTTGACAATGAGACGTTTTCAGTAAAAAAGAAAACAGTGTTTTCTACTAAACCTAACAGATGGGGCTGGCAAGCGGAGAAAGCAAGTTTGTGGTTAATCACAATTGCCGTCATTGTCAAACTGTGTTTCCTACCAGTAACAGAAAACTAACGTCATCTATAAGTTTCAAAGGAACTATTTTTGAAGGTTTTACTTTTTAATGAAAACGCCTCAATCCAATGATTGTATGACATCTTGTCTTACAATCAACACTGACATCATTCTTTTTCTGGTAGTTACTGAATGTGTGTAACTCACCTGTCAAAAAACGTAAACAAGAGCCGTCCTTCCTAATGTTTTTGAATCGCTAAGAAATAAATAAATAGTTTAGTTTTGTGTTCGTTGTTATATGCAAAATAAATGTAATGGAGCAGAGTGAACCATTCTTAAGCTCCGACGTTTTTAACGTCAATGATATCGCTGAAATAGAAGGTAAACTTTTTATTCTAGTTTCTACGACGCAACACATTGAAGTTTATTTTTAAATCGGTTTTGTCTCTGTTATAGACTTTCTGAGTGGCTGCGATGGAGATTTTATGAAAAAACTTGAAGATGAGTTAACTTTTACCGAAAATGATCCAGAGCTTTTAAGTGTCGATATTAAATCAGAAATTGCATCATCTCCTCAAGTATCTCCGAGTTACAATACTAAAGGAAATCCAGTCATCTCTCAGTACACCCATAGACCGAAAATACACACTTCTCCACAACATGTCAATACACCAATCCAAGAAGCTTATGCTAAAGTTGATGGGTACTTGCTGCCTCAGAATGCACCACTGCCAGACGTCACCCAAATCGGACCCAAGCCCGTACCAAAACAGACCCCGATCATGGTTCAGCAAGTCCAACAAGTTGTCCAAAGCCCCCTTTATACTGTAAACCTCGGCACAGGAAATATTCAACTTCAGGATGGTCCTAACTCACTTATGCAAATTGACAGCTTGAAACAGGGAAGTCCAGTGAATAAACCTAAACAGAACCAACCTTTATTGATACAAAAAAATGGAAATACACCATTTATAATACAGACTTCAGATGCTAACTTCTCACCTGTGATCTTACAATCAAGTATAATAAATCCTGAAACTCAGACATTAATGTACACAACAGCACCTGTACAAGGTATGTTACTTAATGTTTTTTTTATTCATTTATCATATAAAAAATAAACAATTTTTATTAATCTAAAAGTTACATTCCACACATTCAGAAAAATTCATTATATTGACTTGAATTTGTAAGTATGTACCAACTTGACCTTATTTGAATTCGATCTTATGTGATTTTATTTACTTACCTAATTCTAGACATCTATTGACATGAACACAAATTAATTTTACTATACTTTTTCCTTTTTCTAATAATTTTTCTTTATTAAATTGCATGAAAACATAAATCGAACTCAAATTTGCAGCGCCCTAACAGGGTTCATGTAATTACTTATAATATGTATTGCTTAGACCTTATACAAACCTGTACATGATGCAATAAATAAATACAAATACAATATTTTAAATATTTTTTATTTGTAGTCTAAAATTAATATAAGTAATCTGTTTATAACTCCATAACAATAACCTAAGTATCATTTAAAAATTAAAACCATTAAAAATAATTCAATGGTAATGTAATTACAGTCTTAATTATATTCTTACTAAATATATTCTATACTTAAATAGTTCAAAAAATAAATTTATAGGAAGTAAAAAAATCTTTACTTAACTATACTTACTTTATTAAATTGTCTTCAAATACACCCTAACTCCTAATAATAATGAAAATATTGTTTTATAAAAATTACAATATTATACTAATGATTATTCATAATGAATAAGTAAATAAGAAACATGAAAAATATTCAAACTAATAGAGATTTTTTTTACAATGAAGTTTTATACAACTTCTTTCAATTGTATTTGAACTTCCTATTGTATTTGAACTTGATTTGTGGCAGGAATAAAACCTGCATTTCAATCCGCTACTAAGTGTGTGTTCGTAAAATCTCCCTGTGTTTAAATTTCATGAAAATCTGAGCATATGTTCAAGAGTAAAGCTCAGACAAATCATTTAATAAATCCCCATATCTCAACAACTACACCACTTATTAAAAATTGCTCATGACAATCAATTTGTATTGATTTAATCTTCTTGAATGTTTAAAATTTGATCAAAATCATCTTCACTCACTTGTTCAATTATTATTTCAGTGTTGCTGCTCAACCTGATTTAATAGTGACTATTTACAGGTGCAACACAAGTTATAACAAATGCTAAGCCAAACAACAACCAGCCAATGACATTCTTGACGAGCAACACCCCAACATTTGTGGCTACAGGCATACCAGTAGTCCTCGGAGACGGAGACACAATCTCAATAAATGGTATGCCCAAAGTCAAAGAAGTTAAGAGAAGTGCTCACAACGCTATTGAACGGCGCTATAGGACCAGTATTAATGACAGAATTGTGGAGCTGAAGAATATGCTTGTGGGAGAAGATGCTAAGGTAACATTACAGAGCTTGTAAACAAGCATTGGTACGGGGGTACCTGAAAAGGGGGCGAAGGCCGCCTCAAAAGGTCACCAAAGGTCAAAAATGGCATTTTTGGGTTTTTGGACGTTTTCTGCCATTTGAAGACTTATTTTTTTTTTGGTGACCTTTTGAGGTCACAATAACTCCGGTCCCTGTGACCCCTAGGATCACCAAAATTAATCAGTACCCTTCTCTCATTAAGATGATGCTAACATAAAAGGTTTCATGTAAATAATTACCGCGTTTGGTTGTAATCGTCTCATGCACAGACAGATAGATAGACAGCGCTATGGATAATAGGGGGCTTCGCCCCCTTAATAATAAAAAAAAACTTATATAAAAACTATCAACTCACTTTGCACTGTTGGTAATAACCAGCTGAGATGAGGTTGCAGGTTCCAATGTTGCATTTGGACTTGCTTGTTTAACATATGTGTCTCCCGGCGACCACGACCAGGTGCAATCCGGTCGAAACGTCGGGATTAAAATAAAGGTAATTACGCGATAAATATCCGATAATCCAATATAGTAATTATAATGTTAAACATGTTTTACACTTTCTTAACATGAGTGTCAACTTTCTTAGTATAGTAATACTAAATAATGTTAATGTGAGCAAACTTTAATGACCTAAGACCTTTACATCTATTATACAGACTTATACAGTAGTTGATTTATACAGCATCAGCAACTAGTATTCATGCTGGACGGGATGTTTTCCTCCACTGTTAAAGCACACATTCAACATTTAGATAAATCCATTGGTGCATGGTTGGTATCTAACCCACAACCTGCGGTATGAGGTTGGGCACATACCGCACGGCCAACACTTGATGAATTAATAAAAAAAACTAGAAGAATTAACACTGTCAACCTTATAAAATGTATCACCATCAAACCCTTAACTATCTTTCCAGTTAAACAAATCAGCGATTCTAAGAAAAACCATAGATTACATAAAGTACCTTCAGAACCAGAATGCGAGATTAAAACAGGAGAACATGGCTCTGAAGCTCACCTGCCAAAAGTCAGGAGTTAAGGAGCCTGTGTTTGAAGGTGGCTACACACCACCGCACAGTGATATCTCATCACCATCCCCATACCATTCTCCGCACTCTATGGACAGCGATTCTCCATCGTCACCTGAGTACAAGGTAAAATTTTGCACTTTACCCACAAAACATAATCTGATAAAGTTAAAAAATCTAATGAATTTTATCAACTTCTCTCTCTGTACGCTATCTTATTTGAATAACAAGTATGCCTGTATAACTTGTCATTGAATTGCAAATGAACCTGTATATTTTTTCACATTTTTAAAACAAAAGTCTCAGTTATTCCATTACATTAACAACTAGGACATGGAATACCAAGAAAGTAGCTCGATTATTCCATTACATTAAAAACGGGGACATGGAATATCAAGAAAATTGCTCAATACTTCCATAACAAAACATACAAGTGTTACTTCTAGCTTCTGTATAAAAGGCAGCCAGATAGCTGCCTGCAAACATGAACATGTTTGCAGTTGTTACTGATTCGAGAGGCTGTAGCAAATGTCTTATTAATATGTGGCGTGGAATGCCGGCAGTAGAATTATGGCTCCTCTCTCTCTCGCCCGTGGGTGCTGTAAGAATCTGCCAAGGGATAATACCGAAAGATGGGCAGCAGCGTCTCTCCGTGTATCAACAATCCGTACTGAGCTTTTACTGTGCTTTTTTTGCCTATAGTTGTAATTATCTTTAAAAATAAATAATTAAATTCAATTAAAATAAAACAAATATTTGAGGGGTGCTCTCATAGAACAAACGTGATTTTTTTGCCGTTTTTTGCTTAATATTAATAACGGCAACTGCTTGAAATGTTCACAGAATATTTACTTTTTTGTATATTCATTTTAAAAATAAATAGTTAAATTAAAATAAAATAAATATTTAAGAGGGGCTCCAATACAACAGACGCGATTTTTATGCCGTTTTTTTCTTAATGGCACGGAACCCTTCGTGCGCGAGTCGACTCGCTCTTGGCCGATTTTTATATATGCAATGTTATTGAAAAAAACTTTAACTTATGAAATGATATTCCAAATTTCAATTCAATGGCTTGAGTAGTTGCTGAGATATTCAGCTGTGACAGACAGACAGACAAAGGCACATCATAAGGATTCCTTTTTACGTTCTTGGTCCGGAACCCTAAAAACATTTTCTGTTTCAGGCCGACGACAAATACTCCAAGATTGTAATGGGTATGGGTGATCAGTCTCGTCTAGCGCTGTGTGCGTTCATGGTCGGTCTGATCGCGTTCAACCCGTTTAGCTCGTTGTTCGGCAACATCATGTCAGACACCTACGCTTCGGAGTTCTCGACGCGGTTCGATAAACGGTCGATCTTATCTATCGGCGGCTTCGGTAAGATCACAAACATTCACCTATGTTTAGATTGGTCACTAATCTGCAATACTCTATTTATTGTTTTTGTTTCTAATATAGGGTCAGCACAAGCTTACCGGAAATAATCGGCCGGCCAATAGTTTGAATTGAAATGAACACATTGAAGTAAAAAAAATATTTGGATAAAAACAATCTGAGAAAATCGACTATGTTAAAGTTCCCAGTTTGTCGAAAAAAGTATTTTACACTGTTGCATAAGACATCCCTGAGTGTATAAAGGTGGCCTACAACCTTCATACGCTTAGGGATGTCATAATGCAACTGTGTAAAATACTCTTTTCGACAAACTTGGAACTTGGCCAAGGCCAATTTTCTCAGATTTTTTATATCTATTTTTTTTTTCTCCGGTGTGTTTATTTCAATCCAAACTATTGGCCGGCCGATTATTTCCGGTAAGCTTGTGCTGACCTTATATAGTAGATCTGTCAATTGAATCACCAAGTAATATCAAAATTAAATAGATAACCCCTTCACATATATCTGGTTGCGTTGCAACAACGCACGAGCCGAGCGAACAGCATTCGATTTCGAAATTCGATTTGGTTATTCAATTCAGGCGACAAATCTACTAATTTAGGAATACATGTATGTATTTATTAGGTAATTGATTGATTCACAATTGAGACACCAAACCCGCAGGGTGATTACGTATCTCGCGACAGGTTTTGCAACAGGCATTTGACGGCAAAGACTGCTTACTGTCAAATGCCTTTAAAGATAAATAATAATATTATAAAATAACTAAAACATAACTATTATAATAAACTAAAACTACAGTTTGCAATCTTGACGTTCTTCCAGGTTACGAAGGCTATTCGTGGGCAGCTTGGCTATTCAACATCTTTCTACTCTACATGTTAAATTTCCTCGTTTTGGGCGGATGCCTTGTGAAGCTGCTTGTGTATGGAGATTCTGTCCCGAAATCGCAGTCGAAGGAGGCTGGATTGTTCTACAAGCATAAACGGCAAGCTGATCAGTATCTTCAGAAGGTAAGTTGATTTTGATTATTGTTTCTTCTTATTAGCATACATATAACCGGGTATTTATCGCGTAAATTATGTTAATTTAATGGTAATTCCGCGAGAACTTCTGCATTTAATCACAGTTTTTAAAAAACGATTGTTTTAAAGTGATTGTTTCTTTGATTGACAAGTGCTCTGTGACAACCTAGCAAATATTTATTCCTCACAAATAAATATACTTCGCCCACGGAAGCCGCCCAGGTCGTGGAGTGGCTGAATTCAGGGTATAAGTAGTCAGCGGCTGTACGATTGCATCTTATCTTTTCTGCTATGATTAGAGTGTATCGACGTTATCGACAGACTAAGTATACGCGCCGTCCAGGATCTGGTAGACATCGAGTCACGTCAGAGCAAAACGACCGGTATATTGCATTAGTTTCTATAAGAAATCGTCACCCTTACTCTATTCAAGTGCAGCAGCGGCTCCGTGAGGTTCAAGGATTGACTGTGAGCGATTCTATCGCTAGAAGAAGATTGGCCGAGCGTGGCCTGAAACCTCATAAACCAGCAAATGGCCCAAAATAGACGGTAAACCACCGAAGAGTGTGCCTTAACTTTGCAAGCGAGCACTTAAATTGGTCACACCTTCAATGGAGCAAAGTTTTAAGTTCCAACGAGAGTAAGATCATGCTGTATGGTAACGACGGAAGAATGAAAGTGTACGAAGAAAGAGAGAGCGTTTTATACAGTGCTGCACTGATGAAAGAGTTAGTTACGGTGGTGGTTCTCGGACGGTTTTGGGAGGCATAAGTGCTGATGGAAAAACCCAACTTGCTTTTGTATCTGGATCTCGCTTGCCGTCTGTTAATGTGTTACGTTATATCGAAGGGTGTCTGCAGCCTCATGTGGTACCCTACGCACATATAATAGGCGAAGAGTTCAACTATATGCAGGACAATGCCAGGGCTCAGACTGCACACATTGTAAATGGATACATGAGCGAAGTTGGTATTTCGGTTATTGGTTGGCCAGCCCGATATGAATCCCATAGAACACCTATAGGTACCCGATATATAGAACCCGCCTCCGGTGTAGGATTTCTCCTTGAAAAACTTAAAACCGCTATACAAGAAGAGTAGGATAACATCCCAGTATGAGGAACCGCATAGAAACAGTAATTAGAGCTCGGGGAGGAAATACGACATACTGAATAAACGTTTTTTAAACATTTATATATATATTTTTTTATGTTTAACGTTTTTGTTTCTAACAGTTAGAAATTATTTCCAAAGGCTAAAAATATTGCTAAACACAACAATAATTTAGGAAAAAATATGTACCTATATTAATTTGTAACATCCATTTTTATTTATAGTTGTTGCTTAGATATAATATCCGCAACTAACTGGCGATATTACTTTTTGGTTTAATATTTAAAAAAACCGGACAAGTGCGAGCTGAACTCGCCCACCGAGGGTTCCGTAGGTATGTAGGAACATAATATATTTATTATGTTCCTATTAAGTAAAAGTTTTTAAAATGCACGATAAGATTTGGTCACCCATCCAATTAATTTACGACCGTGTGTAGGGTTGCTTAACATCAATGATTGATTTCGTAATTTTTTTCTATGATTTCATTGCAAATGTATAGGTTTTGGATTTTGTTCTGTATCTAGAGGTACAGTATATGACGATATATGTACCTTGCCAAATTTCATAGTTCTAGGTCTACGGGAAGTACCCTGTGAATTCTGATTCCATTGAGAATGTCAAAACATGAGTTTTTTGCGGTATAAACGGCCGTACTTATCATTTTTTTCAGGTTAACCTAGAATATTGACTATTTCTACACGTTCTGGAGATAAAGGGTCTTGACAGACCGACAGACGGACAGACAGTCAGACAACAAATTGATCCTATAAGGGTTCCGTTTTTTTTCTGGAAGCCGTCATAAATAGCGACCTGATGAAGCGTTATTATATCCTATGCTTCTAATATATACTTGTATTACAGAGCGACCTAACGAATGCGAAGTTGGAACTACACCGTGCGCTAGGCGTCTGCGGTAAGAGCGTGCAAGCGGGCGGGCAAGGGCACGCGAAGTACTCTGCCCTCGCGTCAGCCGTGCTCAGACAGATACTGCAACGGCTGCCTTTCGGGGGGTTCCTGTCGCGGCGGGCTGGCGATCTGTGGAGAGATAGGTAAGGTTTTCGTTAAAACATAAAGCATTTACGGCTTCTTGCGCACTGACAGGCGGCTTGCTTGGCCTCTTGTTACTTTATTAGCGAAAGCGCCAAGTGCGCAGTGTCTCAATAATCCCTAGAAGCGATTGCGTAACAAGCTAGATCTGTTTGATAGCGCGTGGATTTAACTGATGACGGATCACGTGGAGTAATGGCGGAGGGACTTAACAAATGCGAGGTTGGAACTACACCGTGCGTTAGGCGGCTGCCTTTCCAGGGGTTCCTTTCGCGGTGGGCCGGCGATCTGTGGAGAGATAGGTAAGGCTTGCTTACTTCTTTAAATACCTCCGTATCATTGTTTGTCTAATGAACAACGGAGTCATGGAGTTCGAGAAGCGACCAATTAATGACATTGTAGCGGTCTCGGGAAGGCACTGCGCGCTAAAGATCGCTCTGTGGTGTGGAGAGACCGATTGTACCACCTCGATGTACCAACGTCATTGTAGCGGTCTTAGGAAACTCTTAGGAAGATGGTAAACAAGCATTGGTACGGGGGTACCAGAAAAGGGGATGAAGGTCTCAAAAGGTCACCAAAGGTCAAAAATAGAATTTTTTGGGTTTTTGGACGTTTTCTGCCATTTTAAGACTTATATTTTTTTGGTGACCTTTTAAGGTCACAATAACTCCAGGTCCCTGTAACCTTCGGGTCACCAAAATCAATCAGTAACCCTTCTCTCAATTAGACGGTGCTAACAAGAAAGGTTTCATGTAAATGAATGGTAAAATAAACTAAGTTTAATTAATTTATCTACCTAACGATACGAAGCCCGTGCTGTTTTTAGATAGTAGCGTTGTATTTTTGTCTGCACTATTCTTTATTTTTAGCCCGTGTTGACCCACTGTTGGGCATAGGATTCCTTCCCCTTTTTTCTAGCCGTCCCGATTTCTAGCTGTAGCGGTCGAATCCGCTTGTTGCTCATCTAATCCATCTCTGTCAAGGCATTCAGCGTACACACTAGGTACAGTTTTTAAATGTTTCCCTGTTATTAATTTCAGCCCTGCCAGACGAGCGACTCAGCACTGGGCGGCGGAAGTGTCGGACGTGTCTCACCGGCTGGCCCAGCTGGAGACACTGTCGGACCACAGCGGACGCAGCGAGCGAGTGCTGTTGGCGCTCCAGGCGGTGAACCTGGCCGAGGTGGCGACTAACAGGCAGCTGCTCGCCGATGCATACGTCACGGCCGCGCTGCTCTTTAAAGATTACATGCCGAAGATCGGGAATTGGTTGTGTGGGTGAGTAATAAAGATTTGTACTACACGTCACGATTACGTCACTAGTGATGTTTGCTAGGAACTGGGTGCTAGCCACACATCACTGGGCACGCAACTTCGAGATTGATTTTTGTGTTTGCCCTTTTGTATTTTGTAATTACATTTTATCTCAAAACTCTTATGAAGAATAAACTAGTCTACTAGTGTATCGAAGCAACTTGTTTGATTGACAAGTCGGGAGATTTTTGATATCCGCACAGATTCTTATCGCACTGACGGCGGCTTTCTTGTGTAGTAAGTTACAACTTGCGAGGCACCACGCTCGTAGTGTGGTTGGTTGTGAAAATTCTGGAACTTTCGTTTCTATCGACTGCGATTCGCTAATGACTAGGTGTTTTAATAGATGGTTACGTGTATAGATAAAAGTGACTAGCAACTTTAGTCTTCAGCCTGCCAAGTTGAAGTTGAATTTTGAAGCATTTTAAGCGACGCCGTCCTTTAAAATTCCAGTTGTTACAACTGAAGGATCGACTAGTTAGTTGAATTTGCCAAATAACAGTAAACGTACGTTCATTCATTACACATCTTCTTAGATTCATATTAAATAGCGGGAATATTCACGTACTTGTTATTGTTGGTGGAGGCACCAACTGTTTCGACCCTTATCGAGGGCCTTCGTCAGGGTGAACTCGGCTCGCGACCCGCCACCTCCGCGTCCCGTCGTGCACTGATAGAGACCGCTATTTAATATGCATGTAATAAGTCACGAAAGTTACTATCTTAGATATAATGAAAATTCTATGTAAAATCATTAGTTCAGTTTTGCTACTCAGCCGTCACAAGACATCACATTCAGCCATACAATTTGAATACTTCGTCAAGTTCACTGTATCTTTCTACCCACCAGAAACAACACAATTACGATATCTAAGACTAAGTCTGCCTGTCGAGATTGTTTTCAAAGAGTAAATCGTTATTTTTCCATCATCACATTATCCACAGTTCGATTTCACTCAGGTATAAGGCCTTCCTAAGTTTGTGCCATCTACCACGGTCTTGTGCCAGTCGCATCCATTGACGCCCCGCGACGTGTACTATGTCGTCGAACCACCTCGCCACCGGTCTGACACTTCTCGATACTTGGCCACAATTCAGTTTTCAAAATTTTTTTTTACCTAATCCGATATTTTTTATTTAGCTACTACCTCCGCAAAAGCCGCACCATCATAAACGACTCCTGCGCCGTGTCTCCCGTCCGCCTCCGCTGGGTGGGCTCCGAGCCCGGACAGAAGTTCCTGCGCACGCGACGTTGGAGCTATGAGCCGGCTCATCCGGCGTCCACGCTGTTCTGTCGGCTGCCTAACACCGCGGATCCACTGGGCTATGCTATGCGGGTATGTGCTTTATTTAACTCTCGGTAGGGGTCATAATCGATCGACTACGTGCTTTATTTTGCTCCCTATAAGGGTCATAATCGATCGACAGACAACTTTAGTAAAACCTTGCGTTTGCGACGTTGGAGCTACGAAGAAGCCCACCGTCGCGGCTTCACTAGCTCCGTGGTGTTAAGCTGTAATGCGTGTATGTGCTTTGTTTCCTTATAATAAGTCCCTAAATAGATCGGCACACTACTTTAGTAAGGCTGTGGACTCCGAGCCTGGACAGAAGTTCCTACGCACGCGGCTTTCGAGCTACGTGCAGGCTCATCCCGCAGGCATACAAAGCGCTTCAAATCCGGCGTCTAGGATGAGCCTGCACGTAGCTTCAAAGCACCGAGGATCCAGTGAATTATGCTATGCGGGTACGTGCTTTATTTGCTTAACTAGGCATTGATGACAGAGCACACAGCTTTAGTTTCGCCAAAACCACACTAGAATCAGGATTGTTCCACTTGAATCACCTAAACTCACCTAGGTGAGTTAGCTTTAGTAATAAAAAAATAAAAAGTAGTCTTAAATTACTTGGTGATGAGATGTGAAATTGTTTTCGCCACCCTGAAGATCGACTGAGACCGAAGCAATTTATATTATTTTCATAAATTGCTATAAAATGAGCAGGATTCTTCAGTATATTCACACATTTATCAGCAACCTACGGAACGTAGACATTATTGACAAACGTTCTAGCCGCTCGGCGTTTGTGTCCTAAGCTCGGCTCTTACGGGCCGGCTAAAACGACAAACGTACGTCTTGCGCTCACATTGTTACCAGGTGTATTTATTTCAGGCTTACCACATGGAGCTATTGCAGAAGAGTCTTCAAATGCTGCTGATTGCAGACGAGCGCAGCAACACTAGAGATGTGCTCGATCTCATCCGGTTGATCACTGATAACGTTTCTACTGACGCGCCGCAGCATACAGGTGAATTAAAATTAAGTCCAGAACGATGTTTTTCTTTGGTTTTTTTTACTTGTTACCTCTGACATGATCAGATAACTTTTTTACATATCGTCGTTGCGCGTGTCAAAATCGCTATGTGTTTTTTTAGCCATTTTCGTTTTTTATGCAGTTTTAATCCAAATTTTAATACGCACAGACTGTAAAAACAGCTTTGTGAGAAACACAGTATTTCAAAAGTTACGGAATGTAGCTATGTGACATTCATACATAGAAAGTTCCTTAAATTCACGCTAAGTGTTTTATTTCACATAGTTGAAATAAGTTAATACAACAGCAGAATAAAAAATGCGCCGATATGTGTTCCGCTGCACATAGCGATATTTTGTCTGTGTCATTTGTCAAGTTCAGACTAGTTAGGTAACGAAACGCACAGGTCGAGCGCCACATAGCTAGTTTTATCGATGTAATTGCTCATTACGATTCCAGCAGCTAAGAAGAAAGCATTGAAAGTGTGGAAAAAAAATTAAAAGTTTGTTTGTAACTGTGTAAAGGCTTTAGAATTTATCGCAGTTTAAACCTATGAAATGTAACTAAACAGATATAATTAAAGTTTGTTTTTCTAGCTTGACAGGTACCTAGTACCTACATGCGTTTTTGGTTCAATAACAATTCTTAAATACCACCCAATCAATTCCAAAGCGAATCCGCATTCCAACCATCGGAAATTTTCCAATTGAAGAGTGGGGATCAAGAAGAAATGGACATTATCAGTGTGCATACTGAACATGAACAACCATACAATATTTCAACGACTGGAGTGAAAATCACAGCTACTGACACAGGTGTGACCCAGTCAATCACAACTACAGCATCACTTGATATAAGAGAGATGGACCTCTGCTTGCCAACCGAACATGATTCAGAAATACCCAGTAATAGAATCCACATACCAAGTACTCGTAATTCAGATGAACTATCTTATCAGTTAAATAATCAGACTGGTTGCTTAGAGCCTGTAGTTATTGAAAAAGAGAGTATTTCTAGTAACATACCTGAAGAAGAGACATTTACAAGTGAGACAAGAAAGAGGAAGAGAAATCTGGAGATAAGACTTTTGGGAAAACCTTATAAGGGACATAAGTTTAACAAAGTAGAGATAACGTTATTAAATTAGAAGAAATTTCAAAAAGTGACAGGCATCTAAGATAAAAACCTTGTTTTCACGGGGCAGAAAAGAAATCAGACAGGAGTTATTCGTGTGCTGCGATAAATGATGAAATCAGAAAAGATTGTTTTAGATATTTTTGGAAACTACCAACTTGGGACGCTAAAAAATCATACGTCAACGGACTGATTCAGGCAAGAATACCTTTCTTGCCTGAATCAGTCCGTTGACGTTACGGCGACGAAAAACTTCGACAGAAATTGATGTTCTGGGAAAAACTGTTGGATTTGACTGTTATTTACCAGGTGTTAACGGTGACAAGGTTCGTGTTTGTAAGGAGTATTTTCTGGATACATTTGATAAAAAAAAGACATGTTTCAGCTTTGGATTAGGTCTAATATAATTATATCCGAAGATAGTGAAGAAGCCTCTGTTCGAAGAATACACAATAAAACGGACTCTAACACATCAGGAACAATTACTAGAGCACTAAAATCTGATTCTATTCATAAGTGGCTGGAATGTGTACCGAAAGTTCCAAGCCACTACTGCCGAGCAAACAGTTCCAGGATATATGTTGAAGACTCTTTCGAATCGTTTAGCCACATGCATTCTGTGTATACTTCTTGGTGCAAGAATAAGCATGTAGATGCAGTAAAGAGAAAAAAAAATTAAGAGATTATAAAAGAACAGGAAATTTCTATTTTCAAGCCGCGCAAAGATCAGTGTGACATTTGAGTTGGTCACAAACAAGGGAATATTTCTAGCGACGTATATCAGCTTCATATTATAAAAAAAAGATGAAGCTCGAGCAGCGAAAACAGAAGCTATTAACCAAATTTCAGACGATGTGATTGTAGTAACAATGGATATGCAAAGTGTTTTATTATGCCCTAAGCTACTTGTGTCTGAGCAGTATTATAAAATTAAACTATCGCTACACAATTACACTTTTCATGCTAAAAATAATAAAAACGTTTACTTATATGTGTGGCATGAGGGCGATGGTGGTGTAACAGCTAATAATATCACCAGCTGTATAATTGATTTTATTAAAGAATATTGTTGTCAGTACAAGAAAGTAATTTTAATATCCGATGGATGTGCTTATCAAATTTAAAATAAAACGCTTTGCAATTCCCTTTCTAACTAGAGCACTGCAAAAGGCATTATTATAGAGAAAATTATACTCGAAAAAGGACATACGATGATGAAGGAAGACAGCGTTCATTCTGACTATATATAGCGGATGAGAAATGCTAGACCATAACAAATATACATCGTCCATCACCTAGAGTACACATCTTTAAAATTTTTTTAAGAGATACCAGGTGGTTTTTCAAGCATTAGACCTGGAAAGAAAACCGGCGATGCATCGGTAACAGACATCAGAGGGCTTCTGTATTTCAACGGTGATGTGAAGTGCAAACTACGCCACACAGATGAGTGGAACAATTTACCGCAGAGGAAGATAAACACCGCAGCCTTAAGGGAACCTATAAGCCTTTATGATGGGCCACTAAAAATAGATTCAATAAATTAATGTAATTTTATTGTTTTTTTATTTATTTCATTACATTTTTTCTTTATAAAAAATCTCTATGTGCTATTGAACAGCCAGTTTTCGTATGATTCCATATAATTATAAAGTAGTTATGTGCTCTAAATGCACATAGCCTGTATTAACGACTCAATTACATAACGCTATGTGTCAAATTTGCCTATTATATTTAATTGAATAATTATGAATAATGTTATCTATTCAAAAGTAATACAAAACTACGTCAATTTGTTAAAGTATTAAAGTGAAAAAAATAATAATGGAATATTCTTGGTATTTTTGGAGAAAATCAGTTTTTTGTTCCTCCTGAAAAGTGTGCAAAAACCACATAGCGACATTTGTACGCGCAACGACGATATATAAAGATTTCTTGCAAATGTAATTTTGGTGGTTTTTAATACTGTAGTATCAGTTTTCGATAGCTGCTTATATTACTACTTTTTGTTCCTTTTTCAATTTTACTATACAATTTATAATTATACATATTCCGTAATATATCCTGAACGATGTTAGAGTCCGGAGTAGGGGCGCCGGCAGTAGAATGTTGCCCCTCCTCTCATGCCCGTGGATGCAGTAAGAGCCTGGTAAGGGATACCTCCGAAAGATGGGCAGCAGCGTCTTTCCATATATCAACATCCCATACAGCGCTCGCCAACCCGCCTGCCAAGCGTGGTGAGTATGGCAACTACCCCTCATGGAGATCCATGAGGGATGCCTTTGTTCATTAGTGGACGTTTTATGGCTGAAATGATGAAAAAAAATGATGAATTAAATTAAAATCTTACAAAGAAACGGCTGTACTGAGCTGGTATTTCGTGCTTTGGTTAGCACTATGATTTTTCTGATGAAAGTGAATTATAAATATGTTTTAGGATGCTGGGACCCGGTGATGGAATGGTGGGCGAACATTGTCGGCGTAGCGGCAACTTGGCTACTCGCTGACTCCGCGAAGGCGATCGAAATCGGGGACCGCCTGGATATGCTTCCTGAAACATTGGCTAATTGCGAAGATCCTTTACCAGGGTAAGTCTTTCAATAATGATTTCTTGATTTGTTGTTAAACGACTTTTTATTCTTAGCCTTCCTTGCTGAGCAATTATAGGCTCTTGTAGTTGCACGTACTAAGGTTAATAATTATTACAGATAATATTTTTATGATGTTTCTAAATTTGCTCCGAATGGTCCAACTTAATTTTAGAACTGCACCAACCGAATAGCTTAACGTCATTTTAGTTCATTTTGCACGTACTAAGGTTAATAATTATTACAGATAATATTATTATGATGTTTCTAAATTTGCTCCGATTGGTCCAACTTAATTTTAGAACTGCACCAACCGAATAGCTTAACGTCATTTTAGTTCATTTTATTGAATTTGGTAGCACGAGTTGCAAATCTGACAGATGTCAGATTTGCAACTCATGCTACCAAATTCTAAGCAAATGAAGCCCAAACTACGGTCGCCGTAGTATAGTTTACTGCGTATTCTAGTACCAAACTATCCGCTTCAGGCGTTGTACAAGTTTTTATAGATTTTTTAACTACAGTCGCTAGCGAGTATAGATTGTGAAAACTCACGGTAGACCTACTGAAATCGTGAAATTTTTTTTCTATAACTGCCCTTACTGTCCCGTCTCAAAAATCCACTCTGTATAATAATTGAGTCTCCAACGCAGCAAGGCTCAGATACTACGCCGGATTTCAATTGGGTTACAGTTAAATCCAGGATTATTCCATTATTAATTTCAAAGATAAAACAATGTTAACAAAGCGCAAAACTATATAGTTAATAAATAGGAATAAAATAAATTCGAACCTTACCTCAAAATTACAGGTTGCTCTAAGAACTTTAAAACACTGTATTACTCTTATTGAAAATTAGATTTTAAAACATTATTTTCTTGAAAGTCACCAAACAAACTTTCGATCAATACTGCCATTAAATCAAACCCACGATTACCCGTACAGCTCTAACACGTGTGAAAACCTAGCTTCTAACCGCTTGGTGTTTATAAAACAAATGTTATAGTTTATAGTTATAATATTGAAAACTATTGTCTTTGCGAATGTAAACATGATGAGTAACGTATTGTCTATGATCCAGGGCGCTGCACATGGCGTACAAAAGCCGCCGCGGTCTCCTCAGTTTGGCACAGTGCAGAGATGAGCGTTCTCTGGAGAGGTGCTCCGAGACTATACTCAAGGTAATATACCATAAAAACAATTTCAATAAAGAAGTTCTGCAGTGTGGTACTCCTGATCATCACATCTTCAATTTTCAGGTGTGTGATATTGCCGGCGCCAAGCTAGCAGACTCACTTGCCTACTATTGCTGTCGGAAACCAACCCAGCTGATGATGGTAAGTCACTCCGAGAATGGAGTATTTTGACTAGATAAAGACATTCCCACTTCACCATAATGCATGATATTACTTCCAGCTATCTTAGAAGACAGCGTAGAAGGTAGAAGCATGGGCGGACTCGTTCGAAAGTGCATTGTAGTTGCATTGCACTTGTGATATTCTGTGCAATATCACTACAGGGCAATTCTCGCGCTAGTCCCAATCACCAGTCATCGCATGAAGGAGTGGCTTCGTATACACTTCGGTTTTATTCTGCATGATGTAGCTTGTATTATTGTTATTATAAACGATACATGGAATTTTATAAGGTTGACAGTGCGCGCACTAGTGACATTTCTTACCGAAATAAAAATGTTTCCGTCACCGTCACACATAAAGCCTCCAAATTGTCACGTCGTGTTTGCCTACCTATCTACATATCCATAGACCAGGTAAGTTAGGCCTTTCATTTCTGTTATAGACGGTTTATACAGAGTCAGAACAATTGCTGACGCTGTATAACTGAATATAAAAATAAAATCTAAAATTAATGAAGGGAGGCTGTTGTGCTTGGGACATTATTAGATGGATAAGGTTTACATAACGAATACGAGTGCCGAAACAGTTACGGTAAACAAGTCACTTGTGTGTGCTATCTCTTATTCTACATGCAATGTTTGTTTTGTACTGCATGATTTAGCTGTGTAGCTGGTATTATAGTTATGGTATATATTATTTATATCAATTTTTATCGTATCTATTCAATTTAACTGTTTTCAAGATCACTGACTGCTATTGTTTACACAGTTAAGTTAAGAAATCTCTAGCTTTAAATATATAAACTTTATACTATCGCGATCATAACATTTATTACTGTTTAGGATTATCTGGTATCTATCTCGTAGTTAACTTTATATTAAAAGTTTGCATAAATATAAGGCAATCGTGCGATAAATACCCGATAATCCCATAATATTGTAATCATTTGAATGTAGAGTTAGTATTCATTTGTTAACAGCTATGCTTTTAGGATCACTATAACAAAAACTATATGTAAGAAAATGGTATTCAGTATTGTATATAATCACTATAAAATAATAGATTTATCTTAAACTACATGTCCCGGCGAACTTCGTACTGCACCTACTACAACGACTACTTACAACTACCCTAAAACTACTCTACAACTACCCTACGACTACCCTTCAACTACTAATTAACGCAACGATGTCCGTCTCCATGGTCTCATCTACTCCTATACTTAAATTCGTCCAAATCGGTTCAGCGGTTTTGTCATGAAAAGGGAACATAGATACATTCTTACTTTCACTTTTATTAAGATAAGATTAGGATAATTTTATTGTTTTATCAACAAACATAAAATTTCATATTAAAAACATAATTGCTTAGATCTAAGATGCTCATCCTGTGTAGATGGTCATCCTGTGTGGATGACCTAGGTGCCCAAACTAGGATAACCTGTGTGATGGCGCACCTATACCCTTTTATATATTAGTAGGATTATAATATCGTCATCTCATACCCTTTTATATATTAGTAGGATTATAATATGGTCATCTCATACCCTTTTATATATTAGTAGGATTATAATATCGTCATCTCAGCCGTACACTGCTGTCCACCACGTCAACTGCTGGATCTCCCTCAGAGATCTTCAAGACCTTGGGGGTTGTTGCCATACTCGCTACGCAATTATTTAATTGTTAAATTTTAAAAATTAAATAATCACTTCAATACATAGTTTATAACAAAGTCGCTTCCCGCTGTCTGTCTGTCCCTATGTTTGCTTAGATCTTTAAAACTACGCAACAGTTTTTGATGCGGATTCAAGAGGAAGGTTTATATGTACTTATAATACATGCATAATATAGTACTTAAAGAAATACTGATAATTTTAGAGGTTTCTAATGTGAGGTCGTAAATAAACACATTTTTTGCGCTTACATTGCAAACGCTGGCTGAACCCTACGAGATAGATCATGAAGGTCTACAAAAAAGTCCACGATGGTATATTCTGTAGTATATTTAGTATCAGCATTGCGGGGCGCTAGTACTTAAACTGATCTTCATACGTTTAACACTGAGTTTTTAATATGTAATATTTGTAAATGTAGTAACAAAATACAACCTATTATTGTATGTGTGCGTTATATATAACAAAATACTTAGCCGTTTGACCTAGTGCATTGGCATTACCTATCGTGCGGTTCTCCGTATAATAACATTATTATTATTTATATTTATAAATGATTATTTTAAATTAATTATAATATAAATAATTTAAGATCAATCTATTTATCGTATAATAAGAATCTTCGTTAATTTTATATGTACATTTTACCTATGTTATTTTGCACGCTGATCAATCAGTGACGTATGTGAAGCTGCGAGTTACATACATAACAAAGGTAGAAACCTTTGTTCTATACTTTTGGCAAATAAACATTTTCATTTGCCAGATGCTGTATGTCAGGTATGCAATCAATGATGATGCAATGCTTGCGATTAAGTCACTGTTTGACAATCCATTGAATAGCGTTAATGGTGTCTAATGTTGTTATTACGGTGCGTTTCCACCGAAGACCCGAGATATCTACCAACTGTATATGTTTGACATGAACCCAGGAGTAATCGCTAAATATACTAGGTACACAAGCTTCAATGTAAACGACAATGCAAATTAGAATGGCTAAACGAGAATTCCTTTAGAATGTCTAAGCTTTATAAAATCTACCTGTATTAGGTGACTTTCTGTATATTTATGTAAATGGGTATGATTTCATCAATTACCTAATTAATATATTTGTTTCTAAAATAGTAGATCTGTCACCAACATTATCAACTGTTGATGAAATTAAACATATGACTAAAAAAATACAGCTTTTATCACGGTATTTGAACAAATGATCATGCATTTCAGCTGATGCAAGTGCTGTGCTGTGATTGGCTGCTGGAAGTCCGCGCGGGCGTGTGGGAGGCTGACGTGGGCACCAACACAGCGCCGCATGTGCAACTGCGCGCCTTCCAACGGGACTTACACTCTCTAAGGAGGCTCTCACAGGAACTGCCGGTGAGTGGGGTATTATAGTAGAGACATTCTTAATGTAAGTGCTGTGCTGGGATTGGCTGCTGGAAGTCCGCGCGGGCGTGTGGACTAACGTGGGAACTAAGTTAGTTACCACGACTTGTGTTAGTTCAACTTACACGCAGTCGCATGTGCAACTGCGCGCCTTCCAACGGGACTTACACTTGTTAAGGAGACTCTCACAGGAAATGCTGGTGAGTGGGGTATAGTAGATACATTCCTGACGTTAGTGCTGAGCTGTGATTGGCTGCTGGAGGTGACAATACTAAAATGCTGGTGCGTATATAGAATGGCAGTGTCTAGAATAAAACGATGGTCGAATGTCTAGACGAAAGGTCGAGTGTCTAGATAGATGGATGGTCCAGTCTCTAGAATGACGGTCAAATATGTAGACTTTAGACGAATGGTCGAATGTCGAGGTGGATGGTCGAGTGACTATAACGATGACGGTTGATTGTGTGCACTCTCTTGCTAGGAAGAGCTGCTGCCGGTGAGTAAAAGAGACATTACAGATGTAAGTGCTGTGCTGTGATTGGCTGCTGGAAGTCCGAAATGCAGAAACAACAGCAGAAACTGCCGGTGAGTGGAGTATAGGAGGGCCATTCTTGATGCAAGTGCTGTGCTGTGATTGGCTGCTGAAGGTAACAAAAAAATACATACATATATGTATACTTAACGTTCTGACTAAAATGTTTTAGCCTCGACAACCTTGTGTTGGGAATAAATAGGCCCCTAAGGTCTAACTAGTCGCAGAGGCAAAGTCGTCAGTGGGCGCGGCCTAAATGTGTGCTATCTCACCTGACATAGTGTGTTTACCCGCGCGCTAGAATGAAATGCACAATGATTCATTCCTAAACCGACCGCGCAAAAATATGTGAATAGACTTTTAGCACAAGGGTTATTATAGAAAAACTTGAGTGTAATCTTTTCAAAATAACATTTATTTCAACTTTTGAATAAATAAACTATGTCGGAACGGCGTTAAATTTTGAGTTTTCTTTCTCCGTATATTATTTAGTTTCGTCCAAAGTTGGGCTAAAATCAGTGTTGAAATACGAAAGTTTAGAAGCTTGTATTTTTGAAATAAATACTTTTTTTACGGTTTGGGGTGTATACAAACATAGATTATGACGAGATAAGTTGATATAATCCTTAGTGTTGGATGGTTAACGTTAAACAGTGGAGTAGTTAGTTACCCTTCCACGTTTGTATGGAAAGATGGGCGACTCGTTCATCCTTAAGCTAAAAAGAGAACAGAATATGTAGGCATACCTGCCTAATTATTTCGAACATAGAACTTTTTGTCCCATTTGAATTCGTAGGTCCTTTTCACTGTAATCGTAATTTAAAATTAATATTGGCGATAATTTTAAAATATAAATAAAAAAGAAACTGTAAACTCCGATAAAATAAAAATAATACTCGTAGTAATATCACAAGCTCCTTTTCATATTGATTTAGTTATGTACTCTTTCTAGTGGGTGACGTCACGCGTGTTCCTCCAATCGGCGGTGTGCCGTATGATGGCCGGTGCTGCGCCGCGACGAACTCAGCAGCTTTTGGACGGCAGTCTGCGTCCTCGGTTCAATCGCTCCTCTATTATCTGCGGGAAAGGTAGACTATTTATAAACAAATGCTGTCCCATTACTGTGCAACTATCGTACCCCTGTCCAATCCAATATTATAGAAGTTATGCTGGCTCGCATTCTCCCACGCAATCAATGCTGAATTAGGCACAGTCGGCCAAAAATGTGGTGAGTGGCTGAGATTCATTTGAACGTCATGAAACAACAAGGTCGATTTTCCTTTGCATCTCTTACACTCAGAAAAGTCAACCTTAGCGATAATTAGATCTCACAGAAACTTTTGTCAAAACTGGTAGACCACTTTCTTGGCCCACCGTACATTCCAAAGTCAGTGGTCAAGACAGTCATGCCGCGGCGCATTTTTAAGGTTCTAGATCAAAGATCTTGCACATGTGCTTGCATTAATTTACATAATCTCTTACTATACGTGTATCTGACACGGTCGTTGTAGCCGAAACCGGCTAGGATAATAAATTACTTCTGGCTCAGTGAATCAAAGTGCGTTTTTGCCCATTGATAAGAGAAGACACCAACCATAACTGTAATGTTTTGTTCCAGAGAGGGCTCTCGAAGGTGGCGGCGGCGAAGGCGAGAGGGCAGTAGCGTTATACATGGCATGTAAACACTTACCCGCGGCGGTGCTAGCCGCGCCGGGCGAGCGGGCCGGCATGCTCGCGCAGGCAGCCGCCACGCTACAGAAGATAGGTCACCGCAGCCGACTGCCGCACTGCTACCATCTGATGAAGACTTTCGGAACGCTACCGGCCGGCGCGCTGTGATTCACCGTGCAGTAGGTCATCGCAGTCGATTGCCGCACTGCTACCATCTGATGAAGACTTTCGGAACGCTACCGGCCGGCGCGCTGTGATTCACCGTGCAGTAGGTCATCGCAGTCGACTGCCGCACTGCTACCGTCGAATGAAGTCTTTCGGAACGCTACCGGCCGGCGCGCCGTGATTCACCGTGCAGAAGATAGGACTCCGCAGTCGACTGCCGCACTGCTACCGTCGAATGAAGTCTTTCGGAACGCTACCGGCCGGCGCGCCGTGATTCACCGTGCAGAAGATAGGACTCCGCAGTCGACTGCCGCACTGCTACCGTCGAATGAAGTCTTTCGGAACGCTACCGGCGCGCCGTGATCAATGATCGAACAATTATTATTAGAGTTTTGGTTTAGTGGCTATTTACTTTTAAATATAAAATTGGATAAATAATATATAAGTTTTCATATACATTGTGATTTTAATATTTGCTATTCATAGACTTACATGCCGTGGAGTGCCGGCAGTAGATGTTGCCTCTCCTCTCTTGCCCATTAGCGCAGTATGAATCTGCCAAGGTTCTGAAAGATGGGCAGCAGCGTCTTTCCGTGTATCGACATGCATACTGTACTCTCCAAGCGTGGCGAGTATGGCAATAATCTCAATTACAATCTGCTGCACTTTTTGAAGGTTTTAGAAGTGATTGATAACACTTTGCGATTTTCATGCCGAAGGTATGACACCTCATCTGTCAAAATAACTGCATTGATAAGATCAAGATCAAAAAAATATTTTGATGGCCGCCAACATGGCCAGCCAAATAATTTATGAAAATTGAAATTAACTTGACTCTGGCGAAATTGTGTAAAACCAAGCACAAAAAGACAAGACAATATTGGAGAGCGCTATCTAGATCAAGATGTGCATAGAATGAATACGGAATACCGTCGATACCAGGAGCCGTATCAGTTGTATGAGTTATAACACCTTTTAGCTCGTGTATTGAAAAAGGAGTATCAAGACCATAGGGACACGTGGAGATTGTTGTAGGGATTTCGGTTATAAACAATGCTTCAGGCGGGACTGTCGGTGGAGCCAAACGATCCAAGAATTTGCTACGCAGAGAAGGAAGTATGGTTGTAAACGTAGTAGTACTAACACTGGCTCTTTAGCGCATAATATTCTTCCAAACTTCCGATGGTTTTGTATTGGGAGATATGGTGGAGCAGAAGAGGATGGTGTTTTAACTAGGTCATAGTGTGCTTTTTGGTCATAGCCTTTGGCTAGTGTGCGTGGTAAGCGTGGTTTCATAAAAAATGTTTTTTTATAAGAGTATGATGGCTGGGTAATTTTACGCTAATTATCAGATTGGATAGTTTGGTCTTTTGATGTAGCTACAGTTTCTGCATAGGATCTTGACAGAGGTGGATGCACTTTTGAGGCTTCTGCATACAAAATACATCGGTCAGCCATTGATATATGTAACAAACAAAATAAACTGTAACAAACTTTAGAAAATTATTCCGTAGGGCTGTCATGTATCGTACGTTGCAAAATGTGGTTGGAAATTAGAAATTTACTTTAGGGCGAATTACTCAATAATACGAGCTCTGCTTACTTTGGGACTAAATGGTGCTTTGTGAATTGTCTAGCATTAATCATTGTTTGATCGTCATCATCTCAGCCATAGATAGTATCGCCAAGATCACGGGGGATTGTCGCCACACTTGGCAGGTGGTATTTTGGCTGAAGCTGCTGCCCATCTTACGGATATATTCCTTGGTAGATTCTTACTGCATCCACGGGCAAAATAGGAGCGGCAAAATTCTACTACCGGCACCACACGACAGATTTATTAATTGTTTATATTTATTTAATTGTGAAAAATAACAGTAGGTTAACTCTTGTCTAACTTGTTTACTTATAAAACCGGATATTTCATATCATCGAAAAATCTGGCACTTATTTAAGCTGCAAAATAGGCAAAAAATAAAAAAATCATCATCATCTTCATTCGATTTTTTTTATTTGCAACTAAGAAAACCAATACAAATAATACACGGTAGACATATTTTAAAAGGCAAAATAAACAAGAAAACAATAATACTTAAACTATTAAGCCTAAAAGTTAAAGAGCTGAAAAATGGTCCCAACTCAGCATATTGAGGCCTTTTGGGACCGGTTTAAAAACTATACAATCTAAAACGAAAAAAGTTTTTTTTTATAATTCTGATCCTGTTTAAATTGTAAGATTATCTAGTACTTGTAACCTAGCGCTTTAAAACCCTTAACTCTTGCACGATTTCCAAAACATACAGATAACCTGCGCTGGTCTTCCGTTGGGGCCTTTTGGGACCGGTTTTAAAACTATACAATTATTTATTTATTTCTTTATGGACATCCAACCAAGAATAAGACCTTTACATCTACTATAGATGATTTATACAGCATCAGCAACTGGCAACAAAAATAACAAAAATAAAGTGATTATAATCTGTCCTTTAATTTTCTAAAACATGTAAGAAATATCTCTAAAGTTACTGTGTTTATATTATGTAATATTATGTACCTGTATACTATGTATTATTTATACACTAAGTAAGAACAGACAATAAGTGTTTTTTTTTTAATTATTCAAAAATAAATCTAATTTGTATGATTGTCAAGCACATTAAAAAGCCGTGTTGGCCGAGTGGTATGTACCCCCGACTTTCAATCCGAAGGTCGTGGGTTCGATACCGGCCGTGCACCAATGGATTTTTCTTTCTTGAAAAATGTATGTGCACACTTTACACGAGCTTTAACGGTGAAGGAAACATCGTGAGGAAACCCGCGGCTTAGTTAGCTTCAGACGTATTGACCTGTTCTTTCCTCTGATTAATAGCTGACTAAGCTGAGAGGATGGTATAGGTGCTGGGCAAGCCTAATCCATCTAACAATGTCCCAGGCACTGCAGCGTCCCGTACAGCATGATTACCAGTTGCTGACGCTGTATAAATCATCTATAATAGATGCAAAGGCCTTACTTTTTACTACATAAGTTTATAACTTAGCGCTATAGCCCTTAACTCTTAAGTTACCTAGGTAGGTATTATCAGCAAAACACAATTCATATTAATTACAAGGTACCTAAACCAGGTACAGAACAACTGTCTGTCAGATAGGTTATTTAAAATAGCTTAAACAATTTAATAATTAATATTTAAAAATTTCAATTAACCCCCGACACTTTCCCTAGTCGCCTCTGAGGTAACCTAATTTTTCCCCTCAGTTTTGCAATCTACGCTTCATGCCCTTCCATTTGATACCACACGTTGGTATATTGGGCCCTTGGTCGTTTTTTTTAATATACCCTTGGAGAAAGACTCGCGCACCGAGGGTTCCGTACAAACCTGTAGACCTGAGTATTTCATATGAATTTCAATATAATACCTCTACGCGTTCATGAGGAAAGGGGTAGCAAGTATAAAATTATTAAAAATATTTTTATTAAATGGTGTAACTAAACATGTACAGTTTTCGCAATTTTTTTTCTGTGCTAGTAGTAGGTAGACGTTGCTGCGTACCGAATTTCAAGATTCTGAGTTCACAGGAAGTACCCTGCAGGTTTAGATTGCGTTGGCTTAGAAGTTTGATTTTTTCACAGCTCCAAGGGACAGTAGACCTGAGTATTTGATATAAATTCCAGCTTGATACCTCCACGCTGAGAACAGGGTCTTGACAGACAGACGGACAACAAAGTAATCCTATAAGCGATTTATATATTACGCGATAAATACCCGGTTATATGTATGTTAATAATGTGTTGTGATCGCGAAAGTTTAAAAAAGACAATCCTATAAGGGTTCCGTTTTTTTCTTTCGAGGTACGGAACCCTAAAAAGAGCTGATGATCTTCAAACGGCTGAACAGATTTTCATGAATCATGGCTAAGAACACTCGGGATAAAATTATCTATGACACAAAAAAACTAAACGAAAATCGGTTCATCCGTTTGGGAGCCACGATACCACGGACAGATACACAGCTAAGTTAAACTTATAACACCCCATTTTTATCGGAGGTTAAGAGTAGCTTGTTTTATATCAAACCCATTAATCCATTGCATCTTTAAATCTAGTGATGGACTGGTAGATAATAAGCACAAGTTGGCGAACAAAATCACAGGAGCCCAGAAGGGAGGCCTTAGATTAACAGTGCGATTAAACGGACCTTTTAAATTGATATACATATATTTATTTATTTTATATAGCAGCACATAGGCTCCATGTGGGAGCTGTAAGTACAAGTAATCAAATTATTAAAGTAATTTGTAATATAAGGAATAATTGAAACGAAGTTCGAAGCTTAACAACAAATATAATATTATCATTATACTGAACATTTCACAGTTTGTGTTATTTTTAAGTTGGTGTGCAATAAATTTATATCATTCATTAATTTCATAAACTATGTTAAATGATTTTGATATTTTAACCTTAAACAGCTCATGTCAAGTAAGAAGTTGTTAAAACACAAGTTTGATACTTAACAACAAATATAATAATTATTAAACATTTCACATTCATAAACATTTTCTTTCACCTGTATACATTTTACTCGTAAGAACATACAAAATAATGATTTTGTTACATATTTTAACCATATACCCACATGCCCCTCATCTACAGATGAGCTGTAAGCATAACAAGGTAAGGATGCTGTTCTTCCTAATGTACTTATTTGTCAAAAGTGGTTTATACACCTGTAGACGGTTATGGTTTAAATTATGCTGTAAATATTATAAATCTAAAAGTTTGTTTGTATTGATAGTTGTTACCTCTAACCAAGAACTACCCAACAGATAAAGCTGAAACTCTGCACATGTGTTGAAATTGACCAGGATTAACACTAGGCGATATTTCACCCGGGTTCAACGAGTGCGAAGCTGCAGGCAAAAGCTAGTAATTTATATATTCGATAAGTTCTTGTATAGCGTTCAGCTACAGGTTAATCAATCATGATTGGCTCCTTCTTTCACCTGTTCCGCGTCAGCGGCCACGCTCTCTGGACTAGACGGGCCAGTACTCGGAGCCTGCACTGCGACCGCTGGCACATCTTTCGCTAATGGCGACCTAGGCGTCATCGGGGATCCATGAAGCGGGATTCGACGGATAGGCTCATCGTGGAACGAGCCTTGACGTGACCTAGGCAGTGGTCTCAGCTCGCGAGCGGAACCCCGCTGTGAACTGAGTTCGTGTGAAGACCCTTGGTGCGACCTGGGTTCGTTGACTGATCCGTGCGAGCGGTGTGCGGGTAGTATCACCAACTCCTGCTCGTTTTCCTCATCTGGTACGCTGCCGAGGAACCTCCTCTTCTTCCAGACTACGAAGCCGAGGATGGAGAGGAAAGCCACGATGCCAATAGCGCCGAATGTAATGCCGGTCGCTGATGCTGTTGACATGGTGTATAAACCTATGTGAAAGGACATTTGGTGAGCGGTGGTTTTCATACTGGACAGGAAAGGGCTTGAGATAACAATCTAATAAGTACTTCATCATAATCTCGTAGGCTGTAGGACGTCCACTACTGGACAAAAGCCTCATGGTCAAGTCCTTGATCATCACTGCGGACCCACGATACCCGTGGCGATACCCCTGGTGGTATCGTGAGTCTTTTAAAATCAAACGATACCCCTGTTCGAAATGACTGTAGTGTTGCGGTGTGGAATGCGGAAATGCATTTATCTCTTGTATGTAAATAACTAATGTATTTATAATTATAATATAATTATTCTCCGAACAGGTATACCTACTGCGCAATACAAACTCTTTAGTGAGATCGTAATAAATTTATCACAGCGCTCATCAAACAACTCCTCATGATAACATGAGGAGTTGTTGCCATACTCACGATGGTTGGCGAGCGCAGTACGGGATGTTGATACACGGAAAGACGCTGCCGCCTATGTTTCGGTGGTATCCCTTGGTAGATTCTTACTGCATTTAAACTAACCTAAGATTACTATGGTTAGGTAGGTACCTACAAGTGCTACAAGCGCTACCCAGAAAGCCAGCATAGACCAGATGAGGGAGCGAGCGTTTTGATTGGTCAATTAAGTCCCGTTCCACCTCAATAGAAACGCACTCTAATACCTTAGGTAGTAGTTAGTACCTACCTGCTCTGCTTATAGCATATGGGTAAATTCATAGAGTGGGGGTTTTAAGTAGGTAGATAACTACTTAATGTATGTAGGTATGTGGCTGGATTAGACTTCCCACAGGATGGCATCTAGATACTAACACGATTTGTATTTATTGTATGGAAGCAAGAGAGGCATGGGTGTACATTCTGTAGTACACCCATGCCTCTCTTGCTTCAGTATTTCTCTCTATCCAAAGGTTGTCTGTAAGAAATCGCTTCTAAGCGATAAGACCGGGCGGTCTTATCGCTCAGACCAATTTACCAATATTTTTATTGTAAGTTTCCCTTTGTTATCCCTTGGCAAATTCTTACTGCATCCACAGGGAAGACGGGAGGGGCAAGATTCTACCGCCGGCACCCCAATACATAATGTTTGGATTGCCGTGGGGCGCCGGCAGAAGAATGTTACCCCTCCTCTTTTGCCCGTGGATGCATTAAGAATCTGTCAAGGGATACCTCCGGAAGGTGGGCAGCAGCGTCTTTCCGTGTATCAACAACCCATACTGCGCTCGCCAACCCGTCTGCCAAGCGTGGTGAGTATGGCAACAACCGCTCATGATCAGAATTTGATTTGATTTGACATGAGGGAGGCCTATGTCCAGCAGTGGACGTGACGTGGTAGTGAAAGGGTGAGGTTTCTTGTTCGCTTCTTTCCCTCACTTGGAAAAAAGTTATTTGAACCGAACGAATTCAATTATGTGCTAATCAATTTAAATGCGTCTTGTTCTTCTTTTGTAAATTGACCAGGTATTATATGTAGCGTTTGAGGTTTCTTGTTTGCTTCTTATCCTCACTTGTAAAAAAAGTTTTCTGTTTCTGAAGCGAACAAATTCAATTATGTGCTTTATTCAATTTAAATAAATAAATAAATAATGCTCGACAAATCACACAGCATCATCTAAATGTGTCTTGTTCTTCTTTTGTAAATTGACTATTCTATGTAGCGTTTTGCTCTATTGAATAAACACTTAGTGACTTTGACCTCCTACGCGGTTGTGACGATGATGTAGCTACCTTCAACTTCCAGTAGGATGGTGTCTAGGTGCTCCGCGCCGTCGTCCAGGCCGGTGTGACGATGATGTAGCTACCTTCAACTTCCAGTAGGATGGTGTCTAGGTGCTCCGCGCCGTCGTCCAGGCCGGTGTGACGATGATGTAGCTACCTTCAACTTCCAGTAGGATGGTGTCTAGGTGCTCCGCGCCGTCGTCCAGGCCGGTGTGACGATGATGTAGCTACCTTCAACTTCCAGTAGGATGGTGTCTAGGTGCTCCGCGCCGTCGTCCAGGCCGGTGTGACGATGATGTAGCTACCTTCAACTTCCAGTAGGATGGTGTCTAGGTGCTCCGCGCCGTCGTCCAGGCCGGTGTGACGATGATGTAGCTACCTTCAACTTCCAGTAGGATGGTGTCTAGGTGCTCCGCGCCGTCGTCCAGGCCGGTGTGACGATGATGTAGCTACCTTCAACTTCCAGTAGGATGGTGTCTAGGTGCTCCGCGCCGTCGTCCAGGCCGGTGTGACGATGATGTAGCTACCTTCAACTTCCAGTAGGATGGTGTCTAGGTGCTCCGCGCCGTCGTCCAGGCCGGTGTGACGATGATGTAGCTACCTTCAACTTCCAGTAGGATGGTGTCTAGGTGCTCCGCGCCGTCGTCCAGGCCGGTGTGACGATGATGTAGCTACCTTCAACTTCCAGTAGGATGGTGTCTAGGTGCTCCGCGCCGTCGTCCAGGCCGGTGTGACGATGATGTAGCTACCTTCAACTTCCAGTAGGATGGTGTCTAGGTGCTCCGCGCCGTCGTCCAGGCCGGTGTGACGATGATGTAGCTACCTTCAACTTCCAGTAGGATGGTGTCTAGGTGCTCCGCGCCGTCGTCCAGGCCGGTGTGACGATGATGTAGCTACCTTCAACTTCCAGTAGGATGGTGTCTAGGTGCTCCGCGCCGTCGTCCAGGCCGGTGTGACGATGATGTAGCTACCTTCAACTTCCAGTAGGATGGTGTCTAGGTGCTCCGCGCCGTCGTCCAGGCCGGTGTGACGATGATGTAGCTACCTTCAACTTCCAGTAGGATGGTGTCTAGGTGCTCCGCGCCGTCGTCCAGGCCGGTGTGACGATGATGTAGCTACCTTCAACTTCCAGTAGGATGGTGTCTAGGTGCTCCGCGCCGTCGTCCAGGCCGGTGTGACGATGATGTAGCTACCTTCAACTTCCAGTAGGATGGTGTCTAGGTGCTCCGCGCCGTCGTCCAGGCCGGTGTGACGATGATGTAGCTACCTTCAACTTCCAGTAGGATGGTGTCTAGGTGCTCCGCGCCGTCGTCCAGGCCGGTGTGACGATGATGTAGCTACCTTCAACTTCCAGTAGGATGGTGTCTAGGTGCTCCGCGCCGTCGTCCAGGCCGGTGTGACGATGATGTAGCTACCTTCAACTTCCAGTAGGATGGTGTCTAGGTGCTCCGCGCCGTCGTCCAGGCCGGTGTGACGATGATGTAGCTACCTTCAACTTCCAGTAGGATGGTGTCTAGGTGCTCCGCGCCGTCGTCCAGGCCGGTGTGACGATGATGTAGCTACCTTCAACTTCCAGTAGGATGGTGTCTAGGTGCTCCGCGCCGTCGTCCAGGCCGGTGTGACGATGATGTAGCTACCTTCAACTTCCAGTAGGATGGTGTCTAGGTGCTCCGCGCCGTCGTCCAGGCCGGTGTGACGATGATGTAGCTACCTTCAACTTCCAGTAGGATGGTGTCTAGGTGCTCCGCGCCGTCGTCCAGGCCGGTGTGACGATGATGTAGCTACCTTCAACTTCCAGTAGGATGGTGTCTAGGTGCTCCGCGCCGTCGTCCAGGCCGGTGTGACGATGATGTAGCTACCTTCAACTTCCAGTAGGATGGTGTCTAGGTGCTCCGCGCCGTCGTCCAGGCCGGTGTGACGATGATGTAGCTACCTTCAACTTCCAGTAGGATGGTGTCTAGGTGCTCCGCGCCGTCGTCCAGGCCGGCGCCGCAGCTCCACCGGCCGGCGTCCTCGTACTTCACCTTGCGGATGGTGACTGCGCAGTCGCCGCGGTCGAGGCTCTTGTTGTCGGGGAAATAGTAGCGGTTCAGGATGGGCCTGGAATCAGAGATATTTTTATAGAGCTTATTTATTTGGATCACCTCCAGCAAAAGATTTATATGGTGAGATACGCCCTTACCGTAATGACACGCCGTTTTATTTCCACACGAAATACGCTAGCTCATCATCATCATATCAGCCGTCGGACGTCCACTGCTGGACAAAGGCTTCCTCATTGATCTCCAAGTACTGCGGTTGGAAGCCGTATGCATCCACCGCCGACCAGCGGTTCTCACCAAGTCGTCTGCTCATCTTGTACGTGGACGCAGTTCGCTGAGCTAGCTCGCTCATTTGGAATCAGTGTACCTACCTCTAAATTCGGCGTTAGTTAGTAACGTGGTGTGTGTTATGTTTTTCACGAACGTGCTATAAGTACCTACAGTTTGGTTTATTGGCAAAAACAGCGTGCATGCGTCGGCATTATTGTTAACACATCTAAAGACAATGTCACAGTTTTTGGTATCAGAGCACATAACTATAAAAACACAGAAAATTTTTAATATTTGCCTACACATAACTATTTTTAGGTTAATAAGGGCTAGGCCTAGAAGTTTTGAAACTATTTACGTTTTAATATATCTCGTCAAATAAAACACATGTGGAATGTTAAAATGGTGAACATGAGATGCATAATTTTGTGTCGATGAGCGAGGAGATCATCAGGAAATATTACAAAAGGTAAAACTAATTATCTCAATGACACATCGAAATTCTAAAAAGGCTTACGTCTTCTCAGGACATAGTGGGTATTATTAACATACATATAACCGGGTATTTATCGCGATCGATAAATACCCGGTTATACTATGTATGTTATTAATGTGTTGTGATCGCGAAAGTTTAAAAAAGACAATAGTGGGTATTCCCCATAATTCCTACAGGCATATACATAAATCCGGAGCTACGTTGTCTAGACCGCCATGTTACGACCGGGCCTAAGCCACAGAAAGGTATAATACACTACTAAGCTGATTGGATAGGACTGGTGCAGGATCGTGGCGGATGGCACAAAAATAAAAAAGGGAGGCCTATACCCAGCAGAGGTCAGGCTGTGGATGATGATGATGAAGCTGACGGCTCTTGCCCACAGCATATTACTCATTTAGCATACAGTAGACAAGACCAGCCCAATCCCTCTTTACTTAGGTACAGCTGAGAAATATATCATCAAAGTACTCACTTATCAGGCGTCACATCAGAATTGATGCTGAACGGTTTCCCAGTAGGCGGTTCGAACCGGCAGTATCTCAGTGGAGTAAAGCCCTTCACCGTCGCACAAGACAATGTAACCTCCTTGCCGTGAAGCGTGGTTATGTTCTCCTGGATAGCAGCCAGCTGGTTGCCCACTCTCACGTTGATGATCTGCATGATCTCGAGCCCTATGGCGCCCTTCCGGCCGATGTTGCACCGCCATTGGCCGTTCTCGGCTGCGGTAGCTTTGGTACTAAAGTTGCACTGGCCGGCGTCTAAGGATGACCCGGAAAATCTGTGGGGATTTCATACTAGATAAATAGTTCTGGAAGGACGAGGCAGATTTTATTTGTTCACGGAATGCCAATCAATTAGATACTACTATACCTAAGTAGCTATAGTAATTGCATGCAAAAAACCTGATTGTAGATATCACTAGTAGCAACACTATTTAGTAGTTAAGTTTATTTGTATCTGGTGTGCAAAAGTGCGACATACCAATTGAGTTAATCAATAAGAATCTCTAAAATAAATTACGTATGTAATTTATTTTATTTTAAAGTTTAATTAATTTATTATTGTTTAAAAAAAGTTGAAATTAAATAGCTGCACAATGCAAATGCTGCACAATGCTTTTATTAAGTTTAAACATCTTTTTCAGTTAAAAGATACTAAAACTTACGAATATCGCTTTCCAGAAGGATGTATAAATCCGCAGTAGGCCATGGCAGTGTCGGCTTTGCATTGTATATTAATCTGTTCATTTTCGAGGGCCAAAATCGTATCCACGCCCTTCACTTGGAAAACTCTGAACGCTGCGAAAACAAAACACTACACGGTCAGAAACTTTTTAGCACACGACAAACCAGAGGTATTTTAAAACTAACCATCAGAAAAATCCACTGCTGCTACAGTTAAAAAGATAAAAACTAATTGATTTTTTAACATTTCGACAGATTAGCGTTGTAACAGCCGAGTGTTACAGAGCACGTGAGCAAACTACCCTCATTGGATGATTCCTGTAGTGTTAGTGACGGAGGATAGTGACGGGTCGTGAGGTCGACTGATTTGCGACTCGATGATACGCCGCTAATTAGTTTCACTAACAACAGTGAGTCGAAAAGATAATTCTGATGTTATCTTGAGTGTTTGGTTTTTCTAATTTTGTATAACCTTGGATTACTGGAGCAGTTAGTTTCTTATAATATATTTATAAATAAATAAATAAATAAATAATACTTAACATTATTTTATCATATTTGCGTTTCTTCAATGAAAACAATGATATAATACAATAAGTTCCACAGGGTGTATTATAATATGTAGGTACTAAACCGAAAGGAGTGATTCTGACCACCCCAAGGCAACTTTAGTTGTATGACTTTTCAGGATTTGGTGATTTTCATTCAAAGTTTTAACTTCAACAGCTGATTGTGGGATAATGATAACCTAACCGCCAGCTGATTCTTGACAGGGTCCTTGACCTTGATGCGTGAGACATTGTATGTTGGAATAAAAGCTTTGAAGTTGTTAGTGGTTAAATAAATAACAGAAATAAACTCTACTGATCAATATATCCTTTAAAATTAAATAATAAATTTTAGGTGGGAAAACCGCGACCGCTTTTTTTTTTCATGAAGGTTAGGTACTGATAATTCGATACATTTCACAAAGGAGGTTAGAGAAAAGATTTTGTTTAAATAGGGAGTTGGAAATCAATATTTTTTATTTTTTCATTTTGTTTTTGGAAATTGCCGATTTTGAGCTTAAAATTAAGATATTTTTTCACTCAAACCCACAGTAAACCTTTGAACTTTTTCTATTAAATAATATTATTTATGATACACATTTAGATACCTACGATTGCCAGAAAAAAAATGTAATGGTGCAAAAAACTTCCACTACTGAACACAGACCTCCCTCATGGATCTCCATGAGGGGTAGTTGCCATACTCACCACGCTTGGCAGGCAGGTTGGCGAGCGCAATACTGGATGTTGATATACGGAAAGACGCTGCTGCCCATCTTCCGGAGGTATGCCTTAGCAGGCTCTTACTGTATCCACGGGCATGAGAGGAGGGGTAACATTCTACTGCCGGCACCCCACGGCGAGTTTAGTTTTATTTTTATTAAGAAAAATTGATTCTATATAATTTGAGCTATTTGTTAATACTTTTAGTGTTTTTTTATCTTATCTAGACTCCGAGATATTACAATTTTTATCAAAGGGAATCAACGCTACCGCCAAACGCCTGACGAAAAACGGGTAATTATTCTATCGGTAATATTGCTATGTAAAAATAGTAGGTGTTTAAATTTGTTTTTCAATTTTCTCCTTAACTACTGGCCGCATTTTATTTCTGATTATATTTTTATGAGGTACATTCATCTGGTAATCATGTACCAGGTACCCATGAGATATCTGTAACCATCATTATTAGAGTACACCGTCAGGACCGCGGCTCATTTTATTATTGAAATTATTATTGTTTCATGAAGGTATGTACTTGAAATTCATAAAAGTTACATTCTAGCCTAGACGAGATTTTAGCGTTACTGTCATTATTCTTAAGACCCCACCAACGGAGTGTTACATAATCTTTGCCCCACCGAAATCCTCGTGTTTGCTTGGGTCTTGAGCTTTCCAGACGTCTATTCCTAGCTTTATTATGACAGTGACACTTGTTAGTTTTGATTGAAGGACATGACATTACCACGCACGCACACAACAAAAATCAAGCAAGCAAAGGTTTGTTTTGAAAATTGATCGATAAAAATATACTATAAATAAAATAAGTGAATGGTAGATCGTAGTTTAATCCCTTAAAAATCGATGTAACCGGTGAAAATTAGATAACAAGTTTTATGTGAGGTGTACGACATATAATTGAAATATATAAAAATACAGTAAACATATTTATTGGTTTCTTCAACCAAGACTTGTTGCTACACCAAGTCAAGAAAATTTAATTAAAAATGGTAAGTCACAGTTCACAAATCCATTTTTATACTAGCTCTATTAAAAGAAAACCAGAAGACCAAATTTAAATCACTGTATTTTCCTATTGGACAAACAGTTTCTTAATGACATATTAGTATTATTACGTAGGGTTTAGACATGTTAAAATTTCGCAATTTGTTATCATATTATTATTAAATGTGACTTGTGTAATGTTGGTGTTTTGAATTAATTGCACAAATGTATGTAAAAATATTAGAATATATAATTGTGTTCTTATTATACTTTTTAACACAGGATTTTATTGCATACCTTTTTAAATTATAATAATATAAAAGGAATAAAATAATAATTTGCTATGGGCCATGATGGTGCTGTGTAAGAAAGAAGTGGCTGATTGACAACTCAGGATCTTCTATTTAACTTTTAGTCCTTGGCTATCCTAATCCTTATGTTAAGTTTTCTTTGCTATTTTCAGGCTGCTACAGCTGCAGCAGTTGTTACACAGAAGAAACCAACAAATGTATCAGGAGGTGTACGAAAAAAGTCTGGTCCAAAATTTGAACTGTCTGAAGAGCAAAGGCGGGACATAAAAGAAGCCTTTGATTTATTTGATACTGAAAGCACAGGGAAAATTGATACCAAGGAGTTGAAAGTTGCAATTCGAGCCCTAGGTTTTGAACCAAAGAAAGAAGAAATAAAGAAGATGGTGGCTGAAATAGACAAGGGTGATGGAAAGGTGTCTTTTGAAGACTTCTTAGATCTGATGACTGTGAAAATGGCTGAGAAAGACACAAAAGAGGAAATAATGAAAGCCTTCAAGCTTTTTGATGATGATGAGACTGGTAAAATACACCTTATTTATAATAATTTATTTCATACAATACAAGATTAACATGTCACATTATAATATTATTATTATACATAATAGTTGGTAGTTTAAACATTCAACTATTAAAATTAATTGTTTTAAACATTATGAAAATAAATAATTATTATCTTAAAAATAATATAACAATTTGATATTACAGGAAAAATTTCATTTAAAAACCTGAAAAGAGTGGCAAAAGAACTCGGGGAGACCTTGACAGATGAAGAGCTGCATGAAATGATAGATGAAGCTGACAGAGATGGCGATGGTGAAATAAACCAAGAAGAGTTCCTCCGGATAATGAAGAAAACCAGTCTTTACTAAGCTGGACACATATCAGAATAATTTAAACTTTTAACCTCAACATTAATAGAGTAAATAAACATTATGCCTAATTTGTTGAATTTGAGTTGAAACTAAAATGTTTTGCAACTTAATAATGCTGTGCGCTTAAAATAAGTTGTACATGTAGCATTCTAATACCTATAGTATTATAAGTAATTTTACAGTAATTGAAAAGTTAAAGGTACCCACTAGTCAAAACTTGGAACTTGGTAATATCAACTAAGTTATGAACTTAAAAGATGTGTAAGTAGTTCTCTTTAAAATAAGTAGCAAAATAAGTAGCTTAGACTTCATATTATAAATGTAGAAATATGAATATAGATTTATTTTTGTCTACAAAGAAAATATGTAAAATTAAAATTATAAAATAGTACCAAATTGCACATGTTAAAATCAGAAAAATACTTTTGCTTTGCATGTACTGTTAGTGCATTTTGTTATTGGTATATTTTTTAAACTTGCTTGTTTTTAATTATAAAGGGTATGTAATTGCAAAATAACTAAGACTAATGAAAGTCTTTCAGTAGTTTAAGTACAAACTACACTCATGCATGATAGAATAATAATAGAAAATCACTTATGTTTAATTTTAAAATTAAATGCATTTTTATGCCAAACTTTGCTTAAGCATTCCGAAATATTGGCCCCACCGTTTTATAAACTAAGTTAATGCCAGTTTTCTATAAGCTTGTGTTTAAATGTGACTTGTGTAATGTTGGTGTTTTGAATTAATTGCACAAATGTATGTAAAAATATTAGAATATATAATTGTGTTCATATTTTTATTGTTCATCTGCTCATAACCAGCCAATCTCCTCAAGTACTGAAAAGTTGAGACTAGAGTAGGCAGATCTAAATATTCTTGCATCCTAAGTTACACTGATGCAATATAATAATTAAGATACAGTATTTTTGGCCTTCAATGGAATATTCATGTACTTAGAGCATGAAAAAGAATCAGACACTGTAGACATCACATGGCAATATTGGTAATGAGTCTTGTAAATTACCTACTCTCAAGTTAATGTTCTAATTGCCTTGGTTGAGGAAAAAACAATGAAAGATGTCAAAAAGTGCTAGCTAACTTAATTAAATACATTACAATAATAGATAAGTGCCGTGGGGTACCGGCAGTAGAATGTTACCCCTCCTCTCATTCCTGTGGATGCAGTAAGAGTCTGCTAAGGGATACCTTCCGGAAGATGGGCAGTAGCGTCTTTCCGTGTATCAACATCCTGTACTGCACTCTCCAACCTGCCTGCCAAGCATGGTGAGTATGGCAACTACACGCAACTCCCTACAACTACCCCTCATGGAGATCCATGAGGGGTAGTTGTAGGGAGGCTTGTGTTCAGTAGTGGACATTATGTGGCTGAAATGATGAATAGATAAAAGTCAAGAATAAACATTTTTAATGATTAAAAATAAGTACAAAACATATAAAAGCAAACTTAATATTTAGTTTCTAAGATCTTCTAGTAATATCTATAAATAAATTCATACTAATTTAATCAGTTAGAAGCAGATCTTTCAACAACAACTCCTTCGGGCTGACCAAAGTAAGCTTTTTGGCACATATTCACAAACAACCCTGTCTCAACTACCCCAGGTATCATCTTCACAGTTTGATTCACATTATGCCAATCTGAATCCTGGTCCTTGAAGACCCAGTCAAGAATGAAATTTCCATTGTCCGTTACTACTGGTCCAGCCTTTGCAATGGCACTGCGCAGCTTGATTTCTCCACCATACAGAGTAATAATCTTATTTCTAATAGGAACATAGGCCATAGGTACAACTTCTATTGGTATTCCTTTTTTGTAAGTATCACCTAGCTTCTTAGAATCTTTCGTGTAATCTGCAATGACAATCAACTTTTTTGAGCAGGAAGCAACAATTTTCTCTTGCAGCAAACAACCTCCTCCTCCTTTGATTAAAGTCATATTTTTATCAACTTCATCAGCACCATCAATAGTGACATCAATTGCAGGGTTTGTGTCAAGTTCTCCGAGAGGAAGGTTATACTTAACAATCAGTTGTTTAGCTTGAAAAGATGTTGGAATGCATGTCACTTTCAAGTTTTCTGTCTCCACTCTTTCTGCGAGTCTTTGTACAGCATACACCACTGTAGATCCACTGCCGACTCCGAAAATACAATTATTTGACACATACTCGTCCACTGCGCGGCACGCTGCCACCCTTTTAGCTTCTTCTAACGACATTTCCGTAATTTTTATGCCAGCTGTACCACTGAAAGATTTTAGAATTTGTATAGTGGTTGCAGCTGCCTTCAGAAACATGCATCTAATTTATTAATAGATTTCGTTTGAGTAACATCAGTGAATGCCGTCAAGCAAATGACCTCTTATCGTCCGTGCGTGTATTTGTGTGAATATTTATGTGTATACAGTCTATGTTTGTGTGTAAGTACACTACAAAACACATTTTTTTATAGCCACAAGCACAACGCCGCGCTATTATTGAGGTTATACGTTGAGAGTCAAGTATTCAACATTTCATAAGACGTAAGAAGACTGTATAATAATATAATTATTATTAGTGATCTGATCCCTATCGAAACAAAACAAAACACCATAATTTTATTAGGTAGTGTGTGTATGTGTGTATAGTTTTGCAGTTTCTTCTTCTTTTTTTTTAATGACTGATGCTTGCCACTTTTTTTTTTTTTTTTTTAATGGCAACTTATTCCTTTTTGTAGTAGGAATACTAGGGAATACTACTGCGGTATATAACGCGTAATTTTATTACTATCCCGACGTCAGCGGTGATTAATTTCTTTGATATAAATTGTGCTCTTGTGTACGAGACCATAATTAAAGTTTTCTATAATTTTGTATAGGTAATCTTGTTTTGTTTTTATTTTTGTTTCTCTGTATCATTTTGCAATTTCAATACAACTCGTTAATAATGTAAGTACATAAAGAGCTTATTAGTTTATTAGCGAAATTGTGCAGGATCTAGCATTGTGCACGTGTAATTGATTTATAAGTCTAAAAATTTGAAAACTAACAGCAAGCAAATAATAACAAAATTAATCAAAAAGTGAAAAACGTGTCAAAGAATTTTAAGGAAAATGAAGATAGCTCAGCACACAAGAAAAAATTAACCACAGATGTCGATATAACTTGCTACTCTGTTGCTAGTGGCGCTAGTATTCACAGGCAATGTGCATTCAGCAACAACTGCGATAAGCGGGCGCTACGCTTCCGTAGTATGGCATTTAGCAACCGATCGCGTAGCGGTCGCTGTCGCTGTCGCTACCACAAAGTTTTACATAAAAGGCCTGGTTCCTGTGCACACGCAAAGGGCGATGTACTGCTGAGCCTGCAGCCGCCTCTTTGTCTTGTCTTGTATTTTTATTTTATGGCTTTTTGTGTTTGGTTTACACAATTCCGCTAGAGCACAATTATAATACACTGCCAGAGTCAAGTTATATAATCATTTTATTAAAATATATCTGCCGCCTCTAGTTTGTCTTCCAGAGTTAGTAATGTCACATTGCTTCTAGCAGTGACAGTGACAGTTACAGGTACTTTCAGAATCGCTGAGTCATTCAATTTTTGCTAGGTTATCCATAGTCATGAATCCAACCCATAATAATTAACCTTTCAGGCGTCGGCGGGAACACCGCATGTCCCAGTAGATTTTGCACCGTACCGCGTCGGCGGGACTACCGGTAGTCCCGCCGCCAACAGCGCTGTCTTTGGCAATTTATTATGAAGTTAAATACAATGAACCAATAGAAACATTTTATACATTTTTAATCTGTTATCATTGGTCATGGATCCTAAATGGTAATTGGCTAGCTTTCTGATACAAATATTTCAAAAAAATGTGAATTGAAAACAAATTGTCGTTAATTTTCAAACGCGTGCTGAAACAGTGTGGATAAAGTGACGACGATTGTTTTCTTATGATGGATTCCGATGAATATTACCAAATTACGCAGAAATGTCCTTAGAGTATATTTCTGTACTTTTTATACCGTTATATTACATAAAATATATAGAAAAATCCAGTGAAGTTTTGGTTTGGACATATAATGGCGGTCGGATCGTGTTACTGTGTTGCGTTAAATATTTGTCAATTGTTATGGTTATGAGTGTTTATGTTGCTGTGTTATGTTTACATATTACAAATAGATGTGTAAGCATTGTGAATTGATAAGAATTGTGTGCCAGGTGGTAGAATTCATGTAGCTTGTGTCAATTTAAAGTTTTAATTTGGAGGATATTTCGTTGTTTTCGAAATTCATTTCGCCAAATCACATTGAAAAAAAGGTATGGAGTGTTATATTTTTATCAAATCTGTTAGACAATGTTTTTATCATTCTAAAACTGTATGGAACATCCCATTCGGATAAAAACTACTTGAGATATGAATAAAATAATGAGACCTATGATGCATCGCGGGGTGAACAGGTAAACCGGCCGACGCTTCGGACATTTTTGCGCATTTCACTCGAGACGCTCCAAAGGTTAAGGAGGAGTAATTTTAAACTTCCACTAGCTGACCCGCGCAGTTTCACCCGCGTTAAGACAACGTTGATTGGGAAGGGTAATGATTATAGCAGTCTATGTAGGTATGTCGGTAATTATTTACAGTTCACAAAATAGACAAATAATAAATAAAGAATATGTATAGCCTTCCTCAATAAATGGGCTATTTAACACTGAAATATTTTTTCAAATCGAACGTTCCTGACTTTAGCGCGTTTAAGCAAACAAACTCTTTATTTTTATATTATATTAGTACAGATTTCAAGACTCTTAACATAGAGAACGTAGAATTTTAGTTAATAAACAAATAATAAATAATGAATATGTATAGCCTTCCTCAATAAATGGGCTATTTAACACTGAAATATTTTTTCAAATCGAACGTTCCTGACTTTAGCGCGTTCAAGCAAACAAACTCTTTATTTTTATATCATATTAGTACAGATTTAAAGACTCAATTTAATAAAGAAATTATTTAATAATTTATTATTTAATAATTTAATAAATTGAATTTCATAGAGAACGTAGAATTTTAGTTTTTAGTCTCTTCTCTTCTTTACTACTAAATTGTCAGGTTGTCAGCATTTGATCTGTGGTTGTCAGAATGAAATTAAAATACCAGTCGTATTTTATCTACTTTTAAGTGAGATTTTTTATTTGTGGGGATATATAAATTAAAAAAGTAAATTTTTGCTGTACGAAAAACTCTTAAATGCTTATGCGTTGTTGGTGAGATTGTTAATATTTTTTACGAAGATAACATTCACAACGTTCACGTCAATATCAGGTTAACCTCAAACGTCGTGCTCGGCGTCGCGAAAAAACTTCGGTGATCGTTGATTTAAACAGCCTGCCGGTCATATTCGACCACATTTGGCCAAATATGGCCAAACCGGCAGGCTAATAAATAACGTAACTCGCAACAGGTTTGCAACAGGCATACATCTCGCGATCATCGCTGTCAAACGTCAATTCGTAAGTTAACTTTGTGATGAATACAACACCTGATAACTAAATCAAAATTGACGTTTGATAACGATTATCACGAGATTTGCGCCTGTTGCAAACCTGTCGCTAGATACGTAGGTAATACGGGGGCGGGCATAGATATAGGAAAATGGCGGCTTTTCGTGATCTTCTCAACGATTGGGCCCTGACATAATTATAATCTACAAATAAGTAGTTACATAAATAACGTAGACATAGAAATATATCGATAAAAGCAGCTGCAAATTCTAACCTTTTTATAGATATCTTCGCTGTAAGACAATCACATAATTTTAAGTAACAGCTTATACCTATCCTTTATTTCAGACATTTCAAAATAGTTTCAAAACCAGAACCGTCATAATATGATTTAAGCATCATGCTGAAGATTAGGGTCCAATCTAAATTCAAGACGAGGAGGCAACATTTATCAAAATTAAGGAGGGATTTGAAAGCTACATGTTGTGAGTAGGTTTTGGCTAATGCCTAATGACAATTCGTTGCGCATCTAACACCTACATCAATCACCTGCTTACTTAATAGTAAATTAAATTTGATTAGCTATTTACATCTTTTATGTAACCTCACCAACCGTTAATTCATGCTTATAGAGGTAGATAATATAAGATAGGAAATTGTTTATTTGTACCAAAGTGAAAATAACAATGAGTACTTCTTAAAATTGTATTATTTAGATTGGCACACGGAGACGCTCCTCTGTGCTTAAGACTTTTTTAGGTAGATTAAGTTTGCCCAGCACCTATACCATGCTCTCAGCTAAGTCGGCTATATTCAAATAAAAGAACTTAACATGATGTGCAGCTCACGTTAATTTTCCTGCGTCGGTGGATACTCGTAACACAGGCTGTGACTCCCAGGCTTTAACTTGCTCCACTGACCTGCGCACGCACACGTGCTTCTTGAGCAACCGTCGAAGCTGGAGCTGAAACTGCTCTCCTCAGAGCCAGTAACTGTTATCTCATGCTGTACGGGACGCTGCAGTTCTAGAACCTAATTAATATATGCTTGTACTACCTACATGTGACAAAATAAACGTATCTTTATCAACTGTACGATCCTGTCAGTATCACGGTGAAAGAAAAGATCAAAACATCTGACCCCGGCCAATGTTTTCCTTCACCGTTAGAGCGTAAAAGGATCTAGCGCGCTAAAGGTTGAAGCGCATTCGATGTTTCGCGATAAAAACATTTGCCAATCCAGATATGCACACTATGATCTTTTACTAAAATTATTATTATCATCATCGACATCATCGGCCTGTAACAGTCAAATGCATCCCACAATTTGCACCATTTTTATCCTGTCTTCGGCATGATAGGTGTATATTTTTTAATTGTTTTTAGCCGCGGTCAAGATATTGCAGTCAGTTCAGAAGAAGGAAATTAATTCATTGAAACATCTTATAACTCACGCAAGAAAAGAATGCATAAATTTATTTAAGCGATACAATACTAGTATAAATACCAGCGTCAATTTGTTTAATAAAAATCAAGTTCTAAACGAAAACCTTGAAAATATTACAAGTTTCATACAGCATTCCTATGAAAAATTAAAATACAATGCATCATTAACAGAAGAATTGTCTACGCTGGAGAAGTTAAAGAAAGTCATAGAATGTTGTGGCCAATTCGACGTAGATTATAGCAATGAGTCTAAAACCTCCTCAATCCAACAGAAAAATAGTTTCCTTAAAAGCAGAATTAATATTTTAGATATAAACATAGAAGCTTTGAAGCAACAGCTGAAAGCTCTTGAGTATCGCAATCAAAGACTTAAGCTAGAAAACGATCGGATAAAAGCTCAGAATAAACTGGCACATGTCAACACGAAAGTTTATTCGGACGATTTATTAAAGAAAAGTTTGAAAAAATCTAATATGAATAATCAAAATTTTATTTTAGCGTCTTGTGTAACAATGCCAAGGGGGAAGGAATTTGACATAAATACTCATTTGTGTATCGTTAAGCATCTGCTAACATATCAAGATACGTTGCTGAAAGACCTTTCTGAAATATCTAAACTTACTTTAGTTTGATTGTCATAAATGATCAAGGAAAGTGTAAATCTTTTATGAGTTTCATCTGGATAATAATTTTCAATGTCACACGTTCGTAATAACATTTTAAAAATAAATTGTACCTTATCAATAAAGTTGTTATTATGTTTAGATAGTTCGACAAAAAAGCCATATTGCTAAATTATACTTAGATTTAAATATTAAAGCTCAACTAGTCGCGGAGGCAAAGTCGTCCGTGGGCGCGGCCTAAATGTATGCTATCTCACCTGAAATAGTGTGTTTACCCGCGCGCTAGAATGAAATGCACAATGATTCATTCCTAAACCGACCGCGCAAAAATATGTGAATAGACTTTTAGCACAAGGGTGGACCTCCATGAGGAGTAGTTGCCATTCTCACCACGCTTGGCAGGCGGGCTGGTGAGCGCAGTACGGGATGTTGATACACGGAAAGACGCTGCTGCCCATCTTCCGGAGGTAACCCTTAGCAGGCTCTTACTGCATCCACGGGCATGAGAGGAGGGGTACTATTATAGAAAAACTTGAGTGTAATTTTTTCAAAATAACATTTATTTCAACTTTTGAATAATTACACTATGTCGAAACGGCGTTTATTTTTGAGTTTTCTTTCTCCTTATATTATTTTGTTTCGTCCAAAGTTGGGATAAAATCAGTGTTGAAATACGAAAGTTAGAAGCTTGTATTTTTGAAATAAATACTTTTTTTACGGTTTTGGGTGTATACAAACATAGATTATGACAAGATAAATTGCTATAATCCTTAGTGTTGGATGGTTAACGTCAAACAGTGAAGTTAATTAATTCATTTAATTCCCTTCCACGTTTGTATGGAAAGATGGGCGACTCGTTCATCCTTAAATCATTATTATTGTATTTAATATTGATATTTATTAATTTACTTGAATAGTCCTTAGCTTACAGTCTACACCAAAACCCTAACTACATTTTTATACAAAAAAAACAACTGAATAAGAATAAATTTATATATAATATTTATAAATATAGGATTGGCAAAGAAGTATCCTGCTGCTTTACATTTGGCACTAACCATTTCAATAAAGATTGTCTCGGGGCTGTAGAAAACTAGATAAAAGAAGCATAATTGCTATTCCATGTAAATTATTGGATTATGATATTTAAAGCTATGTTTCTTTTATTCCATTCCATAGTTTTGGGTCAACGGAAAAATAAGCCATTTAAAAGAAATCCCTTATTTAGAGCGACCGGAGCAGCCTCTGAATAAAATAACGTCTATAATACCTACTAGCTTTTTTACTCTATTCTATTGGTATGATTATAACGCTCGAGGGTAGTTTATAAGGGCTATAAAAGTATGTACCGACCATCAAAAGCAAATGGAAATGTCCTAGCCATCCCTTTCTTCTCCTGATAAAAAGATCACCGGTCAAACTTTTATGGAGCAACGTCTCATCACGGCTGATAGGAATGAGAATTGTTTTTTAGACTTGCAGCCCGCGGCTACGGATCATCTGTCCAATATTCCTTGGCATTCATATTTTTCGTTGCAATCGACCAGCGAAGGAAATTGCTTGGTTTTAATTCCATTAGTGAAGGCCTGTTATTAGCTTACTGTTTCTAGTTTAGTTTTTTATGTAAATTGTGTTTCATATCTGATGGCTTTCCGAAATAAAATAAATAAATAATTTATACTCGTAGTAAGTATAACTTTTTGTGAAGAGTTCATCCGGTGAAGTGCTACCACCATATTTATATCTGCCGCTAAGCAGTAATGTTTGTATTGCTGTGTTCTGGTTTGAAAGGTAAGGGGGCCGGTGAAATTACGGGCACATGAGACCTTACAACTTTATGTCTCAGAGTAACAGGCGCAATGCAATGCAGCGTTTGTCACGTGCTTATTGAACGTGATCACCGTGGTATTGCAGTTGTAATAGATAGTTTACCGCTTACCATTAGGTGAGCCTTCGACGTGTCTTGTCATTTAGTCGCAAAAAATTTTAGCGCTACCAATATTTTTTGGTTATGAGTAGTTTTGGTTTTCGGTGGATTTTATTTTAATTAGTGTTGGCCTAGACCTACGACAGCGTAGCTTTTGCTAGGTCTACACTGTCTTGGGTCTACGCTTTCGTGGGTCTATGGTGTCGTGGGCCTACGCTGTCGTAGCTCTACGCTGTCGTGGGTCTACGCTGTCGTGGGTCTACGCTGTCGTGGGTCTACGCTGTCGTAGGTCTACGCTGTCGTGGGTCAACGCTGTCGTAGGTCTACGGTGTCGTCTACGCTGTCGTGGGTTTACGCTGTCGTGGGTCTATGCTGACGTGGGTCTACGCTGTCGTAGGTCAATAGCTTATGTTTTTGTTACGGGCTATATATACTATACATGAAAATCAGACATGAAACAATTTACCAAAATTGCCTCGTATAAAATGTCTTTATATACAATGTTTAGAGCTGTTTTTCATAAGAAAACATGCGAAAGGGCTACACTATATTTGTATAAGTGTACGCCCGCCGCAGTGATAACTTTGTTGCGCGAATTTAAATTTCGCTATAACGCGTAGAATATTGTCCCAAATAGAAGGGGTTTAAGTTACAAATATTCTCTATATGAACTACTTAAGATGCTAAAATAAATTATTTAGATACATATTAACACTGTTGCATAAAACGGCTATGCAAATAATATTTTGTTTAAGTTTCAATCAGATTAATGTTTACCATGAGTAATTCATAAGAGATAGGCAAATGCTGTCGCTGACTTTTTCGTAGATCTATTTTAGAAAAACAATTCTTCTATGTCACTTTCACATAACTTCTATGGTTTCCTTAACGCATGCCAGAATAGCTCCCAGTCGGCATGACATTTTTCGACATCTCAACATTACGACGTAACAAATCATCATCTTATGCAAAATACAGCGGACTTACACCAAACCTGCGTGCATCAGACTTTAAACATATATGTATGTTAGAATAATTTTATACATATAATATTAACACTATGTTGGTTAAAACGGTAGACATACCTCTCGAAACACTATCCATTGGTGACTACCGCATCAAAATCCGTTGCGTGGTTTATGTCCCTCATACCCCTCATCAACAACAACTTCATAGTATAAATTCTCTGTCTGGCCAAACAGACAGACAGATAATTTGTACTATGGAGAGAAAGAGATAGACATAACATTTCACATAACACCAAATTTCCTTTACTCTGCAAAAACTCTGCTTTACAAAAAATATTAGTTATGTGAGAACTAAATCACTCGTATTAGGGGGCGAAGCCTCCTAGTATGCGCGCTGTCTGTCTGTCTGTCTGTGCATGAGACGATTACAACTGAACGCGTTGACTGATTTACATGGAACCTTTTTTGTTAGCACCGTCTCTTAATGAGAGAAGGGTACTGATTGATTTTGGTTGCCCTAGGGTTACAGGGACCGGAGTTATTGTGACTTCAAAAGGTCACCAAAAAAATAAAAGTCTTCAAATGGCCGAAAACGTCCAAAAACCCAAAAATGCCATTTTTGACCTTGGTGACCTTTTGAGGCCTCCCTCATATCTCCAAGATCATGAGGAGGTTGCTGCCATATCCACCACGGGCAAATCTTCCGGAAGTATCCCTTGTAGATTTTTAATTTATCCACTGGTAATAGAGGAGGGGCAACATTTTACTGCCGGCACCTCACAGCACAATAAAAGTACCGGCCATCGAAAGCAAATCGAAATTCCCAGCCACCCTTTCTTCTCCTGATGAAAATTTTAGCGGGCGACTTTTATGGAGCAGCTTCTCATCGCAGCTGATGAGAATGAGAATTGTTTTCTGGACTTGCAGCCCGCGGCTACGGATCGTCTGTCCAATATTCCCTGGCGTTCATATTTTTCGTTGCAATCCACTAGCGAAGAAGATTGGTTGGGTTTAATTTAGCGTTATACTATATTTTTTTTGGTTACGTGTATTTGGCGACGATCGAAACCGAATCGAATGCTGAATGAGTAAAGGATTTATTTTTAGTCAATATTTTATGGCGTTTGTTAAAAAGCTTAGCAGGTTCTACGGCAATGGTAGTTGGTATCTGACTCTTAACCATAATAGCCAGCCAATTGTAGTTGAGGTGCGCATTTCTTTAATGTTTAAATTAATAAATCATTTTGATGTAGCCCAACTAGCCCATCAAGGCGGTCACATTTGCTTTTTTTATTATATCATTGCCGGTAGTTGATATAATAATGAGCCGTTTATAGTAAAAAGAAAAAAATGTTCTCTACTTAACCTAACAGATGGACATGCCAAGCGGAGAAAGCAAGTTTGTTGTTGATTCATAAATTATGTCAATGTCAAATAGTGGTTTCCTACCAGCAAAAGCACACTAACGCCATCTATTAGCTTCGAAGGAACTATTTTTGAAGTTTTTACTTTTTCATGAAAACGCCTCATTATAAGAATTAACGAAATTTAAATATTATTTGAAATTTAATATAAAATATTAATTAATAAGTATAAATATTATTAGTTGTTGAAATTTTAATTATTATTTGTTAAGATCTTATGTAACAACATGTTCGTAATAAATATATTGAGCATTGAATTTAATAGAAAAAAATACCTGTCCCTGGCACTAATATCTGTAGACCATGTTAAGATATTAAATCCTGCTGCGGGAATGTGTCTTCTCTTTCCTTGATAGTCAATGGCCATTGAATAAAAAGTATTTCTGACTTTGTAAGTTTGTACGTAGCTAATTAGAACAGGTGACAAACGAAAGGCTCCCCTGCTGTCTCGGATAAATTGCTTTATTATTGTAGTTGAGTGTATTGTGGAGCTAGCCAATTTTCCGGGGAACGCCCGCTGGATGCGCTCTGTTTCACTGTGTATATGTACATAGAAAACTTAGCTTCACCTAAATGTAATTTTATTTTTATAAAACAAAGTCTGCGCCCGGAATAGTATAATCTCTTTTTCACTTTTAAAAGACTTGTAAGTACACTATTCATTGTTATGAAACTAAACATGTTACATTAGGTCTATATTAAGCATTTATTTGTTAATTTAGGCTTTACAAAAATAAACACTTTATCTTTATCTTTTATGTTAAACGGGTTTTCTGCTCACGTAAGTATTCGTTGAAAATAGGTTTCCACGAATAATTAACGTGAATAAACGTTAATATTTGTTGAATGTATATTATATATGTAACTATTCGTAACATATATTGAATAATCAAACATAATGTCCATCATGACAGTTCACAGAAAAAAATTATGTAACCACAGAAAACAGGTTATTATGCAGCTCTGTCAATGTAACGTAAAATAATAATTTATAACGTCAATTAATTTTCGCATACATTCTCTATTGGCCTTTTTTTGGTTGTCAAATATTTATAGTAATTGGTGCTTTTAGAAAGTTTATTTTGTGAATAAACTTCAACTCAAGCTGATTTTATTTTTGGCTACCTAATTTAGGTAGCAGTTAGTAGTAGTAGTAGAGTGTAGTAGTAGATTCTGTACTTGATTCTGAGGCGGTAGTACCAAGTTCGCCGGGTCAGCAAGTTGCATATAAAGTAAAAATATAGTGGGCATGTCTAAAGAAGGGTTAAAGTTTGACGTGTCTGTCTGTGACACCGTACGTAGCTCTGAAACGGGTATAACGATTAGAAAACGGTTTTTTGTGTGATATTAAGTTTTTTAGCGTATTTTAGACAGTTTTTATCATGACAGATTCAGTACTCTTTGGAAATTACTGCAGGTTACGTATCGAACCTAACCTCACCAAAAAATTAAAAAGTAAATTTTATAGTAAGTACTTATATTTAAATAAAGTAAATTTAAATGTAATGTTATTAATGATCAATTTTGTAGAACTAAATTATGTGATTTGTAGTATACTAATACCCCGGTAACCGGTTTTCTACGTACTTGTAGTCTTTGGTTTGTTCGCGAGGCAACCGCTTCGCGTGGTAACAATTTCACGCTCGATTTGTGATCCCTTAATAAAAATAGCACCCTTCTAAGCCGGAAAAAGTACTTTGTTTTTTCATTGGCAACCAGTTTCGGGCCGCAATAGATTATGTGATTAAAAAGTGCAACAAACAAAGCAAAGTGTAGTTGTCACTGGACAGTTGGTTTCTTGGCTGTTCATCTCATGCCCGCCATGTTGGATTAGGGTCAATGACTAGATTACCTGTAGGATAGTAGTAAGTACATTTCTTGTTGTGGTTGGGGCATACGGTAGCATATCGCCTACTATGTATTTTTTTTGTTTTAACATTTTTCGATTCATTATTATTATTTTATTTTATTTTTTGTTTTTATTGTTATCTTTTGCCGTATGTACCTAGAATTACATACCTGTTTAATATTTGTTTGTACTTACTTGCTATATTAATCTATTATTATTTTTCTTTTCGTCTTTTGTTCTGTGCTTGTGCTGTAATGTAAACCAAATAAATATATATTCTATTCTATTCTACTCATATTGTAGGAGTCATTAAAATAATAAAGTCCGCCATCTTGGGTGTTCCGCCATATTGGATTCCGTGTGACGTCATTTATTTTTTTGAGTTATTCTCAGCAAGCCCTTTCATTTGATACCCATATTATAGAAGTACAATAAAAATAAGTAGTCCGCCATCTTGGGTGTTGCGCCATGTTAGATTCAGAGTGACGTCACATAGCTGACCATGCATTGTCATCCAAAAAAACATCTATACAAAATTTCAGCTCAATTAGTTGAAGATATCTGCTTCAAAATTGAGTTGCAAGATTCCGCGAACAAACATAGTTATATACATACATACATACATAAATATAGGGCAAACTAAATAAAAGCTTGTAAAAACGGAAAACCAGTAAAAGCAGAAGGTCCACGACAACCAAAAGCTATTCTTTTGGTTGGTTGTATGTGGTTGTTTATCACTAAGTGAGGGGCACTTAGTGATATATTTTAACAATGCCGGGCCTGAGCACTACTTCCCCAATTTATTTGACTATCAGGAAAGCCTCCTCCCGGTGGAGCGATAGGTTGATGAATGAAAATGATCCAACCAATATTCTAAAGGATCCGATCTTCTTACTTAGCCGTTATCCGCACGGTCGGTTTATTTCAATTTCCTTCATAAAAGACGCCATTCTCGGATTTGAAGTAGATTTATCATGCTCGGATAAAGCGGGCACTTTTTGTGCTTTCTTGTGCCTGGATCTGACCCGAGATCTGTCCACTTAATGTGAATAATGGTGTACGATGGGAAACGAATGCGAACTCGAACACAAAAGACAACAATGCGAAGCGATTTCAAAACTTGATACAGGATTTTGGCGAGATAATGCTTATTGTGTTGATTCTAAGTACATTATTTTCAGTCTGTGCGCCGAGCTTTGTAACGTCCATGGAAAAACGTTTTCAATAAGCTATAGCCCCATTCTATACAATTTTCCTAATACCCTCGTGGCTTTGAAGGTAAAGCTTAGGTAAAAGGTGCGTAAGTTTTGTATTTAACTTATAGCTTATTAAATACGTTTTGTATTTAATAAGCATTTATATCACATCATTTAACCATCACATATTTTTTTTATGTTGTCATTTTGAGTAAACCAACCTATTTAGCTGATAAAAAGTATAAGAAATATTTAGCTGTCAAAGGCTGAGATTTCTTTAGTAGGTAATAAAAAACCTAATAACATACTGTCCCTACGTCTCGTTTCTGTCACTGGAAGGTTTTACTGCCTGTCCATCGCGGTTCTGTCACAGGCAGTGTTTTTGGTCTGAACGACTACGAACATGGCCGCCAACATGGCTGGCCAAATAACTTACGAATTTATAAATTAACTTGACACTGGCGGAATTGTGTTAAACCAAACACAAAAGGCCATAAAATAAAAAGACAAGGCTGACATGATTGACAGCGCTCATCGCGAGATTTACGCCTGTTGTAGCGTTGATCGCGAGATATATGCAAACCTGTCGCGAGATACGTAATCAGTAATCACCCTGCCGATGGTTATAAAAAAACCTAATAATTTACTGTCCCTACGTCTCAGTTCTGTCACTGGAAGGTTTTATAATCCTTCGAAAACATTCGAAAGAATAAGTACTTTGATTCGTTGTGATTAAGACACCATATGTTTATAACGATAAAAATAATGGGAACAATACATTAGGTAGGTAACATAACTTTATGAATGAAGAGCGTTAGGATAAACAATATCTTATAATAAATTTTATTTATGGGAACATAATATTAGGCATGGTGATGCTTAGGAGACTTATTATTGATGGTGATTTTCGGACTCGAAATGGTCATTCAAATTATTTTACAAATTGGAAAATAATGTTTATGAGTTAATAATGTGGATTAATTAATTATTGCGAATTACTTTATGCATTTTAATTATTATGGATACCGATATTAGGGATCCTTATATTGTAGATCCCGATTATTCGGGCAAACTATGATTATGGAAATAAAATTTATGGATTATTATTAGAATATTATAATGGGGATATAAAATTCGGAAACAAATAGAGAACCGAAATGTTGGTATGGTATTGTTGAATAAAAGACAGAAGTGTAGCAGCGATACCAGTTTATTCATCAGCGGACGAAAAGGAAATGAGAGCTGTACAATCTTTATTTCTTATTTTATAGGCTTGTTCTAATACCCCCTTAACTTGGTCGGGCCTACCGACATTCGTCATGCCGGCCCTCTCGCGACAGATGGCAGCACTAGTCTTAACGTATCCGATTCGTAACGTTTCTTTTTTTTTTTTTTTTTTTTTTTTTTTTTTTTTTTTTTTTTTAATGGCAACTTATTCCTTTTTGTAGTAGGAATATTACTGCCAACTTCACGTAGCTGGTTCACGGTACAGATAATTTATACAAAGATAATAACACCCGTTTCAAAATTATGCACGGGCGCGACTGAAAATTAAAACTGAAATCTGTTATAAAAGAAAAGAAAAACATAAAATAATACAATCATTTTTTCTAACAGTCATAGATAGTAAAAGAATAAAATAATGAAAGAAATATTATGTATTTAATATAGTAATTATAATACATAACTATAGTTTTATATCATAATATTTTAGAAATTTTATGAGAGCACATGTAGACAATTTATTTTTTAGGGAGAGAAGGGAAGAAAGGTTAGATGGTAGAGGGGCTTTATAGTGGACCAAAAAATCATATAAGGACGGAGACAAGTATTTCGGGCAGTTGAACAGAATGTGCGTTATAGTACCTTCATCAAGACCACATTCGCAAAGCGAAGTGTCTCTCACTTTCAGTTTATGAAGGTGAACAGGTGAAGAGCAGTGACTGATGCGCATTCTGCAGATTGTTGAGGTCAATTGTTTAATTATTTTAATTTTTGTAAACCAAGGTAAGAAGGTGATGAACGGTTGAATTTGGTAAAGGTGTTTCCCTTTATGTTGGCTGGAATTAACCCAATGGGAGTTCCAAGATGTTTCCAAATTTTGTTTGGCTATGGAAATTAAATCTTTAGTGAAAGTGGAAAAATTTGTTGAGCTACCGTGCACAATAGCTGATTTAGCTAGATTGTCCACCCGTTCATTACCTTCGATACCTCTGTGGCCAGGTATCCAAGCCAATGTAATCTTAATATTATCTTCATGGCAAAGACGTAAAATATGTTTAATAGATAGAGAAATTGGACAGGTAAAAGCGGATTTCCCGAAAGGGTTAGCTTGTATCAACTGTAAACTACTCCTTGAGTCAGAGAAAATTACCGAATTTGAAATATTATTATTCCTAATAAATTTAACACACTCAAGGATAGCCAAGCTCTCTCCAGAACAATTTGAACCATAACTAGGATACTTGAACATCTGAGAAATGTCTGAATTTATGTGTAAGAATGCAGCACCTAAAGGGCTTTGTATGTCAAGCTTAGATGCATCAGTGAAAAATATATCAGAGTTAAACCATTTGGCCGAAATAATTTCATTAAATTTTAAATTTGTATTAGAAGTATTTTTATCAATACCTATAGTGAGCCTGATATCAGGTTGAAAAATTTTGGACTTAAAGTCAAACAAAAATAATGGATGTACTGGAAATCTTTCCACTTTATAACTAATATTTGCAAATTTTCTAAAACTTTTTATTAATGGAGGTATGGATTTATGTCTCCAATATGGCTTGGTTTGAATATAAGAATTTAACAACCATAACATAGGAATCAATGGATGATTTTCAAAAATACTAATTTTAAAAATAAATCTATCTGCAAGGTACTGGCGTCTAAGGTTAAGAGGAGGGTCTGAACATTCAACTTGAAGAGCATTAATTGGTGAAGATTTCATAGCCCCTATAATAATTCTCAGGGCCTTCGAATGACACATATCCAGTTTTTTAATCATTGTTTTATTTCCTGGGATTAATAGAAATGAACCAAAATCTAAATGGCTTCTAACAATAGCATTATATAATATTCTTAGAGAAAATGGGTGCGCACCCCACCACACACCGGATAGACATCTCATAATATTAATACCGCTCTCACTTCGCCCCAAAATTTGTTTAATGTGTGCAACGCCGTTTAATTTGAAATCAAAAATTTTACCTAAAAATTTAACATTTTTAACTATTGGAATAAACGAACCATTTAAAGAAATAGATATATTTGGAATTTGTCTTTTTCTAGAGAAAATACAAATAGAACTTTTTAAAGCCGATAGGGATAGAGAATTGAACTCTAACCAGGTAGATAATTTAACTATAGCTTCCTCAACTTTGTTGGCTGCTTGAACTATAGAATAATCAACTGAGTAGATAAGCAAGTCGTCTGCGTATTGTAAAATTTTAGTTACCTGTGTCATCGACTTCTCAATATCAATTGTGTACAGATTGTATAAAAGAGGGCTCAGAACAGATCCCTGAGGGAGTCCTTTCCAGATGAGTCTGTCAGTCTCATTGACACCTTTAAGTCGTAGTGAAATTTGTCTACCCGAAAATAAATTAAATATGAATGAGGTCACCTTATAAGGAATCTTTAACTTGAGCAGTTTTTCCTTAAGGCTCCAAAGGTCAACGTTATCATATGCAGCCGAAATATCCAGAAATCCAGCAACAACTGATTTATTTCTGCTAAATGCAAGATGTATATCTGTAGTGAATAATGCTTGGCTGTCAGAAATGCTTTTACCCTTTCTAAATCCATATTGGGTATTTGATAAGAGAGAATTATGCTCCACAAACCACTCTAACCGATTTTTTATTAAATGTTCTACCACTTTAGGGATTGTACATGAGAGAGCTATTGGGCGATATGAGGAGGAATCTAAAGGGTCTTTGCCAGGTTTACATATAGGAATTATAATTTGATGTTTCCAGAATTGAGGTATTAGACCACAATTGACAATTACATTAATTATAGTCAAAAAATATTTAAGTGAGTTTTCATTGGCATTAGATAAGAAGGAATAGGGAATTCCATCTGGGCCTGGTGCAGAGTCTCTAACCTGGTTTAGAACTAATTTTAGTTCCTGATAGGAAAAGTACGAATCAAGTGAAAAGTTAGGATTAGTCTGTGAAATCGGATCATTAGATGAGCAGAATGGGTTAGGTAATTGGAAATGATTGGGAACTAATGGGGGAGCTAATTTGTCCATAAAGTCATTTACCCAGGAAGTAGAATATGATGATTGTAAATTTTGCCTACGAGATGATCTGAAACGTCTAATTTTTTCCCAAACAATAGAAGAGGGGGTTTGTGGTGAGACAGAAGAACAAAAGTTGCGCCAGCCTTCTAACTTCTTTTTATTTAAAAGCCTTTTAGTAGCAGCACTTATGTTTCTAAAATTAAGAAAATTGTCTAATGTAACTATTTGTTCGCATTTAGCCTCGGCAGACTTCCGAAATTTAATTGCGTTTGTGCATGCCGCATCCCACCATGGAGGTGAAGGAATTTTGCCATAAAAGGTGTTCTTTTTTTTAAAACAAGAATTCGCAGCAACAATAATTGAATCTTTAAAAAGCTCACAACATTCAATTACATTAGAAGAATTAGGACTAGGGAGAGCTCCTACTTGTTCATCTAAGGTGACGGAATAATTATCCCATTTATTTTTATTAAGTATGTATGGTAGAAGAGGAGGTAAATTAGGAATAGAAGTATTTTGATAAGGGAAAGAGACAAGAATTGGGTAATGGTCTGATCCATGGGTAATCGGGAGTCTGGACCATGACAGAAGACTAGCTAAAGAAGAAGAAGAACATGATATATCGACATAACTTCGATTTGAGCCAGGAGGGGTTCTACGCGTTGGCGAACCATCGTTCAGAACGCACAAATCAAAACTATCTATTAAGTCTAAAATTTGCTGCCCAAAAGGGTGATTCATGGGGGCTCCCCATAGCTGATGGTGGCAGTTAAAATCTCCTAATAGGACCATGGGAGGAGGAACTGCGGAAAGATAAGAACTAAGAATTGGAATAACAGCATTAACTTTTTTTGGTATATACACTGATACATAAGAGATGTTATTAAACCTGATAGCAACAAAATTAAGCAAACTGCTTGAGTTATTAATGGGAATACGATTAAAAGGTAAATTATTTTTAATAAAAAGGGCAGTACCACCCCATCCATCTTCTCTATCGTCACGGAGAATGGTGTACCCAGGAGTTCTATGAACGGAACCAGGATTCAGCCACGTCTCCGAGACGGCAGAAATGAATGGATTATGAGTGTTAAATAACTGGTGCAGTTCAGATTTATTCTGAACTACACTTCTACAGTTCCATTGTAGGACTACATCCATATTTTGTTACATTTAAAAGTGTAATAGATATTGTATTGATCATGTGTATTGCAACGTTGTTCGGTAGGTCCGCTTGAAGGATTATATTGGTCAAAGATGAAATTAGTTTAGTTATTGTGTCTGGTGACAAGGTTTCTTTCTCACGTGTGTTAGGATCAATTTTATTATTGTTTATGGCACAACCATTAGCAAGGGTCGGCATTTCATAAGATTTTATGATATTTCTATGAGCTTCCTGATCATATCCTGGTACTAAGACTGGGCGTGGGCGGGGAGTACGAAGGACGGATTTTTTATAAGAGTAAGTAGCTCCAACTGGTTCCAGTTGGGAGGACAGTGTTACACCGTAGGAGTTATTTGTCGATGGTAATTGATGTGATGGAGCAGATGAGGACTTAAGAATATCAGCAAATGATTTTTTTGTTTGCGGAACTATTTTTATTGCCTCTTGGTATGAGACATTATGATTAGCCATGTGGTGTTTGATATTAACCTGTCTACTGTACTCAGGGCATGCCTTATTGGTAGCAAAATGATGAGCAGAGCAATACATACATATTGCTTCGGATATTTCAACAAGGCATGAGTCTCCTGTATGGCTGTCTGAGCATTTAAAACACTTAGGTTTTGAGCGACATTGCGTTTTGGTATGTCCGAATCGACAACAGTTATAGCATTGAATTGTGGGGAATACATACTGTTCCACAGGTAAAATGGTGTAACAGCAGGTTACTTCCTTTGGCAAATTCTGTCCATCGAAAGTAAACACCACTGTCTGGGTTGGGATCCAGCTGCTACCATCATTTGTTGTAACTTTTTTATTTAAACGACGCGTTTTCAGTATTTTTCCTGTTCCGAGAGGGCATTGTACCGACTCTACAATCTCCTCATGAGTCCAGTCAGAGGGGATACCTTTAACTATTCCCATGCGGGAAATATTGTGAGAAGGGATATAAGTTTTATATTTACTTTTTTCAAGGACTTCACTTTTCAGAAATTGGTTCGCATCTATTGGTGTTTTAAAACATATGGAGAGGCGATTTCGACCTATCTTTTTAATACCATCTTTTAAAATGGAAGTAAAGTTATTTTTGAACAAAAATGAACCAAACTTTAACGGATGTAGAGTAGTACCCGTCATACCATCAAATTCTATCAGTTCTACATATATCATGAATGGACCACAGTCACTTGTTTCGTAGTGGTCTCGTGTAACTGAAGTTGGAGTTGGAACTATGTGTTGGCCAGGAACCAAAGTTTGGGTTGAATGTTTGTTTGAAACAACAGCAGGCAAATTTGTTTGGATGGAGGATGAAACTATTTTATTGGGTAAGCGTGGGGAATTGGTTGTCATGTCATTAATTACGTTATTGCTGGAGAGAGCCTTGCTCAAATTGGTATGTATTGGCTTTATCTTAGAAATTGACTTAAGTTTGTCATTTTTTTTAGATCTTTTGTCCTTTTTTTTTGAAACTGAAGACCATTCACTATCGGTTGTATCATCATTTTTCAAGAATTCCGCTCGTCTGTCGCTTGGCGTGGATACAGTTGAAATGTTATTATCCTCATAACAGTCTGACGAAGGCAGCTCTATAAATAGTTCCGGGGACGGAACTATGAAATTATATTCAGGCGGAGGGCCGGGGTCCGGCCCAGGGTCTACATACTCGACGTCCATTTTGGATACGCATTCGTTCGACTAGGTACCCGTGGGCAGAAAAATAAATACAAAAAACTTACCAACCCGATGTGGGATGATCACAAATATATACAAAAGAAGTTCTTAACTATCTAATTTAACTAAATACAATAAATAATAACAGAATCAGAGAAAATTTACACAACAATTCAAATATTTAGGCGGGAAAACAAAAATCACACGTGAACCTCGCACGAGTCCGATTGACAGTCCCGTAACGTTTCTTATAAATTATTTTAATTGTGGCCATACTGTGACAAATACCATGGAATGTTTTAAAACGAAATGTCAACGTCAAGACCAGCTGTCAAAAGTCACTTTACTGTCAATACATGTTTACAAGATTCTCGCCAATTAGTACTTGAACTGTTTACATTTGAAAATATCAATTATAAATTATAATGCATGAGATTGCGGTTAAAATATTGTAAAAGTCACTATTAATGACAGTAAATAACAAGAATAGTGAATACTAGATTACAAAAAGGTGCAAAGCTTGCTTTCAGACATAGTGAATACATGGATTACTGAATTTATTTTAAATGATGGCTTACACTCGGCCTTTCCTGACAAATGGTTACGCCCTCGGAACAGTGTTCTAATAGAAAAGATAATACAAAGGGCTTTTCAAAGTAACATTTTGAAACAAATTAAAATAAAAGTTTATCATAATCAGCAAAACATTTTGACCAAATTTACAATTTAAAACCAGAAACTTAAAAATTAACCATCACATCACATTCGATTTCACATCCGCAGTCGGCCTTTCCTGACAATATTACGTCCTCGTAATGCATGTAGTACACAAATTTAATGAATACTAAATACATTTATACAATATTACTCTTTTGCAAATGAACCAGTGCTTATTGTGATCTAATTAAATTTCTTATGCTATGATATAAAAGATTACGGCCTCGTAATTATAAATCATGTGTACAAAATGTATTAAAAAGTACCTAAAAAAAAAAAATTACTATGTTACAACCATATAAGTGGTTATTGTGATTTAACTTAATTTCTTATGCTATGTTTACACAGGTCTTGATTTCCATTTTGTGGTATTTATAGAGTACTACTGTACTACCATATAAATTATTATTCTAAAACAATAAATGACAATTATAGTTGGCTAAAATAAACTTACGTTTTATTTGCTTACAGATTCAAATCAGTTTATAACAGTGGGACAAACCCGTTTTATAACAGTGGGACAAACCCGTTTTATAACAGTGGGACACACCCGTTTTATAACAGTGGGACACACCCGTTTTATAACAGTGGGACACACCCATTTTATAACAGTGGGACACACCCGTTTAATAAAAGTGGTACAAACTCGTTTTATAACAGTGGGACACACCCGTTTTATAACAGTGGGACACACCCGTTTTACAAAAGTGGGACAAACCCGTTTTATAACAGTGGGACACACCCGTTTTATAACAGTGGGACACACCCGTTTTATAACAGTGGGACACACCCGTTTTATAACAGTGGGACACACCCGTTTTATAACAGTGGGACACACCCGTTTTATAACAGTGGGACACACCCGTTTTACAAAAGTGGGACAAACCCGTTTTATAACAGTGGGACAAACCCTTTTTGTATCTGTGGGACAAACCCATGGGACAAACCCTTTTTGTATCTGCGGGACAAACCCATGGGACAAACCCTTTTTGTGCATATAATATAATTGCTTTAGATTACCTGTTAATAATAATTCAATTATAATTACGAATATACGAAAATTTAAAATAGCAACCTCCTATAAAATTATTAATATCAAAATAATATATTTATAGTTTTCTAGATCAAAGTAATGAATTATTTAAAGGTTTAACTTCATTTACATTGCATTAATACCTGTACAATATTCATAGTAAGACAACATAATTTGGTATTACTCTTATCTTTATTACTACAGATAGTATTGTAAATATCTTTAGTTTGAATAATAATAAAAAAACAGTTGCTCTAATTTATACTCTTATTTTTATATATTTTACTCAAATATCAAATCAAATATATTTATTCACCAACAAAATAAAGTACTCATAGTTCAATAACATAAACGATGATTTATAAAAACTGTGTCGCAGTTGCACACTTGTCTACAACCAACTAATTGTTATAACATTATCATAAACATTTATTTCTTTACAGATATCAGCATACTTTTCTAAACTTGTTTTTAATTATTATTCTATGTTCATCATTATAATAATTATATTCTTAAATAAAATTTTTTTTTTTTTGTAGTAACATTTTGTGCAAGAGCTCGGAGTTGTGGTATGTTTATTAATAATCATTTATCTAGTAAATTGATTTTAAAGTAGGATCTAACTTCGAAAGTATGGATATTTGTTAGTAGTGCTAGTGTATGGGGTGTTGATACCCTTGTGTACCCACAAATTCTCATCAAAGTATATATATGTATATATATTTTTTTAACATCGCACTAAGAGATACCAAATACCTAGAACAGTTTGACTATTCAATTTGCCTATTTATGCGAGAGCATGTCACAGAATTCAAAATATGCCTAATTTGTTTGCTGTTATAAATCGATTCAAAATTATTACTGGTTAAATCTTTATCTGTGCTATATAACTGCCGGATCACATACTTGACCCCCCTAGCCTATTCTTTAAAAAAAATAGAAAACTAACTTAAAATCATGGCTGGTCGAGAAGGCGTTCTACAATGATGATGATTTTGTGGCTATAATTTGTTGACATGATTTAATTTATTAACTGACATTGACGAATTTATTATTTTATCAACTATTATATTGTTTTACTTGTACCTATCTATTTGATTTGACTTGTGCTCAAAATATATTGCTTAATTTTACATATAATATTTTGTCTAATTTAATTTTTGCTGAATGGTTGACCTCATTATTTTTATAATTGCATTGTCATAAGTAATATTATTATTTGAATTAGAAATGTTTAACCTATAACGATTGTTGTTACCAATAATTTGATTATGTTGATTATTCTTTACCTTTAGAAAATAAAACTATCGAAAATAACTTTCTACATTATAAAGTGCCACGTGGTTCATGTAAGTCTGTTGGTGTAGTACCTACACTTTTAATAACGGATCACTATCTATAGTACTTGAAATCATTTTACTAGGTGTAATCATAGACACTCACTCAAATTGGACACCACACACACAAAAGATTAAATCCAAATTATCAAGCTTGACATACGCACTCCAAAAAAAAAAAACTGATTTAAACGTTTCCTTGCAATTTATTACGCCTACTCAAATAGCTACATATCTTAATCCTTTATCTTATTAAGGAATAGCACCCATGCATAGGTGGTCTTTACGCAACAAAAGAAATATGCAAATCTGTTAGAAATAATAAACAATTCTATAAAACTCGTGCGGGAACCTACACAGCTTACTCATTACGTTATAATAATAAATTAACGTTAACTTTTTTTTAAATGAAACTGCATTCATCTAGTCCATATGCTATGTCGATAAAAATATATAATAAAAAAAATGAGATTAAAGAACATCTATTCATAAAAACTAAAAAAAATCCTAATAAATGAAATGTTATTATACGATCGATGAATACTTTAGTAATAATCTTCATTAACGCTCTAATTTGTATTATATTAACAATTTTTTATTTTATTTTGACCTACATAAACCTGACCTAGATATTTAACTTTTAAATGACACAAGTTTAACTCTCACGATTACAAAATCATTTTTTTTTTGCTTGCTTTACAGTATACTAGCTTCTGACCACCGCTTCGCATGTGTTGTACCCGAATAAAAATGTAGCCTGTGTGTTAATCCTGGTTAACATAAATGCGTGTGCAAAAAAAAAAATAATTTTTCAGCTCAATCCGTAGCCTAGTTTTGGCGTGAAGAGGTAACAAACCTCCATCCAAATAAACTTTCGGCTTTATAATATTAGTGGGATATTATTACCTTATTATCTAGTATGAACATTAACAATGACGTCTTCCCGTCTGACTGTACTTAACGTGTAAACATGGCTACGTAGCTGCCTAGACGGCTTTTTAAACAGAGAATCGACTAAACGCGTCATCGACCAAGCGCTACGGCGGCACTATAAAAGGGATCTCGGCAAAAGAAGACTTTGACGTAACGTGATTCATTTTAAGGGGTTTCGAGCCAACAAGAAAACGACATGCCGGGAATTATTCCTCTCTTCTATAGTTATTGTTGTGCCCTACTAATGCTACCTATCACCATTGCCAACACCACTGTAGGTACCTACATTATAGAACAATAAAAAATAAAGTGTTGATTATCGGTAAGATTCTTCCTAGTTTACGTTAGTAGTTGTCGATTTAGTTTTTCAAGCTATAGCAAGCTAAGCTAAGCTTCCCCCGTACCAATGCTTGTTCAACACGATAAATTCCCGTGTTTATGTTATTTTTTTCTTCTGACTACCCACTTCTATCCCATCATTTTGAATACTCGTATAACAAAACAAAATTATTCTAGGAAACTTTATGCTCTTTACGCATGTGACGTAGTTTGTTGTAATGAGAACACATTTTAAGCCTACAATTCTCAGTTTTAACTTGATTTTGATTTAACTTGAGATGAGATGACGTATCTAATGAAGCATTGTTAATTAACTAAGTAAAGAACGCGTACCAATACCACGAGCTCTTACGTTCAATAAAGGGTCATTTAATTTAAAAATAATTACATCGTATATTAAGTCATCAGAAAGTTTACAAGATTTACCCATAGCTATTTTTTTAGAGTAGAAGTTGAGTACCTTTTCTTCTTGTTGCATGTTCATGGTGACGAAGTAGTAAAGCTTTGCTGCTAATCCTCGGCAGGCTGTCATGTGGTAGACCAGTGTTCATTAATCCCAGCCGTAGATTTTCGCCAAGGACTCCAGACGGTGTACACATGTGAAAATAGAAGTAGCATTAATGTCACCATCAAATTTCAGCACGTTTTCAAGTTTTACATAAAATGTCAGGTAATGGATATTCTTATTTGGGTTTATGTCGATTGGATGTGTTGGATCTAATGTTACCTAATGACGACATGCTTGGAATTGAAAATTATTGAGGGTAGATAGCAAAATTTATGAACTGGAATGTGCTATTGTTTCTAATCAATCGCCTGCTACATTTTCAAAGAATTATTTTTTTTGTGTACCTTGTATTTTCTGTTGAGGCTTCGATGAGGTTATTGTTCTATCCGGTTGTACCGTTGATTCGGATCACCTGGCTGCTTGATTGCTCATGAACTGCTCCAGCATATTTTCAAGCTGATCGTTGTTGGTTGGACGAGGTGGATTTTTCTTTTCTTCTTGGAAGGTGGCTCCCGTGGCGATGGTGGTGGTGGCGTTTCTTGCAGATCCGGTTCCTCGTCATTGCTTATAACAGGAAGCCTTCGACGTTGGCTCATGGTTCAGGATAGAGCACGCAGCGTGGACTCGACGAACACTTCTGATTTGTTGAATAAAAGACAGAAGTGTAGCAGCGATACCAGTTTATTCATCAGCGGACGAAAAGGAAATGAGAGCTGTACAATCTTTATTTCTTATTTTATAGGCTTGTTCTAATACCCCCTTAACTTGGTCGGGCCTACCGACATTCGTCATGCCGGCATTCAGCTTCTTTTACTCTTACTGCATCCATGGGTATGAGAGGAGGGGTAATATTCTACTGCCGGCACCCCACGGCGCCGACTAGTAAAAATAACAAATAAACGAAAAAACAAACGAAAACCTTCAGGTTTTCGTTTGTTTACTTACTTCAATGGGTTTCTGTTACCTGGGCTCGACGGTGACGAACAACTTGTCATTGGACTCGGAAATAGATCTTCGCATTGGGAAAGCCTCGTCCATGTTTGGAAGGCTTCGTGCGAGAGTATGGGACAACAAACATCTTACAGTAAGGACCAAAACACTTGTATACCAAGCATGTGTCCTTAGCATTCTTTTGTACGGAGCGGAAACGTGGACATCTTACGGTAAGCAAGAACGAAGGCTTAACGCGTTCCACATGAGATGCCTTCGTAGTATACTCCATATCACCTGGGAGGACAAAGTGACAAACGAGAGGGTCCTCAAACAAGTGGAACTACCTAGTTTCACTGGCATGCTTAAACAGCGCCGTCTAAGGTGGCTAGGACATATACATCGCATGGATGAGTCCCGTCTACCAAGAACTATTTTGTTAAGCGAAATCGCTAACGCCAAACGAGCAGTGGGAAGACCCACGCTCCGATATAAAGATTGCGCAAAGAGAGACATGGCAGCGTTTAACATCAAGCGCAGTGACTGGGCATCACTGGCTGAGAACAGACCAGAATGGAGAAAAAACTTACACGAAGGTCTTAAATACCACGACCAAACCTGGTTTGTCTCATTAGCCGAGAAACGAGCGAGACGGCATCGACAGGCAGATACATCCAATTCACCAACTGCAATGGACACCCACGTCTGCCAAAACTGCGGTCGCGCAGTGAGGTAGAGGATAGGACTGTTTAGTCATTTAAAAAAATGCAACACCCAAACCACAGGCATTACCTGAATCGTCTGTAATAGACGAAAAGACCGATGATGATGGCTTACTTCAATAGTCTTTTGTTTCAACAAAAGACTATTGAAGTAATTCTTTTTTTAAATTAAATGTTAAGGTATACGTGGCCAGTTTGTACTAAGAACTTTTTACTTTTTTAGGCATAAGACGAGCTAAATCTCGTCTAAGACAAAGGCCAATCTAATTGCCGGTAGGTAATCTAGGTATTACAAAACTATACCATGTTAGCTTTCTCCACCCGGGTGATTGTGATAATGTCATAATATTCACTGGATCAGCTGCATTGTTAGTATTAGTTAGTTAGTAGATTAGTTATCCCATAATCTAGCGAAGATTATGGGATATAATTATTTCTGAAAACACAATATGTTTATGGAAATTAGAAATAAGAATAATAAAATGTCATAGATCAGAAGTGGGAGCAAACCTAGTGCAAACAGATTGAAACGATGATAAATCAAAAACAATTCAATTATTATAAAAAAGAGTTTATTTTCAAGAAGTTTACTACAATTTTTTTTTAAAGCATCATCTAGCCCCAAGCTAAGCAGAGCTTGTGTTATGGGTACTAGATGACTGACATACTTAATACATTATACTACATAGATAGATATTTTTTATTATATATAGAAAAACACCCAGAACACCCTGAACAAATATCTGCAGATCATACAGACATTTGTTCCGAGGCGGGAATCAAACCCGCAACCTCTTGCGTCGCAGGCGGACCTTCGCCCGCTGCGCCACAGAGGTCGTCAAATTTAATTTGATGCCATGGGGTGCCGGCAGTAGAATGTTAACCCTCCTCTCATGCCCGTGGATGCAGTAAGAGCCTGCTAAGGGATACCTCTGGATGATTGGTAGCAGATCTTTCTGTGTATCAACACCCCGTACCGCTCTCGCCAACCCGCCGGCCAAGCGTGGTGAGTATGGCAACTACCCCTCATGGAGATCCAAGAGGGAGGCCTGTGTTCAGTTGTAGTGGACGTTTTACGGCTGAAATTATGATTCAAGTATACTGATTAAAGCATACTCACCACGCTTGGCAGGCGGGTTGGTGAGCGCATACGGGATGCTGATACACGGAAAGACGCTGCTGCCCATCTTTCAGAGGTATCCCTTTGGCAGATTCTTACTGCATCCACGGGTAAGAGAGGAAGGGCAACATTCTACTGCCGTCTGCGGCGTACCTGTACGTAGTATACCTTTAAATTTTAAAATTTATTTGCCTATTGACGGCGAGGCATAACAGAACTTAATTTAAGACCATATTTTAAACCTATGTATCATACTAATGAAGTTAATCTCAATAGAGGTAATTCTGTAAAATAGCCAGTGCCCTACCAAAATGAACTGATAATTTATTTATTTATTCTGCAGAAAACCTGTAGGTACTCGCTTCATCGGTCTCGCTGCACAATGGACACCGACCACGGGTCACGTGAATAGTTAAATCTACTACTCTAATACAATTTGTAGTAAACCATGATCCCGGCGCTAAGGTCGCATTATCGGATTGGAAAAACTGTTAAAGAACATTCCTGCTGCATCGAAAGTCAACCATACCGGTATATATTTTGAGACTACATTCGATTGTGTGCTCGACCGTGAATACGAGGGTGAGTTTTACAATGTTCATGTGACGGTGGGACCTTTTTGTTGGACCTTTTGTGCATGGAGTCCCGGCGCCGAGCCTCAGGGCAGATTTCCATTACCCGGGAGAGTTTTTCAAAGAGTTCTTAAAGGTTTTAAATGAATATACTAAGGATGTATTTTACTCGACTAAATAAACGATTTAGTTTGTAAGTCTTAGATGTTCTTTCTATGCAAGATACATTTATTACAATTCAAAAGGCAACTACAAAAATAACATAAAGTGAAAATTTTCACCTAAATTCATTATCACTATAACATAATATTTTAAATAATATCAACTTACCTAATCTACAATTATGGACGTATAGACCTCTGTCGTATATAATACGAGAAACATTATTTTAGCACGTTTGATTTAACTATTATTGTTCAGTTAGAAAAGACAAACCGTAAAAAAAAACTATTACCGACTGCCAATAGTGCCAAAATCCTTTTGTATAACGGTTCACAATCATAATAATGGAACCTACTGCATGTTCAAACCACAGAACAATATTACTCTAACGAGGTTCAAACGTTCATTGTTATTATGTAGTGGTCGTGATCACAAAGCCGTATACAAAATAAATACACAAAGGTTTGTATTTTGAAAATCAATAACAAATTCTTTTTACGAAAAAATTATGTCTTCAAAACACCAACGCCCGTCATCCAGGTCTTGGTTTCTATATAGTTATCATCAAAGATATTGTCCAACTGCCCATGTTGCCTCAAACACTTAAATTTGTCCAACAACACTCAGATCAAAGAGCTGTGTAGGTGTTTCTGAATCCGAGGATTTCAACGCCTAGTAAAAAAATATTTTATAGTCATAAAACAATGCTTGCGAAATAAATCCAGTGTACCTAACTTAACTACCACACAATAATTTGCGCCTTTTGAATAATCTATCGATTTGGCAGGTTCGTACATTCATCTATACAGAGTAACCTAGAAGTCCACACTCAGAATTCTCAGGATGCATGCTGGTGCAATATCGAGCCGTCACGTAGCGGCAGTATCTCGGCCTCAAGTCTGAGCGCCGCCTGCTTGCTACAGATGAGATGCAGCCGGATTCACAAACGAGCATTGACGTTTGAACAACTAGGCATAGACTTACAATAGGTGTTATCACCACATGAGTCCAAGCTTCCTTAGAACGCGCTGCGACAGATACACTGCTACATAGCACGGTCGGTGCGTGACCTCTCACCGACGGGATCACGTACGTGCCGCGAGAGGACAAACAAACCGGTTTATACCGGCACATCCAGCGGACAATCTCAGTGACTGGCATGCGTTGTTTTGTGCTATGACACTTGATCTGCCATGTGAGTGTTTTCCAATTCATTATTTAAAAAGACTTTATATCAATATCGAGCCGTCACGTAGCGGCAGTATCTCGGCCTCAAGTCTGAGCGCCGCCTGCTCGCTACAGATGAGATGCAGCCGGATTCACAAACGAGCATTGATGTTACAGCAACTAGGCATAGACTTACAAAAGGGTTTATCACCACATGAGTAAGTACCCGAACAGAGTCCAAGCTCCTTTGAGCGCGCTGCGATAGATACACTACATAGCACGGTCGGTGCGTGTGCGTGACCTCTCACCGAAGTGATCACGGACGCGCCGCGAGAGGACAAACAAACCAGTTTACACCGGAACAGCCAGCGGATAATCTCATTTGTGTTGCGACATTTATTGATCTGCTATGTAAGTGTTTTCCAATTTATTACTTAAAAATACTTTACTCGGATTTATAATTTATACGATGACGATAAACAAAATAACAAGTTACTGAAAAACAAAACGTATTTTTAGGAAATATTTGGAGTAATTTATAAACCTATGAGTAAATAATTTACTTTATCTTATTCTCTTAGGTTTTGCCAGAAGTGGACTTAATTGAAGAATGGCGAACATTGGAGAACAGAACAGAGAGTAGTGTCAAGTAGTGTATTGACAATCTTTTCCACAATAGCATATTCATCAAATCACGCTCTCATTCGATCAGGGGAGCGAAGAACCACAAGGACCAAGAACCACCTTTGTACCACAAGGAGTAGAAACGTTACCTAAAAACGAAAGAAAAATAGAGGAAACTAGCCCGTTGCAGGCAGAAAAGGCTACGAAAAACAACAGCAGACAACCCATCAAACCAAAGCAATCAAGACTCCAACAGCTGGACTGAAATATCAACCTTAGCTCAGAATTCAATAGGAAGCAAAAGCAAACCAAAGGGGTTAGAAGATTTATGACGACATCTCGATATGACTACGTTGTCAATAAGACTAGATCGCTGTAAGACTAAAGCTGAATAGAGCTACATCGCGGTCGGACTGTATTGATATTTGACTAGATAAGAAACTTACTGGTTAAGCCAGCCGCTGTCGATATCAAATTAATTTGGTGAATTAGATAACGCAGAAGAAGGTGAACCACCTCAGTCCCAACCAAACGTAAGAACTTTGCGTAAGAATACCAAAATCACCACCGATATTCATAGACAACGTCACTAATATACGACCATCAACCAAACTACTTGGTGAGACTGAATAGGGACTTTAAGAAATGAAAATCTTACCCAAAAATCATGTAAAAATCCAACCTGCATCAAACAAACTGTAGCAAGACTTGAAAGGCACTGAATACTTCACTTACAAATCCAAACAAGAGAGGAGCTTCAAAGTGGTCCTGAAGCATTATGCACCCATCAATAGACGCCGAAGAAATTAAAGTGGCTCAAAAACGTAAATTAGTAATTTTTATAGTGTTCAACCATACTTAGGCCATTTCAATGAAATGAAAAACCTTATCGATACATATATACATATGTATGTACATAGGTGAAACAAAACTTAAAAACTGATTAACGAATTTTCGTGCAGTTTTTATTAATAGCTAGAGTAATTCAGGAAAAAGATTTTTAGCCAGGTGCAAGCTCGCTGATCTATGATAATATGATAGTTGAACATGTCGGAAAATTTATTGCCGAGTGGAAGTTGTTTTGGCGTGCGCCGCGTAAATCATTTAAGATAAGTGGAAGTGATGTATAGAAGAATTGTTTCTCTTAAAATGGACTACAAATAAGTCAGCAAAAGCATATGTCTATCTTTTATGATTAACGCATAGTAGCCATAGGTTTCGTAGTAAAATAAGAAACCCTTATAGTTTTATTTTGTCTGTCTGTCCGCCTGTCCGTCCGTCACAGGCCTTGCGCAGAGACTATAAATCCTAGAAAGCTCATTTTGCATGGATATAAAAATAATAACGTGGGGTGCCGGCAGTAGAATGTTGCCCCTCCTCTCATGCCCGTGGATGCAGTAAGAGCCTGCTAAGGGATACCTCCGGAAGATGGGCAGCAGCATCTTTCCGTGTAACATCATCCCGTACTGCGCTCGCCAACCCGCCTGCCAAGCGTGGTGAGTATGGCAACTACCCCGCCTGTGTTCAGTAGTGGACGTTTTACGGCTGAAATGATGATAAAAAATAACAACGCCGAGATGACGTTACAAAAAATGCTGAAAAATAATTGATTTGTGGTACCTCCAATACCCGTAAGGTGGGGATGAACATTTTTTTCTTGATTTTGCCATCGTGTGGGGTATCGTTGAATAGGTATTTGAAAACCATTTAGGTGTTGCGAAGACAATTTTTCGATTTAGGGTTGTCGTTTGCGAAATAATAAAGTTAACCCCCCTCTAAAATCTAAACTGCTAGCTTTACAAATCTAAAAAATAATGAATGTAGTTTTTGTTCGAACCATAAACAAATATCTGCAGATCTTACAGACATTTCCGAGGTGGCAATCGAAACCGCAACCTCTTGCGTCGCAGGCGCTATTTATTTCAACATTTTTGTAAATAACTCAAAAACGACACAACTTAAAGGAAAACTAAAAACGGTTTATTAATGTCCAAGACTTTCCAAAAATTTTGAAAACCCCTTTTCCACCCCCCTTGTCTAAAAAACTATGCAAATTAGAGAGTTCGCTATAACTTTCCTATAAAGTTTACTCACACTTCTATGAGCAATAAAAGTATCACGGGTTTATCTCTGTTAACTTCGGAGATAAGGGGGGGGAACGGTCGTTTTTTCAACATTTTTGTAAATTACTCTAAAACGATACGGCTTAAAGAATAAACAGAAACTGTTTATTACTGTGCAAATGAATACCTTTCATATAATACCCCACACGGCCTAGTAACTTCACTTAAAAATTTTGAGATCCATTTATCCAGCAATCAAAATAATAATATTTAATAACATTTCCATATAATTATGCTATATTAGTAAAAAAGTGTTGTCTTTTACCATTTCAAACTGAAAGTCGTTAGCATCAGTAGTTCTCGAGATATCTATTTGTGACAGACAGACAGAGTGATTCTATAAGGGTTCCTTTTTGCCATTTTGGTCCGGAACCCTAAAAAGAAGAAAAAAACAAGCAAAAAACACAGACGACTTGAAAACCTCCTTTTTGTTTAATTTTAAGAACCATTAATGTTTAGATGTTGTTGCTAAATAAGTATTTTTTAATTTTTTCCTCCTTATTAGAAGTTGGTTAAAAAGCAGCTCATGCTCTGATATTTCATTGCTATCTAAAACCATTTCCACAGGCATAAATAATACAGCATTTCGGCCACATAAAATGTAGCCGGTAGCGACAGAAGGGTACAAAAGTCACAAGGAACATCTGTTAAGCAACTGCTTAAAGTTTGGGGAAAGAACGAAGTGGCAGTGTCCTTAGGGCACGGCTGGGGCGTGTGAGAAACTTCCAATATGAAGATGCAGATACGTTAAAACTTTTTTGGCTAAGCACTACCATCAACTGGGGTGGTTTACACGTGCCAGGGGAAATTACTTTTTAACTAGTTGGATGGGAATGTTTTTATTGAATACTTTGCTGTAAAATCTGTTACGAAATACCTCGTGGGTACAAATAAGCTGTCGCCATCTCAGCCGTAGGACATCCACTACTGGACATAGGCCTCCTCTCATGGATCTCCATGATGGGTAGTTGCCATACTCACCACGCTTGACAGACGGGTTGGCGAGCGCAGTACGGGGTGTTGATACACGGTAAGACGCTGCTGCCCATATTCCGGAGGTATCCCTTAGCAGGCTCTTAGTGCATCCACATAGTGGGTATGAGACGGTAATATTTTACTGCCGGCACCCCACGGCGATACACTTAATGTTTTTACATATTTTGAATTAATTATACATAATAACTAGTGGCTGGGTGGTGCGCGAGCTGCTTCGCAGCACGCGAGGGTTGTTTAAAAAGAGTCGAGGGTAGGTTGTGCGCGAGCTGCTTCGCAGCACGCGATTAAAAAAAAAAAAAAAATTTAGGGGATGAAGGGGGTGGAAAAGGGGTAGTTTCAGATTTTTCTCGTACTCACCCCCCAACCCTCTACACAACCCTTTTTACAGAATCCCGAAATTCCATCTGGAAGTGGGAGAACAATGATGTCAGTCAGTCAGTCAGTCAGTCAGTCAGTGGTAGTCTAGCTTTATATAATTATAATAATAATATACATAATAATAACACCATGCTGTTAAATTCTTTAATTTTTAGATTTTCCCAGCTACCTAACATATTTACCGCAACTATGAGACCTTACCTAATGGCATACAGATTGGCATCATCATTCATCATTTCAGCCATAAAACGTCCACTGATGAACACAGGCCTCCCTCATGGATCTCCATGAGGGGTAGTTGCCATACTCACCACGCTTGGCAGGCGGGTTGGTGAGCGCAGTATGGGATGTTGATACACGGATAGACGCTGCTGCCCATCTTCCGGAGGTATCCCTTAGCAGGCTCTTACTGCATCCAAGGGCATGAGAGGAGGGGTATCATTCTACTGCCGGCACCCCACGGCAACTAATATATTCATATATTCATAATAAAGTAATCTAATTCTATTATTCGTACGAAGCTGCGGGCGGAGTGTACTCACCTAATTTGTGATAACATGGTCAGTACGGGGTGTTGATACACGGTAAGACGCTGCTGCCCATATTCCGGAGGTATCCCTTAGCAGGCTCTTAGTGCATCCACATAGTTGGTATGAGACGAGTGGTAATATTTTACTGCCGGCACCCCACGGCGATACACTTAATGTTTTTACATATTTTGAATTAATTATACATAATAATAACACCATGCTGTTAAATTCTTTAATTTTTAGATTTTCCCAGCTACCTAACATATTTACCGCAACTATGAGACCTTACCTAATGGCATACAGATTGGCATATCAATGAATAATCACCTAAGTCAATAAGTGTATATACAAAAGAGCAAAATGCTACAATAATAGTATTTTTTTCAAACAAAAATAAAACACATTTAATTTGAATAGTAGCACAATTTAATTCGTTCACTTCAGAAAACTTTTTTCCAAGTTAGGAAAAGAATTAAAGAACAAACCTTACTTTTTCACATCTATTAATTGTTACACTGTTTGTCTTAATAATTATGCTTAATTTAATGTCCGCAAGGATTTTAGATATTGCAAAATGACATCATTTCTTATTTATCGCTGTTGAACCGAGCAACATTTGACCAAACGTCAGTAAAAAATAATCATCTGTGGAGTAATAAGCTTTTTAAATACAATTAATAATTTGAAAAAATATTTGACGAAGTCTCATGGTTATAGTAATAGACCAATGTATGGGTCCCCCTATTAAATTGAACCATCTATCTACCCACCATCTTAACGCCTAGATGAAAGTGTGGGAGGACGTGAATATGTATGTAGAGCGTTTAAACTACAGAAAGGATTAAGATTATACTTGCCTAACATAAAGTAGCCTAGCTAGGACAACACGGCCAATCTTTATGAAAATAAACTCAAGCAGAGCTACATGCAGAAGCACTATAATAACTTTTATGCTTGAAAAGGAAGACGCTTGAAATATTCACAGAATATTTGTTATATGGCAGAACAGATGGTCGATGGGGCCGAAAAGTTCTCGAGTGGAGGCCACGGACCGGCAAGCGCAGCGTAGGACGTCCACCAACAAGATGGGATGATGACCTAATGAAGACCGCAGGTCGACGGTGGATGCAGATCGCTTCCAACCGCAATAACTGGATATCCATGAGGGAGGCCTGTGTCCAGCAGTGGACGTCCTACGGCTGAAATGATGATTTGTTATATATTATTTATTTATATTAATATTTATTTTTTATTAAGTTTATTCACTTTAAAAATGTGATTTTTTTGCCATTTCTTGCTCGATATTATGGTCGATAACGGCAAAAGGCTTAGGCGCTTGTAAATGTGGCCCCTGTAAATTGCGCTCCTTAAATCATCAAAGAAGTATTTAGTAAGTGCATTGAAACAATTTAGAAAAAAAATATAATTCAAAATTGGTACAATGGGTGGTTCTATCGCTTTGAAGCGATTTCTTCTTCCTATTTACACTAAACAAGTAAAAAATCACACGTCAAAACTCTGCTTGGTGGTCATGGAATAAGACATTAAATGAGAATCCTAGTATCGTAATTACAAAAGTTATTATGTCTGGTGCTTCCGTAAATGGCCCATTTGTTGGAAATATTTCGCAGGTAAAATTTCCCACAGAAATAGCTGAGCAACTTGTGTTCGATCGATGGACGATCCATTGTATTTTTGTATGAGCAACTAGTAATTCATCATCATCATCTCAGCAGTAGTAAGTCCACTGCTGGACATAGACCTCCCTCTACAAGCGGCGTTGGCGAGCGCGGTACTGGATGTTGATACACGGAATTACGCTGCTGCTCATCTTTCGGACGTATCCAGACAGATTCTTACTGCATCCACGGGCAAGAGAGAAGAGGCAACATCCTACTGCCGGCACCCCATGGCAAGCAACTGGTATTTAAAGCACATCTATAATATCCCCCTGATCATTTCTTTCCTCCGTCGACCGAGACATGTTCTCGGCTTGCCCGTTGACGAGCTCACCGCCGCTAACCCGGAGGTGACGTCAACCCGTCCCACATTAGCTGCTAGGCACACATTTAATAACCGGTCCCGCCGGCGGGGCCGAATAATACACTCTTCCGTCTTAAGGTGCACTTTTGCACCTGGACGTTAACCATCAGTACATTAAAAAATCTGGCAACAGTCCAAGCCGTGGTTCGAACCTAAGTGGCTTGTTGACCCTTGAGCTTGTTGCCCCAACCTAACTTTTGCGGCTGGGCGCCTTCTGCGCTCGCCATAGTCCGGTAACGTTGTCATGGCCATCTGCGGTCAACAACATATAAATTGTCAATTCGAAAAAAAAAAAAACCCCTGATCATGTTATCACAAATTAGGTGAGTACACTCCGCCCGCAGCTTCGTACGAATAATAGAATTAGATTACTTTATTATGAATATATGAATATATTAGTTGCCGTGGGGTGCCGGCAGTAGAATGATACCCCTCCTCTCATGCCCATGGATGCAGTAAGAGCCTGCTAAGGGATACCTCCGGAAGATGGGCAGCAGCGTCTATCCGTGTATCAACAACCCATACTGCGCTCACCATCCCGCCTGCCAAGCGTGGTGAGTATGGCAACTACCCCTCATGGAGATCCATGAGGGAGGCCTGTGTTCATCAGTGGACGTTTTATGGCTGAAATGATGATTATGAATATAAAATGTGGTAAAACGTCGTAAAGTTTACAATGTAACCATTTAAAATTTAAATTTACCTAAATATTATCTTCTCCTGACACTTACATCATCCACTAACTTTCTGTGACAGTAGCTGAAGCAGTGAGCCCTCGCGTCTAAATACAAGTGTCAAACTTAGTTAGAGCGAGGTATCAACAAAGTCTTAAACAACACAGGGTTAAATTTCCAACTGATTCTTGGTGTTTCGTAGTAAAATAAGATCGTTCCCTCGGTCTTGCCTGTGGATGTAGTAAGAATTTGCCAAGACCTCCGGAAGATGCGCAGCAGCATCTTTGCGTTTATCAACACCAGTACTGCGCTCACCAACCGGTTAGATAAGCGTAGGGAGTATGGCAGCACCCCGTCATGGAAATCCATTAGGGAGTCTCTTGTCCAGCAGTGGACGGCTACAACGGCTGATATGATGTGATGATGATGAACTTTAAGGCGTCTTGTGTAAACATATGTACATTACATTGTAATCATAATAAACATTTGTGTCATAATACCACTAGTTAGCTGACGTCTTCCTTATTATTTCTTTGATGTCTTCTTTATTTCCTTACCACGCGCTTCAAACGGGCGACCCGCACGATGTACGCACGTAGACTCTAGATTGTCACTCTCACCAACCGATTTGATAAGCGTAGGGAGTATGGCAGCACCCCGTCATGGAAATCTATTAGGGAGTCTCTGTCCAGCAGTGGACGGCTAAAACGGCTGATATGATATGATGATGATGAACTTTAAGGCGTCTTGTGTAAACATACATTACATTGTAATTATAATAAACATTTGTGTCATAATACCAGTAGTTAGCTGACGTCTTCCTTATTATTTCTTTGATGTCTTCTTTATTTCCTTACCACGCGCTTCAACAGGCGACCCGCACGATGTACGCACGTAGACTCTAGATTGTCAGTGCGCTGGAGCGCGAGGACAACTATTAGTGCGTGAACGGCAACCAGCTGAGTTGCCTGCTGGCTGTCGGCGCGTGGACAGCACGTAATCATGTCCATTTTAGACGGCGCGTTGTGCAGGAGCGGTGTTGGATCGGGATCGCCTGAGTGAGCTTATGACCTTAATAAATAATAATAAAATACATTTATTTTCAAAGATTTCAATCGTTTAATTTAGGCAAAAAACCCATAAAAAAATACTAAGTACATAATTAAATCTTAACTAAAAATTAAATAAAACAAGAAATACAAATTTCCGTCTGGAAAATAAAGTAAGTACAATGACTTTAGCCCTGGCAGCAACAGCATTGTCATTCTTTATTCGCATCCATGTGGAGGGAGTTCCAGTATTTGAATACTGGGTTGGTACTTAGTACAGATACTTGGTCAGAAACAGCCTTCAGGATTATATCTTTTTGAGCGATTCGGCCTACTCCAGAACGGAGGACAGCGAAGAAGTTGACGAAGCTCGAAGCACTGCAGTGCCTCCGAAAGCTCATAAGAGTCCGGTAGGCATCATTGTACTGTACTTCTGGTATTCATGGCCTTTCTGGTGAAGTTCGAGCATAGATGGCACGAGTACATGCCATGTTAAAAAGCACGGAACAATGTATTTTTAACCTCGGCACAGCAGTTGGCAGAGCAACGAGCGAGCATGTTACTCCCGCTCAATGTCTTCATTATCTCAGCGTTGTTGTCAACCAGTGCCCCAAGTACTTAATCTTTTCAACTCTTAATGACTGTGTCGTTCATATGAATGAATGAATGAATGAATGAATTATTTATTTGCTTAAATATAGGTAGATTTACAGATGGGCTTAAATAAGTTGTATCACTATATTTTGACCTTCCGGTCGTACAAATATTTATATGTAGGTTGCTTTTACACAAAGTTATGTACTTATATTATATAATTTAAAATTCAAATTTAAGTCATGCATGAAGTCATTATCCATAAATTATATACAAAATTCCATTAAGTAACAATCATACAATAAAATTAAATTTCAATAATTAATAATAAAATAACATTAGGTATTTGCTTAAAATTTAAATGTCAAAAAATCTGTTACTGTATAAAAGCATTTTTCGCAGAGCCAATCATAAAGTTTCCTAGTAAATTCTGGATCAGGCATATCTCTAAAACTTTTCGGCAGCTTGTTAAATATCCTTACTGCCATGGCATAGCAGTTTTTGTTTGTCATCTTTAGTCTGTACCGTGGCACTATGAGTGGTTTTTGTATAATATTACGTTTAAACTTAGCATTATCGTCTTTTTCGAACAGCGAATAATGATTTCTAACAAATTTACACATATGTACTTCAGGCACCCTATCTGGGCTTCTACCTGGCCTAAAAACCATCACCTCCGTTTTTTACGTTATATTTTAACCCGTGTTCAATTGCATATTACCCATAGGTTAAGAGAAAGTTTCTTATATCTTTGATTGAGGTACTGAGAAGCATCATATCATAAGCATAAATCAAGTTATTTACACAGACCTTGCCTAAATAACAGCCGGCCCTGGCGCTCCTCAGATCCCCAATCAGGCTGTTAACGTACAGGTTAAAAAGGTCAGAAGAGGTCAGACCTCCTTGGTGCACACCGCAATCTAGTACATAATCACAAGAAGTCGTGTCGCTCCATCTAACACTGTTGGTTTGCTTTCCGTACCAGTATCTCAACAGATTCATCATTAACGCTATCTATTAGGTTCTGGGGAACTATTTTTTTTAGACCTTTTATTATTTTATATGATGCCGTGGGGTTCCGGCAGGAAAATGTTACCCCTCCTCTCATGCCCGTGGATGCAGTAAGACCCTGCTAAGGGATATCTCCGGAAGATGGGCAGCAGCGCCTTTCTGTGTATCAACATCCAGTACTGCGCTCGCCAACCCTCCTGCCAAGCGTGGTGAGTATGGCAACAACATCTTGATCAGTCCAAGTCCAGCAGTGGATGTCCTACGGCTGTGATGATTATTTTTTATAAAACGCCTCATTGTATTGCAGCAAAACAGATTGCTCAGCTATTTATGACCACCGTAGTACTGTTATTTATTCTTTGGCGTAATGTCAGGTGATCCGGTGACGGGGCCCAACAATGCAGGAAAAACGCTTTGCGTAATTACGATCGTTCCTTTTGCAATTTCATTAACACGAGAGCTGATCGGCCATTCGCATTGTTTTCCAATTGAACTATTGAGAGAGGTTTAAAAATGTGAAGTGTGTTTTAACTGGGACAGTACGGTTAGATACCCGTACTGTCCCAGTTAATATAACCAGGGGACATACAAGTGCAGTTTATTTTTAAACATCAGCTTCTTTTTGGGAACAACATTTTGGCATTAAAATATTTTGGTCAAGCGTGAGTAGCACCTTAAAATGATTTTTTTTTTACCTATGCTGTGTCCCACTGCTGGGCAAAGGTCTCCCCCATCTCTTTCCACTGCTTACGATAGCCGGCCGCTTCCCACCAACGCTGGTGGGAAGCGGCATCCATATCATCACGCCAGCGTCTTTTGGGCCTGCCTCGGCGTCGCCGCCCGTCTTCAGGCTCCCACTTAGATTGATCTCTCTCACTGATAGTGATGACAGTTACTAATGCCCACCTGTCAGGGTGCATTCTCCTGAATCAAATTAATAAAAGAGAATCATCATCATCATCATCATTTCAGCCGTAGGACGCCCACTGCTGGACATAGGCCTCCCCCATGGATTTCCAGGTATTGCGGTTAGAAGCGGCCTGCATCCACCGTCGACCTGCGGTCTTCACCAAGTCATCTGCCCATCTTGTAGGTGGACGTCCTACACTGCGATTTCCGGTCCGTGGCCTCCACTCGAGAACCTTTCGGCCCCATCGGCCATCTGTTCTGCGAGCTACATGGCCTGCCCATTGCCACTTCAACGTGCTAATCCGTTTGGCTATGTCGGTGACACGAGTTCTTCTACGTATCTCCTCATTTCTGATTCGATCACGAAGAGAAACCCCGAGCATAGCCCTCTCCATAGCTCGTTGAGCGACTCTGAGCTTATTTATTATGCCAGCAGTGAAGGACCACGTTTCAGTTCCATATGTCATCACTGGTAACACACACTGATTGAAGACTTTCGTCTTAAGGCACTGAGGTACGAGTATATTGGACGAAAAGACGTTGCGAAGTTTCCCAATCGCTGCCCATCCGAGCTGGATTCGGCGATTGACCTTTTTCTCGAAGTTGGACCTACCTAATTGGACTGTTTGTCCTAGGTATACATACGCGTCGACAACTTCAAGAGTCGTGTTCTCAACCATAACAGGGGTAGGTACAACATGGATATTCGACATAATCTTCGTCTTGTCCATGTTCATTTTAAGGCCTACCCGTTGGGAGACTCGATTGAGGCCTTCGAGCATCATGCTTAGTTCTTTCATCGACTTTGCCATGACCACGATATCGTAATAAAAGAGAATACTAATGACAAAATGGCTGCCAACATGGCCAGCCAAATAACATAAGAATTTATAAACTTGACACTGGCGGAATTGTGCAAAACCAAACACAAAAAGCAATAAAATAAAAAGACAAGACAAGACAAATTAATAAAAAAAACATTTGGTGCCAATCGACTCAGTCGCTTATATAAGGAAAAATACTGATCAGCGGAAGATAGTCAAATTATATTAAATGTTTTCACATGTAGTGTCTTAGAAATTTGGTACAAAAGCGGTAATAAAACTATCGCAATAGATGTTAGATATGCCCCCCTTGTATATGGGCACGTTTCAAAGCATTTAAGTGGCCTCAGACAACCATGAGTGGTGAATCTGGTTGAGGTGAAAATAAACTCCGTCTTTTAATGATTGAATAGTATTGTACTGAGTTTTGTAATGCGTCGTCTCGTAAATTATTTTGCTATAATGTTGTGAATGCAAACAGCATTGCGCTCGCTTGGAGGGAGGGGAGGTCTTGGGAGACTTGCGTTATACAACTTTAGAATAACGATAAAGCGACATTTCGTACAGTGTCCGAAATAATTTTCAATTGTAATTAATTTATTTAGTGACATTTCGAACACCTTATAAAAGCTGTATGAATATTCAAAAATGAAGTAAAGTTTTGTAAACTCATACTAAGAAATGAATCCGGACAAGAGCGAGTCAGACTCGCGCACCGAGGGTTCCGTGCCATCATACAATATAAAATATATGATATAGGCGGTTTATATTTGTTGGAGAACCTTCTCTTGAGAGCCATCTCTTGTCTGATAGCGGAACTTATATAGATTTTTGACACTTTCGAAGATTTCTAAAAAACTATGCTAATTAGAGGGTTCGTTATAATTTTCCTGTAATCTTTGCATAAGTACACTCCTATTTTTAGTTTTAAAATTACAGGATTTTATCGCGTACCTTTTTTATTATTTTCCCGACGTTTCGAACACATTTCAGCGTTCTTGGTCGCGGGAGGACTAATAATAAAAAAGGTACGCGATAAAATCCTGTAATTTTAAAACTAAAAATATGTTAACAAATCGCGAAAGTTTAACAAGTTATACACTCCTATTAGCAATAAAAGTTTCGCGACAAGCTTTTTTATTACATATATTGTGTAAAGACGTTTTATGTTGACATTAAACTTTAATGGAAAATGTTTATTTTATTATTTTTAGTAGGTATGTTTAAATATAAGCTTATTTTTTTTACTTTTAATTTATTTTCTACTTTTTAGTTATCACCGGACAGTTGGTTTCTTGTCTGTTCATCTCATGCCTGCCATGTTGGATTTAGAGTGATGTCATAAATATTTTTTCAAGTAATTCTCAGGAAGGCCTTTCATTTGATACCCATATTGTAAGAGTGCATTAAGAATAACTAGTCCGCCAGCTTGAGTTATACATCATGTTATAAGTTATACGTCATGTTGGCTTCAGAGTGATGTCATTTAATTTGTCGAGTAACTTTCAGCAAGGCCTTTTATTTAAAAATCAACCGCACAACCTACCCTCTAGTTGTAGTATAAAAATCAAAATATTATAAATAAGATTAAAAAATACTCGAAAACAAGCACATTGACTTACCATTATTGATTAAAAAAAACATTTAATTTGTTTATCTAAGTATGCAGGTTCATTAAAAATCACAGATTATACTACTAACACACACTATGTACTAAAAATCAATACATAACTATTTAATGAATATAAAATTTTAAAAATATTGCTTTTAAATCTAAGGATCATAATAATAATCAATAATCATACTCGTATATCTATTATATTTTATCAAATAATGACCCGACAACAATTACTTTGATTAAACCTATCGATAACATTTTTGTTTTTTTTTCTTTGACTAGATTACAATAAAAATCATCACAGATAATTTATTAGTTGTAATATAGATTGAATACTAGGCAATAATATCTACAAACATTACAGCAGTTTCACGCGTTTGGCACTATATTCTAACTGAATAAACCTATCAATCGAAACAAAGATTTATAATATTTGTTTAAAACAGTGTTTATGAGATGTCGCCAATGGCGGTCTTATCAATGCGTGCGAAGAGTTAGCGATAGCGACAATATACCGCACCGACATTGGCAACTACTCTCATAAACAGTGTTTTAAACAATTATAATATGGGGAGACAATATGTAATACGGGGGCCGGTTTGCATATTTGACTAATCCCTAAATCATAAAGATTAGTCGGTCAATTTATGAGTCAGTTAAAACATAAAATAATGTGTTATTATTACTTCGTATCAAACGGCCAATAATGTAAATGATGTATAAAGTATCATTGGATTTGTTTTGGCAGTTAACTGCCAAAACAAATCCAAGAATTAACCTTAAGGTTAATTCTCTGACTGTAGAAAAGAGCGTTTAACATTAGTGTCCGAAATGTAGGTAAAGAAATAATTAAAATTAAATAAAGTTTTGTATAAAAAATGCTCACAACACACATGACAAAGTGTCTGAAAATATGCCTAGTGTCCGAAATGTCGCTTTCCCACAATAACGATAGCTGAGTGGCGACCTTTTCGGCGAAGTTTTTATTGTCACTTTACTAAATTATTTTATTGTATTCATTGTATTGTGAATTTGTGACACAACAAACTTTCTTATTCTTTGACAAGGTTACTCATCTGCTCGGTCAAAGATTTAAATCGTTCGATACGCCCATACTGTGATGAGACCGCGCTGTTTTGTTTCCACTCGAAATTGAAATAGCTCGCTCATTTAGAATTAGTGTACTTCTAAACACCGTGCTAGTCGGACGTGGTGTGTTTTTTCGACGAAAGTTTGTGCAATATGATTTCACAATAAATGGTAATAATAACAATTTGGTTTATTGGGAAAACCAGCGTCGGCATTATTGTTAACACTCATATAAAGACAATGCCACAGTGTTTGGTATCAGGGAACATCTTACGATTTAAATCTTTGGTTATAACTGCCGGTGACGCTGCTGAGTCCAAAATGTGCTCGATGGACAAGTCTGCTTTTACCACTATACAGCTCATGACTTCACACCTATGCATAACTCGTCGTACTACGGCAAATCTTCAAATTGTCCAAGCTTCAAACTGTCCTGTGAAACGCATTGCCTATATCTTTCAGTCGTGCTCCATCCTTTCAAGTTTTCAAATCTATGTTACCGCACACTATTTATTTTATTTATTTATTTACGGAATATTTACCATGATTTGAGTCTTTTTGAGTTTCCCGGTTATCCATGATCGTGACGTGTGAAACTGCGTCGAAGTATCGGGAAACTCAAAAAAACCAAAATCATGGTAATCTCGTAAATATTGCATTATAATGTTAACAATCATGATAGTTTTACCGGAGAAAAATGTATGTGCACATCTAACACGTGCTTTAACGGCGAAGGAAAACACCGTAAGGAAACCCGTGACTTTCTGACTAATAGCCGACTATGCTGGGAGGATGGTATAGGTGCTGGGCAAGCCTAATCCATCTTACTCTGTCCCAGACAGAGTACTACTGGTATTAGTGTACTGATATGCTGTTCAGCGTCCCGTACAGCATGAATACCAGTTGCTGACACTATAACTAATAGTCTTTAATAGATGTGAAACATTTAAAGTTAGGCACTTTAAATGTTTTTCAATTTAGATGCAGAATGGGTTCTGGCGAAGCAGCACAAACAGAATCAAGCAGCGAAAACAGAACATGCTGACGCACTCACTACCTTAATCTTCTAGTAAGAGCTTAATTTTACTCATCTAAAAATATTTACAGCATCATATTAAAGGCAATTAATTTAATTAGAATAGGTCCCGCGGGGACGAGGTTAGGCAGTCACGTGTGGAACGAGGGAGGCCGAATTTTCCGCGCCGCCGCTTCGCTAGATGAGAATTTTCCTAAAACTAATAAAAGGACGAGGAACTTTAGTTTACATAGATAGGTAAACTGTTTATTGTACATTCACTTTAAAACATAAATTACACAAAGAGGAACACAAACAAACATAACACACAATGGGCGGTCTTATCGCTACATGCGATCTCTTACGTCATCACACGACATCCTTTGGATGGTTAGGATATAAGTTTAATGTGTAGTTTTAGGCATGGATAAAAATGGAACGCGAAGAAGCAAGGTCAAAAAGTGTTTATTCGGACCCGAAGGCCGTCAGAATAAGCACATCACCATCGTAATTTCCACGTCCACTGCTTGAAATAGGCCCCCCTCATGGATTTCTAGTTCGTGGCCTCCACTTGAGAACTTTGGATGGGGCCGAAAACGGCCCCATCGCCCATCTGTTATGCGAGCTACATGGCCTGCCCATTGCCACTTTAACGTCCATCCGGTTGGCTGTGTCAGTGACCGGAGTTCTTTTATGTATCTCCTAATTTCAGATTCCATCCCGTAAAGAAATCCAGAGCATAGCCCTCTCCATAGCTCATTGAGAGACTGAGCTTATTCATGATGTCATTATAAAAAAATAAAGCATACATGTTTAAATTGAATAAAGCACACACCACCTAAGTGAGGAAAAAAAGCGAAGAAAAAACTCGAAACTTAGAGAAAACTGTAGGTCTACCATGAGTTTTAACAATATACACTCGCTAGCGACTGTAGTTAAAAAAATGTATGAAACCTCGTACAGCGCCTCTAACGGATAGTTTGGTACTAAAATACGTAGTAAACTATACGACAGCGACTGTAGTTTGGGCTTCATTTGCTTAGAATTTGGTACCATGAGTTATAAATCTGACAGATGTCATAGTAACGTACTATTACTACTGTAGTAACGGCAGGCGATCTAACAGTGACAACTCATGGTAGACACACTGTAATTAAAGAAGAATCTTAAAAGGCTTAGTACCTGTAACAACAGTAAACACTTTTGGTGTTGATGTTGATAAAAGATTTAGGTACTTAATTACGAATAAAAAAATGCTGGTCATTTCACATTGCACCATTGAGCCCCAAAGTAAGTAGCTTTTCTGATATGGTTACCAGATGGTAGGTAGATAGAACATACTTGTCGTACATAGGAAAATACCCAGACCTGCCAGACCCGGGACAAATCTGCATATAATGAAATCATTTTGTATCCCGGAAGGGGCTGAACCTACAACCTCCTGCGCCTCCGCCGGCTAAGCCAACTGCGCCACGGAGGTCGTCAAATATGCTAACAGTGGATGACCCTGATTATGATGTTAATAGAAGAAAATCATTTAGGTACCTTCGTTATCACTGAAAACCAAAGCACTATTATTATCACTATATCCAATATTTACGGGATATTTACCATAACATGATTATTTTTGAGTTTCCCGATATTTCGGCGCAGTTCCACACGCCATGATCCTCCCTCTCCTATCTATGATATCTCCTCTTCGAATCTAATGTAATCGAAACCGGGTTTCCACCACGTACGTTTGAAACAGAACCGTCATTACAGCGCGTTATTCGATTCGAATGCGTCACAAACTGATGCCGGGAGTCGTCAAAACAGCGATCAAGTATGCAAGCCGCGCCCGGCTCGACAAACCTTGTGAACACGTATATTTGCTCACGTACTAAAACCCTGCACATTCGGACACGCAAAACATTTCACCTGCCATAGTTTATTACCTATTCAGCGAACTCGCACAAATAAAATTGTATAATGCATAAGCGAATGGCGAGTTTGATTTACGAGGGAGCGCGGCTGCCGGCCGAGTCACGATCTGAATAACTAACATACCTAGGGGCTATTCAAATGCTCTTATCCCCGACGTGTTTTAGTTTTGTTTTCGGATTGTCCTTTTTGTAGCTTTGATGGTTAGATAAACGGTGTTTAGCATTTGGAAATACTTGCTGTGCAAAAACGCATCTGAAGGATACGATGGTTTTGCTATAAAAGAACATTTCAATAGCACTTCGGTAAATGGCGTACTAAATCTGTAAAACAAGCCTGTCAATATTCAAGTCAAAAACCGTCGCATGAGAGTGGATGCATCACGAGGTCATGCCTGATTGTAATAATGACCGTCCTATATTTGAGCACTCGACATCTTAATAGATCTTAGATGCCCCTATCTACGAGTATAACTAAATGGCACATTAAGATTTTGATGAATATTTTAGTGCGCCATCTAGTTGCCAGTCGTGAAACTTGTCTGTAAGGATATAATACAAATTCCTATTTAAGGCCGGGAAGTACCAGATTTCATCATTACAAAACCAGTATTTTTCAATAATCATTAAACATAGAATTCTGTAATTCATACATATTAAAGTTTACGATATTATCTAGGGAATGGTAAAACAAAAACGCGATTGCGATTTTGATATTCATCGATAAAAAAAGTTACCTCTTAATAAAATCTAAAACAACTGGTATGAGTAAACTACACGATGAAATAAAATAAAAATGACACCAACACATTGACCTTTTTCTTATGAAGAGAATTGTCAAATTACATTTTTTTAACTTCATACAAATATGAAATGTCAAAATACCTACAAATTCGCGGCGCAGCGCCCGTGCTCCGAACAAATCAGTACCGGCCGAGCCATCACAGAGTGGTCTTATGCAGCCATTCATTTATCTTTTGCAGACCCTGCTCTGCAGTAGCAACGGTTTCCTCCCAGGTTGAACCGTAGAAAATTACGGCAGTATCATCTGCGTAGCAAATGATATCTGCATTGCTTAATTTAGCTTCATGGATATTATTCATATACAGGATAAAGAGAGTTGGGCCGAGAATGGTGCCTTGGGGAACACCAAAGTTTATTTTATGCGAGTCACTTGCTATGACATTTACACTTAGGACACTGTTTACGTGCCGTGAGATAACTCTTTAAACATTGAAGTGCAATGCCTCTAATACCACAGATTCCCAGTTTTTTTAATAGTACCAAAACGGAAACAGTGTCAAAAGCCTTAGCAAGGTCTAAAAATACACCAAGACAGCAATTTTTATGGTCTTATTTTAAAACAGCTTTATATAATAACAGTAAAAGCGCATCCTCTGTCGACCTGCCTTGCCTTAATCCAAACTGCCTATCTGAAATTATATTATGACTCTCAGTATATTGTATTATTCTATTATTTACTATCTTTTCCAGTAATTTAGAAAAGACACCCAGTTGTGATATTGGTCGGTAGTTGTTAGGGACGTCTCTTTGACCAGCTTAAAAAATAGGGGTAATAGTAGCCACTTTCCAGGACTCAGGAAAGGTACCAGTAGAAGTTAGAGGCATTAGTCTTTTATTTGCTTTATTAGAAAAGTCGTCAAGTTCCGTAGATTCAAAATGAGTCTTCCAAGCTCGTCGTCCGTGGGTGACATAAAAAAGGATTCCGAGTGGTGTTTAGTGGGTCTTATGTCCTGTGCCAAGTTTTCTTGAATTGCCTGCCTATGTTTGCGCCAGGATTTTATTTGCCAATGATTGCCCAACTGTCGAGAAGTATTTATTGCAGAAGTTTAGTTATTGTTTTGGATCAGTGTTTCCCTGTACAGATAAAAGCTCAAGTGGTTCCCTTTTATTAAGTATTTGTGAGGTGGCAAATGTTTTTAATAGTTTTCCACAATTTTCTTGGATTATTTTTATTTTCAACTAGCTCCTTACTTTCATGTTCGCGTTTGGGTTTATGCAGCAGAATTGAAGTTGCGGTACCTCGTGCAGACTGTTCGCAAAACGATATCGTCAGGTTGACGCCTGGACCGGGCATGCATACGTCTCGGTGACAATAGAAGATAAATGGGGCAACAAGAACTTTGAACATAGGTATGTATAGCATCAGAAGTTTATGTGTGGTAACTACGTGGATAAAAACTGTGTAATTCTTTAGGCGTGCATGTAAAAATATTCAAAGACACGATCAAAAATAAGATAACACTGTGATGATCATTAAAATAATGTTTTTAAGCAATGAAACATTTTTTTAGTGAAAACTGTTTTAAATTTTTAGCATTCCCCTACTGAATTATTATACTATGGCGCAAGAAACGAGTGTCTGTAGTGCGGGTAGCGTAATTTGATGTAGCGTTTAAATACCTAAAGTGTTCGACTATCACCACCTTAAGTTCACACATAATGTTATGCTTTCCCTTCGCCTTGGCTGTACTAGGCACGAAATAAGTAGGTAACTATTATTAATACCACTTATTTGTTATTTTTGTTTGCTGCTCGTTATGATGCATGGTCTAAAGCATATTCTATATATTTATCTACTAGGTATGTACTCTACTAATTAAATAACTAAATAACAATACAACTTTGTCTTTAAACGAATGGATTACATTTTTATGCTCACTGCACTGCGCTAAAACGGGCGTTTAACTTAAATAGAAAAAAACTTTACTTCCTCACCAAAGTTTCATTTAAACTGCTCAGCACCTATTAAATTTACTGCGAACACATTTTCAGGTATCGAAAATCGAGCTTAATTGACAATTTACGGGATTCGCGTTTACGTTCTTTGCAAAAACATCTGGACTGCTGATTGCTCACGTTTTATGTGCACTTAGAAAACTCCAGCGGGGAAAATGTTCCAGGTACCTAAATAATGCAATCACAATATCCGCATTTATTGCTTTAACGTATTTTATGTTTTAATTTGCGAAGGCTTTGCAGGTTTATAAAGGGCCGTGAAGAGTAAGTAGTTACCTACGTTATTCAATGAAATAAGTTACCCTGGGTATTCAATATGCGTGGATTAGGGAATCCCGGCACAGATTGTGATCTTCATAGACACTGCTGTACCGTGCTATTAGCTGATTAGTTTATTCTAATTACATTAGCGATCCTAAAGTTAAATTGTAAAGCTTTTTCACAGAGGTTACATTTAGAGAAATAAATCAAACCTGATTTATTTTACTTATTTAGTGTAAAATACATTGTAATCTTGTCTACAAGGTATCTACTCGTAACTAGTCCTCGAATCGAAGGGTTTAAAGGTACTTTTTTCTATAATACAGAAAGTAAAACCCACGCGTTGCGATTAAATTTAGATGATATCATATTAACTAAATATCTTATTGATAGTCTTTTTTAAACTTTCGCACTGCACTGAAACTTTTGCACCTGGTCGTGGTCGCGGGAAGACTGGCATGCTGGAGTTGACCGCAGCAAAGCGAAGGCGTCTTTTCAGACTACCCTCACTTGGTCTTCATACTATGAGATTTAAGGCCGGTTCACCCTGGGACAGCACACTAACACTAACTGTATCTGCACACTTTGCTACATTCACCCGCCGAGTATACTTGGCTATCACCGGATTCCATGAGGCAGAGAGTCCGAAGCCGATTGCAAGACCAGGTGCAATCCGGTGGAAACGTCGGGATGATAGTAAAGGTAATTACGCGATAAATACCCGATAATCCAATATAGTAGGTAATACTATTTTATTGATGTTCAAATTAGGTACGATAAATCTGCATTCAGAGATAGAAAGTGATTTAAGTTTTGATTTACATAAGAAATTACGTCTCTTTTTGAAACCAATCGCAGCACTACGAGTTAAGTATTGTGATTTTAAACCACATCTATAGAGAAAAACAAAAAATATATTCAAATCGGCCAATCCGTTTTATCCGTTTCTAAATACTTACATTATTTTTTAAGGTTTGGAAGTAAAACAAGAAATATAATACTTATAGTTTCGCTTTGTCTGTCTGTCTGTCTGTCCGCCCATCACCGGCTTTCTAAAGAGACTATTAGTCCTGGAAAGCTGTTATTTTGCATGGACATATAAAATAACAACGGATTGCAAAGACAATTTTTCGATTTACAGTTCCGTTTGCAAAATTCCGTGAGCGTCCCCCGGTTCTAAAATCTAAACTGCTAGCTTTAGAAATGTGAAAAAAATCATGAATATAGTTTTAAACATGAATCTTTTTAGGTTTTTAAGTTTCGAAGTCGCTCAAAAAAATATTAAATAATCGATATAATAAATAATTAATAAAGAAACACATGAGTACATTTTGTTTCTTAATTTATTAATAAAACAGAAATTACATCACAGCTAGATTTGAGCTCTGACAATTTAGTTTATTATTGGTTCTCACATCTACTGTCAAGTATCAAATATCAAACAAGTATCAAATGAGCTGACGCTTTACTTCGTGAATTTCCTTGATGATGCCATGAAACGGGACAGGTTCCTGTGATACTGGTACTGGTTGGCTAATCCGTAGAACAGTGTGTCTACCACGAGTTGTCACTGTTAGCTCGCCTGCCACAGTACAGCTACAGTAGTAATAGAACGTTACTATGACATTAATTTTGTCAGAATTGTAACTCATGGTACCAAATTCTAAGCAAATGAAGCCCAAACTACAGTCTCTGTAGTATTATACTTTACTGCGTATTTTAGTACCAAACTATCCGCTAGAGGCGCTGTACAAGTTAACATACATTTTTTAACTACAGTCGCTAGGGAGTATAGATTGTGAAAACTCATGGTAGACCTACAGAGCTAGATGAAAGACTAGATAAGGAGTACAAACTCTGCAGAAATACGAATTCTACTGAAAACTATTAACTGTAGGTACAAACTGGACCTTATTAACCGACGAAAAAAGAGGAGGTTTCTCAATGTGACAGTACATATTCTTTTACAGATGAAAATGAACCATCTCGCATCAGAGATAAGCCCGTACAAGATCATTTATAGCGTTTTTTTTTTGATATATTTATATTCAATCACAGCCTAGTCTTGGTGTTTACGACACATTACGCTGCACTGCACTCCGTCATTAAAACATGAAGAATGCAATCTATAAATTAGTCTATTAAACTCAATATTAGGCAAACGAAGAATGCGTGTCGATCGAACAATTATTCACAGCAGACAGACTTTAAATAGTAAGGAAAGAAGCAGCTAGCAAAAACATGACACATAGTGTTCCTTAACCATTTATTTGAGGACTGGGGCCAGTCTGATGGTTACAGGCATTACGTTTCCCAAGTTTACAGAATTCCTACTGATTTAAAAGGTGTTAATTATACTACGTTCTTGGTAGAAAGGAGGTCTGTTTCAAACTTTTTTTATTTTCAAACATTTTGGTGACTTATAGTTAAAAAGCTGTTGCGCTTTGATAGCGCTTTCTAGAAATATAACAAAGAGTCGTCATCTAATGCATTTTTTTGGATCTAGATATGTATATATTATATAATTACCTAAACGTATGTTAGTTCAAAGCAAATTGCAGTATCACAACACTGTAGGTAGTGACGAAGTAAAGCAGTGTCAGCGGCAGAGTGGCGTCGACCTCGAACAAACCCCACACCGTCGCCTTGCTGAACGACACGCGGTGGATTCGACTTATGGCCTTGCCGACTTTGTATCCTGCAGCTGAAACAAATAAATACATCATGCTGGACGTTTCACACACTCTTCTAGTCCCAAAAAACAAGAACTTGTGCTTTGTGTATCAAATAATTCATAGGGACAATACGTTTTCATATTTTTTTCATGCTTAGGTACGTAGTTGTATAAGATGTTCTTATACATAAGATAGCTAGATAAAATAAATTAGACCAGGTGCCTGTCAAGCCACACGCTATAAAGGGTTTCATAGTTTACCGTAGACCTGTTGTTAGAAGTTACTGTATGTTTTTTAAGTTTCGCAAAACATATTAACATGAATTAATTGAGTTTTAGGTTTAAAGTATTCCAGTATGTTTGGTAAACTAAACCACTTATTTGAGCGACTATTTCTCCATAACTAATGAAGCTATAATTTCCTAGAAAGTTAACGGTTAAACCTCTATTCATGATTTTTTTCAGATTTGTAAAACTAGCTAAAAGTTCATCCCAACCTTACGTGTATGGGAGGTACCCCAAATTAATTATTTTTTAGATTTTTTTTGTATTGTTCAATATATACCTCTATATATATAGCTTTACAAATCTGAAAAAATCATGAATAGAGGTTTAACCGTTAACTTTCTAGGAAACTATATCTTCGACAAAGTCATACAGAAATATGCAAAGAGTCATGAACACAGACTGCATCATCATGTTAACATCGAGGCAATCCAGCTCCTCGATCATAGCGACATATTGAGAAGGCTCAAGAGAACAAAACCTTTTGAGCTAGCATAGTACCATGCATCAGTGACAGTGCAAGTGAATATTATAACTAAGTTAGCATTAAGTTACTTATTGGCCAATGTGGCTAGATTGTAATATATTTTAGTATAGGTTTACTTTTGTTAACATTATACTAAATAATAAAAAAAAAAATGTTATTTTGGCGTTGTTATTTTATATTTTTGTTTATGATAAATTTCAACTCTCTAGGACTAATAGTCTCTTGGCAAAGTCGGTGACGGACGCACAGACGAACAGACAAAACGAAACTATAAGGGTTTCTTGTTTTATCACCAAACCCTTAAAGGGATCATAATATTTAAGGGAAAAGGAAATCTTAAAAAAAATATATAAACCTTGTGATAGAGTGAACTCGTATTTGTGCGGTTTTTTTATTAGCAAACGAATTAAAAGGATTTAATATGTAATATTAGTAGTACATACCATAGCGTTCCTTGTTGATGAAATAAGCGTAGGTGCGATTGGCTCTTTCATACGTTACATAGAACTGCTCACAAGCTATTCCTAGGAGCGTTAACTGTGCCGTGTTCTTGGATAGCCAAGAAAATAAGATCGTGGCTAACATTTCTGTCTGTTCATTCTGAAAACCAATTTAACTTATTATTTTTTTATGGTTGTAAACTATAGCTATAGCTTTTTTGACGTGTCTATGTTTTGCAATTGAGTGAATGAGTTTTTTTAAATGAGTTTTCTAATCAACTGAATATTGTTACTTCTATGTTTTGGGGCCAAAACGGCGTTTATGAAAAAAACAAAGTGGTAAATCGACGATACATACCATTTGAATATCACTGTACACCACTTTGAGTACGTCGACCAATAAATGAATATACAAGAGAAAATTTGAAGAAGATTGGAGCATAAAGAAAAATACCTGAAATTAATAAATAGGCGAGTATGAATGATATAGCAAATATTCTATCGAGATAAACCATAAAACAAAAGTTTTACTTTAAAGTTTATTGTATGCATAAACCATACTTATTACAAATTATAATAATAATTCGCAAACTTTAGGGTTTTTTATTGTCTATACATACATTGTATTATTTTAATTTTAAATAAAAAAATAAATGTTTCAAAACTAACCGCTTCTTGAATTAAGTTCTTGTATATATGATATGCTTCAGTTATGGTTATGTAAATCCGTAAATGGTGTTTAAGTTCGGCATTATTACACATGTTTTGTGAATTTAGAACACTTTCATGCCAAAATTCCAAAAGAGATCTCATAATGTCAATTAAACAAGTATAATACAGCAAAGTTAAATCTAATTTTAATATAAATAAATTTAGAAAAATGTTTGACAATGGGTAATTGAAATTTGTTTTAATATGTATATACAAATGAGACACAAAGAAAAAAATAATTAAAAAAAACTGAACACCCCACGCCTTCAGGCGGATGAATTTAATATTATTTGTTTCTTGAACTACATACACAATAAATACTTGGTGAAATTTCGTAATAAGTGAAACTGTTAAACGGGTCCTCTTTATATCAATGAACATAAAAGTTATCGCCAGAGCACATTTATAGTACACATAATATAATTCACTAAATTTGATAACCGATGAATACCAGTGACTGTTTTTGTTTCTAAGAACGTAGCAGTAAATATTGATAGAAACCACGATGAAGGTGTACATTATTGACATAAAATTGCAAAAAATGCTATTTCGTACGATTCTGTTTGAGCGAATCTGAAAACTGAAACTGAAAGTAATCGCTAACATTGCTTGAAGAGGTAAAATTATTTTTCTAAACTCATTATCCAGTATTGTACCGTGCGGTTTTGCTCTAACATATTTAAGGAATGACTTGAAAAAGCTCATTTTGTGGCGAAAGAGCTTATTTGACTGAAGTAAAATAATAAGGTGAATTGGTTTTTCACATCATCCACTTTCTTGTTGATCGATTCATTACATAAGCTACGACAGTCAATTCTGTAAAGTAGATCAACGAAAGATATTATCTTTTTATTGTTCCTAGAAAAACACGAAGTAAGAAAATAGATGAACAATAGAACAATAGATGAACGGTTCTGACGATTACCAGTATTACGACAGTGGAATTATTTTTGAACTAACAATATTCCTGTTACAGCTAAGTAATAAGGTTACTTAGCTGTAACAGGAATATATACATTTTGTTTTTTTTTAGCGTTCCGTAGTACGACTAGGACCCCCTATAGTTTCGCTTTTTCTGTCTGTCTGTCTGTCTGTATTCGGCTTTATTAAGAGACTAGCCCTAATCTTAGAAAACTTTTGCATGGACAAAATAATGACGCCGATATAACAGTGCAAAAAAAAATGCTTTAAAAATAATTAATTTGGGGTCGTCGTATGGATTTAGCTTTACAAACTTGAAAAGAATCATGCATGTAGTTTTAACTTTGAACTGACTAGGAAAACTACAAGGCTTTAGGTTTCGGAGAAATTGTCGCTCCAATAAGTGATACGGTTTACCAAACATACCGGAATACTTCTAACTGAAAACTCAATAATACCTCTTAACAAAACGTAACTACTCAAAACAGGTCAACAGAAGCCCAGCGCGTTGCCCGAAACGCACCTGGTTAATTTATTTAGTAAATGAAAAACATTTTCAGAAACTTTTGATAAGGTTTTTGTTAATTACACCTAAGTGCGGCTTAAGGATATAAAAAAAACAAAGTATAAATTTTATGTGGTTTTATTATTCCCCGACGTTTCCGCGATACTAAGTATGATAGGTGCAAACCTGTCGAATCGTCGGCATAATAAAGGTGAATAAAGCGTTAAATATCCGGTTAAATATGTGTCTATACCTACATAAACAATTTTTTTTTAATTTTTTTTTTGGTAGACAATCCTCACGGCATCATCTAGCCCCAAGCTAAGCAGAGCTTGTGTTATGGGTACTGGATGACTGATATACTTAACACTCATGTATAATTACTACATAGATAGATTTTTTTAATATTTAAAGAATATTGCTTCATTGTATAACAACGTTTCTCCAAAATAATTTGGGTCAAATATCAAATCTAACTCATTAATGACCTATTATTCCTCTCAATACAGTAGGCGAAAGTTTTTAAAACAAATGCTACGAGTTTCATCCACAAGCAATAGATATTATGTTGAAAGCAAACCCATGTAGGGGATCCTTCTGGGGATAGAGCGACCGCATCGTAAGGGTCAGTAAAAGGTTTGACCATACACACGCCCCCGAGTTAAATAATGGATGCGCAATATTACCATTGAACTTTTAATTATATTTGATACAATGTCGTTTTTGGTATCTCTATTTTACATTTCTAATTCGCTAATAAATAAATAAATAATGAGGACAGAGGAGTAATAAATAAATAATGCTGGACAATTCACGCAGCATTACCTAGCCCCAAGCTAAGCAGAGCTGTTGTTATGGGTACCGATGACTGATAATACTTAATAGATTTATAATAGAAAATATAGACAGATATTTTTATTTAATATAGAAAAACATCCCGAACACTGAACAAATATCTGCAGATCGTATAGATATTTATCCCGAGGCGGGAATCGAACTGCTTCGCAGGCGGACCTTCACCCTCTGCACCAAGGAGGTTGTCCAATAATGCTGGAAATCACACAATATTATCTGAGTCCTTTATCTTTCACTGCTGGCCTAATAGATAAGCTCAGAGTCGCTCAACGAGCTATGGAGAGGGCTATGCACGGGGTTTCTCTACGCGATCGAATCAGAAATGAGGAGATACGTAGAAGAACTCGTGTCACCAACATAGCCAAACGGATTAGCACGTTGAAGTGGCAAAGGGCAGCTCATGTAGCTCGAAGAACAGATGGCCGATGGGGCCGAAAGAGTCTCGAGTGGAGGCCACGGACCGGTAGGCGCAGTGTAGGACGTCCACCTACAAGATGGGCAAATGACTTGGTGAAGACCGCAGGTCGACGGTGGATGCAGGCCGCTTCTAATCGCAGTGCCATGAAATCCATGAGGGAGGCCTATGTCCAGAAGTGGGCGTCCTACGGCTGAAATGATGAAGAAGATGATTATCTAAGTCCTAAAATAAGCAGAGTTTGTGTTATGGGTTCCATAAATACTTTTTTATACAACTAAAAGACAAGACAAGCCGAAGGCCCACCTGATGACCTCCTATGCACACGTATTTAATACAAATATATAATATACACCCCTCCTCTCATACCCATAGATGCAGTAAGAGCCTGCTAAGGGATACCTCCGGAAGATGGGCAGCAGCGTCTTTCCGTGTACCAACATCCCGTACTGCACTCGCCAACCCGCCTGCCAAGTGTGTTGAGTATGACAACTACCCCTCATGGAGATCCACGAGCGAGGCCTGTGTTCAGTAGTGGAAGTTTTACGGCTGAAACGTACACATCTAGACACGCAGTAGCGAGTCCAGTCAAGTACAAGCAAAGCTAACGGACGACAACGCAGCAGTGTGTATTGTTACTCGAACCATCTGGAGCTTTTGGTCAATTCATAACTCAAAATCTATTAAACACAAACACGTGAAATTTTCTTTTATTCAGCTCCATTAGACTAACTAGTAGCCTAAATTTCATACATATAGCTCAAACGGTTTTCGAGATATTAACATCAAGGATCTTTAAGAACTAATCATGATGGGTTGTCACACTTACCACGCTTTGGCAAGCGCTTGCTAATCGATAATTCTGAAACATATTTAATAGAATATTGCTGATAACTTAGATACATTTAAGATCACGGTTTAATTTGACTCTTTTTTAACAATATAAAATTTAAGAAGCTCCAAATATTAAAACATAAAACAAAACATTAATTGTGAAAAATAGCCAAATTAAACCGTGAGCTAAATTGATCCTAAATTATCAGGAATATTCTAATAAATAAGTTTCAGGATTATCTACAGAACTTGGCGTTATTGCGTTGCCGCTCACAATCCATCCCCGGATGCATCCGTCAAGCCATCATGTGTGACCTCAACCCCAACACGTGATTTCGCAACCGTCGCCGCCACTCAAGAGAAGCCTGCGCGACAATCTGCAAAGGTTGTCAAGTAGAAGCGCCTCGAGCCTACGCGCAGCGCTTTGCCTTCGCATCCTGAGACTGTAGAGTTGGAGCGAGTTATTGTAGTAGGTGTTGTACACACCTCCGCACTCTGCCTCATAATATGAAATATTTGAAAAAATAATGGGTGATATTTTATTTAAAATATCAAAATCATTATCTTAATATGTGGAGATTTTAATACTGACATTTTAGAAGTAAATTTCATAAGTATCTTCAGTAAGTTCTGAATGTAAATATTGTTGACAAAGAAATAATAAGTAATTTAAAATCAGATCATTTAGGGCAATTTATAAATTTGGAAATTAAATTAAAGCATTTTTTTAAAAAGACAATTATAATGTACCTATCTACTATTAAATGGTGTGGGTTAAAACTTAACTGGGATTCACAACAATCTTTGAATTATTACAATAAAAACAATCCACAACAGTCATATTGTCAGTTTTTTAACACATTCAGCAATATGGTCTCAGATAAACCCGGATTTAGTAAGTGGGCAACTGTGGGTATACAAAAGAGTAGACAAAAACTTTATAAATTGTACAGTGAAAAACAGCACAACTTTAGTGAAGATTTTAAGGGAAACATACGCATATACACATACGTTCTAAAATAAGAAATAGTAGAAACTAAATTGAAACCACATGGCAAATAATTAATGCCGAAACAGGGAAAGAACATAAAAAAGTAATAAGTTAAAACTTAAAATTAATGGATAAATTATTAAAAAAGATGCCGACGTGGCGCAAGCATTTGAAACATTTTTGACTGATATCCCTGTTTCGACTACAAAATACTTCTCAAATAGTGGCTGAGTCATTATTAATAGATGTGCCAGCTTGTAATACCGAATTTAAATTTGATTAAGTTAATGACCAGGATATTAAAAAGGCATCTAAAATGATAAATGTAAAAAACCACGGATCTCTGGGATCTTTCCGAAGTCATGATTAAATTACTATTAGATACTGTTGCACCTGATCTAGCCTTTATTTTTAACGAATGAATTGACTGTGGTGTATTTCTTGATTTAATGAAGCACAATAAAATAGTAATATTATTCAAAAAAGGTACTGACACAGGTGATTTTCCCAAGTTAGTAACTTAAGACCGATATCAGTTTTGCCAACATTTAATATTTTTTTTGAAAATCTTATATTAAACCAACTATTATGTACGCTCATATTAAACAGCGGGAACGTTCACGTACTTGTTATTGTTGGTGGAGGCACCAACTTTTAACTGTTAAATGACGGGTCGTGGAGGTGGCGGGTCGCGAGCCGAGTTCACCCTGACGAAGGCCCTCGATAAGGGTCGAAACAGTTAGTGCCTCCACCAACAATAACAAGTACGTGAACATCCCCGCTATTTAATATGAATGTAATAAGTCACGAAAGTTACTATAGTAAAATATTATGTACGCCATTTTAATACCAATAATTCACTACATTGTGAGCAATATGGCTTTACTAGAGGGAAGTCAACCACTGATGCCGGTATAGAGTTGTTGTCCCATATTTATGATGCTTGGGAGAAATTGCAAGATGCCATAGGTATTTTTTACAATTTGTCAATAGCGTTCGATTGTGTTCACCTAGAGACAATGGTCAGGAAATTGCATCACGATGGAATCAGAGGCACCTCCTTGGATCTTTTTATTTCCTACTTGAGTAACAGGATTCAAAGAGTTGATGTCAATAGAATACGATCTCCGGGGTGCGTGGTTTCAATGGGTGTACCACAAGGAACCATGCTTGGCCCATTCCTTTTTTAATCTATATTAATGATTTGCCATATCTTATAAAGGATAATCACGAGATTGTGTTTTTCGCTGATGATACATCACTATTGTTTTAAATGAAACGCCGTACAATCAATTATGGCGAAGAATGATTATTAAGAAGAGGAGAACAACTTGTCGCAATCAGTGCGGCACTGCCGCTCCGACTCTACAACAGGAACTACGTGCTAAGATACCGACCACACAACTCTACCTTTCGCGCCGAGGGCGTTGCCGAGTATTTGAAGATAAAAGCTGGCTTTACGTTGAGAGTAGTAAAGTTGGAATCTCACCGTGAGGTGAAATTCAATTCTTTCATGGTGAAAGTACCTGCCCAGCGCCTCGCTACCTTCATAGACGCTGTTTTTTGGCCAAAAGGTGTAGTGCTTTGATAGTTCATTGGACACCTGACACCGCGCGCCGTCTAACCTAACCTAACTAAGAGTATTTTGGTGTTATAGTATTCTAAATTATGTATTATGTATTAATATTGTGTATTAGTATTATGTGTATTAGTATTATGTGTATATGTATTGATGTATTTTTATATGAGCACGTAGTTTGATTCAACTTACTTTGCCGTATTAAGGTTTTTAATTAGCACGGGATGTAAGGTCTTGAATGTTGCGGTAAATATGTAATAATGTTGTAAAAGTTTTAATAAATAAATTAATGAATGATGAGTTCATTTGTTAGTGAAGTCAACAAACACGACATTCTAAATATTGAACTTGACTCCCATTAATTTCACATTTATGTTTTTGATAGGATTATTTGTACCCGAGTCCATAAAATATTTATGAGTTTACCTATACGCACGAACCACTAGCATTTACGAAATTGGAGTCCATTGGAATCTATCCATTACGATTCCATTTTGATTTAACTTTAATAAAAAGACAATGAAACCATAAAAAAATTGTTTGGATCAATTCCACGATGTTCATTACAAACACATACAAAAAATACATTTCTACATTAGGTACCTATTATACTAGCCAACTGCCGTGGGGTGCCGGTAGTAGAATGTTAAGGGAAGAGCCTGCTAAGGGATACCACCGGAAGATGGGCAGCAGCGTCTTTCTGTGTATCAACAACCCGTACTGCGCTTGCCAACCCGCCTGCCAAGCATGGTGAGTATGGCAACTACCCTTCAAGAAGATCCATGAGGGAGGCCTGTGTACTGTAGTGGACCTTTTACGGCTGAAATGATGAAATGATGATACTAGCCAACGGTGGCACGGCTGCGAAGTCGTCAAGTGTTGACGTGACTAGTATAATACCTAGACACGAAATTTTATCGCGTACTTTATGGATTATTTTGACGTGTTCAAAACATCAGGAAATAATATATAACGCGATACCAGCTGTTTTAACATAAAATTAAAAAATAATTGAATTTAAGCGGAGAAAAGCGAGTTCCGTAGGTATGTAGGAACATAAAATGCAATGAAAAATATCTAGTTTTAATTCCGCTAATGCTGAGATGCATATGCACCGCCCTCCCGCCCGCTAATTATGCACATGCAGGGGGAACCAGGCTGTTAGTGCAATGGGTGCAGGCTGCTTCCAACCGCAGTAATTGGAGATCAATGAGGGAGGCCTTTTTCCAGCAGAGGACGTCCTACGCCGATATGATATTAATGATGATGATGTGTACATTTCAAGGAACACATTACAAAAAAATAGGTAACCTCCGAGACTAGGTAAAGCGTCGGGGGTTACTTAAATTTTTAATTTTATTAACTTGTTTACGTGAGAGTCAACGTTTTTATTTTCATTGTATCAAGACAAACAACAAAAGAATGAGCTAATTTATGAAATCTGCAAATGTGACTGTACTCTCTCATGTTTTTATGAAGCTCAGACTTTCCCTCTAAGACAATCATTCTATAGTTTGGTCCTTCGAACCGGATACTACGCACATGACATATCTTTCATGATTATATCTCATACCTTATCCAGATGAAGGGAATAAATGTCTTTCTACAAAGCACATGGTGTTAATAATCGGCGTGTCATGTAGTCTTTTTTAAACTTTCGCGATCACGACACATTATAACACATATTTAACCGGATATTTATCACGTTATTTACCTTTATTATTGCCCGACGTTTCGACAGGATTGCACCCATCGTGGTCCCGGGAAGACTGGCATGTTGTAGGTAACTGCAGCAAAGCGAAGGCGTCTTTTCAGACTACCCTCACTTGGTCTTCATAATTATAGGAACTTGAGATTAAGGCTGTTTCAAACTGGGACAGCACACTACACTAACTGTATCAGCACATTTAGGTTGATTCACACGTCGAGTACCTACACTTGGCTATCACTGGATTCCATGAGGCAGAGAGTCTGAAGTCGTCTCCACGATTGAAATTAGGACACTTCTTAATTTCAATTGCTTCCCGAAACATTCTCATAAAATAGTGCCTCTCGTTGGCTATAACTTTGGGATTATGTAGTTCAATCCAGTGATTGGGTCCTGAGTCCACTACATGCTCAGCTATAGCAGACTTGTTCACTTGTCGATTTTTCATCGCTGCTATGTGTTCCTTAACACGTTCAGCGACTGTGCGCTTCGTTTGGCCTATACCATACATGTACATGCAGCATACATGTACATGCAGCATACATCATTAGTTAAGTCTAATTATGTAAATGGAAATATATTTGTAACGTTTGTTTTTGCAAAATAAATTTATTATCTTTATCTTTATGTCGGAACGTCCACAGCTGCAATCGATTTTGTAAACACCAGGAACTTGCAAGGGTACCACATCCTCAGGTGTACGTAGATGCTTAGCCACTTTAGTGGGGTATAATAATAATAATGCTGGACAAATCACACAGCATCATCTAGCCCCAAGCTAAGCAGAGCTTGTGTTATGGGTACTAGATGACTGATATACTTAATACATTATACTACATAGAAATATATTTTTATTATATATAGAAAAACAACCAGAACACCCTGAACAAATATCTGCAGATCGTACAAACATTTGTCCCGAGGCGGGAATCGAACCCGCAACCTCTTGCGTCGCAGGCGGACCTTCGCCCGCTGCGCCACAGAGCTCGTCAAATATAGATCGACTTTATTGAAAACTTCGTAAATAACGCGATAAATACCAGATTAAATATGTGTCAGTAATGTGACGTGTCAAGTTATTACAACGTCGACAAATGATCATCAGATGCTGTTGAATTTCAGTCTCCTTGGGCAACAACACTGTAACCCGCCTCATGTCTTCGAGTTTTGTATTGGGTGTTGTATCTGAACCATTACGTCATTTAGATTTGACGTTACTCCATAGCTCTGTACAAAGAGGTTTAATCACCTCAAGGAACAACTTTAGTTCTAGTTTCAGGATTCGGTGATTTTCATAAAGAAAAGACCACGAAAGCTTTAACTTCAACAGCTGATTATAAGATAATGGTGGCGATTTTGTTGTTGCATTAACTAGCTAGAGTAATTAAATTGATGTAAAATCCATTAAAATGACATAAAGCTATTAAATTTGTGCCGATCTAAAATTAAAACGGATTAACTACACAAATTTCAGCTGCAAATATACACACGACATATCTTATACTCATACTTAGTTTTATGAAGTGTAAAACAGAATGTAAGCAAATTTTTGACAGGGTTATTGACCTCCGCAAAGAGTTGCCGTACAGGTACAATAAAAATACCCAAAACCTCATAGAGGTATTTTTATATATATATATATAAAAAAACAAAAATGACCTCAGGATCAACTTAACATCATATTAATCAACTCTATGTAGTAGGTATTTAAAAAAAATAAAAAGTAAAAGAAAAATACAACATTTAAAAGCATCTAAGCATTTAAGCATCAGGTAAAAATAAGTCAAAGATGGTAATTAATTATATTAAAGACTAACAAGTTTATAAAATAAAAAATTTAAGTAACCCCAGTTTGCCTAGTCTCCGAGGTTACCAAATTTTTTGTTGTAATGAGTTCCCTCAGTTTTGCAATCTACATTATTATCATGCCTTTTATTTGATACCACGCTTGGATATATAACTTTCAGTTTTGCATTTTACAGGTCATTTCCTTTCATTTGATACCAAGCTCGGGTATATTTGGAAAAATTTGATTATTCATCCCTCTTTCACCCCAAATATCTTGTAAAGTTCTTAACCGAATTTGATAAAACATGGCTAAGAACGCTCGGGATAAAATTATCTATAACAAAAAAGCTAAACGAAAATCGGTTCATCCGTTTGGGAGCTACGATACCACAGAGAGATACACAGATACACAGACAGACACGTTAAACTAATAACACCCCTCTCTTTTTGCGTCGGGGGTTAATTAAGCGATTTGGGGGAGCATTTTGCCCAGCAGTGGGATAATATAGGCTAACAAAAAAACGAACATACATATATGTATAGATTTGCAGGCAAGAAAGGTCGGACACGTGAAACTTGATTTACTAATAAAAGAAGGTCTAATCCAAATATTTCAAAGAATAGGAGTATACTGCTTAGTGCGTACCCTCATCTCTGATACTACGGGCACATCATTATTCACGTTAAGTGGACGAAGCCGTTAAGGTTGGCGGGTAACCAGAACTTACGGATTTGTCGGAAAACTAGAAGATATATTAATGGGGCCGTGGGGTGCCAGCGGGATAGAATGTTGCCCCTCCGCTCTTGCCCGTAGATGCGGTATGAATCTGCCAAAGGATACCTCTGGAAGATGGGCAGCAGCGTCTTTCCGTGTATCAACATCCTGTACCTAATGCGCTCGCCAACCGGCCTGCCAAGCGCGGTATGTACGGCAACAACCGCCTCATGATCAGAACTTGGAGATCCATGAGGGAGGCCTATGTCCAGCAGTGGACGTTTTTCCGGTGGGAGAGAGAGAGAGAGACAGACATTGATAGTGCAAATCGTAGAGACAGAAAGAAAAACCGATTGGTATGTACTCCTGAATTTATTTAAATTTTGAAGTGAAAATAACGATTTTTCCATACAGACAAGTTTAACCCCTTCTGGTTAATTTGCGCAACAAAAAGTAGCCTATGTCCGTCTCCATGGTCTAACGATTCATACAAACAGTGCAATATCATACCTAGGAAGCAATCAGGGTTCAGAAAAGGGTTCAGTACAGCCACAGCTCTAGTAGATGTGGTAGATGATGTACTTTCAGCTGCAGATGTAGGTAAGGGTACTATACTAACTCTACTAGATTTTTCTCGTGTCTTTGACACAATCAATATAACACTCCTTTTGTCAAAATTTATATTCTATGGTTTTGACTCTAACAGCGCTAGGTGGTTTATGAGCTATCTTAGTGGCCACTTGCAATATGTTGAAATTCGCACGAATAATGGTCTAGTTTCCAAATCTACCATATTGTCAGTGTCAAGTGGTGTTCCTCAGGGTTCGATCCTAGGTCCTATTCTTTTTGCCTTGTACACAGCAGATATAATTAATAGTTTTAAATTTAATAAATATCACCCCTTTAGTAAAAGCAACTTTATACCTCATTCAAGCCTAATAAAATCGATGAAGCTCTTATTTAATTTAATAGTGATTTATATAGGTTGGCGGTCAGGTGTGACCGTAATAACCATTCCTTAAATCCAAATAAAACAAAATTTCTCGTTCTTGGGTCCAAAACTAAGAAAGCAGAAATTCTAGGACATGATCCTAGTGTTCAGATCAAATGCGTCCATATAGAAAGAGTTACTGAGGCCCGTAATTTAGGTTTGTTAATGGATGAAACTTTTCACTTGAAAAAATATGTTTTACAGGGCGTAATTATTTCTATAGACTGTCTGTTCTATACAAAATCCGTCATTATCTAGATATAAACCTATGATTACTACTTTACGACTCACTTATTATGTCAAAACTATCATATTATTATGTCGACAATGTGTTGGGAGAGTGCTTGCTTGATAGCTCGCTCAAAAAAACGTATACAGCGTGTACAAAATACTTGTACCCGTTTTTATTTTCACATTCCACGTCGAGCTCATTTATTAATAGTCAAAATCTTTTAAACATCGATCATCCCGTCGCACCCTGCACCTTGCCACATTGCTCTTTGGAGTTGTGAAATGACAGCAACCAACTTATTTGTACGAAAAGCGATTTTTTTCTAATCGGAGAGCTCGTTTTGCCTAACTGTTGATCTGTCCACGCCAAAAAAGCTAGCTTCCTAGGAAGTTCATGGTTAATTCGCAAACGGCATCCTAAATCGAAAAATTGTCTTTGCAACCCTTAAATGATTTTAAAATATCAATTCAACGGTACCCCACACGATGGGCAAATAAAAAAGTTCATACACCCACTTTACGTGTATGGGAGGTACCCCAAATATCTCGGCGTTGTTATTTTATATGCCCATGCAAAGTTACAGCTTTCTAGGACTAAAAGTCTCTTCGCAAAGCCGGTGACGGACGGACAGACGGACATACAGACAGCCGAAGCGAAACTATATTATTATGGTTCTCTTGTTTTAGTACTACGAAACCCTAAAAAAACAATATACTGAATATCCGATTTTTAACCCTCCAAAACGTTTTGGTGGGCCCTCTGTCGGATTAGTACAAATATTATAATTTATAATACACCTTGTATAGACTCCAAGCTAAGTATCACATATTTATAAGAATAATCTGTAATCATCTTCATCATCATTTCAGTCGTAAAACGTTTACTACTCAACTAAGGGGCCGTCTCCACGAGCGAGGTAATTTCGGCGATGTTATCGACGTGCCACGTACATATTTCTATACACTTTCTTAGAGGCCGTCTCCACGAGCGAGAGAATCGTGACGTGTCCGCGCTATAGAATCGCCGCTTTTCTCCACGAGCCAGGCGTGGAGACGGTCCCTAAGGCATCTCTTATGGATCCCCATGAGGGGCAGTTGCCATAATTACCACGCTTGGCGGGCGGGTTAGCGAGCGCAGTACGGAATGTTGATACACGGAAAGACGCTCCTGCCCATCTTCCGGAGGTATCCCTCAGCAGGCTCTAACTGCATCCACGGGTATGAGAGGGTAACATTCTACTGCCGGCACCCCACGGCAAAATCCATAATACATAATCAAACATATTTAATCACCTACGTAAAACGATCCTATCGCAATTATTATCAATTAGATGGCAAGAAATAATTTTACGATTGTGTTTGTTAAGTGTTGAGATTATTGCTATCATATATGTACATGTACATATGTACGTATAAAACCACTTTGCCGTGGGGTGTTGGTGCGGCGGTAGAATGCTGCCCCTCCTCTCTTGCCCGTCGATGCAGTACGAATCTGCCAAGGGAAGCCTCCGGAAGATTGGCAGCAGCGTCTTTCCGTGTATCGACATTACGTACTGCGCTCGCCGACTCGCCTGCCAAGCGTGGTGAATACAGGGTGTATTATCACATGTATACTATCCAGAAAGTGGTTTTCAGCCCATGAAAACAAAATGTTTAAGAAGGAATAAAATTCGGGAGTTCGTATTTATTTTCTTTTATTTTTAATATTTTTATTTATTAATTTGCTAGATGGAAATGGTCCTGTGTTCATAATCGGATTAAATTTATTTTTAACTTTTTAATAAAAAAAAAACTTATTAGTGGTTATAGGTATTTTTATTTCTACCTGTACGGCAACTCTTTGCAGAGGTCAATGATTCTGTCAAAAATCAGCTGGCTTTTAGCTTGTCATTATCGTATAATAAGCTGTTGAAGTTAAAACCTTCGTGGTCTTTTCTTGAAAGAAAATCACTGAATCCTGGAATTTTGGGGTGTAAGTAGCTCACGTAGATCGTTGAGCTAAAGTCAATCTCTCCTGCTTGTGGCACACCCTGCCTAACAGCGAACGAGGGTCTGGCGCACACTGATATCCTCCTATCGTGGTTGCTGTGGTCTGATTCCGCCCAGCACAATTCTTATAAAATCTGCCGGTGGTAGGATCCATGTGGTCCGTCTGGCTGGCTACCAACCTTGGGCCGTAATCTGCCGCAAAGCACTCTTAAGTGTGTTTCGGCTACTAAGCTCAAGTGCCAGTTCTTTTTCTTCCCGAACGGCATGTCTTTTGCAACCCTGGGATCCGTGGGGCTACGAGGATCATATTTGTATGTCTGAGCGTGATAGGTTGGTTTGGAGGCCATGGAGACCCGATGAAACAGTTGTCTGCTGGCCGTCCGTTGGTTTGTGGGGACCCGAACCTGGCCGCTCCAAACCCAGGAGGCTCTCCCACCGCCAATGTCAAAAGCTTCGTAGGTATTCATCGTGCCGGAGTAGGAGACCGGAGTGGAACACGATTTTTACCTATTGAGTCGGATCGGGGGTAGGAGGGACGGAAGTCCCTTCTACCAGCTACTCACACCACTCTGGTAAACACTTATCTATTTTTAGTACTATTTATTCTCTCTAGGTCGCCAGATATCTGCCGTTCCTTTTTTTTCCCATCTTACCCGAAAAATAATAGGTGTTACAAAAAAATAATAAACGAATAAAAAAAAAGAATAAACGTTCAGCAGCGGCTCATTCCACATTTAAAGTGGACTTCTGCAATATCAGAGGCTTACACTCCAACCTGAATGCCGTCCATTACCATCTTGAGACCAGCAAGCCGGCAATCTTATTTCTCACCGAGACTCAGATTTCCTCCCCGACCGACATTTCATACCTTAATTTCCCTGGCTACAAACTGGAGCAATGTTTCTTGTATATGCCAGAGTATGTATGTATGTACATATATAATAGAGGATAACTGCTGTCGTCGGTTGAACAACCTTGAAGACAGAGACCTATCTGTTATTTGGATCCCTGTTGACTACGAAGCCCAAACTCATTTATATGCCTGTCTATATATGTCTCACAATGGTAACACCGAAACCGACCGACTCATTGAGCTTGTCCAAGCTGCGACTGACGAAGTGCATCAACAGTTTCCTCCGGCGGAGGTGGTGGTCCTAGGTGACTTCAACTCACACCATGTTAAGTGGCTAGGATACCGAATAACCGACCACGCTGGAAGAGCTGTTCACAACTTTGCCTTGACGTATGGCTTCACTCAGTATCGTCACCCACTAGGGTTTCTGATGTTGAAGACCATACCGCTTCGCTTTTAGATGTTCTGTTAACTTCTAACCCAAGCGATTATAGGATATCCGTCGAGGCCTCATTAGGGTCCTTTGACCATTGTCTCGTTCGTTCGGAAGTGCCGATTAAGCGTCTGGACCATCCACGCTCTCTTGGGAGGCGCCGAGTCTGGCACCACAAGTCAGCAGATTAGGACGGACTGCGAGAGTTCTATGCATCCTACCCCTGGAAACAGCTATGTTTCTCTTCGAATAACTTGCATTCCTGTGCTGCTTCAGTCAAGTTATACTTCAGGGCATGGAATGTTTCATCACTAGCTCTGTGGTACCTATCGGTGGAAAGACTCAGCCCTGGTTCGGTACGGCCTGCTCTGAGCTCTCTGATCTTAAGCAACGGGCCTACCGTGCCTGGGTTGAAGCACGCAATAACAGCAAATCCAACGTATACGAATTGAAGAAGCGTTACAACGCTGCTTCTAGATCCTTAAAAAAGCACATTGCTAGGGCTAAGTTTGTGCACATTGGTAGCACTGGCGAGAGGCTGGCTAGCTTTCCCTCCAGAAGCCGTGCATTTTGGTCTCTTGGTCATCACTGCCCCCTTTACGAAAATTAGACGATTCGCTGGCCCACACAGCCAAAGAGAAAGCCGACTTACTGAGCACACTCTCTGCCTCCAATTCGACTTTGGATGACGGGGGGAATGTTCCACCCACCACCAAACGATGCGCGTACGCGATGCGTGATATCCACTTTACACAAAGTGCTGTGCGCCACGTCCTCTTTTCCCTCGACACTCGAAAGTCGAATGGACCTGACGAGGTTCCTGCAATCATTCTTAAGATCTGCGCTTTTGAGTTGACTCCGGTACTAACGCGCCTATTCAAGCGCTCTTACTCCACTTTCCCGTCTTCGTGGAAGATAGCCTCAGTTCACCCGATACCTGAAAAAGGAGACCACTCAAATCCAAAAACTATCGGCCTATAGCGATAACCTCCCTGCTCTCTAAGGTGGAAAGGGTTATTAGTGACCGGCTCCTCAATAACCTAGAAGAGCACCAGCTGATTAATGACAGACAATATCGCTTTCGTCACGGTCGATCAGCTGGTGATATTCTTACTTGGTGACCTTACTCATCGATGGGTCGAAGCCGTCGAGAACCAGGGAGACGCTCTGGCCGTTAGTCTTGATATTGCTAAGGTGTTTCATCGGGAATGGCACAAGGCACTTCTCTATGTCTCACATGAGACCTTACAACTTTAGGTCACAGGGTGACGGCGCAAGACAATGCTTCGTGAACGTGATCACCGCGGTATTGCAGTTATTAAAGGTAGAGATTACCGCTTAACATCAGGTGGGCCTTCTGTTTGTCGTGTCATTTAGTCGTATAAAAAAACAACCCCTCGTGATTAGTACATGGAGATCCATGAGGGAGGCATAATATGTCCAGCAGAGGACGTCCTACGGCTGTAACAATGGTGATGATGATGACTTAGAAAAAACCTTAGTATAGGTAGTATTTATGATGACTTCTGTGGAGCAGCGGGCGAAGGTCCGCCTGCGACGCAAGAGCGGGTTCGATTCCGGACTCGGGAGTCGGGACAAATGTCTGTATGATCTGCAGATATTCGTTCAGGGTGTTGTGGGTGTTTTTCTATACATAATAAAAATATCTATCTATATGTATAGTATAATGTATTAAGTATCAGTCATCATAGTACACATAACACAAGTTCTGCTTAGGTTATGAACTTTATTATTTATTACTAGCTGAACCGGTGCCCACTTCGTTGGGCGGTTAGCAGTTTTACTTGTGATGAAATGATGAGTGTGGTTAGGTTAGCACTGAGTGCTACGATTTATTTCCTGAATGCCAGAAGGAGGGTTTTATTTTTAAAGTTGTATGTATTTGCATGCCAATTTGGCTATATTTACCGCGTTTGTAAATAATTATAATAATAGTGTGAATAAAATTATTATAATTAAATAAGTCGTATTTATTTTCCAAATGCAATTAGCCGTAAGTGTCCCACTGCTGGGCAAAGCCCTCCTTCCCATCTCTCCATGCTTCTCGATCTGCTGTCAATTCAACCCATGCGCACATGCGACCACGCGATCATGCATATTGGTCTAACTCGTCACGCCATCGTTTCTTCGGTCTGCCGCGTCTTACCGTGTCGGGTTTCCACTGGATGATCTTAGCCCACAGATCTTCGGGCATGCGGAAGACATGATCAGCCCAGCTCCATTTCAGTTTCGCAACTTTCTGAGCCATGTCGACAATTGTTTATTGAAATTGTTCATAACTTTTATGTATACTATATTAGATGTAATAAGGAGTTCTGCCATATATACATATAACTGCCATACCATACATACATAAAACATTTAACTGCCCATGTGAAAAACACTGCTTTCTCAGGTCAATACCCACCAGAGAGAATTTTTGACCCTTAATAGTAAGGGCAAAAGAGAAAAGAGCTGTCAGCGTAAAATTGTGTGTATTTGTTCCGTTTTAATTTTAGAACGGCACTAACCGAATAGCTATACGTCATTTTAGTCAGTTTTACGTCAAATAAATGAGCTTGAGCTAGTTAGTGCAAAACAGAATCGCCATCAGTGTAGCCTAAAATATTAACGTCTTCTTTATGAAAAAAGCCGTCTAATAGAAATATCACTCAATAGATTACGACACGGTTTCGGTTACCTATGTCGTATTATCTCCATTTGTCCAGATTATATGCAGTAAAAGGGAAAAAACTTGTTTCAAACATTTGAGACGATAAATTTACTTATTTTGATAAGAATACATAATTGTCGATAATGAGGTATAACCAATAATAACATCACCATATGATTTAAATATTTTTTTAATTACAAAAAACGATTTTTTGTGACTTAAATATGAAAGTTAGACATAGGCTGTCGTTGAATTTTTTGTAGGCAGTATCAAACTCTTAAACTTTTATCTAAAACTCAATCATATACCTCTCATCATTAAAGCAGCTTTTCTAAGAAACGTTTTTGTTCAACCGTTTTTTTTGACTTACTTTGCAAATTTAACTACCATGAAAAAGTATTTTAATTTTTCAGGTAAATTTATAGCCTACACTCACAAATACTTAGGCTTTCTATTGGTAAAAAAATTTCAAAATCGGTTTATTCGGTCCAGAATTACCCCCTACAACGTCACAAACTCACAAGCATACATACAAAAACACAAACTTTACCTCTTTGTAATATTAGTACCTATAGATTATATATAAACTAGATAGGTACATCAATTCGTTTTCCAATTCCCTCAGAAGTGAATGCCAAAATGTAAAGGGTAATAAATAATCTAGCTAAAAGATCAATATCTACAAAAGATAAGCTTAACTGATGAAAAATTTTACTTTTTAAATGTCTTAAGATTAATGATATACAATTATAAATATCTTATCATATCAGATGATCATATTTTTTAAAATATTAACATATGAACAATGACCCGTTATCGTACCAAACCTCGAAGAGAGTGGTATAAAAACAACGTATTAGTATCAAGGTACATTAGTTTGAATTGTACTTTAACCATGTTTCGTCTGCTGCTGGTTTTATTCCTCGCTACGTGCATCTCAGCTGCCGTCCTCAGTGACGTGAACCAGCAATGCATGCGAGACAACGCCGAGAACTGGTCCAACGACAACCTCATCGGAGTGTGGTACCAAATCCGGAAATATACTTTGTTTGGTGGACTTGTGCCTACCACCACTTGCCCAACGATGAACTTCACTAGACCCTCTGAGACGCGTCTCCAAGAGTACAAGGCGAAGTACAATGATCCAAACCAACCATTCGACCTAGACGACGATCCAGTCATCCTCATGTCAGGTGCTGTAGGATTCAACAGTAATATTGAAGGCCTGCTTATGGGAAGCACTATCGCCAAGTTCTACGTGTTGCGGCCAGACACTACTTCGACCATAGGAGGATGGGACAACTACAAGGTTGATGCATACCACATGCTGACTCCAAAGTACATAATGTACACCGAGTGTGCCTTAAGAGGCCACACCAGATGGCTCCTGTCCACCGAGCCGGCCCCGAAGGCGGGTGAGGTGGATGAGATCGTCCAAAACGTTCCCGAGCTGACTCGCCTGGATGAACAAAAGTTTTGCGCCCCGTGGTAGACTTGTAAGCCAGAAGTTAGATAATTGTAAATTAAAATGATGAAAATATATTTGAGGGTAGTTACCGTTTTTGACCTTTAGTTAACAACAAACAAAAATACGAAAAATGTACTTTTTAAACTTTCGCAATCTATAAAATAATTTTTAAACTGATTAACGGGTCTTTATTGCGTAACTCATTTAATTTCCCTGTCCTTATCTCACTTTTATGTGGGGTCGGCACGACACGTTTTCCTCTTCCACTCCGCTCTATCTCCGCTCGATCAGTCGTCATCTCAACACTCACTCCTTTCTTACCCATATCCTCCTTCACACAGTCCATCCATCTTTTATGTGGTCTGCCTCTTCCGCTACATTCCTCTACATTCAAACGTAAGACAAATGGTCAAGATAATCATAATTCTTACTTAAAAATTTATCAAGAATTATATATTGGCTTGCCGTGGGGTGCCGGCAGTAGAATGTTACCCCTCCTCTCATGCCCGTGGATGCAGTAAGAGCCTGCTAAGGGATACCTCCGGAAGATGGGCAGCAGCGTCTTTCCGTGAATCAACATTCCGTACTGCGCTCGCCAACCCGCCTGCCAAGCGTGGTGAGTATGGCAACTACCCCTCATGGATATCCATGAGGGAGGCTTGTGTTCAGTAGTGGACGTTTCACGGCTGAAATGATGATGATGATATATTGGCTCTGTTTTTGGGTTTTTAAAATTTAACTCCTTCCGACATCGTTTGGAGGACGTGGTCGGCGTTGAATTTTCAATATTATATATATTACCGTATTTACGGACGTGCTCTCTTATCGACGCGACGCACAACCCTGGTCGCGGGGAGCTCGCGTAGGGTGCGGTACGAGGTCAGGGGGAGTATGGGACGTTTTTAGCCTCGTTCCGCACTACATTAAAATTATATTAATTCAGTGCGGTACGAGGCCTAAGACATCCGGTACCAAGGTAGGTATACCACCGAGTCCTGGACCATTAGCACATCTCAAATATGTATTTATCTCTTTTCTTCATTGGACCAAACCGAAGTTATGCCCGTCGCACGGCAGAGAAGTTCACGTTTTTCCTTGCCGCACCACAGGGAAGTTGAATGAGGGATAATTTAGGCCTCGTTAACTCCTTCGCCTTAACGTGTTAAGTGTCGCCTTAACGTGTTAAGTGTCTTTGTGCACGACATATTGGAGCCTGTTGCCGCGCGACCATCCTAGGAGGAGTTGGCGCAAATAGTGGTACTCGGCCAGAGCGGCAACGAGTACGATTTTCGGGCACACACAGTTGACTGGCTTCGCTGAGTAAATAAGGACAGTCCAGTTCACCTCTCAGAAGCTTGCATACTGTACGAAGAAGATCATAAAGTCTTCTCGTATCCAAAGAATTAAAACCTAATATGCCCATAAGAAACTGTGTGGGGTACACGTAGGGATAAAACCCAAATGATTTCCGTTAAAAAAATCTTAAGGAACGCTTCTGGACCTTCTCTAGCATTAGTATATAAGTGGTTTCGTGAGGGCTCTAGACAGATGAACTTGCCTCCAATTTTGCTCTTACCAGCGAGATGTATAAAACTTTTATAGCCTTTAAGTTCGTGAAGCTTTTGCAGATGCACGTGATACAAAACCTAACCTTTTGAAGCAGGTAACAGTGAGAGATCGCATGTGTTCAAGAAAACGTGAGTTTCGTATCAAACTGCACCCCTAGATCCTTGATACTAATGTCCCTGCCTAATAGTTCTCCACTAATGACATAGTTGGATACCACAGCTCGCAAAGATCGTGTATAGCTCACTACGCGACATTTCGAGATGTTTAGCTGTAATAAATTTTTTTCACTCCAAAGCTGAAGGGCATCTACGTCCTGTTGCAGTAAATCGCAATCTTCCTGAGACTTAATACTAGTTTATATCTTTACATCGTCAGCATAGAGAAGACAGTTAGCAGTAGTAAGGCTCGGAGCTAAATCGTCTATCATAATCAAGAAAAGTAAGGGTCCTAGGGTCCTCCCTAGGACCCTTACTTTTCTTCAGCCTTGGCTCACTCCTGAGCGGGTGCGGTATAACGGGGAATCATAGCAGCCTAGCCTCACGAACTGTGTTCTGTCTGAAAGATAGTTAGCAAAATAACGGAGTAATTTTGGTGAAAATCCGTATGCACTTAATTTTTCTAGAAGGATATCGTTATCAACAATGTCAAAAGCTTTTTTGAAGTCTAAATAAATTACATCGAATTGGACACTTTCATCTAGCCTTTGGTTGGTGTTAACTGAACGACCTAGTAAAGATATCGGGAACGTTGTAATTGTTTTTAAAAACTAACTTAAAAGGAAATCTATTGGATTTTAACAATAAAATAACTTTTATAGTGAGACGTCTATGAGCGTTTTTAATCTCAATGCGAATGACAAAAAGTATTAAACAAACTTAGGTCCTAAATAGCATCGACGCGTCTCAGACGCGCGTGGGCGACGAGGAAGCGATAAGCATTCCTGGTAGAGCCCTCCCAATAGAGCAAGCTTGCACTTTAGGCATTAAGTGTTATAATGTCTCTACCAGCTGGATGCATAACTCCTCCCTCCTCAAGAGCGAAATTATCGGTTCTTGCAGAAGCTTCGATCCGATTATTTCGCTTCAAAACATAACGATAAAGTATAAGACAAATTACACAAATGATTAAAACTAAGTACAATAAAATAGTTCCTAAATTAGTTTAGGAACTATTTTATTGTACTTAGTCAATGAATAAACCTTAAAGTAATCGTAAGAATTTTCATCAGTTAATGGAACTTCCAATATGAACGTTATTTGGTTCGGTTTTACATAAGCTTTCACTTCAATAACCCTTTCTAATTTTAATAAATTGCTTTCATTTAGGTACTTCATAAACTAATTGGTGTACATTTTCAATTTCTTTTAACAATAACAGGAGTTCTGTAGAATTAATAATAGACTGATGTAGTACAGACACTTTACTGAATGCCAACGCTGTTTCTATCTCGTTCAGTTCTATATAGATGGTTCTAAACATACTTATAAACATATCAAACATACTTGACAAAGCATTAGTGCTTTGAGTGTTTACGGCACTGATTTCACTTCCACTTCCACTAATCTCACTTTCCTGTAACTTTAAGATACGTGAAAAATGCTTTATTTCCTCCAAATCGATGTTCTTGATATTAATCTTGGGTAGTGAGGTAGAGTTCGTAGATTTAAATTTTTGAAAAGATACGATCGGTGTTATTTTATATTGAAGATTTCCTGCAAACATCTTATGGTATCCAAATTTTAGCTCATCCAAATATACTTCACAGTCTTCTGACGTAGTCAAAATGAAAGTGCCATGTAGAGATTCTCTACTATTCCCATGAGGACATTTTTCAACCAAAACAGTTGGTTTTTGTGTAAATATGATCCACGCATCTAAACCAATCCTCTGAATCTTGATGTCCTCGATGTCAACAGCGCGTTGTACACACAAGTTGGGGTCTGACTGAAATTCTAGGAGCTGCTCTGCACAAGTGAGTATTGGAAACTGCATCAGGTCACGACAGAGGAATCTGTTGTTTTCAGCAATTTTCTCGCATGGTTTTGAGACTGGCAGGTATTTCGAATCTTTCGCCAAAAGGTATGGGAATTCAGGGAAAACAACTACAGTTTTATTCAAGGAACTTTGAAAAATAGGTAATGAATAAACCTTAAAGTAATCGTAAGAATTTTCATCAGTTAATGGAACTTCCAATATGAACGTTATTTGGTTCGGTTTTACATAAGCTTTCACTTCAATAACCCTTTCTAATTTTAATAAATTGCTTTCATTTAGGTACTTCATAAACTAATTGGTGAACATTTTCAATTTCTTTTAACAATAACAGGAGTTCTGTAGAATTAATAATAGACTGATGTAGTACAGACACTTTACTGAATGCCAACGCTGTTTCTATCTCGTTCAGTTCTATATAGATGGTTCTAAACATACTTATAAACATATCAAACATACTTGACACGTATGTAAGATAGAAACAGGTGTTTTCTTTAACATCTTGTAGTTTAATCAATTTTTCAATAACCTTAAATCGTTTTTCCAGTATAATTATGTTTTCTTGTAAAGTTTCTGTACTGTTTGCAAAATTGTCCAACATTTTGGTGATCATTGTTATTTTATTCTCAGTTGCCATTTCCCTTGAACTAATTCGCGAAATCAGTGAATCATATCGAATAGCATCTTCATTATCTAAATTGCCCGAAACGGCTTTTATAAGTGACCCAAGGGGATTAACTAAACCTCGCTTAAACCTATGCAACGGAACTAACTGACGAAATTTCACAACAGTTGTGTTCCGTACGTACCCTACTTGTGTTTTTATGGCCAAAAATTCATGGGCAAAAGCTTTATTACTATCTACTAACTTAATAAACTCATTGAATTTCAATATGTAATAATCCAAATTACTACCTATGCTACTTAAATCTAAAGACTTAACTATTAACCACTTATCTGTTTCCCTGAACGCTTGTCCTTCTTTTACAGGTAAAATACCTGGATTGTTTTCAATCTTTTGCAGATGAAGGGCCCGGCTTTGGGGAAGTAGAGTCAGAGCGACCAAACACCACCTGTGAAGGGCGTTTCACATTTTTAATAGGAACCTTTGAGTGTTTCTGATTAATTTGCATTGACGCTATATTCCGTTCTACTCGCGATTTAACAACTGCCTTCTTGTATCTTGCTATCTCTTTGCTTTTTCTTGTATTTATATCTTTCGTGTAAACTATATCTTCTGGCTCTAACTCAATATGTTCTCCTAATCTTTTTTCTCTAATTTTCTCCTTTCGCTCTATCAACTTATCCGAAATGTACCGATAAAGATATTTAGTTCGCTTCGCATGATCCTTAAGTAATTGCTGCATGTATGATTTTTCAAACTCGCCATCGAATAATTTACTGGAATCTGTATGCCCAAAAACTATTTCAAACGGAGTTAATTCTGTTGCTGAATGTATAGTATTATTATAAGCCATAATTGCATACGTCATTATAGAGGCCGCGTCAGTACATTTTTGTTCATATTTTGCTAGTCTGTAAATCTCTATTATTGTGGAGTGAAAACGCTCAACAATACCAGTCGAATTTGGATTGTTTGGAGTGCAAATGTGTAATTCAATTTTATACATTTCAGCCAATTCTTTTATCAAATTATTGTTAAACTCGGAACCTGGGTCGCCACTTATCTTAATCGGAACCCCATACATTGAAAAGTATTTAATCAATGCATGAACTACCTCTGGTGTTGATTTATTTTCTATCTCAATAGCCTGACCTAGTTTACTAAAAGCATCAACCAAAGTCAAGTATGATCTATTTTCAATAGAAAATATATCGATAAAAAGTTCCTGAAATGGGAAATGAGATGATTGAGTTTGAGTCAGCTCTATAGTTGGCTTAATAGGTTTTCTATCATACTTCATTTTTTACAAGCGTCACAGCCATTTATGACGGCTGCTGTAATTTCTTGTATTCTATTCCAGTAATAGTTTCTTTTTATTCTCATAACCGTTTCCTTTATGCCTCGGTGGCAAGTTTTCCCTTCATGGTGTTGTAATACTATAGCTTTCTGTTCGTTCTCATCTTCTACCACTATAACCCTTTCCGTGCATTCAAAGAACTCTACAGTACCCTTTTTGAACAATCTTATAATAACGGCGTTAAATTCTTTTCGGTGTTGTTTGTCCTCAAAATAAATGAAATATTTGGTTTTAGGCCTAATGTATTCTTTAAGAAACCGCGTTATCAGTTCCTCACTATTCAATGGTAGAAATGCCTCTAAAACCTTTTGGTGCTCTCTACTTAAAACTTTAACATTAATTTCCTTTTTAGGCCAAGTAAAGATAAGTATTTGGTTAGGTTTGGTATCCACAGCTTCTTTTAATATAGGAATCCCACTAGACTCTAGATCCGCAGCTGAATGGATGGTTCCTTCCGAACTATGTGAAAGCGGCGGAAGTGGATAAGTAGGTTCTAACTCGTCGATATTACGAGCTTCTTCTGTGTCAGATGCATCTGACAGAACGATTGTCTCTATAGGTGTTTCCTGATCATCGTTGTCCTTTGCCAAATTTACAATTTTGTTCGTTATTTCCTGAAGATGTCTTTGTAATTTGTGTTCGTTTTCGTCTACTTGAACCTCCATAGATTCATTTGAAGATGAATCATCCAACAAATCTAACCCATCTAATGCGTTTACCTTAATGCGTGACAGTGCATCAGCATTCGTGTTTTGTTTACCGTTCTTATATTTAGTTGTATAGTCATATTCTAATAAACGTAATCGCCAACGTGTCAATTTACTATTCGGTTCTTTAATAGAATCTAGCCAAGCTAGAGGCCGATGGTCGGTATAAATAGTAAATTTGTTGCCGTATAAGTATGGTCTAAAATGTTTGATGGCCCAAATAACAGCCAAAAGCTCGCGTTCTATGGTACTGTAACGTATTTCAGTTTCGCTTAATGTTCTACTTGCATATGCAACAGGTAGATCGGTACCCACCGTTCCTTGTGACAATACTGCACCCAGAGCTACGGCGGATGCATCTGTCGTAAGGATGTATGGTTTCGTTGGATCTGGATACTGAAGTAAGGGCGCATGCGTAAGGAGTTCCTTACATTGATGGAAAGCGTCCATGTACTTTTGGTCTATTACAATGCTATTATGTTTTTTGAGACAGTTCGTCAATGGTTTTGTAATTTTTGCAAAGTCTTTAATAAATCGTCTGTAATATCCAATTAGGCCAAGAAAACTCTTGATCTCTGTGACAGTTTTTGGAAGCGGATAGTCTAATATTGCTTTTATTTTATCGTTGTTAGGCTTAAGACCTTGATCTGTAATTGTATGTCCCAAATATAGTACCTCCTTTCTTAGAAATTCGGACTTGTCAAGTTGGACCTTTAAGTTAGCTTGTCTCAATCTGTCAAATATAGATTTAATGTCTCTAATGTGTTCCTGCATACTAGTACTGTAAATAATGATGTCGTCCATATATACAAGGCAATGTATCCCTTGCAATCCCCTAAGTATGTTATCCATAGCTCTCTGAAAGGTCGCGGGAGCTGTTTTTAGGCCAAAAGGCATTCTTAAGAACTCATAGTGACCTGCTTCCGTGCTGAAAGCGGTCTTCTGCCTATCATCCCTATTTATCTCTATCTGATGGTAACCGTTCGCTAAGTCAAGAGTACTAAAGTATTTAGCCTTGCCTAACTTATCAAACAAGTCGGTAATATTAGGCAAAGGGTACTTATCGTCTGTCGTTATCTCGTTTAAACGTCTATAGTCAATGACCATACGAAATTTCTGTTCACCTGAAGCATCCATTTTTTTTGGTACCAAGTGGACAGGCGCGTTCCATGGTGAATGTGATTCCTGAACTACGTTGTTTTGTAAAAGCTTCTCTACCTGTGATTTAATTTCTTGTGTTTGAACAGGAGGTTGTCTATAGGGCCTAACATAAATTGGATCTTCGTTTTTGGTTCGAATAAAGTGTTTTACTTGATTTGTGAAGCTTAAAGGAAGCTTGTCACTGTAGAATATATCTTTATACTCCTTACATAATTCAGAAATGCATTTACTTTCCTCTTCATTCATGTGATCTAGTCTAAGCCTTGTTAAATTTTCGTCCAATATATCTTCCACTTCCATATCTTTCATTTCTACATCATTAATACAGTTCACACCCACGATGTTATCACTGGGAAATTCCTCTACCTCGAATGGACTTGTTACCACTAATTTCCTCAATTTGTCAGTTACGTTTTGAATAATGGTGGTAGCATACCCATTTTCACAATTTACAATTGCATCTGGCATTCTTATGCCGTCACAAAATTGTTTAAAATTTAGAATCGCAGTGCCAGAATACAAATTCGTGGGCATTTTTACGCGTTGCTCAGACCGTGGGTTCAATTCGATGACGTGATTTCCCATACACCTCATTATGGGTAAATCCACTGTCCTAGTCCTAAGGCTGTTGTGTTTTAAATCACTGACAGCTTCCAGATGCATTAACAAGTCGTTTCCTATTAGTCCGTCATATTTGGGATCCACATCATACACGTAAAATTTATGATAGTCGCGACTATTAAACGTAGGCATTAGAGGGATCTCAATAATCTCATTATGGTTGCTCGATGCGTGCGTGCTTATAACTGTGAATACTTCACCCCTAATATAATCACCAAAGAATTGGTATGCTTTCGCTGGGCTGATGAAGGATCGTGTGCTGCCAGTATCAACCATAAATTTACCATTTATTTCTGGTAAGTATATGTATGGAAGATTTATTTTAGTGTCGCAATTAATTTTTATCACTTCAAATCCTCCTTCGAGGCTACTACCGGAAAATTTCCAGCCTTTTCTTGTTTTTGGGACTCTAACTGGGTAGGGTCGGTAAAGCTAACCTGCTGTTCATTCCAAGCGTTCACATCCATTTGCGATTCAAAACAATTTGCTAGATCAAAGTCACTATAATACCCTTCATTATTTTCGAAATTTTCGTATCCATACCCATACCAGTCGTATCCGTTACAATCGCCTAACTCTAACTCATTTAGGCGAAACCCTTGAGGTTGTTGAGTTGCAGCCGGTATCTGTGGTTTAAGAGGTGTTGCAGTTCTCATAGAAACATCCGTGTCAATAGGTTTTGCGTTGGGAGGCTTGTAACCAAACTGATTTAATTGAGGTCGATAACCAAATTGATTTTGGTTGAACTGAGGCCGATACCCGAATTGGCCTTGATTCATCTGAGGACGATATCCAAATTGTTGTGGTCTTAAATTTTGAGATTGTAACCCAAATTGTTGGGGTTGCATCAATTGAGGCCTATAACCCATTGGAGCCTGAGGGGTAAACTGATTCGCGGCGGGCTGCCTGTACTGCATGTGTCCTGGAATCCCGAAGTTAAAACGAGGGGGAGCCATAGGGGCAAGTGTTGGTCTGAAGCCACTCGGCTGAAAAGGCACGTTCTGCGTGGGAGGATTGAATCTGTTATATGCGGGTGTTGCTGAAGGCATTACTGCAGGTGTATGCTGAGGCTTGAGCATTTTATTCCTAAGTGTATACTGCTCATAGAAGTTCACTTCCTCCAGCACATATTCTAATGCTTTTTCTAGAGTATGCGGATTTTTCATTCGAATAGGTCTTAACACATTTTCAGGCAGGTTATACAGGAAAACGTTAAGCGCCGTGTTATTATAGATTTCGGTTCTACTTGCCATGGTAAGATTGTTAGTCTGATTCACCTTAGAGATAAGTATCGACCTAACAGTCTGAATGCGATTGCAGAACTCTTGATAGCTTTCCCCATGTTTTATTTTTAATGTCTCTAACTCTATCGCTAAGCATTCTTCACTTCTAGGATCACCAAAATGTTGCACCAATAGAGTTTTCAGTTTTTCGTAAGTATCAACATCATTTCGTTCGCTAGCTAAGGCAGCGGCTTCATCAGTTAACCTACTCGTTATCGTGTGCAAAATGTAAGTATTTTGCTCTTGTTCACCATGAAATTTATCGACCACATAATCACATTTTCTCAAAAATAGATTTAAGTGCCGCTTATTACCATTAAATAATGGGATTATACACAATAGTTCCTTAGGAATCGTCTTTATCGTGGTCATTTTTATTTTACTTTACTTTATTAAACTAAATTATCAATTTGTATACTAAAATTATTTGTCTAAATATTTATAGGGCTGTTTACGTAACTCTACTTATTCTAAAATCCTTACAATAAGAACCAAAAACGTTATATTGGAAAAAGTTCGATTCCAAGAATAACAAAACACAAAGCACACAGGGTAGGAAAGGATGGCGAAAATTCTACTCACCAACCAGTCACCGACATGCTCGTTCGCCTCCCAGGACCTTCACAAATTTATTTGGTTCGAACAGATCCGATCCGTCGGAAAATTCGGGGAAACTCGCGGAAAATCTCGTGGAAAACTCGGAAAATCTGCCCCGGCTGCGCCAGTAAAGATATCGGGAACGTTGTAATTGTTTTTAAAAACTAACTTAAAAGGAAATCTATTGGATTTTAACAATAAAATAACTTTTATAGTGAGACGTCTATGAGCGTTTTTAATCTCAATGCGAATGACAAAAAGTATTAAACAAACTTAGGTCCTAAATAGCATCGACGCGTCTCAGACGCGCGTGGGCGGCGAGGAAGCGATAAGCATTCCTGGTAGAGCCCTCCCAATAGAGCAAGCTTGCACTTTAGGCATTAAGTGTTATAATGTCTCTACCAGCTGGATGCATAACTACCTTTTCTAAATGCGTGCTGAGTGTCACTTAGATATGGAGATAACTGTTTGTATATTCTAGAGTGAAGGATACTTTCAAATAATTTTGAAAAGGCTGATAAAATAGCAATAGGTCGATAGTTTTTAACTTGTTTTTTATCACCGGATTTCAGTATTGGCGTAACTCGGGATGTCTTCCATCTAGATGGATAGGTTGTGGTTTGTAAAGACAGATGAAATATATATGCAAGAAAAGGGGCAAACTGCTTTTTAAAGGCTTTTATAATATAAGATGGAACATTGTCTGGGCCTATTGCACTCTTTGCTTTGAGTTTATCTATGTGTAGCATAACTTCACTGACTGTAATATCACAGACATTTATCAGATTGTTATTACCAATGCAGGTTATTAGCGCACAGACTAGGTGTGTGGGTCAAAAATACGCTGTTAAAATATGCAGAAAAAACTTCAGCAGCTGCTTTACCACTGTAAGTGTTATCATTGAAACTAACTGTAGGCTCAAATCCACCCTTCGTTTTTAAGTCCGAAACATGTTTACAGAATGCGGCCGGGTTCTCACAAAGTCTGTCTTGTAAGTAAAGTATATGTTTACGATACGCTATTGTAGATATTTGTTTGACATAAGATCTTAATGCGGTAAAAAAACTGTATATATTAAGGTCATTTGTGGATTTCCATAGTTTATGCAAATTGTGTTTTAAATTAATGTGACTAATAATGTCTCTGGTGTACCATGTGGGGTACCGCCTAGACGGTTTTGTGCCACGGATCTTTTTAGGAACACTACTGTCAAAACAGTTATAGAGCATGGAATATAAATTATCAACTACTTCATTTACTTCTGAGAGCATCAGTATTTCATCCCAGGTAGTTTCAGTTACAAGATCATATAATAAGGAAAGGTCAGACTTACTAAAATTCCAGTCGGTACCCATATCGATATTGCTGACCTCCAGTGGCTGTTGATCTCTAACTTTGTCGCAGCTGATCACTATATCAAGAGGTGGGTGATATTTGTCGGCGCGCTGCACCAGGCCATCCTCAGCTAAAGAAACATTCACTTCATTCATACTTTCACTTATTACTTTATACTACATCCAGTTTACCCCCTAGATCATTAACGATACTATTATGTTCTAATAAACCACAAAAATTCAAAATGTAATGTAAGTTATTTACATTTTGAGTAGCACTATTAAGATTGAGATCTCCAAGAATTATCACAGGTAAGTTACGTATCGTTGAATCAATATTCTCTTCAACTTTAGAAAACCACGTCATCCACTCGTCCTCTTTGGCACTGGGTCTTATATACACTACGCATAAATAATACACACGTCCATAAAAACTCAATGAGGCCCAAAGGTCTTCTCCACTTATTGTTTCAAGATCTGTACGTCGTCGAATCTCCAACCCTGCTCTAGCAGCTAATAGAACTCCTCCCCCTCTAGATTGTCTATCCCTACGCAATAAGTTCCAGTTCTGCGGGATAACTTCAGCATCATTTACAGAGTTACTTAGCTTAGTTTCTGTGGTAAATATCAAATCAGCCTGAGTTAGCGTAATATTTTGTTTATAATAATCGAGTTTGGTCATGAGACCATTGACGTTCTGGTAGATAGCACTAAGCTTAATTTTACCCTGTAAATGTGTCACCCTCTTATGCGAAGAACTGGCCGGGAGTGTGGAGTCGACTATATGCGACACGCCCGACGCTTCGTTGAAACCACTCGCGTACTTCAGTTCCCTCCGGCCACGATTCAGGTTTAGTAAACAGTTCGTAATAACTTTCAGGGATTGTTAGAACAAATGAGGTATACCTGTCATGTCTCAGTTTCAACTTTTCAAATAGTTTAGTGGTTTTACTTATCTGCTCCATGTGATCTTTTAGATCGTTTGATGTTGTGCAGGGTTTAAAGAAGCAAGCGTGTAATTTAAGTGATCTTTCTACTGTTTGTAATTTATCTTGTTGTCGACAACCTTTTATAACTGTTTGTCCAAATTGTTTGCTAAGCCGCTTCGATTTTCGAGTTTGGAATATTTGCCAAGGACCTTCATCACTTTCTTGGTTGGCGGTATGATCAGTTGTTGGTTTGCTGTTCCTGGATGATGTTATTACTCCTCCATTAGCTTGCTTCGAACTATCCTGTTTTTTACTCTGCGGTGTCTTCCCACAACGGGGAAATATTTCCATCTTCGCTCCATATGAACTTGGCGCAGGATATTTTACTTCTCCAGGAAGGTTATCTTCGTTAGGGTTGATTATTTCCTCACTGAGAGTGCTATTATGTAGTAATGGCTTGTGACTTAAAAAGTTATTTTTTATACTATCCAGATTCTGGTTCGTAGACGACATATGATGTTCCAATCGTGTGTTATTTAATAATAACTCATTGACTTGTTTACAGTTGTTTTCAATAGTTTCTTTTATCAGACTATATTCATCTGATATTCCTTCCAGTGAGTTAAAACGGTCGTCGATATCCGATCTTATACCTTCGCATTTTCCGTTGAGCACAGTAATCTCAGCCTTTAGTTCGGTAAAGAGTTTTGAGATATCTTCTAGCTTTGAGTCGTGAATCATTAGGAGTTCTGATGTTTCTTTACGAAAGCTTCTAATTTCAAGAATAATAGTGTTGTGCATTTCGCTCGTATCATTTTCGCCTGTAGACAGTCTTGCATTTAGGTTTACCTTTGGAATTGGAACCGATGAAGATTTTGGAGTTATGGTGGCTGGTTTCTTTCGGTATGAAACATTAAGGATAGGAGATTCAATATCAGGTTTCGGTTTGTTAAAACATTGAGCCCGAAAAATCATCGGAGTGGACATTTTATTTCTTGTGTTCTTTCTTATGCAAGGGCCACAATTCCAGTTTTTTTACTATCAGCGTCGAGTCGGCAGTAGTGGCTATCAGTCACGGTAGAGCATGTGTCCAGGTGTAGTTTAATCTTACAAGTTGCACAGGTCATAAAATATTTAGTCATGATCGGTTGAATGCATTTGCTGCAGATGTTACGAGTAGGCGTACGTATGGGTGCCATTTTATTTATTACTCCAAGAACAGAAGAAATCTGGTAGTAATTTGTTATATTGTTATCACTGATAACGCTCACTCAGGATAATAAACAGCATTAGAAAAGGTTAAGCAGGACATATCTTTAGTTCCGCTACTGAGTGCTAGATGGCGTTACGTGTTACTTTCGGTACTAGTGTATTATATTATCTGTGCTTTCGGCAATTTAAACGTACTCGAGAGATTTTGGTTTTTCGGTAATTATAATTTACGTGGTTCTTTTTTATAGTCAAAGTTTAGGTTCTCTTAGTAAAATAACAGTCACTTACGTGTATTAGCACAGATTACAGAAACGTATTAGTCACTCGCGCCATACGGCGAAAATAAGTTCAAGACACGCACACACACACACACACACAACATACGCGTGGTTATGTTCACTTCGTAGAATACAGTTTAAATTATAGTTTGTTTGTACCGATGCGGCACGCGCCAAAATGTTTGTTCATTCAACAGTAGGTATGAGTATATGATTTGTGTTAATGTAATCTCCTTAAAATTTAAATTTCATCAAAATAACTTAGTACGCTCCGCACACACGTTCGATAAAAACGCTATAGGTATGTTACATTATTCGAGGAGTTCCCTCGATTTCTCATATATTCTACCATCTGAACTGAGTGGAAAAAATAGTTTACCAAATCGGTTCTTATACGACGGAGCACTGAGGTTTTGTCCGATTTTTAGGGTTCCGGACCAAAATGGTAAAAAGGAACCCTTATAGAATCACTCTGTCTGTCTGTCTGTCTGTCACAACTGGATATCTCGAGAACTACTAATGCTATCGACTTGAAATTAAAAATGGTAAAAGACAACACTTTTTTACTAATATAGCATATATAAAAATGTTAAAAAGTATTCTAATTTTGAATGCAGGGGGGCGGAAAGGGGATTTCAAAATTTTAAAGTGAAGTTACTAGGCCGTGTGGGGTATCATATGAAAGGTATTCATTTGCACATTAATAAACAGTTTTTAGTTTTCCTTTAAGCCGTATTGTTATTGAGATATTTACAAAAATGTTGAAAAAACGACCGTTCCCCCCTCATATTTCCGAAGTTTGCAGAGATAAACCTGTGATATTTTTATTGCTAATAGAAATGTATGTAAACTTTATAGGAAAATTATAGCGAACTCTCTAATTTGCATAGTTTTTTAGACAAGGGGGTTGGAAGGGGGGTTTTCAAAAAAATTGTGAAGTTACTAGGTGATGTGGGGTATCATATGAAAGGTATTCACTTGCACATTAATAAACAGTTTTTATTTTTCCTTTAAGCCGTATTGTTTTTGAGATATTTACAAAAATGTTAAAAAAATTACCGTTCCCCCCCCCCTTATCTCCAAAGTTTGCAGAGATAAAACCGCGATACTTTTATACCTAATAGAAGTGTATGTAAACTTTATAGGAAATTTATTTTAAACTCTCTACTTAGCATACTTTTTTAGAAATCATCGAAAGTGTAAAAATCTACATAAGTTCCGCTATCAGACAAGAGATGGCGCTGTCAAGGTTCTCCAACAAATATAAAACCGCCTTTGTCATATATTATATTGTATGATGGCACGGAACCCTCGGTGCGCGAGTCCGACTCGCTCTTGCCCGGTTTTATTATTTTTAACTAAGTTAACTGCTGTTAACAGCTGGACTCGCCAGCCGAGGGTTCCGTAGGTATGTAGGAACATAATCGTCATCATCATTTCAGCCGTAAAACGTCCACTACTGAACTAAGGCCTCCCTCATGGAACTCCATGAGGGGTAGTTGCCATACTCACCACGCTTGGCAGGCGGGTTGGTGAGCGCAGTACGGCATGTTGATATACGGAAAGACGCTGCTGCCCATCTTCCGGAGGTGTCCCTTGGCTCTTACTGCATCCACGGGTAGGAGAGGAGGGGTAACATTCTACTGCCGGCACCCCACGGCTGGAACATAATAAATATTATAAATTAGCTGATCTGTGTAAGTAGGGTACAGGACAGGGATTCGCCGTGGGGCGCTGGCAGTAGAATGATGCCCCTCCTCTTATGCCCGTGGATGCAGTAAGAGCCTGTCAAGGGATACCTCCGGAAGATGGGCGGCAGCGTCTTTCCGTATATCAACATCCCGTACTGCGCTCGCCAACCCGCCTGCCAAGCGTGGTGAGTATGGCAGCTACCCCTCATGGATATCCAGGTCTTTGTTCATTAGTGTAAGTTTTATGGCTGAAATGAATGAATGAATAGGACAAAGCTGGTAATCATACACAAGGCAACTTGAACATTTTGGAAGGTATGCACCCCTGGGTGTCATTTGTAATTTTGATTTCTTTAAGGATGCCGAAACATGCGTTTTTTGCGGTTTTAGAGACTGAGACAGACAGTCAGACATACGGACATCAAACAAATCCTATAAGATTTCCGTTTTCTTCCTTTTGAGTTACAAAACCCTAAAAAACGAATGATACAGGATGTATTATAATATATATACTAAGTCGAAAAGGGGTGATTCTGACCATCCCAAGAAATACATTTTTGTTTTACGGCTTTTCAGGGTTCCGTCTTTTTCATTTGAGAAAAGACCACGAAAGTTTTAACTTCAACAGCTTATTATAAAGTTTTTAACTTTCTCAGCTGGCGTTTAGGTTGTCATTATAGATCAGATTCTAGTCAGGGTCATTGATCTGCACAAAGAGTTGCCGTAAAGGTTAGTTTCTGTAATCTGTGGTGCAGGTACAAATAAAAATACTTATAACCACAAATGGGCCAAGCGCGAGTCGGACTCATAAACAGGGTTCCGTATTTTTATTAATTATTTAGTTTTAAAATTAATATACAGCTAAATATTCTGTGAATATTTCAAGCGATGCCGTTATTAATATCGAGCAAAAAACGACAAATAAAACTCGTTTGTTGTAGGGGAGCCCCCTTAAATATTTATTTTAAGTTTTTGGTATTTGTTGTTAAAGCGGCAATAGAAATACATCTACTGTGAAAGTTTTAACTGTCTAACTATCACGATTCATGAGGTACAGCATGGTGACAGACAGACAGACAGACAGACAGACGGACAGACGGACAGCGAAACCTTAGTAATAATAACAAAAATTAAAACAAAATACAGACGGCTTGAGAACCTTCTCCTTTTTTTGAAACCGTTTAAAAATGATCTTACGTCTTCTAAAATTGCGATAACGTTTCGAGGCCTGAAGATTGAAGCAATTATATGTTGCGGTCATAAAATCTGAATGAGGTCTAATAATAAAATGTAAGCAGAAGGTGGTATTGTAGTTGCGGTGCGTAACCCCGTGGAAAGCAAACGGCTTTCTTTACGAGCTATTCCGCTGAGCCAATATTTCTCCGCGACAGTGCGCGCCATCATAAAATAAAACGAAAAATTCCACCGCACTGCCTTCAGCCGTTATGAAAATCATAAGAGGTGAGATTTTATAGCCTATCGGAGCGAACGGCACAGTTCGTCAGGTGATTAATAACATAAACACAACGGCACGAATGTGTATTTATTGCATTAAACGGAAAAAAAGAATGATACTTATTCCTCGAATGTGCTTCGTTGGTTTCATTGTCATTTGGCATGGGCGTAGTAAGTGCACTTGTAATGTTGTGCTCTCGTTCCCGTTGTACAACAACCGCTTGACAAAATGCTCTGCCAATTGTGCTGGAGTACCGCCTTCAATTGTTCCAGATGAAAAATGGCCTATTCGGATTGTTCGAGAACAAATGCGTGCCGTGCGGGTCATTAAGCATTGTTTTAGCGGTACCTAAGGATCTACGAGAAAAAAACACGGTAAAAAGCTGAATTTTTTGCTTCCGTTCTCTTGAGTCGCAGCGGAGTAGCCTTTGTAGCAGTGGCTAATTGCTTCGTTTCCAAATAGCTTTATTTTATAAAAGAAACAATGTTTTGTATGAAATGCAAAAGCAACAAATTTAAGACAACAAAATACAGTTACTTTCAGCAGATCATCATTTCAGCCGTAAAACGTCCACCACTGAACACAGGCACATCATAGATCACCATGAGGTGTAGTTGCTATACTCACCACGCTTGGCAGGCGGGTTGGCGAGCGCAGTACGTAATGTTGATTGATATACGGAAAGACGCTGCTGCCCATCTACCGGAGGTCTCCCTTAGCAGGCTCTTACTGCATTCACGGGCATGAGAGGAGGGGTAACATTATACTTTCGACAACCTACGGCACAGCAGATACTTCTTTGTATTTAGACCTCGTTGAAATTCACTGTAAAAATATTACTGTGAAAGTATTCAGAGAGAGTCATCGATAAAAATCATAACAGAGATTTCACATTTTACTGCTGAGCATCCAATCGGAACGCGGATGCCGAAGATTGTTCGGTGCCCGTGCTGGATTGAGGCGATAATAACAATGTCGTCACTTCCTCAATTCAACATCTTCAAATATTTCACTCCAATCTCGCTATGAATTTTCATTTGAAGTATTTTCAAGCTACAATATTTTTACGGTAGCTAATAAAAGGCTGTTTAATAAATTGGCGCACGTACGCGTTTTAATATAACGTTTCAGTGAATTCTAAACGAGGTTCGAACAAAAAAGTTTTAATATTGCTCTAAAGGGTTTTAATGAAATTAAGTTAAAACTCATATTCGTGCGGTTATTTGATTTGTAAAATCAAACATTTTAATTGCGGAGCATTTTATGAAATCAAATCAAATATATTTGTTTAAACAAGAAACACAAGTTACAAAAACAACATGAACTTTGACAGCTGCGAAAGTTGGGTAACTGTGTTGCAGTGTCAGCGCCCGTCCCCTTAAGAGGGGCCAATCCAACTTACTTTTCATACAACCGCTCGTACGTGGGTGTGGCGTCGTAATAGATCTTTCTATGATAGAAAAATAAAAATTTGGAGAAAAAAATTTTATACTGAATTTGTTTCTCCAAATTTAGATTTTTTGTTTGGATAGGAACTTAGATATAGTGCACAAGATACCTATTAGATTAAAAGTTACATAGAAAGATCTATTACGACGCCACACCCACGTACGAGCGGTTGTATGAAATGTAAGTTGGATTGGCCCCTCTGTAAAATTGTAGCATGTTAATCCTCCTCTCATGCCCGTGGATGCAGTAAGAGCCTGCTAAGAGATACCTACGAATGATGGGCAGCAGCGTCTTTGCGTGTGATCAATATCCCGAACTGCGCTCGCAAACCCGCCTGCGTGGTGTGTATGGCAACTACCCCTCATGGAGATCCAGGACGCTCAGTAGTGGACGTTCCACGGCTGAAATGATGATTATCATCATCATCATATCAGCCGTAGAACGTCCAATGCTGGACAAAGGCCTCCCTCATTGATCTCCAAGTACTGCGGTTGGAAGCCGTCTGCATCCACCGCCGACCAGCGGTTCTCACCAAGTCGTCTGCCCATCTTGTAGGTGGACGTCCTACGCTGCGCTTGCCGGTCCGTGGCCTCCATTCGAGAACTTTGCGGCCCCATTGGCCATCTGTTCTGCGCGCTATATGGCCTGCCCATTGCCACTTTCAACGTGCTAATCCGTTTGGCAACGTCGGTGAACCGAGTTATTCTTCTACGTATGTATCTCCTCATTTATTATTCGATCCCGTAGAGAAACCCCGAGCATAGCCCTCTCCATAGCTTGTTGAGCGACTCTGAGTTTATTCATAAGGCCAATAGTGAAAGACCACGTCTCGGTTCCATATATCATCACTGGTAATACACACTGATTGTAGACTTTCGTCTTCAGGCACTGAGGTATGTTGGACGAAAATACGTTGCAAAGTTTCCCAAACGCTGCCCATCCGAGTTGGATTCGACGATTGACCTCTTGCCATGACCACAATATCGTTGAAAAATCGTAGGTGAGTGAGAGACTCAATCACCGCCCATGCTTCGATCGAATTTAAGGCTTTCTCATAGTCCACAAACGCGAGACATAGCAGCAACTCTCTTCTACTGTTCGGTTTTCTGTATGACTTGCCGCAGTGTTCTGTATGTGGTCTATGGTACTGTAGCCTTTTCGGAACCTGGCTTGTTCGGGAGGCTGGAAGTCATCAAACCTGCGTTCGAGACGGTTCGCGATGACCCTCGAAAACAGCTTATAAACATGGCTCAAAAGCTCCTTCAAGAAAGGTGTTGTCACCTTTCTTGAAGAACAGAACCACCACGCCCTTATTCCATGCTTTTGACGTCGTACCTTCAAGCAAGGCGGAATTAAATAGTTTCTGAAGGACTTTAAGTACCGGTGATTTACCCGCTTTCAGAAGTTCTGAAGTGATTCCGTCCTCACCCGGCGCCTTGTCGTTCTTAAGCTGTTTCTAATAAAGTTTCTAATAAAGGCCTTGCTGAGAGTTACTCGAAAAATTAAATGACGTGAAGCATCTGGACTAGACTGGACTGGACTGGACTGGACTCGACTCGACTCGACTCGACTGAACTGGACTGGACTGGACTGGGCTGGAGTGAACTGGACTGGACTGGACTGTACTGTCATGTACTATTCTGTACTGTCCTGGCGAACTACTTATTTTTTAATGTACTCCTATAATATGGGTATCAAATGAAAGGGCTTGCTGAGAATAATGCAAAAAATGATATGATCAAGTTACAGGCACACAGGTTAATCTCGCGACAAGCTTTTTTATTACATATAGCACCTCCAGTCGTAGACTGACGAATTTTGGATTGAGTCAGTCTACGACTGGAGATGCGATATATTGTGTAAAGACGTTTTAAGTTGACATTAAACTTTAATGGTAAATGTTTATTTTATTATTTTTAGTTTTCGTTTAAATAAAAGCTTGTTCGTTAAAAAGTTTTTTTTACTTTAAATTTATTTCCTCTTCGCTTCGTCATCTGACTCTGCCCAATAGAAATCTCTCGCGAACACTTCGGAGCCTTTATTCCGCTCTATCGTGCCGCAAGGATTTCCAAATTTGTTTACTAAGCTGCTTGTGTAACTCAGCATCATCGGGAGACTGCAGTCGCAAAGAACGTCGTTCAGCCATGAGGTTAAGGGTGTCATCAGAAAGTTTCTGAGGTCTATTAGTACGGGATGATGAGTACGATGAGATGCGATGACGAAGAAATGATGATGATGACAGTAAAATTGTGCTAAGTTAATATTTAAAACCACGATCTTTGAAATGTATTTTAAAATGTAATGATTTTCCTATAGAAAGTTATCGGGAGGGCTGAAGTCATTCATTAATTAGGTTGAACCTTTCTCGATGCGCCCCTAGAGATCCATTACTTAATTAGCATTTGTTCATATGTCACTTGATGTGCACGATGGTCTAGATTACGAGTAGAAGCCACGAAATACATAGGATTATGTACAATTATGTTTATAATTAGGATAGGAAAAAAGGAATAAACTTGATTAGGGCATGAATATAATTAAATTTATTAGGCTTAGAATAACGTTTTAAGAGTAGATTAGGATAAATATCGTTGTTGTTAATAAGTTTTATAAATAAATCAGTAGAAAATAACAATTACATAAGGATAATTTGTATAAGAATTTTGTAATGTCACGCGATGTTTCGAGCGCAAATAAACTCGCTCCGTGGCTGTGGCTTTATGGCGAGGCTGTTTGAGAGGATACAAGAAGGACTCTTTTCGGCAAAAAATATGCCTATCCGATAGAGCATATGCCCACGAGCATATCCGATAGTGCCTATGCCCACGAGTTATTTCCTCCGTCGACCGAGACACGTTCTCGGCTTGCCCATTGACGAACTCACCGCCTCTAACCCGGAGGTGACGTAAACCTGTCCCACATTAGCTGTTAGAAACACATTCAATGACCAGTCCCGCCAGCGGGGCCGAAGAATACACTCTTCCGTCTTAAGATGCAGTTTTGCACCTGGACGTTAACCATCATTACATATAAAAATCTAGCAACAGTCCAAGCCGTAGTTCGTACCTAAGTTGTGCCCTTGTGCTTGTTGACCCATCCTTATTTTGGCGGCTGGGCGCCCACTGCGCTCGCTTTAGTCCGGTAACGTTGTCATGGCCATTTGCGGGCAAAACATTTAAAGTCAATTCGAAAAACAAAAAAACAAAAATATGCGTGAGCTCCACATCATCTGAACGGCCTTGCACCCTACACACGCCCGACCTCCATGACCATAAAGGTCAGTGGTTCCCACAGCCACGTGGTCTACTTCAATAGGGAACGTTAAAGTTCATCATCATCACCGCACACAATGATACCAGCCATCAAGGCACTTATCGAATGACCCAGGGGTTGTAACCCCTGGAGTGGAAGCCGGGGTAAAGAGGAAAAACCTCGAGGCCCCACCCAGTGACCCCAACAGGGGTACCTACTGAAGAAAACGACGATGACAACGACGACGCAAAAACTAAAGTGTTCCTCTCCCACCGTTACCTACTAGGTCAACTCTCAAGCTTTCACCATCCTGCCACAGTCCTGAAGCCTTCTAAAGAAAACCTGGTATTTGACTTCACTCTCCACCCCTACCCCGGAAAGGATCCCATCACTCACACCAAACCAAGCTATCGAAGATACAGTCCACTGCACCACCACCCACACTTGGCTTCGCACTCAACAGCAGGTGGGTATCCTACCTGCTCCTCTATTATACGTTACTATACCTAACGAATTTTAAATTGCAGAACTGTCTCCAGAAGGATGGTTATGTTTTTGCAATATATGTAGGTACGTTGTCTAATTACTAGCACACCTAATTCGTTTAAACGGCTCGATGGATGTTAACGTACAAGGTGTAATTTTAGTTGGATGTTGGATGGTTGGATTGTGAGAGTGCTTTATGATTCATACAATCCAAGACATCGGATTTTATGCATTTGCAAAATTGCATTATGGAAATGCATATATCTCATTAATTATGGCGTTAATGCATATATTGGCTTTTTTTCCAATCGTGCATATTTCGCATGTTGTTATGATTATATAGACATGCCAACTATTCTGTCGTGTCGGGGCGCACTCTGCTATTTGTTATTAGTGGTGGCCTTTGGATTAAACGCGCGCGGCCATCATTTCCTCCGACTCGGATACTGATATTGAAATCTTGCGTGTCTGCTAATGTTAAGTTAATTTAAAAAGAGAAGAAAGAAGAGAAGATATTTGGTTCATCTAGTAAATGATCTGAGAGGGTGTCAAAGCGAATATCATTTACTAGTAAAAGAACTAGAGTATGATGAAGATATATTTCATCACAAACAGCACAAATAAACGTAAACGCCTATTTCTCTAGCTAGCTAACGCGCTATACAGCGTGAGATTCTCAGAAACATATAAGTGTGGAATGTTCTGACACATCATAACCCCCACTACAGCCACACGCTGCGCTTTAGTAATATATTTCTAATCATAGTAAAAACTACCGAGATAAGGGGAGGGGGGGGGGGATAAGGAACGGCCGTTTTTTCAACATTTTTGTAAATAACTCGGAAACGATACGGCTTAAAGGAAAAATAAAAATTATTTATTAATGTGCAAATGAATACCTTTCATATGATATCCCACACGTCCTAGTAACTTCACTTAAACATTTTGAGATTCCCTATTCGCCTCCTTGCAATCATAATAATAATATTTAAAAAAAAAATCATATATGCCATATTAGTATCCTTCAGCATAACCATTTTAAATTTCAAGTCGATTGCATCAGTAGTTCTCGAGATATCCATTTGTGACAGACAGACAGACAAAGTAATACTATAAGGGTTCCTTTATAACATTTTGGTTCGGAACCCTAAAACAGAACAATTATTATATCCAATTTTTTGCTGACAGGTCTAAATTTAGAAACGTCATAATCATTAATTATAATAGTTAGCTTTAGGAAGTGTAAAACCGAATCGAACTATACACAATTTTAAAAATATTTCGCTGTTTTTGTAACGTCTTTAATTAAAATATAAACGGTTGTTTTTAATTGTGCCTATTTTGGGCATATCATGAGTTTTTAGTGCATATTTTGGCACTTCATCATCATCATTTCGGCCGTAATACGTCCACTACTGAACACAGGCCTCCCTCATGGTTCTCCATGAGGGGTAGTTGCCATACTCACCACGCTAGGCAGGTGGGTTGGCGAGCACAGTACGGATGTTGATACACGGGAAGACGCTGCTGCCCATCTTCCGGAGGTATCCCTTAGCAGGCTCTTACTGCATCCACGGGCATGAAAGGAGGGGTAACATTCTACTGCCGGCTCCCCACGGCAATTATAGTATTGTGCATGATAATCCGATAGGTCTCGAGATAAAGTAAAAAAATAACCGGGTAAGAGCGAGCAGGACTTGAGCACCGAGAGTGACGTGCCATCATACAATTTTATGTATTTGTTGGAGAACTTTGATAGCGCCGCGCCATCTTTTGCCTGATAGTGGAACTTATGTAGATTTTTTAAACTTTCAATTGATTTCTAAACAACTATGCTAATAAGAGAGTATAATCGTTTTAATTTCCCTGTAATATTTACATACACATACACTTGTATTAGCCATTAAAGTTTCAGGTTTCTGTAAACCTCGGAGATTGGGCGGTATTTATAGCATTTCTGTTAGTCGAAAAAAATATGGTTTATAGGAAAACTAAAAACTGTGTATTAATGTGCAAATAAAGCCTTTACATTATGTTAGCTACCGATACAAGACCAAGTCCTTTTAAATTTTTTGAGACCCCCTTTCCGCCCCAATTACAATCATAATATGAATATTTTATTAATTTGCTAAATCAATTGGATTAAAAAAAACAGTTTAAATTATTCGTATAGTAATTGTCAAAAGAAAGGCTCTTTCTGCACATTATTTAGTTTTCCTTGAAGGTGTATAGTTTTTTTGATTATTGAAAACAATGCTAAAAAAATACCCCCTCCTCTTGTCTCCGATGTTTCCAGAGATAAAACGCCAGAAACGTTTATAGCTGATAGAAGTGTATGGGAAGATTACAGGAAAAAGAAAGATTTTTTTTAGAGATCATTGAAAGTCTGTAGAGGGGGAAGGGCGGCCTTTGCCCAACAGTGGGATCCTAAAGGCTGATATTAGATAAGATGGAAAGTTTAAAATATCTGAATAAGTTAAATTGTCAGACAAGAGATGAAGCTGTCAAACTTCTCCAACAAATATAACACAAAACTTGCTCTTGGCTTCTTAGTAGGTTATATGTAATGTTAGGTTCTTGTCATTTTATTTTATTTTACTTTTATTTATTAGGGAAACAAACAGTACATGCTTCTTGAGACTAGACTTCATGTACCAAATGATTAACAATCAGAACGTAACTCCACTTTCTCACGCTAGCCGCAGGACGTTTACTGCTGGACATAGGCCTTCCTCAATGATCTTCAAGTACTGATCATGAGAGGTTGTTGCCATACTCACCACGCTTGACAGTCGGGTGGGCGAACGTAGAAGAATGTTGATACACGGGAAAACACTGCTGCTCATCTTCCGGAGGTATCCCTTGGCAGATTCTTACAGCATCCAGGGTAAGAGAGGAGGGGCAACATTCTACTGCCAGTACCCCACGTCACTACTTCACTTTACAATGGAATAGTTCACCCCAGTGAGTAACGAACATTTACTCGTATTTTTTTATGTGTTCTGTTGCGGTACTCAAAAGGTTCTGTCAGAATACCAGCGTTGCATCTTTTATCTTAGGTGCAACTATTGCTGAGACAGAACCTTTTGGCACACCACATTTTAATGAAAAACTGTAACCTTCATACGTTAGATTATTAATTATGTTTAAGGTGTGGTGTACCAATAAACGCATTTTCATTTCATTTCATTTCAACATGAATAACACTAAATGACTTTCTTAAATAGATTATTCATATCTCACATGGCGCGATTCTTTCAGCTACTCGTATTTACCTGTAAGACCATGGCCGGCATTATTTAAAGGCAGCCTTACTAATGCGTTTTACGGCCGTTCGTTATATTTACGAGGCCCAGGTGAACGAGGGAGAGAAAGGAATCTTATCCCACACGATATTTTAACTAGAACAGGAAATCTTTAGAATATTGAGTAAGTTTCTGGGCTACTTGTTAAATTTCAGCATTATCTTGGTCTTACACTATCCATTCCATTGTAAATTTAATTTAATTGCCAGGTATTTGACTTTTTTATATTGCGCGTTTGGTGTAGCCATGAATGAATTACATTACTTTATAACGTCTGTTTACCTACTCGACATGACAACAAAACAATACAACAATGAGCTGAGAAACAAGAAAAAAAAAACTTAAGTTCTATAAAGTACAGTAATGAAGAAAAAGTGTTTTCTACTAAATCTAAACGAAAGCATGTATGTGATAAATCATAATAACAATACTGCTGTTATTGTCAAAGTGAAACTAAAAAAGCTAGCTGAACCCTTATTGTTAGTAGGGAAATAGCCGCCAACATGGCCAGCCAAATAACATAAGAATTTATAAACTTGACACTGGCGGAATTGCGTAAAACCAAACATAAAAAGCCATCAAATAAAATGACACCCTTTAAGTTTTCTTTGAAAGTTCATGGTTAAAACTACATTCTTGATTTTAAAAACTACTAGATTAGTAAAACAGCAGATTAGTAATGCTGAAGTGGGATTGAGCCCAGTGGCTCCCGGACCCGGCGAGAAGGCGACGCGACAGACCTAAATGGAGATGGCGGGTCGAATTGAACAAGTACCTGGTTAACTGGTCAGAAGCGGCTCAAGATCGAGATGTCTGGAGGAAATGGGGGGAGGCCTTTGCCCAGCAGCTGGATGAAAGTGGCTCATAATAATAGCAAAACTAGCAGTTAAAATTTTTGAGGGGAAAAAAGATTGAAAACTTTAATATTTCGCAAACGGAACCCTAAATCGAAAAATTGTCTTCGCAACCCCCGAATCATTTTAACAAGCATTGGTAAGGGGGTACCAGAAAAGAGGGCGAAGGCCTCAAAAGGTCACCAAAGGTTAAAAATGGCATTTTTGGGTTGTTGGACGTGTTCGGCCATTTGAAGACTTTTATTTTTTTGGTGACCTTTTGAGACCACAATAACTTCGGTCCCTGTAACCCTAGGGTCACCAAAATCCATCTATACATACATATTATACCTCTATATGCATATTATCAATCTATGCATTTCGCCGTGTGGCCCATCTGTGGTAATATAATTGCCTTATACACACGCAGTTCAGAGGCCGAGAACCACTAAGCTTTACGCCAAAATTACATACCAATTGAGGAAAATTCTACGGAAGTTAATCCTTTATTAGTCACCTAATAAATCAACCTTGATATAAAAAAGCTCTCATAATCCAAAATATACAACTTGAAAACCGCGCCCTAAGGATAGGTACGAAAAATCCGTTCAAAGTATTTATTTATTTTTACTACCGCATCCTAATTGCTTGTTATCTTTCTTTTAGCACCCAGGACTTAAGAAGCCATTCTTTAATCCCTATATTAAGAGTTATTTGTGGCTTGGGATTCGGTTCGTGTTTTCCTCCATTTCCCGAGGTCGGCGCCACCTAGTTTCCAGGGATTCCATTCCGAAAAACCCCCATAAATATTTCTTAGAGTATTTGTATCTTCCTTGGAGTATCGTTAACACGATGCTTTTTTCTGGAACTAAGCATCTGCTCTCGCCCGCGGAGGTAAACAAGCTTTAGGGTTCCGCAGCCAAACTGAAAATTACAACTTTTGACTCAAATTCAATAAATTTTTGTGTTTATGACGGTTTTTGAGTCATCATCATTCATCATTTCAGCCGTAAAACGTCCACTGATGAACACAGGCCTACCCCATGGATCTCCATGAGGGGTAGTTGCCATTCTCATCACGCTTGGCAGGCGGGTTGGTGAGCGCAGTATGGGATGTTGATACACGGATAGACGCTGCTGCCCATCTTCCGGAGGTATCCCTTAGCAGGCTCTTACTGCTCCATGGGCATGAGAGGAGGGGTATCATTCTACTGCCGGCACCCCACGGCGGTTTTTGAGTAAATTAAATTAAAATTTATCAAAAATTAGGAAACATAAACTCGCTTGTGCTCGCGTGTTACGAACATTTGCAAGCCTGAACTATTACTAAATATAAGGCCTCTTCTATGCCTCGCCACTGTAACGACATTGTCGACCTTCCATGGCGCTGTTGCTTAAATACCCGGCTGAGGCGCAGGAGGTTCATTTCCCGCCATGCGACAAATATTTTTAATTTTTCTTTTAATCTTGGTTCCGGTTCTGGGTATTTTTATATGTAAGTTAAGTATGCATTTACAAAAAAAATATATATTTAAGTATTCTAATAATCTATACTTATATATAAAGATAAAATATTTGTATGTTGATGTGATGTTTGTAACGAAAAACTCAAAAACTACTTGACCGATTTAATTTTTTTTCACCATTATCCCTGAAAACTACATTATCCCTGAGTAACATAGGCTATATTTTATTGTTGTATTACCACGGGAACGAGAACTACGAGGGTGAAACTGCGGAGTGCGGTTAGTATATTATAAAGAGGAAATATTTGTAGTTTGTATTATGTATTTTGTTTGTTTGTAACGAATTAATTCAAAAACTACTGGACCGATTTTAAAGATTCTTTCACCATTAGAATACTGCATTATCCTGAAGAAGCACAATAATTTAGGTGTTAAACTCTTTTTGGCGGACACGTGTTTCAGAAATTGAATCCTCTCATCAAAACTAATGGTATATTGCGCCTTTTGGAAGAAAAGAGAAAAATATTCTAGTTGCCGATTTTGTCAGGGACTAGTATATAGGCTAAGCTGTATGAGGCATGCCTATTGACATTTCAATGGATACGGTCGAAAAATTTTATTTAGTCTGTAATAGAAATATTTTATTTAAATGTATGGTTTAATAAATAAATATTTGACGCAACGGAAACAGACCCAGGTAACTGTTTCTCAAAAAATTGTTCGTATCAAGATCAGGGTCAAATCATCTAGGTATACGGCGAAATGCGGTAGATAAATAGGTTTTCTTTCTTGAAACAAGCATTGAAACGGGGGTACCAGAAAAGGGGGCGAAGGCCTCAAAAGATCACCAATGATGAAATGTGAATGAAAAATGGCATTTTTGGGTTTTTGGACGTTTTCGGCCATTTGAAGGCTTTTATTTTTTTGGTGACCTTTTGTGGTCACGATAACTCCGGTCCCTGTGACCCTTGGGTCATCAAAATCAATCACTCACCTTCTTTTATTAAGACGGTGCTAACAAAAAAGGTGTCATATATAAATCGGTCAACGCGTTCGGTTGTAATCGTCAAATACACAGACAGACAGACAGACAGCGCTATGCAAATTAGGGGGCTTCGTCCCCTAAAAGCTACTGATTTATCAGATTTTTATGCAAAAAAGAAGTAATCATAGCTTCGGTCTCCCGCTTGTTTATAATTGTTTGAGATATGTATACACATTATGACTCTTCTAAATGACAGCTAGTCGTGAATGCTACAAGGGTGGGTCCAAACAAAGTTTAAATACTGGATTCTTAAAAGCCCAGCTCAACACGACTTTAGTCGGTGGCTTATTTATTATTTTTACAATTCAAGATAGGAGACACAAAAGAAGTTAAAAAATTGTTTTGTTGTTCGGAAGAAATTCATATTTGTTTCCTTAAAGGATCAACTTTTTATGATATCTTACAGCTTTTCCTCATTTAAATAATAAGAATATTTTTGTAGGAGAAAGCGCACTACTACCTAGTAGTGCGCTTACGTATTAGATACGTATTACGTATTAGATATTATAGATTATATAGTTTTTTTGTTATTTTTGTAGTGTTTAACCACACTTAGGTAGAACATTTTCAAAGAAATGAATAACCCTAATGCCGTGGGGTGCCGGCAGTAGAATGTTACCCCTCCTCTCATGCCCGTGGATGCAGTAAGAGCCTGCTAAGGGATACCTCCGGAAGATGGGCAGCAGCGTCTTTCCGTGTATCAATATCCCGTACTGCGCACGCCAACCCGCCTGCCAAGCGTGGTGAGTATGGCAACTACTCCTCATGGAGATCCATGAGGGAGGCCTGTTCAGCAGTGGACTGTTTAGCAGTGGACTTTTGCACTTCCGGCTTAAGGAAGCGTCAAGTATCGATTTGACGGACGTGGGTTCGAATCCCACCGGAACCGTAAAATCTTTGATAAGGTTATTCATCATCATCATCATCATCATTCCAGCTGTAAAAAGACCACTGCTGAACAGGCCTCCCTCATGGATCTCCATGAGGAGTAGTTGCCATACTCACCACGCTTGGCAGTCGGGTCGGTGATCGCAGTATGGGATGTTGATACACGGAATGACGCAGCTGCCCATCTTCCGGAGGTATCCCTTAGCAAGCTCTTACTGCGTCCATGGGCATGAGAGGAGGGGTAACACTCTACTGCCGGCACCCCACGGCCATCCCCAGCACTTATACTATACACCCGGCTTAGTCGACTATTAATCAGAGGAAATAACAGCTCCATACGTCTAAAACTGACTAAACCGCTGGTTTAGTATATATGCAATAAACAATTTGAATTTAGAACAAGACAGAAAGAAAGCTTAGACATAATGCATGACTTTGCTGCGGCGAATGGCGCTTCTTAGAAAAATGTATGGGAATTGTTTTTTTTAATTATTGCCAAAACTTACGATTTGATTTGGTAAGTTACTTTGGGAAAAGTGTTCTTGATTGGAAATAGAGTCGATTAAGACCAAGTTGTTTTTTTTTACAAATGTAATTTTTTGGGTGAACCGTATTTGTTTTCAAAAATCTAAAAATGGCAATATTTTTTTCTTCAAAATAAAACAGAAAGTTTCTAAGAACAAAATCTTCTAACTACAAAAGAAAAGGTAGCTACTCTTAAGGGGCCAAAAATTTGCCCCACCCTGTATATACAGACTTAATAGTAGGAACGTTTCTATCTACACGGAAAATCTTGAAATTGCCTCGGTTCAGTAAAAGCGGTGACAACTATCATTAGTTTTCATGAGTCCAGGGTCGTTGTTTCATTAAAAATAATGCTGAAAAATGTGTTGGTTTTACTTTATCAGAAGGTACCTACCTTCGCATTTGCTATTATGTCTAAGCTTTGTAATTACAAACTATGGTAAGTAATAAAATGAATGAATGGTTTTATTGTACGTGGACCAGAATATACGAAACTTTAGCCTGAACTTAGATATTACTTAATTTATAATAATATTTTTTTAATAAATTTTACATATACTTCTATTAGCTATAAAAATTTCACGGGTTTATCTTTGCAAACTTCGGAGATAAGGGGAGGAAACGGTAGTTTTTTCTACAATTTTTTGTAAATAACTCGAAAACGATACAGTTTAAAGGAAAAAAAACTGTTTTAGTGTCACAACTGTGAAGTGCTAATAAATACCTTCCATATGATACCCCACACGACCTAGTTACTTCACAAAAATTTTGAAAACCCCCCTTCCACCCCTCTTGTCTAAAAATCTATGCAAATTAGAGAGTTCGCTATAATTTTTCCATATGCTTTACATACATTTCTATTAGCTTTAAAAGTTTTACGAGTTTATCTACGCAAACTTCGGAGATAAGGGGGGAGGGACGGTCGTATTTTCAACACTTTTGTAAATAACTCATAAACAATACGGCTTAAAGGAAAAATAAAAACTATTTAATAATGTGCAAATGAATACCTTTCATAATATGATACCACACACGACGTAGTAACTTCACAAAAAAAAATTAAAACCCCCCTTCCAACCCCCTTGCCTAAAAAACTATGCAAATTAGCGAGTTTGTTATAATTTTCCTATAGAGTTTCATACACTTCTATTAGCTATAAAAGTTTCACGGGTTTATCTCTGCAAACTTCGGAGATAAGGGGGGGAATTGTCGTTTTTCCAAAAAATGTTTAACAACTCAAAAATGGTACAGCTTATAGGAAAAATAAAATCTGTTTAATAATATACGCTGGAATATGGAAAGACGTTGCTGGCCATCTTCCGGAGGTATACCTTAGCAGGCTGTTACTGCATCCATGGTTATGAGAGGAAGGGTAACAATCTACTGCCGGCATCCCACGGCATCTAAATATCTACCTTTGTTAATAATATATCCGAAGAATAAAATATTCTTCAGATATTCAAGATTAAATATCCAACCACGTTGTGCCTACGCCGTGGGGTGCTGGCAGTAGAAAGTTGTCTCTTTTGCCTGTAGATGCAGTTAGAATCTGCCAAATAATACCTCCGGGAGATGGTAATAATTAAACTGTCCCACTTCTTGACATCCGAATGGGCTGAAATTTTGTATACACATATTGTGCAGTTTTCACAAACTTATAAAGAGAAATTTTACTGGCAGGTTTTTGTTAATTTGGAATAAATGTATGTAAAGTGTATGAGGGTGGAAAACGTTCATTCCTGCTGTCTCCAAGAAGGTAATTGAACACCACCTACCTCTATTCGACCAGGTGGGCGAAGCTCGGCTCCAGGCGAACACGGCACGCCACAGAGAGTCCAGGTAGGTTTTAGGGTTAGCACAGCTGACCTAGGTTCAACAGGCCTTGGAAGACGCACACTACACGGCAGTGAGTCCACACAGTCAGTACAGATGATAGAAGGTCTAAAGATGAGGTTTCGACACGGTCAAAATTGAGAGGAGAGAACGTCCGTCCAGCTTAACGCGCAATCGCTACATGCCGCCATACGAGCGGCCAGCGCCGTCGAGTCGAGTTCAGTGGTGGTTTACCAATCTACCCTCAATTCAACAGCAAAGATCGAACACATATAGCTCTATAAAGGTCCGTTTCAGACTTCGAGCGTGCCAGTCTTGGCAGACAAAATAATATTATTCCATACAGTGTGGCCGTGGACGTGGCCTCAAAGACGCCGACAGACACAATAATACAAATCACGCTCGATGTCTGTAGATATAAATTACATACTACAATACTTTCTAAGAAATGAATAACTTTATCAAAAATTAAAAAACCGTAAATTTTTGATAAGGTTATTCATCATCATCATTCCAGCCGTAAAAAGTCCACTACTGAACAGGCCTCCCTCATGGATCTCCATGAGGGGTAGTTGCCATACTCACCACGCTTGGCAGGCGGGTTGGCGAGCGCAGTACGGGATGTTGATACACGGAAAGACGCTGCTGCCCATCTTCCGGAGGTATCCCTTAGCAGGCTCTTACTGCATCCACGGGCATGAGAGGAGAGGTAACATTCTACTGCCGGCACCCCACGGCTGAAGGTTTTTCATTTCTTTGAAAATTTAGTCTATAAATCTAGTCATTGCTACTAAATGCAACTTCAGACAATGAATAGGAGAACTCCAGTTGTTACCCATAGATGACGCTCCAATCGGTTGCTCAAACCGACATCACCTTATCAAGAATTTCAGCGGGTCCCGTGGCTTAGCGGTTAGTTGTACATGGGTTCTGTAGCTTAGCGGTCAAAGCACTTCCGGCTTTAGGAAGCGTCAAGAACCGTAACATTTTTGATAAGGATATTCATTTCATTGAAAATGTTCTTCCTAAGTGTAGATAAACACAATAAAAATAACAAACTATACAATACTTTCTGCTATAAAATAACATCAATGGAAAAAATGTAGATGATTTATTTTCAAAACGTTTTTAGACATAAACTAATTATTATCATGGTTTAGATATTTTAAAACACGATGACTTCAAGTGAAGATTTTATCTATTAGATACTAATAGAATATAGATACTAGTATCGATTTAAAAAAAAAATAGTTTTTATTCGATAAAAACTAAAACAACGTGGAGCCATGAAACAGCGAGACGGAGTTGCGGTAGACCACGCAGACGATGGCGAGACGAGCTGGACGCTGCCAAGAAGGACTAGTAAAGGGTGGCACAAATTCTTGAAGAGTGGAGGGAACGGGAGTAGGCCTTTGCCCGAAAATGGGACAATGCAGGCTAACAGTAACAGTAAAAACAGTAAAATACATACCATAGGTATACCGTTACACAATATAATATTTACTATTAGGTTTAATATTATTAGCAAAATTACATTAGTCGTGGGGTGCCGGCAGTAGAATGTTACCCCTCCTCTCATGCCCGTGGATGCAGTAAGAGCCTGCTTAGGGATACCTCCGGACGATGGGCAGCAGCGTCTTTCCGTTTATCAACATCCCGTACTGCGCTCGCCAACCCGCCTGCCAAGCGTGGTGAGTATGGCAACTACCCTTCATGGAAATCCATGAAAGAGGCCTGTTCAGTAGTGGACTTTTTACGGCTGGAATGATGAGGTTTAATATTTACCTGGATCATTTCATCGGGAAAAGGACTGCAGTCCACGTACACTGCTGGACATAGGCCTCCCTCATGGATCTCCAAAATCATCAGGGCGTTATTGCCATACACGCCAACCTTAGCAGGTGGGTTAGCGAGCGTAGTACGGGATGTTGATTTACGGAAAAATGCTGCTGCTATCTTTCGGTATCCCTTGGCGGATTATTACCGCATTCACAGGCAAAATAGGAGAGGCAACAATTGAACTGCCGGTAGCCCACAGCTAACTTGCAAGGTTAGACTAGATCTTCTTCTTTTACATTATAGAGGTACTCTTGATAGATTAGTCGTGGGCGTCATCACAGAATAAATATAGCCTCTTCTCTTTTCTGTGGTCGTTATGTTGGAGCAGGCTGCCGAAAACTTGACAATCCTACGTCATATACTACTCGCATACTTAAAATAATAATAAAAAGGATCTCCCGGAGGCATCCCTTGGCAGATTCTTATTGCATCCACGGGCGAAAGAGTAGAGGCAACATTCAACTGCCGGTACCCCACGGCATGTACTTGTGATACATTAGTTGTGAATGTGAATTTATATCACAGTATTTAACTGTGGCGTAAACTTACATTCACAACTAATTTTGCAATGAACATAATGTACTTAAAGTATCATTGCAGTTTATCGGGGAATTACAAAAATAAATGTCCACTATCAAAGAGCGATTACAGAAACTGTTCACAAGCTCGTAAAGATGCTTAGGAAATCTGTGTTGTCAAAGCAAAATAAATAGCCAGTAAAGTTTAACAACAACAATAACTTTAGATTGGCTATAACTAAACACCAATGGGTATTTTGGGAGCCTCAAAGCTGGCGATTTAGATAATAACATTTTTGCACTTATCTCTTAGATCTATGAGCTTTACTTTTGTGAGATTTGAGAAAATGGGTAGTGTGCCAACCCGTCCGCCATAAACTTGTCCGCTGCGGACGAGATGGCACATTTAAAAAATAGAAATAAGCTTTGATATAAAACGTTTTATTGAACCTTCTGCAAAATTTCCGTTGAATTAGGATTATGATTAACTATGATGGAATAGTTTACCTGATTTATTATACTGCAACCATGAAGCTGGGGATCCGTAGCAAGGTTAACCGACGCTTCATACCGAAGCAGCTTCTATCCCTTTATTGAGCATAAGTCCGCAGACTGATTACGTATCTCGCGACAGCTTTGCAACACGCGTAAATCTCGCGATGTCAAACGTCAATTTCTTGCTGATAACTAATACAAAATTGACATTTGATAGCGATGATCGTTAGAGATTTACGCCTGTTGCAAGCTTGTCGCGAGAGACATAGGTATAAAGTATTGCTGCCATATCATGTTTGTGACGGCCAAGGCGTAAGCTTGATAGACTTGATCGAAGGCGGAGTGTTGCGGAGCCTTTATACTAATCGGTAAGCAGTATCTTGCGGAGAGTAAAACTGGTAAAACCTAAAGACGCCGCCGCAAGGTCGCTTGCCTCTCGATATTTTATAGAATTCATTTCGATGAGTGTTCTCGTGTAGTACCACGACCTGATTATTTAAAAGTTAGTAGCATCTAATATACATAATTTTTGAATTTAAACATGTTAAAATCCTGATTTTAAGTCAAAATAAAATGAACAACATAGCCATGCAGTTTATAAATAAATAACTTTATGCACTGCGCTGCCTTCATCATAATAATACCATGTATGTACATGCTATTTACGCCCTTTAATGTTTCGACGCGTTTTGTGACCAGTAATAAATCATTTTTTATACATTTTGTCTAAATATTTTGTTAAAACTAATATACCTCGTTTGTTTTTAGTTATAATAAATAATTTTGCATAACAATTTCATTGAAAACACCGAAACAAATGCTTCTACCTCAGGCCTATTATTCTATAGCACTGCGCCGCGTCCGTTCAAATAATGCAATGCCTATATTTAATTATCTTGTACGAAGAATGATGGCGCCGCGTTGATAAACAATTATTTTATTTATTTATTTGTCGAGCATTATTTATTTTAATGTAATTGTTCAATGTAAAACGCCGACTGAGGCCGCCTAGATACAAATTGACGCGAAAAACTAGCTCGAAATTAAGTAGTGGCCATACTCACCTAGTTTTAGTTATTTTGTTTTTTATTTTTTTCTGTATGATTTACACAATAAAGAGTTTATCTATCTATCTATCTCACCACGCTTGGCAGGCGGATTGGCGAGCGCAGTACGGGATGTTGATACACGGAAACACGCTGCTGCCCATCTTCCGGATGTATCCGTTAGCAGGCTCTTACTGCATCCAGGGGCATGAGAGGAGGGGTAACATTCTACTGCCGGAACCCCACGGCAAAAACTAATAATAATTGTGTAAAATCCGATAACCACTTCAAAAAGCATGTATAGACTTATATGTACAGAAAATTATATAATTATATTTATACGTACAGAAAAGAGGCATAATCGGCTTCCTGCACCTGTGTAGGTAATGTGAATATCTATGGGTTTATAGAGCAGGCTTTGGGCTTTTTGTTTGTTGTATTAGTTCAACGTAAAGACTAAAAATTTGAAGTAGATAACATGAAAATTTATAACATAAAATATCAATACCGAATGTTTTGTATCTGCTGAACATGTTGCAATCTCTGACGCTAACCTCTTCAATGCGTTCCCTAAACTCAAAGTGCAAGTAAAAGCAACGATGGTACTTTTAACTCATTAAAACCATTTTTTTAGTTTTTGTTTGACCTATTTTTGTTTGGTTCACTGCTTTCTTTGTTATAACATTTATTTGTGAACCTCTGTTTTCATTTTTCATTGTTATTTTTATTGCGTGTACCTACATTTTTTTTCTCTTATCTATGTGTCAGTATGTTTCTCAATCTTTATTATGTAATGCATGTCTATGTTTTATGTGTATTCCTGTAATAAATAGCTATGAAATATATAAATAATGCTAGACAATTCACACAGCATCGTCTAGCTCCAAGGTAAGCAGGGCTTGTGCTGGGTATGGGTACTAGATGACTGATATAATTAATTATTCTAATATACATAAAAATATATTAGAATACCCTAAACAAATATCTGCAAATCGCACAGACATTTGTCCCGAGGCGAGAATCGAACGCTCTTGCGTCGCAGGCAAACCTTTGGTCGTTACACTACAGAGGTTGTCAATAAATGTTTGAATAGTTAAACTAGTGAACACCTATTCCAATTTTCGTAGATAAATCTCTGAATGTCGGAAAAGCAACTCTATTCTAAGATTACTGAATCCCTCCGAATAATGCAATCTCTATGTTAATTACGAGTATCTACTGGAGAATTCATTCATTAATCGCGCTCAATGGTCCCTCTCCTCGCTACATTTCGCCGTAAATTGGAGTGCAAGTAAAAATGGCGTTGGTGCATTCAATATATTCATCATCACCATTATCATCTTGGGGAAGTCCACTGTTTCACAAAGGCCTCATGGATCTTCAAGTATGATCGATATTGACCGATATTGTATGAGGAAGCAATCACTTTGTGCTTTGGGGTAAATTTTATAATGCACTTCTTTCGCTCAGTTTGTTATGCTATTATAGTCTGCGTATAATCTTGAAGCAACACAACATCATCGATGGACTCAATGTGATATTGTGTTGCTTCATCATTATCACCATAGTGATAATTATTATTTTCACAATTTGATAAGAGTTGGTGTGATGTAAAAATAATCCTATTATCATCGACCTCAATCGACATCAACATCTGTGCAGTTTTAGATATGTTTAGGGTTCCGTACCTTAAAAGGAAATAAACAGAACCCTTATATTCACTTTGTTGTTCTTCTGTCTGTCTGTGTGTCTAGACCCTTTATTCTTGAGAACGTGTAGAGGTATCGAGTTGAAATTATAGATAACTGAAAAAAAATATTAAATAAATAAATTATAGACTGTAGATTTAAGTAAGTATATGAAACAATGTACTTAAATCTACAGTCTCTTTAAGCTGTAAATAAATCAATGTTCTAAGTGAACCTTAAAAAAAGATACGACCTTTTATGCCGCAAAAAACGCATTTTTCGACATTCTCAAAGGAATCAAAATTCATAGGGTACCCCTAGTTGACCTAAAACTATGAAATTTGGCAAAGTATATCTTCTTATACTGTAGATACAGTGAAAAATCTAAAAACATATACATATGAATGGAATCATAAAAAAACGTTTCTAAAAAAGTACGTCATAATCATCGATGTTAAGCAACCCTACGCGTGGTCATAAACTAAATGGGTGACCAAATATTTTTGTGCTTTTTTTAAACTTTTACTTAATCAGATCAGATCAGAATCAGATCATAATTTTAATTATGTTCCTTCATACCTACGGAACCCTCGGTCGGTGAGTCCAGTTCACACTTGTCCGGTTTTATTTTGCATCTGTACAGACAGCGACTCTTTGTTTCTATTAATGAGTTAAACTATGACAGTACTCGTACTGTCATAGTACGTTGACTACTCAGCATTACCAACACCATCTTAATAATTCCCATTTCGTAACCGGTTACGAAATTCAGTTACGTAGTGGGACAAAGGGCTACCTAGCGGGGTTCATTCGTAAACTTTGGCACTGGCTGTAACAAGACTAGGAGAGGCGCGCCGGTGATTTCTCTTAAAATCCAATTTAAATGCATTCCTCCGTGGCACAGGAGGCTCCGATACGCTCTTGGGGCCAATTAACTTATTCATCCTTAACCTTTCATTGCACAACTTTGAAGCTTTTTATACTGAGACATAATCTGCTTTTCATTTTTACTTCGATTTTTGCGGTGGTATTAAGTTCTATGAATTTATTTAGAATAATTGGGGGTTGTTTATATATTTCGTAAGACGATTCTGGGGAAGAAGGGGTCCGAATAACTCTTATCTTTTCACGCATGAAGGGTTCTCGATTTTTCTTAAGAAAGATGGTAAGAAAAATACCTCTTATTTTGGCGATTGGCTCTGAAAATAAACATGAATACTACTTTTCAGAAGTTCCTTCAGGACATCGCACAGGGTGTCCTGTAGAACAAGTTATCTGGACAAAAATAAAAAGTACAAGCGTAAATTTTTTGTAATGTTGCTTACGAGTTAATTGGTAGTCTAATATATTCTGAATCATAACCGATACACCCCTAACGCTCCGCCTCGCCGCGCCGCAGCGAGTTGGTAGCAGACAAACTATACGTCTCGGAAAACTGATTTTTGCTACTCGATCAGTCTACAATGACATAAATCGATGCCAATCTCATTTTTCAAGAATAAAGTATTGGGATGCCGTGGTAATTAGCCATCTTATCGACTGTCATTGAAAACAATTTTATTATAGTTTATTTGTAATTCTTCTTGCTTTAAACACTGCAGGTATGTACTTTATATTTCATTTTTACAAGAATATTAAGAAGAATATAAATGTTAAATAATAAAGAAACCTTATAGTTTCGCTTTGTCTGTCTGTCTGTCAGTCCGTCACCGGCTTTACGAAGAGACTTTAACTCCTAGAAAGCCGTAATTTTATGCTACATATAAAAGCATTCATATTGGTCCATCTTATCTAAAATGTCATACGTCTTATAAAGTCATATTATGTATCGCAAAGTTTTTAAGTATAACTTATATGTTTTATTATAATACTTATATTTGACCAAATAGTGTCTTATATTGGCACAAATAGTGAGTTAACTCCAAAACACCTTTCTTCAACATTACATAAATGTCCCCGAAAGTTGTTCCTCAAACTCGTTCTGAATGCAATTTCAAATAACCCAATAGAAACGTTCTCACTAAAATTGTTGCAAAGTGTAATGGGGTTCGGGTGAAATTAACGCAGAAAAATAGGAAAAGTTAGAATGAGTTTCCAGCGAAGGTTTTTTTGCCTTCACCAAGTAGCGCTGTGATTGTAAACTGGTGAATTTATAATGCTATTTTCGAACTCAACTTCATCGGGAAGTTTTTAACCGGTTCATAATTTTTCTCGCGATTTTGAATATACGATTTTATTATATTAATATTTTTTTTTCGTAGTGACTTTGTTTGTAAATTAAATGTTAGTAACAAAGTTGTATGTCGTAGTGGTTTCAAATACCGGTTGCTGCTCAACTGTAACATGACTATTGAATATTTTTTTATGGTTAAGGAATGAACATCAAAAATGTTCTTACCCATGGCCTTGCTACGACAGTTCTATGTGTTGTAGTAGAAATTACACCTTCTATATAGTCTGTGCTAATATGCAGCTTATCTGTGGATATTTTTGTATCTATAATAGTTTTTGATATACTCTGTACTCTATGCGCATCGCTAACCGGAAAGTATTGCTACACTAAATGTTCTGCTATAAAATAAAGTTTTTCTTTAATAAGTTAAACCAGTTATTTTCATTTAATAACAGGTTATGGGCCCAGTAAGCCCGATTTGTAAAATCAGTGAATACTATAAAGACCCAGTGCTAAAAACAGTGCCGAACAAAAGAAAATTAAAAGACATAATCTGCACACGCAACGTGCTCAGTTTCTGAACAATATTTCAAGTAAATCCGTGATAATCCACAACCAAAAGATGTCATCAACAAGTTCAATGGCATTAATTGAAAGGTTAACGGGCCGTGATAACTATGCCACATGGCGTTTTGCTGTCAAAACATATTTACAGCACGAAGAGTTGTGGGACTGCGTTGAAAATTCAGATTCAATTGACCAAAAACGCGACACGAAAGCCAGATCTAAGCTTATCCTTCTCGTCGATCCGATAAATTATATTCATATACAAGAATCAAGCACTGCAAAAGAGGTTTGGAATAATTTGGCACGCGCTTTTGATGACTCCGGGCTAACACGCCGAGTTGGTCTACTGCGAGATTTATGCAATACTACATTAGCTGGATGCTTAAACGTAGAAGAATACGTGAGTAAAATCATTACAACAGCACATAAGTTGAGAAACATTGGCTTCCATGTAGATGATGAATGGCTTGGCACACTCCTGTTGTCCGGCCTGCCTGAAACTTACAAGCCAATGATAATTGCCATAGAGAGCTCAGGTATGAAGATAAGCTCTGACTCAGTGAAGTCTAAGATCCTACAGGATGTCAAAGCTGAAAGTGATACATCAGCTTTTGCTTCAAGTCAAAGACAAAATAAAAACAAGAAAAATTCAAAAGGCCCCCGCTGTTATACATGCAATAAATATGGACATAAAAGTCCTGAATGCAGATCAAACAACAAGGATCATAAGAATAATGCAAATCTAAAAAATAACAGTTCTTATGCAGCTGTATTCATGGCATCTTCCAAATGCTCTGATGTCTGGTATGTTGATTCTGGAGCATCTGTTCATATGACCAAACACAAGAATCTTATGAGTGAAGAAACAACATCACACATTTCAAGCATCAAAGTTGCAAATAATAAAACAATGCATGTGCAAAGCTCTGGAAAAATAAGTTTATCTGTTTACAACGAAAGAGGCCAACAAAATGAAATTTTGTTTACAAATGTTTTATATGTGCCTGAACTAGCTACAAACTTGCTGTCTGTGAGTCAGATCATACAGAATGGTGGCCAAGTGAAGTTTAATAAGAATGGCTGTGTTATACTGAACAAAAATAATGTTATTGTAGCAACAGCAAGCTTAATAAATAATATGTACCGGTTGAATATGCCTGGCGGCTATGCATGCATATCAGATGTTATTGAGCAAGACACTTACCTGTGGCACCAGAGGATGGGTCACCTGAATTTTCAAAGCATGAAAAAGCTGACCGAAAATACTGCCGATTTGAAGCTTAGCCAAATAAAAGAGAATGTAAAATGTATAACGTGTCAGGAAGGAAAACAAACACGTCTGCCATTTAAGAGTCAAGGGTCACAGAGCAAAGACCTGCTTGAACTCATCCATTCCGATGTCTGTGGACCAATGGATACTCAGTCTCTAGGCAAAGCCAGATATTTTGTAACATTCCTAGATGATTACTCAAAGAAGATATTTGTTTACACAATGTATAACAAATCAGAAGTCCTAGAAAAATTCAAGGAATTTAAAAACCAAGTTGAGAATCAGTTAAGTAGAAACATTAAAATTCTCAGATCAGACAACGGACTTGAATATTTAAATGAAAACTTTACAAAACTTCTCAAAGGTGCAGGAATAATTCATCAGACTACCACACCTTACACACCAGAACAAAATGGTACTGCTGAACGTATGAACAGGACATTGATAGAGCGAGCAAGATGTATGATGTTAAATGCCAATTTACCTAAAATGTACTGGGCTGAAGCCATTCATACTGCTGCTTACATAGTCAACCGCACTCCAACAACATCTCTGTCTTACAAAACACCTGAAGAGATGTGGACCGGTCAGAAACCCAATGTCGGCCATATGCGTACATTTGGATGTGAGGCAATGGTCCACCTTCCGAAAGAGAAGAGAAAGAAGTTAGATCCAAAATCACAAAAGGTAATTTTTATTGGATATTGTGAAAATACAAAAGGTTATAGATTTTTATTACCAAACTCGAGAACTGCAATTAAAAGTAGAGATGCAATATTTTTAGAGTCTACAGTCAAAAGAAACTATGTTCCTGTTGAGTTAAACACAAGTGAATGCAGTATAAAAACCAAAGATGTTGAAGAAATCTCAACAGACGACTCATTTGACACTGTTACAGACGGAAGATCACAATCAGACAGTGAGTACATCCCTGATAACAGTATAGATTCTTCGCCTGAAAAGAATATAACTGTAAGAACTAGAAAACAATTAAAAAATACTCTGAACCAAGAACTAAGTATTTACCTCTGCTGTGATGAAAAATTATTAAACAATGAAGCTCCTGAAGACTATCAACAGGCAATAAAGTCTATGGAAGCTCCAAAATGGATAAAATCAATAGAAGAAGAACTTCAAGCTCATCAACAAAACAATACATGGACATTAATTGAAAGAACTCCTCATATGAGAGTAATTGGATGCAAATGGGTGTTTCGCATTAAAGAAGAACCATCTGGTCTACGATACAAGTCTCGGCTCTGTGCAAAAGGGTATGCTCAAAGCAAAGGCATTGATTACCAGGAAACATTTGCGCCAACTGTCAGGTATGATTCCATCCGTTTATTATTATCAGAGGCAGCCCAACACAATCTACAGATAACTCAACTAGACATCAAAACAGCTTTTTTATATGGTGAGCTCGAGGAAGACATATACATGACTGTACCTGAAGGATTAACAGCTGATACTCACAAGGTATGTAAGCTCAATAAATCATTATATGGTCTGAAACAATCTCCCAGATGTTGGAATTCAAAATTTGATGCAGTTTTAAAGAAGTTTGGGCTAGTAAATAGTAAGGTAGACCAATGTGTGTATGTTGGCACTATCAATGGAAACAAATGTTACCTGTGTTTGTATGTTGATGATGGGCTTATATTTTCAAAAGATATATCAACATCAAATGAACTGATTAATGACTTACAGTCAATATTTGAAGTAAAATCTTATCCTCCCAGAAATTTTGTTGGTATGGAGATAGAGAAATGTGACAAGCACATTTTCATACACCAGTCAAGCTATATTGAAAAGTTATTAAATAAATTTAATTTGGATAATTGCAAACCCAACAGCATCCCAGTTGATCCACATGTAAAATTGGAAAAAGAAGAAGGAGAAAATGAAAAGAATATTCCATACCGTGAGGCAGTTGGATCCTTGATGCACCTAGCTACAGTAAGCCGACCCGATATTTCCTATGCGGTTAGCCTGGTGAGTCGATTTTTAAATTCTTACAATGAAAATCACTGGAATGCTGTAAAGAAGATTTTTAAATATCTTAAAGAAACAAAAGATTATGGCCTGTACTACAAGCCAAACTGTGAGCGTAATACAATAATAGGCTACAGTGATGCAGATTACGCCAATGACCCAAGTACGAGACGTTCAGTAACTGGTTATGTTTTCATCAAAAACAATGCAGCAGTGACATGGACCTGCCAGAAACAGCAGACAGTTGCCCTCTCAACCACTGAAGCAGAGTACATGGCTGCCTGTGCTGCCACTAAAGAAGCGTTGTGGGTCAAACAATTATTGTGTGATATTGGTGAATTTAATCAAAAATCTGTATGCTTGAACATAGACAATCAAAGTGCTATAAGTGTTATTAAAAATATTAATTTTCACAAACGGTGTAAACATATAGACATAAAGTTTCATTTCATTAAAGAAAAATATGAGGATAAAATTATTGAATTAAAATATGTGTGTAGTGAGGAACAATTAGCAGATATATTTACTAAACCTTTGTGTAAGCTTAAATTTTGTTATATAAGAGATAAAATAGGAATGAAATCTTGCCATATAGTTAGAAAATCTTGAAATATTGTTTTTATTGTTAAATAAATTAATAAGAAGGCTTTAATTTAGGAGGAGTGTTGTAGTAGAAATTACACCTTCTATATAGTCTGTGCTAATATGCAGCTTATCTGTGGATATTTTTGTATCTATAATAGTTTTTGATATACTCTGTACTCTATGCGCATCGCTAACCGGAAAGTATTGCTACACTAAATGTTCTGCTATAAAATAAAGTTTTTCTTTAATAAGTTAAACCAGTTATTTTCATTTAATAACACTATGAAACTAAAAAAGTACCTATCTTATAGGATAAAAAATCTTGGTATTAGTGGACTCCGTAATATTTCTCTTTTTCATATATTTTCGGTTCTAGCATCCTCTAATTACATATGAAAGCTTTAGCGTAATTTACTTCTAAAAACCGACCTTAAAAGCATAATCTCAAGATTTTACTCAGTATACTGAGACATACTCACAAGACTTGGATCGTGCGATAAGCGAAAAACAGCTTTGCTAACATCTTTTCGGACCCTATTTATTTGAAAGGGAAGCGATGACTCAAGCAGATTTGCAAGACGTCTGTACGCTCTCGGTGGATTACATTGCAAGTTCTTTATAAGGGGCAGCTTGAGCCGATCTGAGAAAGTTTCACTCTGATGTGTGTGACGAAATTATAATAAATATTTATTTATTATACCTAGAGGTAATTTCGTCACAATAATTTCGTCACCGATGCTGGAAATTTCCTTAACATCCCCTAACCCCAAAATAAGCAGAGCTTGTTTTACGGGTACTAGATAGTTGATAGAATACTTAAAGACAATTTTTTTATAAATTCTTACTGATCACACATAGAAAAATACCCAGACCCGAGACAAATCAGAAACATTACAAACATTCGCCCCGCGGCGGAAATCAATCCCGCAACCTCCTGCGTCCCAGGCGGCTAATAAACAAATTGCGCCACGGAGGTCGTCAAATTATTACTACAGTACTTATAATTTTGTAGGATACTTGCTTGTAAATACTAGCATTTGCAATAATAAATAAAATAAATAATGGAAGTAATGGAAGAGGTGTTAACCTGTAATGTGTATGCTCAACATACAACTGTAATAATGTGCTTTGTGTATTATGAATTTTAATTCCTACGGATGAATTAATATAACAACTATTGGTTAACCATAATAAATAAATAAAATTAAGAAGAAGAAGGTACGCTTCTTCATCACCTCAGCCGTAAGACTGCTGTCCACGTCCACTACGTGGACATATACCTCCCTCAAAGATTTCCAAGAGGGGTTCTTGCCATACTCACCACACCTTGGCAGGCGGGTTGGCTAGCGCAGTACGGGATATCCATACGGGGAGCGGCTGCCCATCTTTCAGAGGTATTCTTTGGTAGATTTTTACTGCATCTACGAGACTGTCAAGAGAGGAGGGGCAACATGCTACTGCCGGCATTCACGGCTCAAAGTACGCTCAAAGATCTTCATAAAGGCTAATTCAATCTCATGTCAGGAACGTTCACCCTCCATAATCCTAAGATAATAACATAATTTTATGGACCTTTAGACATTGTTTGTAGGTTGGCAGGAAGTAGGTACAGACGGGCTCAAGAGCGTTTTATCTCAATGAATTATATTTAAATAACACAACAAGGTTAAATAAATAAGTAAATACGTTAACACAGTTAAAATTGATCCTTTACCTCGACTTATAAGTAACTGGAGTAGACAATGGCTAATTCCCAATCGGACAACATATTTACTTTCGTAGCCCTTGTTGAATACCTAACCAAAAGTAGCATTTGGCAATTTTTTTAAGGTTCATAGATTTCTGTCGCATTTCGACAGCTTTTAAAAGTAGCGTGTATTTTGTGTAATTATGCCATTTTAAATTATTAGCTAAGTAAATTAATACGGATAAGTAGTCTATTCATACAATTTAATAATCGCTTTTCTCAGACATTGTAATTATTATGGTTAATGTATAAGGACAAGTTTTATTTAATATGAGGATCACTCTAACTAGATACTGATTTTAGAACATCAATAAAAATAATTAATATAGCATAAGCTACACTGTTTTTTCGCATATTTTTTTGATTTAACTTACCATGAACGAGAAAAACCCTACCACCCGATAATTGGTAACGTTTGACCATGATTATAAGAGTATTATATTATCTGTGCTTTCAATAACGTTTTTAGATGCCGGGGAATTTATGGGGCTGTTGAAATTATACACGCATTAGTATACCCAACAACACCTAAACTAATTTAAAAAAACAAAATAACTTTTGACTGGACTAGTAGACCCGAGAGAGCGTAGGACAACCTATTGGATGCACTGTCGTACCGATGACCAAAGACCCTTTTAGGTGAATTTGGATTTTATGACTTCATCGTAGAGCTCAATATCCGACGTAGGAAATAAAGAGTGTTTCTGTCGTAGCCGTATTATCACTACTTAAGGATATTAAAATCCTGTCTATCTTTGTAAGGAGCTTGTTTTCTCGCTGACTGCGAATCGTTTATCGTAATCTTACGGCGTAATATAGGACGAATAAACTTGTCCTTTGGTTATTACTGGAGGGTAAAATTACATTTCAGCCACAAATAAGGCATTTCATCTCGATTTAATTCAGTGTCATCAACTGGTATTTACGTACGGGACGCTGCAGTACCTGGGATATTGTTAGATGGATTAGGCTACAGTCTTTTTTAAACTTTCGCGATCACAACACGTTATTGAAATATGGGATTGTCGGGTATTTATCGCGTAATTACCTTTATTTTATTCCCGACGTTTCGACCGGATTGTACCTGGTCGTGGGCGCAGGGAGACTCATGCAATCCGGTTGAAAAGTCGGGAATAAAATAAAGGTAATTACGCCATAAATACCCAATAATCTCATATTTTAATAATGAATTAGGCTAGCCAAGCACCTGTAACTATCCTCTCAGCTCAGCCACAAGAACATTAACATAAATAAAAGATGTCCCAGTTGATAGTAAATTAGGAATGTCGTTTTACGTATGTATTTTACCAAAAAAACTCTAACGTACTTATCCTTAGAGTTTTTTAGGGTTCTACATAAATTGAGATAAAATTCTATATAGTCAAAGCTACCAATGAGGAGACATTTTTAAAGTATTCCTGTAACTTATTTAAATCATTTTCCAAACTAACGTGAGTCAAACTATTGATTTTAAAATGACGAGGATAATTCACGGAATAATTTTAATTTTCACTCAGCTGTCGTGCTTGGTCATGAAGTTGCCCATTTGCCCTAAGGACAATTTTTCTTAAAAATCAATACTGTCTGCATGATATCCGACCATTCATTGGCGTCAGGGATTCAAACCTTTTTCAGCAATCACAAAACATTCGAAGATTAAATGATTTGAATTTCTCATGTTTTTTACTTCAAATTAATAGTTGATTTACACTATAAATTAACTACAACTACGGAAATAATCACAAAAAATGGCATGTTTTTATAAAACATTTTCACTTCACAAGTGAAACAAAACTGATTATGCCTCTAAATTTTCTGTACATATAAGTCTATAAACCAAATGGTGGTTGGAATTTATATAACTGCCAATATTATTAATTTAAACGAGAAATACTGTTTTGCGCTTACGACTTTTCGTATCAAGCTAGCTTTTCACGTCAGTTTTTGGCTTAAGCCCCTGAGTCCGCGTTTTATCACTGTAATTTACACAATTACATTAAAATAGATGTTTATCAATGCGTTGAATACTTAAAAATAATACGTGAGTAATCCAACTACTTGACCGATAGTTAAAAAAACAAATACGGTTTAAAATTGTAAGTACTTTGAATTCAATATAATTTTACGAATTTAAAGATAAATAAGTTAATAAAGTCACATACAGGCTAAAGTTTTTTTTACCTAGCATTCATTAAAAATGTAAAGCAAAGGAACTAATTTAGCCATGTTTCCGCCGGTAAAACAAAGGTATGCGTTTACGCTATGTAAAAGTTGTCGAAGGACTTTTCGTGAACAAATCAACATTTATAGAACCTTTTGAGCTCATCATCAGTCTATATTAGTCCACTAAAAGATGATAAAGATGTGAGCTATACTTGGAAATCGCAACTTGTTCCATGGGACCCGATTGTATATGTTTTGCTTCATGAAAATATAATTTTTAGGTTGGCGACATTGTTGCTCTTTATACTTCTTACTGAATATTTTTGAGCAGGCCGAACGGCAAGTAGCAGAAGCAGCAATGAAACAAGAATTTTCACATTTCTTCACCCGAACCAAGTGAGAGAACCAACTCAAGTGGAGCCGCGATATGCTGAGGGCTTTACAGAAGTGCAAGGAAGAAGAAAGCCCTCAAGCCGAAATCAACGCGGCACGGGACCTACCGTAGATAACTATTTGTTGCGCCCGGCTGTACTTACGACGCCGCTTTACGTGTCAAGGCTCACACATTCCACAAAGGTTGAGGATTTAGTGGAATATGTAAAGCGGAAAACCAAATCCTTGGTAAAGGTTGAACAGTTATATATAATATTACTCGCTTCATACAGATTTTAAATCTTTTGTGGTTCGAGTTCCAACTGCCGATATATCACCTTTACTAAAGAAACGTTTTGGCCGAAAAATCTGCAGTATCGTCGCTTTTGCGGGCAACATATGACACAGCACAATCGAGTTTCACGTGTCCGTGTTTGCGTGCTAGTAAATAAGTTTTTTTATGTATAGCAAATGTTAGCCTTTAAGGTTTATAATTTATATGGACCGTAGAATATGTTTATTACCAGCAGTAACTTAATGTCTTTTTTAATAAAATATGGTTGAAATAAATGTCTTCATATTATTTTTACGTAGTCGCTAACGATCAAAGCAGTCTAGAAGCTTGCTTCGTTTATTGCTATGGACTTCAAAAGTGCTACTGAGATCATTGTACCAGATTGTCTGGTTTATGCATGTGCATTGTTTGGTTGCCGGGACTGTAGCTCTTAATAACTCTTAGATCATCTAAGAGTTATAAATTAAGTCCAATAGTGAAGGAGGCGTATAACATTTTTTACGCCTCTTTCACTACTGGCCTTATGAATAAGCTTAGAATCGCTCAACGAGCTATGGAGAGGGCTATGCTCGGGGTTTCTCTACGGGATTGAATCAGAAATGAAGAGATATGTAGAAGAACTCGGGTCACCGACATAGCCAGACGGATTAGCACGTTGAAGTGGCAATGGGCAGGCCATATAGCGCGCAGAACGGATGGCCGATGGGGCCGCAAAGTTCTCGAATGCAGGCCATCGACCGGCAAGTGCAGCCAGCGTAAGACGTCTACCTACAAGATGGGAAACTTGGCAAGAACAGCAGGTCGGCGTTGGATGCAGGTCGCTTTCAACCGCAGTACATGAAGATCAATGAGTGGACGTCTTACGGCTGATATGACGATGATGAATGTTTTACGCAGCCGCTGACGGTCAAATCAGGCAAATAGTTCGCTTCGATTATTTGTACAGATGTCAAAAGTTGGGTACTTGAGACCCGTTTGTCTCTGTTTTACTTGATAACATTTGAATTGTTTGGTTGGCGATATTGTAGCTTTTGAACTCTTAATTATTAATGTTTTAGGCAGCGACTGACGGTCAAAGCAGTCAAATAGCTCGCTTTATTTATTGCTATAAATGTCAAATATGCCACCGGGCCAATGGAACCCAGTTGTTTGTATTTTGCTTGATAACATTTGAATTGTTTGATTGGCTGCATTGTGGCTTTTGTCACCTCTCCTCTTAGTGAATGCTTTACGGAACCACAGCCGGTCAAAGCAGTCAAACAGCTCGCTTTGTTTATTGCTATAGATGTCAAAGTGCTACTAGGTTCATTGGACCCGGTCATGCTTTGATTCCGCCTGTAAATATACATAGGTATGCAAGTATACGGTATGTAAAAGTTGTCGAAGGACTTTTCGTGAACAATTCAACGATCACAGACCCGTTTGATCGCAGCGAGCACTTATTTAATTACGTTTATTTTGGATTTTGCCCCGTGATCGTGATAGCAGGGTGACCTTAAAAACAAAACAAAGATTTATATCTCCGCGTGCTCCAAATAAGCAAGCAGTCAGTGCAGATAATTGGTGCGAGATAGGTGCATTCTATATTTATTGATTTTTGGTGAGTGAAATTAAACCTAATTATATTCTAGATTTTACAATTTTATTTTTCTGCGCGGTAAATTATGGTTAAAGTATGTTATTTATTTATCATTTATTATATTATTAGCCATAGGTGAGACGATTTGATATGATATGACCAGATATGCTAGATAAGTAAGTAAGTACCTATGTATAAAAAAATATATAATTAATTTTAATACTGTTAATTTGAGTGACCAGCATTTTAAAATTAAGTTTTTAAAGTCGTTTATAATTAAATAGCAACATCGGAGGTTTGTACTATGCAAGACGTTGTTTTATTTATTTGATCGTAGTAATAAAAAGTAGTAATAAAATTAAATTAAATTTGCAATAACGTATTAAAATACTTTTAATTACTTATGTTTCTATGTACAAATGAAAAATCCCGCGGCTTATTCAGCCGGTTGCCCGAGTCGGGGGGGTACCATCGACATTCATTCCGAAGATCGTGGGGAATGGATTTTTCTTCATTTGTAAAATGTGTGTTCGCATTTAACACGTGTCACTTAGCTGAAGCTTGAACGTGTTAATGATGATACAAGAAAAAACAATAAATTTTTTGAATAAAGAATAAGAATCGTGCAGCGTCAGCATCTGGTAATCATGCTGTTAGGGACGCTGTCTGGGACATTGTTAGATGGATTAAAGCTTGCCCAGCACCTATACTATCCTCTGAGCTTAGTCAGCTATTAGTCAGTGGAAAGAAGAGGTCAATACGTCAATAACGATGCATAAATCATCTAATAACAGATAAAAAAAACCCAATTTACTCTTATGAAGAAAAACATCATGAGAAAACCCGCAGTTTAGTCAGCTTATGCTTTACAGACCTGTACTTTACTCTAACTAAATATAGCCGACTAAGCTGAGACAATGGTATATGCTGGACCATATGTATAAGTAATCCATCGAACAATATCCTAGGCACTGCTGCGTCCCGTACAGCATGAACTGCTGACGCTTATTAATCCTTTTTAAAGAACACTCTCTCTTCTTGACATTGTTACCATCTTATGATGGGGTCTCTTTGAAGAGGTCATCTCAGCCGTAGGACGTCCTTTGCTTGAGCCTACAGGCCTCACTCATGTATCTCCAAGGAGTGGTCGTGAGAGGGGTTGTTGCCATGCGCCAGCAATATAAAAATAAATTTTTCGCTTGGCAGGCAGGTTGGCGAGCGCAGCACGGAATGTTGATACACGGAAAGACGCTGCTGTCTATCTTCCAGGGGTATCCATTGCCAGATTCTTACTGCATCCACGGTATAGAAAGGAGAGGCAATATCCTACTGCCCCACGACAATTGATTTATAGAAGTATAAGGCTATAACTTACTTATGTTTCTAGGTACTACAGAGATGAATAAACTAGTTCTAGTTGCCCTGTTAGCGGTAGCTTTACTCGCGGTAGCAGAAACAAAACCAAGCAAGTGCAGGTAAGGGGTGTTCCTTCTACAACGTGACGTAAGCAGCGAGCAGGCTTATTATTTAGGGTTGTTGTACATTCGTCACAAAGTAAATTCGTCACATTCTTAACAAGTAGGTAAGGGCTACACATTTTAACTCAAACTTTTACATTGCTGTCGTTTTTTTTCATTGCAGTTCTTACGACTGAGGTAAGAAAGTTGAAAGAAAAATACAGGTAACTTTCTCTTTTTGGTTAAAAACACATTACCTTATATTATAACTTATAGATTCAAGATGAACAGCTTAGTTATAAGAACAAGTTTGAAAAAAGAATGTATTTTGACTGAGTATGAAAACATGTTTCAGGAATAATCAACGCTCCAGATGCGACGACAGCGGCGAGGTCTGTAATATTAGTTTTGCATATATTTTTCTTAGAATTTAATATTTGTCTTTTTAATTTAACATATTTTGGGGATAAATATCGCATTTTGCAATTGATTAACATAACAAATAGTCATCTACACTTTCATTGAGCCTCACGTTATTAGCACTTAGAAGTACCTAGTCCTCAACTAAATTAATACGTATTTTGAAAACGTAATTTTGAACTCTCTAGTACCGTGTATTCTAAAGAGGGTTTACTGACTAACTGCTGTCGACTGTAAAGCTGTGGCTTTACAGGATGACATGGATTGAGCATGCCAGGGTTCTTTTGAATCTTTGTTTGATGATATTTGATTTTATCGGAATTTCGTTTCGGCACTTTGAAAATACTGTTACGAGCTTGGGAGTTTGGGATTAAATAATGCAGTCCAATTAAACCAAAATTACCACTTTATCAGTTTACAGATCCAGTCTGGACCTAGTGAGAGTTTTTTATTTGTTTGTACTCTCAGTAGATCCAGTTTCTAAATTTTTTGTAAATTTAGAAACTATATGTTAATGCAATTATAACTCGAATCTTCAATTTCCATATCGATATTTTTGACAGTTGTCAAAAATGACATGTCAAAATTCCAGACTGGATCTGTTGACTTGATCTAGTGAGAGTGATCCTACGAAACGCGGGAAAGTCAAAATATAACAATAACAAGTAAATTTTTTTAAAGTGATACAAAAATATCAATCGCAGAGTTAAATAGAGGGCATGAAACAATACCCAGAGGGGCCCCGGTGTCTAATATTACAATTATTTAATTCCTCATAGATTCCATCAACAGAATCGAGTTTTGATAAAAATGGGACCACCTCTGAAACCCACCTTATAAAAAATGAATCATCAAAGTTTTGTAACAAAGCATACAGTCGAATTGAGAATCTTCTTCTTTTTGAAGCCGGTTAAAAAGGAGGAGGTTCTTAAGTCGTCTGCTTTTTTATATTTTGCTACCCCAGAACTTCGCCTTTGTTTGCTTGCTTTTAAAACCAGTTTTGATGGTGGGATCCATGATAAATGAAGGGTAAATAATGAGCCTACACACGTTGTAGGTATTTTTAGCAACATTTTAGATTTTATGATTAAAGTCGTTTTTTTGGTTATTAATTTAATAATTGTCATTAATGGGCTATTTGGTTAGGCATCTATTTCCAGCTTTAAACTGCGCTTATTTGCCGCAGTTGTGATAATGTATTTAGACCATAGGTTAAGGATAAACTATGCACTATGCTTTAACCTTTTAGATATTAACAATACATAATCATTTGTTTTGACTGATAAACGGTAGGTAGATTGTTTATGTAATTATGCGGTTTATGAAGTGACTTAATTATTGCTACGATTGATAAAACTTTATTAGGTCAAGGAAAATAAACAAGTTCACACAAAAGTCCAACATTATTTTATTTCCTTCAGACCAATTTTTTGTTAGACTCGTCGACATGACTGAATCGCTTTTTATTAGTACATTGAGTGATATTATAACGGATTACTACGCAAAACAAGTACAAGTTATTTTATTTTGTTTTTCTATAAATATAATTTTTTTGTCAATGTCAGTGCTTGGTCGAGACGTTAGAAAGGTTCCGTCAGAATACCAGCGCGACTCTGCCCGCTCCTAAATGGTTCGGGTGGAGTAGCATAAAGCTGAGAAGGGACCTTTTTACGCGTGTTGCAACAGCGAAAATTTCTCAGTTTTCACGTTAGATTTACCTTCTGTGCAATTGTTTTTGTACCCGACACAAACCAGAACACAGTTTTAAATAAGGATTGATGTTCTCACAAGCTTCACTCAAGCACTTTCGAATGAGTATAAAATAAACAATGAGCTCTATTATAAAAAAAACTAGCCAGTAAACTTTAGACGGCGGCGCGGACCGTACGCTGCGCTTCGCGCTAAATCCGCAATCAATTGAGGCCCTGTGGCGCAGCAATCCCAGCGGACGGTTTAACGGGTAGTCAATAAACAATCTTTCATTTCATATTCATTTTAATTTCATTTACAAGTATAACTCAACAAGTGTGTTACAGAAGGGTGATGTCGTGCTTCAGTTGGTTGCAGAAGCGTGCATAAGAACTATGGTGAACAACCAATGCACGAGGGAACTTACGTAGCGCACTTTCAAGAGTTTAATTAATTGAAACACTAGCTTGTGCCCGCTGCTTTGCATGCATTGTACTCGGATATAAAGTAGCCTAGGTATGTGTTAATCCTAATTAACATCTATACGTTTGCAAAATTTCAGCTTGATACGTACGCTAGTTTTTGCGTGAAGAGGTAACAAACCCCCATGCGAACATACTTTCAGCTTTATTTATTGTGACCTGTTGTAACATTTTGTATGTTTTTATTAGAACTATGAACTATATTGTTTGTGAGGATTAATAAATCTTAAAAATTTACAGAAATCAAGAAAGAATTGCGATGATTCTTCGTCTTCTTCTTCTTCATCATCATCATCCTCATCTTCTTCATCATCTGAGGAAGATGATGATAATGACTGCGTAAGTAATACACTAGTAGTAGTAACCAATTACCTAAAATATCCTGTCTCTACAATATAAGTATAGATTTATGTATCTTACGTCATTTCGTCTTCAATGTTTACTAAGTTACCGCGAGGTAGTAGTGGTATACGTTTAAGGCGCCAATTTGGTTTTTCTCTTGTCTTTGATGGTTTTGGTGTTGTAGACTGTATGTGACTATACAGTTACTGTGCTTACCTATTTCGTGTGGTGGCGTTGATCATTATATTTTTCTTTTAGTATGATATCAATTTAAAGCATGTAGGCTGTGATCATCTGCGACACAGTTTCGTACTTCTGCAGGTACCATCGTCTTAAATCACTTGTGTAATAAAATACATGTTTACAAATAAATAAATAAATGAAATGAAATAAATCATTAATTTGTGGATGCCGTGGTAATAAGCCCTGGTATGGATACCAGATGACTGATAAAATAGTTCCAGCTCCGTCAAACATAACATAAGTAAAAAAAAATATTGATGATAACGACCGACACTCGCGTTTGAATTTTCAGCGATCAAATAGTTGTTTTATTTATATATTATTTTAGTTATTTTCCCGCGTCGGGAATTGAATGCAGGCGCTTCCACCCTGCTGCTTCCACGGCTGACACCCCTTTATCGTCAATGGGTAATTAAGTTTTGTAATTTCCACAACCCATATAAAAATGTTTTTGCTGTACTTCTGCTACAAGCAAGAGAACATCAAAGGAGCCTCTGGACATAGTTATTTTTGTCAGTGTCAGTCTTAAGTATACTTATAGACTACTTATAGAATTTTGCAATTATTATCTTTATTCGACGAAACTCCACAATTCCTATAAATTTTGTCAGTAGCACTCCGTTATACACTGTACCTTATAAGTGTGTAAAGCAATACTTTAATGCGCTATGCAAAAGTTTTGTTTGGTAGGTGCTTGAGCTTGAAGACACTCCAATTTACTTGCAAGGTGACCTCCTACTCTGCAAGCAAATTGGATTTACAATAGGGTTTCCTCAGGCGATAGTCAGCTTAACCCCTATATGACTGTAATGTGTTCCCAGACTATGTATGAAAGCTGAAAAAAATATTTTCAAATTCAATTGAAAGTCCTCATTCCCTATTACTTTGACAATTGAGGATAGTTGTTCGCTTGTTCTACTCGTAACTTTATTGAGATTGTAAAACCGTATTTAACACTTCGACTAGATAACCAAATGCTATTTATTAGGTCCAATTTGTTTGCAAAGTCTTTGAGCGAGCGTCAGCTAAAAATTTTGTTGTCTAGAATCGTCGAAAGTTCACGTTCCCTTATATTTTTGACAAGTGAGGAGCAACAGTAGATCGTTTTATCATGAACCTTATTAAGCTTGTAAAACACTGCAATAAATAAACCTGAAGCTTTGTTTGGTAAGTACTTGAGCTATGGGTACTCCAATTTGTTTGCAGCGTCGACAGTCGGGTTTACTCGAGCAAGCGTAAGCTAAAAATATTTGCTAGAATCGACGAAAGTCCACACTCCCTTTTAGATTTGACAAGTAAGGAGCAACATTCGATCGTTCTACCATGAACCTTATTAAGCTTGTGAAACAATGATTTAAATAAACCTGACGCGTTGATTGTAACATCGTCTAGAATTGACGAAAGTCCACAATTCGTTTCACGTTTTCTAAGTAAGGAGCACCATTCGCTCGTTCTACCATGAACCGTATTCAACTTGTAGAACAATGCTTTAAATAAACCTGCAGTTTGTAAGTTGTATCTGCTTTGAGCTATGTACTTCAATTTGTTCGCAGAGTCAACGCTCAGGTTTCTTCGAGCGAACGTCAATTGTAGCTTTAATGAGCAATAATGATGGAACCGTTGCTAACTTCTGTAACATTTTATGATTTTTATTTGCGCAGGAAGACATTAAGCGAAATTATTTCTTTTTAAGCAACTGTTTGCGTTCGTCGTTAGGCTGTAATGTTTGCAAGCATTTTGTTTTCTGTAATTCAGTCAAGAACAGACAGGTTTACATTACGAACCCTTATATCTTCATAGAAACAGCTTTAAGCATACAAGATAAAAACTATTGTATAATAATATCAAACTATCGGTCATTGTACCATATTTGTAATTTGTCAGAAGTCTAAAAAATAATATAAAGGCTGTTTTCATGATTTTGTGTTCCATTAACTCCAAATTCATCATCATCATTTCAGTCGTAGGATGTCCACTGCTGGACATAGGCCTCCCTCATGGATTTACAGTTATTGCGGTTGGAAGCGATTTGCATCCACCGTCGACCTGCGGTCTTCACCAGATCGTCAGCCCATCTTGTGAGTGGACGTCCTACGCTGCGTTTACCGGTCCGTGGCCTCCATTTGAAAACTTTTCTGCCCCATCGGCCATCTGTTCTCCGAGCTACATCGCCTGCCCATTGCCACTTCAACGTGCTAATCCGCTTGGCTATGACAGTGACCCGAGTTCTTCTACGTATCTCCTTATTTATGATTCGATCCCGTAAAGAAACCCCGAGCCCCCTTTCCATAGCTCGTTAAGCGACTCTGAGCTTATTCATGAGGCCAATCGTGAATTACCATGTCTCGGTTCCATATGTCATCACTGGTAACACACACTGATTGTAGATTTTCGTCTTAAGGCACTGAGGAGTTTTGAACGAAAAGACGTTGCGTAGTTTCCAAAACGCTGCCCATCCGAGATGGATTCGTCGATTGACCTCTTTCTCGAAGTTGGACCTACCTAATTGGACTGTTTGTCCTAGGTATACATACGCGTCGACAATTTCGAGAGCCGAGTTCTCAACCATAACTGGGGCAGGCACAATATGGTCATTTGACATAATCTTCGTCTTGTCCATGTTCATTTTAAGGCCTACCCGTTAGTAGACTCGATTGAGGCCTTCGAGCATCGTGCCGAGTTCCTCCATCGACTTTGCCATGACCACAATATCGTCTGCAAACCGAAGGTGAGTCATGTATTCGCCGTTAATGTTGATGCCTAGTCCTTTCCATTCCAAGAGCTTGAAGGCATCTTCCAAAGCCGTCGTAAACAGTTTCGGAGAAATAACGCCTCCCTGTCTTACGCCTCTTTTTAAGGGAATATCCTTCGAACTCTGTTCCTGTACTCGGACTGACATTGTGGCGTTTCTATACAAAGACTTCAACACTTCGATATACCGATAGTCAATTCGGCATCGTTGGAGAGACACGAGCACCGCCCATGTTTCGATCGAATCGAAGGCTTTCTTATGAGAAAGCCAATTAATTAATTATTTAAACTTTATATCTTTAACTTGTATTTCTATACGGCGGTGGAAGAGGCGACATGTCCAAGTAGCGGCTGGTGTTGTTCGTTACTGACCAACTACCTCTGCGTCTTCGTTGTTTTTAGTGTTATTACGGCCCCGAATAATTTGACGGAGGTTGGTTATTAAATTTATATAGGCAGAGGAATGACTGAAGAGAATTGACAAACTTTGCCTAGCAGTGGGACGAGATATGTAAAAAAACTCTTAAAGTATGAATGTTTTGTTTTGATGTATTTACTCATCTAGACTTAATAAACTGCAAATAACTGCGTTGCAAATAAGGATACCTTTATTTAATTTAGGGTCAGCACTGTCATTACACGTTTTAATAAAAAGGTACCAAATAAAATTATGTTATTACTTCCGTAAATAATAATAGTATTATCATCATCTCAGCCGTATGACGTCCACTGTTGGACATACTCACCACGCTTGGCAGGTGGGTCAGCGAGCGCAGTACGGGATGCTGATGCACAGATGCCCATCTTCCGGAGGTACTTGGTTGATGCTCACTGAATCTACGGGAAAGAGAGGAGATGCAGCATTTTACTGCGGGCACCCGGGGGCATTTATACAGGGCAATAGGCTTTGAATCCGCTAACCTAATATTACTATAATTTCTTCAAATTGTTTTTAGGGAAAGGATAAAAAGGACTCCTCATCATCCTCGTCTTCATCTTCGTCTTCTTCATCATCGTCATCATCATCATCATCATCGGAAGAGGACAACAAGCACGGAGGCAGGAGAGACTGTGACGATGACTCTGATGAAAGCCACGGTGTAAGTAATCTTTATCTCACCTACACTAAATATTCTCATACATATTTACAAAAACAAAATACAGAAATATATAATACGATTATTTTTTTTGAATAATAAAATGTCATCTGATAAACGCTTTTTACGCGATATCCTCATCAAAAAGTGATTGGAAGAAATTGTCAAGCTCCAAAACAAACAAATAAACACATAACAGCAATGACATTTGTTTTCTTTTCTAATTATTTAAAAACCACACCACAATTATTTATTTTCAACCAACTTTAAAAAAGGAAAAGGTTTTAAGGCAAATTTTAAATTTTAACTCAAACCTTAAATTAAACCATTTGCTAGTGCACACTGCGTGACACTCATACAAAATGATGACACTGTTTTTATCAGTTGACTATACTGGAGATTTGTACGACTTTGTTGCGAGATATCAATTTACTAAATCTCTTGTCGTGCTTTTTCATACAATACTTGAAAGTACGTCGTGCTTGCATGTACGTTACTCTGTCACACACATCGAAATCACTATATGATAGCACAGCACTGCATTCCAAGTAAAGCACGGATAGCTCACACTGCACTCTGTCTTCATTCATTCTGTACCAATAGCAACGGTCATTCCGTATTCATTGTTTTAAAAGACGGACACTCGCTTTTCGTAGAATTGAGCTGGAATGTTCAATGTCACTACGTGGCTTGAGACGAACACACGGTGGTAACACGTCCCAATCACGACACTTTGTAAAAAAGTTCAATTATGTTATATATAAGTTTTGCACACTTTATTCGCAGACATTGACGTCTCAGTTTTTTTACAAAACCGGCCCGTACCGGTTTGAAATAAGTACATTGTGTAAAGTTTCGCGATCTGTAGACATCTTTTAAGACAGACAGAAAACTGAATAACGGTACTCTATCGCGTAATTACCTTATTTAATATTTTGCCGATGTTTAGAGTATTTTTTATTTTATATTAAACTTGAAATGTTCGTTCATTTAGGCTTAAATCTTACAGGTTAAAGGACATGGACAAAAATGACATTCCATGTACCATACATAATAAATACATTGTAAAATAAAAATAGAAAATGAATTATTACGTAGTTTTTAGCTTCTCTGAACTTAACAGTAATTATTTCAAAATATTAAGTAGGTAATGCAAGATGAATTCAAAATACCGTTTGTCAAGTTCCGCCATAGTGAACCATAGAGAAAAATAAATAAAATAAAGGACGTTTCAAACCACGTGTACTACTTATTTATTTATAGAAAAGAGGGTTTTGTCGCCAAGCGACCATATCACCCTACTACTTGTAGAAAATGTGTGATATGGTCGACAAATGCATTATATTAGGAACATTGTATTCATACGACACTGTATTCATTGGTATTTGTTGTATTTTATAAAATACTCTTATAATAATATATTTTAATGCGTTTGTATTTAAGTCTCCCAAAAAAAGCAACGGAACGAGTTTACTGGTTTGACAGTGTGTTTTTGTTTATGTCAAATGTCAATATATTGCAGATGCTCTATGATTGCAGATTCAACGTCCTATTGTGTTTGTGTTTTGTGATTATTTTCTGATATTTTTGACCCCCGCTTATCGTTACGGACTGATACCTTCTACCACACGATTACCTTGCTAATAATACTAGACTCTGATTTGCTTTGCGTTTTGGATTTGTTTTGTGGATTACTATGAGGTGCATCAACTGCGGAATAGCCATATAAAGGCTGCAGAGGCATCTCATATCCTCGCTTTTAGAAAAATACTTAATCTGTTTTTTTTATATTTTTTCATGGTATGCGATTTTTTTATTTTTATTAATTTGCATTAAAGCGCCTTATTGTTTTTAATAGCAAATCTATGCACTTATTGCCAGCAATCTGACTAAAGGTTTAGTGAAACTGTTTACGTCTAGTTCTTTATGAGTTTTATTTATTGCAATTTAATGTACCAATATTCACGAATATAAAACACCAAAAATCATTGGTGTACATTGAATTCGATAACTATCCGCCAACGCCCATACAGAAATTGGCCATGTCCTTTGACCCATACAGAAACGAATATTACTTTTTATATGTACAACGTGTATTATAACATGTGAACTAAGCCGAAAAGGGGTGATTCTGACCATCCCAAGTAAAACTTTTGTTTTACGACTTTCAGTTTTAAGTGATCTTCATTCAAGAAAAGACCACGAACGGGTTAACTTCAACAGCTGATTATACGATAATGACAACCTAAAAGCCAGCTGATTCTTATAGGGTCATTGACCTTCGCGAAGAGTTGCCGTACAGGTACAAGTAAAAATACCAATAAACACAAGTAGGTTTTTTTATTAAAAAGTAAAAAAAAAATTAAAATCCAATTATGACGTCAGGATCATTTTCACATCACACCATCTTATAAAATTATAAATAAAAACATAAAAAAAGAAATAAAAAAGAACTAATACCGATATTTTTGTATTTCTAAAACTACTTGTTTTCATGGGCTGAAACCCCATTCGGGTTAGTACACATGATACACGTTGTATTGACCTGCGTGGCCAAATCTACTACTAGCCGGCTGCAATGCAGAAGGTTGCAAGAGTTTGATCCCCGCCGGGGGACAACACGTTCTACTTATTTGTCTCGGGTTTTCTATGTATGTATTTACAAATAAAGCGGACAAGTGCGAGCGAGACTCGCGCCCTAAGGGTTTCGAAATAAGCAGGTTATAATATTTGATAACATATTAAGGTTAGGCAGCAAGACGTTCAGCCATTATACGCTATTCGCTATTTTGTGTGTTCAGCAATACTTTTACAAAATAACCTTTCAACTACTTCGTATTGAATTTACGCTAGATGGTGCCTACCAGCTGGTAGGAGCCATCTAGCGTAAATTCGTCAATCAATCATTCAATCAATTCATCAGTCAATTTAAGAAAGTGTGTAACTACACACTTTATTAAAAAGACCCATAAACTTATATAATTATTGAATTAATCAAGGCCTTTACGAATTTTAAACGCATTTTTCTTTAAACATCAATTTATGGTTTAAAAAATGTAATTACTTAATGTTCGATTTTTTTATTTATCTACTTGTGCCACTTATGCTCCCAGAATTCCGTCGTTTCGGAGAAAAAGGCGACAGACAGTCAGAAAACCGAGTAATCCTACAAGGGTTCCAGTTTTTCTGTTGGGGTACGGAACCCTAGAAATAATGTATTCAAGTATTTGGGAGTAGGTCGTGCTGTGTGCAGAGTCCGGCATTATATGTTTTATTTTTATAATGCTGCCGTGGGACGCCTGCATTAGAATGCTGCTCCTCCTCTCTTGCCAGTGGATACATGATAAGCATGTACTAATACCTCCGAAAGATAGGTAGCAGCGTCTATCCGTGTATCACACCCCGTACTGCGCTCGTCAACCCCTGGGGTTGTTGCCATACTCGCCGAGCATGGCACGGATAGTGTTCAGGTACATTAGGGTGGCCTTTGTCCCGCAGTAGACGTCCAAAAGCTGAGATGTTGACAATAATAATAGATATATGATAATGTTGACAATCACAATAGATAGACGAGCTCTGTGGCGCAGCGGGCGAAGGTCCGCCTGCGACGCAAGGGGTTGCGGGTTCGATTCCCGCCTCGGGACCAATGTCTGTACGATCTGCAGATATTTGTTCAGGGTGTTCTGGGTGTTTTTCTATATATAATAAAAAAATATCTATCTATGTAGTATAATGTGTTAAGTATATCAGTCATCTAGTACCCATAACACAAGCTCTGCTTAGCTTGGGGCTAGATGATGCTGTGTGATTTGTCCAGCATTATTTATTTTATTTATTATATTATTTATTTATAGATAATTGATAATGGCTAATTTTGTTTCAGCGCAAGAAATTTCATCACGTCAAGAGCCCGTGCAAGAATCGCTACTGAACTTACATTATTCTAAAATACACATAGTAGGGTGTTTACAATTTTTTTAGAGAATATTATTTAAAAATAGAAGTTCTATCTAAATTGTTTTATTACCTACATATGTCCGTTTATATCTCCTGACATCAAGCGTGCCAGGCCCGTGCCGTGGCAGACAAAATATTAGATAATATAATATTCTATGCATTTTTTCTGTCGACGTCTGTGTGAAAATAAAAACTCCATATATTGTTTCTCAACCGCATTCACAAGACTATAAATAAAACCGGACAAGTGTGAGCTGGACTTGCCCACCGAGGGTTCATTCAACAAAAACTTTTTTTCTAGTAATTAATTAGGATAATGATGTTTATGAGTTTATAATGTTATGGATTTCATTATTAAGTGTGAGTGACTATAGGCTTGTTGATCATTATGGAGACTAATATTAGTAGTAAATATATGGATTCTTATATTATAAATCTTGATTATTCAGGGAAACAATGATTATGAAAAAAAATATGGATTACTTTATTAGGGATATAAAATTTCGGAGACATAAAAGAGAACCCTTAGAGGCCCTAGCGGTCTCTGAATAAACATTTTTGAGTTTTGAGTCAATTGGTGAGGGATCGAAAATAGCTATAAATAGTTCATACGTAAAATTTGCTTTAAAAATTTGTTGACAGTCTAGATTATTTACAAAACCGCATTCAATATTTACTGCGTAAAGGCATTGTTTAATCACATGTAAGTGGATCAAAGCCAGGTATTTCAATCACGAAGCGCTCCGCATGCCTGGTCTGACATTTTTCACCCAATACCTATAATACCGCGTCAAAGTATATTCAATCTGAATAAATATGTCAGGGTTTACAGAAAATTGCCCTTTTACATTTTTACATTTATCAATAATAGAATAATGTAATAGTGTGTTCTGAAGTCGCTCAAGGTCAGAGGCGGCTTTACCTATAGTGCAGGGTGTGCGGCGCACACGGGCGCCGGGTCTAAGGGGGCGCCGAGCGCCCTCTAATGCGACACCTCCAAAGATGCGTGCGTCGCTCGCGCACGGCACCGGCGCACTCAAAGACCCTGCGCCCGTGTTTCGGCCGATGCCGCCGGGCGCAAAGCAAGGCGCGCCACCACAAGCTGCGTCTTTACCTACTCTACATTAGGCTTAGTGCAGATGACCGCGCAGCGACGCGCGCTGCCGCGCGGTTCAGCTGTTCAGATGGCGGCGGCTTGCGCGCGGCAGTCTAGCGTGAACATTCAGTGAAGAATGGACGTGGAGGAGGCTATTTGCTTGTGGGTTTTATACCGCAAACTGCGACGTCGTCGTCAAAGCAAAGACGATACTGGGTGCACCCTATTTTGAGGCAAAGACTTTCTTTAAGCCTGCTTGTGACTTTATATCCCACACTAAGACAACACGAAGATCGGTTTTTCAACTGCTTTAGGATGTCCATTCGAATTAAGATTCCAAATCGCATCTCTTCTTTCAATTTCGTCAATTATTGAATCAATTGATTTAATCGTCCTCCATTTAATAAATATAATACGGCTTACACCACGTACCTAACTTATTATCATCTTGCTGACGTTTCGTAGACCATTTAGAGGCCCTTCTTCATGAGCACCGTTCGTGGCCGACTCCGAGGGCCGCGAGACGAGAACTCGTCTACGAAACGTCAGCAAGATGATAATAAGTTAGGTACGTGGTGTAAGCCGTATTATATTTATTAAATGATGTCTAGCCACGATAATTTCAATTCGTCCTCCATTTTTTAGTGGCTCCGTGCGTCCGCCCGCCTCAAACCACGCGGGTCATCTGAACAGGTCGATACAGGATTGTAGATCTTAAGCCGCGCGTCGCCGCGCGGTGACGCGCGGTTCAAGATCTTGCGCGCGGGCACGCGCGGTGACGCGCGGTCATGTACACAACAAGATTGATTTGTTACAATCTCAAACCGCGCGCCGAGCCAACCACGCGTCGCCGCGCGTTCATCTGAACTACTCTTACTTTTGTTTCAACGTGAAATCAGCCTTAAAACAGATAATTAAAGATTATATTGGCGTAGAAAAGTAAAGATTACATACATTTCTGTTAGCTATTAAAGTTTCACGGGTTTATCTCTGCAAACTTCGGAAATAAGGGGGGGAACGGTTGTTTTTTCAACATTTTTGTTAATAACTCAAAAACGATACTGCTTAAAGGAAAAATAAAAACTGTTTAATAATGTGCAAATGAATACCTTTCATATGATACCCCACACGACCTAGTAACTTCACTAAAAATTTGAAAACCATAAATGCAACCATTTCTCGTCCCATAGCTGCAATTGCCCTCGTTTATTAACAGTAGAGTCAGAAAAATAAAAACTGTTTAACAATATGCAAATAATTATCTTTCATATGATACCCCACACGACCTAGTAACTTAACATAAAAATTTTGAGATCCCCGTCCGATTTTATCCACCCCCCTGCAATCATAATAAGAATATTGTTCAGCATTTTCATTTAAGCTATATTAGTAAAAAAGTGTTACCTATCTGTAAACCCTACAAAGTTGTGATTTTTTATTGTTGTAACCCCTTCCTTCCTAAAAAGCTTCTTGACATTTAAAATTGCACTATTTGCACCCGAATTTTCGTATGAAAATATAACTGTAAGTATTCCATTTTGACCCCGCTCCTACTAGGGGGCGCCAGGGTACTGGTGGCACACTGGCGCCACAAGGGCTAGAGCCGCCTCTGCTCAAGGTATAGTGTTAAGCCCTTAATTTAAACTTGCGGTCGGGTTTTTGTTTCACTCAATAATGTTAGCTTGCTTGTAACTCAGTTTTGATGATGACGTCTTTTATTTTTAGTATGATGGCATCCATGATAATTCAAGATAAATATTCAAATGTAATGTAAATATGTAGTATATGTAAATCAAAGGCAGAGTTTTGCTGTGGGGTGCCGGCAGCAGAATGTAACCCCTCCTCTCATGCCCGTGGATGCAGTAAGAGCCTGCTAAGGGACACCTCCGGAAGATGGGCAGCAGCGTCTTTCCATGTATCAACATCCCGTACTGCGCTCGCCAACTGGCCTGCCAAGCGTGGTGAGTATGGCAACTACTTCTCATGGAGATTCGTGAGGAAGGCCTATGTTCAGTAGTGGACGTTTTACTGCTGAAATAATAATAAAAAAAAATGTAAATAAGTAAGCAGGGGTTTGGGTATTTTCAGCAACATTTTAGATTTTCTTATTGACGTCGGTTTTTTGTTGTTGGCATATTAAAGTATGATTCGAGTTGTTGTATGTTACTATGGGTTGTCCATAAAATATAGACATATGCTGTCGCAGACTTATTTTTAAGATCTTTTTATGAGAAACAATTCTTCTGGACGTCACTTGCACAGTACTTCAATTTTAATGTGTTTTTTTCATTTTGAAAACTGACTATTCTAAGTAGCTTTTTGCTCTATTAATTAAACACTTAATTTAGTACGTTTGACTGTGACTTTGAATTCAGTGGTTTAAGCGGCGCACGCCAGAAAAGCTCCCAGTTGGCTTGAAATTTAAAGAAGAAGGTAACAATACATATACCTACTGAATGCCAAAAATACAGTTTTTTTATAGATTAAGTACCTAAAATTAAAAACGAGTTCACGTTAAATTATGCATACTGCATAATCAGGACGACTTTCGTAGTACAGATGGTCGAGTTATTAGGCTGAGACCTAGGAGATTGCGGGGTCGATTTCTGCCGCGGACATAATGCCTTTAATTACAGCAGCTACATGTCCAGGCTCTGGTATTTCTTAACCGACAAAAAAGGAGGAGGTATTTTTTATGTGTATTCGCGGAGAGCTTCTGCGTTTATGAACCGATTTTTATGTTTATTTTTTTTATATAGATATCCCAAGTGTGGTCCCATGATAAGGAAACCAGGATCTGATGATGTCATCCAGAGAAATCGAGGGGAACCTCTGAAATCGTAGGGGTCGCCCCGTAGTGCATACGAACATTTTTTCATTAGGTATTTTAAAGCACTTCAATTTATTTAAGATCTGGAGTCGATCTGATGATGAAGCTGAAAATCAGTCGAAGGAACTCCTCAACTATTTACAGCAGTTACCTTGAGTTTAGGCTTGATTAATTTGTATTGGTGAGAACACATAGATGGGTTGTGACTGTCATTACGGTCTGATGATGAAGACGAAGGACAGTTAAGGGAACTTCTCAACGGTTTACAGTAGCTACATTGTGTTTAGACTTATTTCATTTATATTGATGAAAACTTTTGAGTTTCCTGCTTAAAGTCGGTTTTTTTGTTAAAAATTATGCTTGTTCTATGATAAGTACTTGCACAATAAAAATGTGTTTATGTATTCTATTAATAATCACGGTAACGGCGGGGCTAGGGGTGCTAAGAATCCCCGGGAGACGGACGGCTACCAACCCCGACGACGACCACTGGCCCTGGTAACACACAACATCCGCACTTTGAGGACAGACGAAAAGATCGTTGAGCTGGAAGAAGAAATGAGTAGGTTACACTGGGACATTTTAGGATTATCAGAAGTCCGTAGAGAGGGCGAGGACACGATATCCCTTAAGTCCGGTAATCTACTCTACTACCGGGAGGGCGACCAACAGTCCCAAGGTGGTGTCGGGTTTCTCGTTCACAAGTCACTCATTAACAACATTGTCACCATCGACAGTGTGTCGAGCAGGGTCGCATACCTAACACTCAGAATATCTAAAAGATATTCGCTGAAGGTCGTTCAGGTATATGCGCCGACCTCGTCACACCCAGATGAAGAAGTAGAGTCTATGTATGAGGACATTAGTAGGGCCATACATACAAATAAAACTCACTTCACTGTTGTTATGGGGGACTTCAATGCAAAGTTAGGCAAGAGAAGCGATGATGAGTTGAGAGTGGGGCAATTTGGGTATGGGCAACGGAACCCCAGGGGACAGAGGCTGGCCGATTTTCTGGAGAAAGAAGGACTCTTTATGATGAATTCTTTCTTCCAGAAGCCGCCTCACAGGAAATGGACCTGGATGAGTCCCGATGGTTCCACGAGAAATGAGATTGATTTCATCTTGACCAACAAGAAACGGGTATTCAATGATGTCACTGTGATTCACAGGGTGAAAACCGGAAGTGATCACCGAATCGTTAGAGGCACATTGAATATGAACGTTAGACTTGAAAGGTCCCGTCTGATGAAATCTACGCTCCGACCCACTCGTGCACATATCCAAAACCTCGAGAGCTTTCAACTCGAACTTTCAAATCGCTTTGATTGTCTGGGTCTCGAAGAACATGCATCAGTGGACGAGATCAATAACAGGTTCGTAGAAACTGTCCATACGGTGGGGTCTCAGTTCTTTAAGACGCCCCGTACAAAAAGACCTCAGAAACTCTCTGATGACACTCTTAACCTTATGGCTGAACGACGCTCATTACGACTGCAGTCTCCCGATGATGCTAAGTCACATAGGCAGCTCAATAGACAAGTTTGGAAATCCTTGCGGCACGATATTCGTACCTTTAATACAGCTCGTATTAAAGATACGATAGAGCGGAACAAAGGCTCCAAAGTGTTCGCGAGAGATATGTCTATTGGGCAAAGCCAGATGACGAAGCTGAAGAGGGAAGATGGCAGTATAGCGTCAAGTAAAGCAGAAGTGTTAAGGGAAGTCGAAAGGTTCTATGGACAGCTCTACGATTCGGTCACTAAACCTGTTTGCAGTGTGGCAGAAGACCCTAGAGCCAAACTGACCCGACATTATACCGAAGATATCCCGGACATCAGCCTGTACGAGATCAGGATGGCCCTGAAACAGCTTAAGAACGACAAGGCGCCGGGGGAGGACGGAATCACTTCAGAGCTTCTGAAAGCGGGTGGATCACCGATACTTAAAGTCCTTCAGAAGCTCTTCAACTCCGTCTTGCTCGAAGGTATTACGCCAAAAACATGGAACAAAAGTGTCGTGGTAAGGTGACAACACCTTGCTTAAGAACTACAGACCGATCTCGCTTTTGAGCCATGTTTATAAGCTGTTTTCAAGGGTCATCACAAATCGTCTCGATCGCAGGTTTGATGACTTCCAGCGTCCCGAACAAGCCGGGTTTCGAAAAGGCTACAGTACCATAGACCACATTCATACGCTGCGGCAAGTGATACAGAAGACCGAAGAGTATAACTTGCCGCTATGTCTCGCGTTTGTGGACTATGAGAAAGCCTTTGATTCGATCGAAACATGGGCGGTGCTCGAGTCTCTCCAACGATGCCGAATTGACTATCGGTATATCGAAGTGTTGAAGTCTTTGTATAGAAACGCCACTATGTCAGTCCGAGTACAGGAACAGAGTTCGAAGGATATTCCCTTAAAAAGAGGCGTAAGACAGGGAGGCGTTATTTCTCCGAAACTGTTTACGACGGCTTTGGAAGATGCCTTCAAGCTCTTGGAATGGAAAGGACTAGGCATCAACATTAACGGCGAATACATGACTCACCTTCGGTTTGCCGACGATATTGTGGTCATGGCAAAGTCGATGGAGGAACTCGGCACGATGCTCGAAGGCCTCAATCGAGTCTACTAACGGGTAGGCCTTAAAATGAACATGGACAAGACGAAGATTATGTCGAATGACCATGTTGTGCCTGCCCCAGTTATGGTTGAGAACTCGGCTCTCGAAATTGTCGACGCGTATGTATACCTAGGACAAACAGTCCAATTAGGTAGGTCCAACTTCGAGAAAGAGGTCAATTGACGAATCCATCTCGGATGGGCAGCGTTTTGGAAACTACGCAACGTCTTTTCGTTCAAAACTCCTCAGTGCCTTAAGACGAAAATCTACAATCAGTGTGTGTTACCAGTGATGACATATGGAACCGAGACGTGGTCATTCACGATTGGCCTCATGAATAAGCTCAGAGTCGCTTAACGAGCTATGGAAAGGGGGCTCGGGGTTTCTTTACGGGATCGAATCATAAATAAGGAGATACGTAGAAGAACTCGGGTCACTGTCATAGCCAAGCGGATTAGCACGTTGAAGTGGCAATGGGCAGGCCATGTAGCTCGCAGAACAGACGGCCGATGGGGCCGAAAAGTTCTCGAGTGGAGACCACGGACCGGCAAGCGCAGCGTAGGACGTCCACCAACAAGATGGGATGATGACCTGGTGAAGACCGCAGGTCGACGGTGGATGCAGATCGCTTCCAACCGCAATAACTGGATATCCATGAGGGAGGCCTATGTCCAGCAGTGGACGTCCTACGGCTGAAATGATGATGAAAATGATGATTAATAATTTGGTTCCCATAACACTTGCTCTGCTTATTTTAGTACTAGATGGTTAACATTTTTAGTAATTCATATTGATTATACTGCCAAGCGTGGTGAGTATGGCAACAACCCCTCATGCACTTGGATCTCTAAGTCAATGAGGGAGGTCTATGTCCAGCAGTGGATATCTTACGACTGTAATGATGATGATGATATTGATTATTATTATCCTCGTACCTACAACGCGTAGCTAAATATAACTTGCAAATCTAGTTTTCATAAATACGGATGGCTTCACTGCAATTATATTCGCTTATCTGAGTCTCTGAAATAATTTATTCAACATTTAAATTACTAAACTAAACGTACTTTGATTACTGAAGTTTACTTAATTTCGTCCTCTCTATAATCACAAAAAACTTTAGCCAGTTCGCTGCGTAAAAATAGCTCAATTCACTCTACAAAGCAACCAAACGAACGAACCCGCTGAAGCGAATTTGTATTGCGGGGTTTGCTAACGAGCATTCCTCGATGATGAACTATGAGGGCCCTTCTCGTAATGCTAAAGAAGTTTTAATCTCATTCTTAATTAGCGAAGCACAGTTGAAACTTTAAACCAATTTAAATTCATCGTCGATAGAGAGCTGCGCATAATTTAGGAGGGAATTTTGTTGTTGCAGAGATATGACGTTACTAAATTTAGAGTTGACAACGTAAAGTTGTGAAAAAATGTTCCGTTTTAGCTTTAGAACGGCGCTAACTAATTAGCTACCTGAACACCAGCGTTAATCCTTATAATCAACATTATACTGAGGTAGGAAGGACCTTTTGGTCCACAAATTTTACTTGTGTTAGAATTACTTTAATAATATAGTATTCATTTTATTTACTCAAGCTTATTGTGGATCAATAAATGATTTTCTTCTTCTTATTCTTTTTCTGTATGTAATTTTAGTAAATTTTACGCAAATCTAGTTAGGAAGTGCCAACAGAATTGACATCAATGAAGCGGTGACCTGTATTTATTGACTTTGATTAATGTTACACATAAGCACCTACTAATCAAAGGGGTACATGAACGTACCCAAGCATTTCGATCCGAAGGGATTAGATACCGAGCGCGCACCAATGGAGTTGTTTTTCATGAAAAATGAATGTGATAATTAATTTATGTAAAAATTATAAGTGCATTTAACAAGTGCTTTAATGGTGAAGGAAAACCTCGTCAAGAAACCGCGGCCTTATCAGCTTACGGACGTATTAAATAAAAATAAAAGACATTTATTTCAGGCTTCAATTAAAAATAAGTTAGTTACTAATGAACTTATTTTAAAGTCTATAAAATATATACCTTCTAGACTCACATACATATAAAACTTATTTACTATCATGCAAGGTTATTAATTACCTTGAAATTTTCTACTTAATAAGTGTGGTGTAACAATACAAAATACAAATTATAAGTAATTACATTCAGAAATTCATTAATTTATTTCCCTAGTTTGCAATTACAAAACATAGACACTTACAATTAAAAAAAAAAATTAATCTTATGTTAACAGATATAAGGCACATGAATGAATCTGTTTGCTTCCCTGTTTTAAGCACTGTGGTACGAAGCGATTAGAAAACACAGTTCTTTTTAATAGTTTCTTTTGTGTTTTTGGAGTAGGAGCAAATTTAATTACAAGCCTTTTTGTCTTCTAGATTTTATAATACATGATTATGTGTACTTATTGCCTGCACACTTATAAACCTCTCTAAGTATTCTAAACAATAATTGTCCTGCCAATTGAAAATAATTATAACCCAACAGTACATGTCAATTGACTCAACGACTTCAATTTACGTTCATTTATCCAGTGTTGTTCTATTTAGTTCACATCAATTGATTGACTTGTATCTCAACATTCAAAGCGAGTAACCTTTTGTTTAAAATTTAACTGATTGGTAAAATGTTCAAAGTATTAACGGTTATTTGTTCTGTGGTGGCTTTGAGCAACGAATCGACGATGAAAACTCCTAACCAGGACATCAAAAGCTATTACAAAATCGAGAAAATTGCTCAATCAGAAGAGCCGCTAATCATTCGACATTTCAATAATGCCAAAAATACAGTTCTACAGTACAAAGTGGTTGCACCAAATGACAGATTTGAAGATTACGATAGTAAGAACTATGTCATCGTGAAATCAGAGAAGGAAGCTTTTGATGTGATCCCCTATGGACTTGTTCAACAGCTGGATAAAATAAAATATATGATTCTTTGGCTGAATTTGTACTGTGAAATGCACCCTGATTGTGATAAATCTGTGCTCGATGTAGAGTTAAGGAAGGTAAGTGAAATCGATGATTACATAAATAAAAATATTTTTTTTATGTTATTATTTTAATGTATAAATTAATAAAATTAATTACGCTTGATACTACACACCATCTTATCCCAAACTTGCAAAGCTTACTATGAAAATCAGAATCAAGTAAGCAAGGTTATTTCACTTATGCATATTTATTAATACATTATTTTCCGTGGGGTGCCTACAGTAGAATGTTACCTCTCATGCCCGTGGATGTAGTTAGAGCCTGCCTAAGTGATACCCCCGGAAGATGGCAGCATTGTCTTTCCGTGTATCAACATGTCGTTCTGCGCTCGCCAACCTGCCTGCCAAGCGTGATGAGTATGGCAACTACCCCTCATGGAGACCCATGAGGGAGGCCTGTGTTCAGTTGTAGACGTCTTGCAGCTGAAATTATGAATACATTATACAGCGTCAGCTGGTGTTTATGCTGTACGGGATCAGATTCGGGAGCAGTGCCTGGGACATTGGCTTGCCCAGCACTAAACTATCCTCCTAGTTTATTCGGCTATATTCAGCGGCAAGCGTATGAAGTTTGAAGCCGCTTTAGCCGAGTGGTATGTACACACCGACTTTACATCCGAAGGTCGTGGGTTCGTTACCGGTCTTGGCTCAATATATTATTATATATATACATATATATATATGTATATATACCTATCTATTTTCAGGAGACTAGACTAATGCTGCATTAAAATAGATCACATGTAATAATAACTCACATAATAGATAACTAATGATATTGAGAAATCAAGCTGATGGGTGGCTTGAAATGTCACTATTAGATATCTTTTTAGATCATAATTAGGGTTCCGGACCAAAATGGTAAAAAAGGAATCCTTATAGAATCACTCTGTCTGTCTGTCTGTCACAAATGGATATCTCGAGAACTACTGATGCTATCGACTTGAAATTTGAAATGGTAAAAGACAACACTTTTTTACTAATATAGCATATATGAAAATGTAAAAAAAAAATCTTATTTTGATTGCAGGGGGGCGGATAGGGATCTCAAAATTTTTAAGTGAAGTTACTAGGTGATATGTGGTTTCATATAAAAGGTATTTATTTGCACATTAAAAAACAGTTTGTTACAGTTTATATAACCCTTTGTATAATCACTAATTGAATATTAAAGTTATTAGGTAAAGTTAAAGGTATGCTGTTTGGCAACTTACATAAAAGACAAGTTTTAGGTGAATACATTGTATTTCCGTTTGCCATGAATTGACAAGGAATTGCCAAACGATGTGTATAACTGTTGTAATAATCGAGTATTGAATTATTACTATTAATAACGGTACAATGATTAAAATCCACCTTCGTATATAATAAGTTTTATTAAACAAAATATTACTTCCGATGTCACTGGATTGGTAGATACCAATCCAGAGATATCCGACCAATGAGAGGCTCGTATTCTCCGCCAAGAAGACGCGGGTATTTTATGGCGGCGTGGTAACCCAACGTTTTTGGGAAGAAGCCATTATATCCGCAGGACAGGTAGTGAGCAGTAAGGTACCAAAGTTGAAGCATAAGAATTAAGGCAAAGAGCAAGTTTAAATGTAAAGTGTTAAAAGTACAGAAAGTATGTTAAAGTTCTTCATGATAAAGTTTCTCATATCTTTGAGATTATTGCTTTAATAAGTTTTTATTTATTCTTTAACCCGAATCGTTTTTGAGTAATTTACAAAAATGTTGAAAAAACGACCGTTCCCCCCCCCCCCTTATCTACGAAGATTGCAGAGATAAACCCGTGATACTCTTATAGCTAATAGAAGTGTATGTAAACTTTATAGGAAAATTATAGCGAACTCTCTAATTTGCATTGTTTTTTAGACAAGGGGGGTGGAAGGGGGGGTTTTCAAAAATTTTGTGAAGTTAATAGGTGATGTGGGATATCATATGAAAGGTATTTATTTTCACATTAATAAACAGTTTTCAGTTTTTCTTAAGACCGTATCGTTTTTGAGTTATTTACAAAAATCTTGAAAAAACGACCGTTTCCCCCCTTATCTCCAAAGTTTGCGGAGATAAACCTCTGAAACTGTTATTGCTATTAGAAGTGTATGTAAAGATTAGAGGAAATTTATTACAATCTCTCTACATAACATACTTTTTTAGAAATCATCGAAAGTGTAAAAAATCTACATAAGTTCCGCTATCAGACAAGAGATGGCGCTGTCAAGGTTCTCCAACAAATATAAAACCGCTTTTGTCATATATTATAATGTATGATGGCACAGAACCCTCGGTGCGCGAGTCCGACTCGCTCTTGCCCGGTTTTATTTTTTTTGTTAGTATTTTTACTTGGTGCAAATTGTATGATTTCACAGTATTAGATAATGTAATAGCAATGGTACGTATGTCTCATCAGAATTAATACACAATATTATAAACCGTTGATGATACCTGGAATAAACACAGGATGTATACATAGCTCTCACGATAGAGGACACTTCATACTTTGTCACCCGTCAGGTTAACATTGTATGATAAACGAGTGCTCAGTGATATGTACTAGTATGTACTAGTGTGTAGTATTGGTTTAAAATGACGTCTGCGTCCATGCGTATGGTCGTGTTCACTTTAATAGTCAATTTGCTCTTCCGTGTTGGCGCTGCCCCGGTCTCCGCACAAGATATTCTCGACATATTCGGCAATCCCTTCGAAGATATCGAAAAGGCACTTGTGACGGACTCAAAAGCTGACTATCAGATGAGTGAAAGTACAACGAAAAAAGTAAGAAAGGATGATGAGGCTGATACAAAAGTAATAGATGTTCCGCCGAATACTAAATCGTGTCAAAGCGGAGACCAGAAGGATGTGAACGGTGTGTGTCGCCAGCCATGGTTCTAGGCCCCACAGTGTCTCCTAGTACGCTATATGCAATACAGTAAAATGGACGCGAAAATTGTGCTGTTAATTGTGATAGTGGTGTTGTGTGGCCCACGCGCGGAGTGTGGCGTCGTGTTCAATTTCCATGATAAGCTTCAAATGGCCACTACGACGACCACGGAGAGCACACAGACGGGACAAGTGATTAGAGTGCCTGAGCTTACTTGTCCGCTGGGCCAGAGGCGCGATTCCCTCGGCACTTGTAGACAAAGGTTTTAGAAGGTACAACGTGTTTTCACTTTTATGTCGAAATTTTTACGAGTACGTTAGGTTGTGTGTTCCGTAATTTTTAGTGTATTTTTATGAAAGCTTGTTTAGTAAACAAATTTTGTCAAGGCTTTCAAAGTTTTTTCGTTGTGTTTATGTATGTTAGGATAAGTTGGATTTTAATGTGTTATATGCTAACTAATTATGGTTCTCAAAGTTAATTTATTGCGCAGTAGTAAAAGTAATAAAAAATTAAGATTGGGAAGTAATCCAAATTTATCTGAGAAGGTTGTTTATATATTTGGTTCTTTACTTAATTTTACTGTTTGTCATTAATTTGGCTTTCTGATGCTATTGAAAATATTTAATACCATTTACTTTAGCTGTTGGTTTTCCTTATATTAAATAAATAAATAATAAATAAATAATTCACACAGCATCATCTAACCTCAAGCTAAGCAGATCTTGGTGTTATGGCGGTACTAGGTGGCTGATATACTTAATACATTATTATACTACTTGGATTGATATTTTTATCATATATTTTAAAACATTCAGAACACCCTGAAACAATATCTGCATATCGTCAGCCATTTTTCCCAAGGCGGGAATCGAACCCGCAACCTCTTGCGAAGATTACGACCTCTGTGGCGCAGTGGGCGAAGGTCCACCTGCGGTGGCACAGAGGCCGACATCTTTTGTAAGCTCTACGAGTACGAGTAGGTCCCTAAAGTATTTTCATTAGTAACACTGTGGGTCTTTTAAATAAATAAATTATTCCGCCAACCAATATCTAATGATTGCTTAAAAATACTATAGGCAGCTGATATCTACTATACATTTGTTGATCATTTTGATATAATTGTCAAGTTAAATATGTAAAGGCAGCCGATTAATTAGTTAAGTAGAGAACATACAACTGTTTGATTTTGAAACTGGTGTGTGTAAAATAATGTCATACGCCCACAAGCTAGATTCATCTCTTACGCTATAAAAATGAGTCTATTTTTAAAACGTGGCGTGTCATAGTCGCATTAAAATTCAAGCATATACTACTACCAGCTTGTGCCCGCCGCTTCGCATGCATTGTACCCGGATAAAAAGCCTGTGTTTTTCCTGGTCTACATCTATACGTGTGCAAAATTTCAGCTCAATCCGTTGGGTAGTTTTTGCGTGAAAAGGTAGCAAACCTCCAAACAAACTTTCGGCTTTATAATATAGGATTCAAGTGAAACAACCCAACGTTGCCAAATTTTAGGTCGATGCTAAAAAGTAGGAAGGAACTGTTAAGCCCGTTACGAATAAATGTTATATTCAAATTAACATGTTTTCCTTTTTCAGTTGGTGTCTGCAGTCAAAGAAGCAAAGGAAGATAAATTCAAATAAGATAGTTTTAAGTGTACACACATACCACTGCTGTTATTGTAAGGATTACCATGAAATTCAGTATTTACCTTTTTATTTTTATATTTTCTGTTATTTTTGGATTATCAGAACTAAAATTAACAGATAATATGCATAATACAACGTCACTGCGTAGAGATAAACCAATGTTATATAATGTAAACCTTAAAAAATCTACGGTCGGGTGTCCTTCAGGGTACAGCAGAACTGAAGATGGAAGATGTATGGCGATATTTTAAAGTAATGGTTTAATAATATTATGTTGGTTATGCGCTAATAAACTCTAAGCTCAGATGTGCCAAGTGTTTTACTTCTATAATCTATAAATATGTGAGGTTTTAGGGTATCGTACTTAATTATTTATGTGATTATAGTTAATACATTCTATTACATTGATACATTATTTTTTGTTATATATAAATATAAAAATCCAGAACACCCGGTGGCGAAAACCCGCAACCTCTTTGTTCGCAGGCGTACCTTCGCCCACTGCGCCACACCGGTCGTCATAATTTTGCATGATGGCACGAAACCATCAGTGCGCGGGTCTGACTCACTACTGACCGGTTTCATTGTGTTTTATCAAATAAAATGCTAACCTTTTTTTCTTATCAGCCAGTAATTGTCAACCTTATTGTAAGTGCATTAAAACTAAAAGCATGTTGGCAACCAATAAAGCTGATAATTTTTATCTGTTCGTAGAACTCTTGCAAAACCTTGTGTGTGTAAACCAAGAGCAGTACAAAGATAAGCTAATGTAATGGTCATAGGGTTATCATATTTATACTTATTAGAACAGTTCCCGAGACAAATGTGTTTACCTTTAAGCATTCGGCTTATACCAATGGAAACATATACACGTCTCAATATGAATATTAAATTTTCCTTATCGTTATGTCTTAGCTTGGCATTATTTTGTGTGTTAGTTAATGGAGATCTCGGGAAACTATTTAACCCAATACACAATGCTGCACAAAAAGTGAGGAGTGACATCAGAACTGTTTTAAACCTTCCCACAAAAGACCGCATTGTTTTTAATCAGGATGTAGAAGAAGAAAGAGATTTCAATACTCGTCCTGCTGAAGTGTCGAAAGTCAATTTGGAGAAACCAAAAGAAACAGTTGCTACAATTAAACATATTTCTGCGTCAACCGAGCAGGCCACTAGTAAGAGTAACCCACAGAGCAATAGTATTACAAATGATGTTGCTACAACTCAGAATCCTACAACCACTGGTGTAAAAAACGAACAGCCTACTGCAGATGCTGTGAGTGTAGCCCCGAAGAGTAATAGTACGACGGGAAAAGATGGTAGAGAAAACTTTGCTGGTGCTTGCTCAACTGGATTCCAGCGCACTACTGATGGACGGTGTATGCCTACATTTAAGTAACTAAAGAGATTGGTCATATAAAATAAATGTTATCCGCATTAAACCTTGTTTTAATATCAAAAGTTCCATAAAATTGAGATTACAACAGAAATAAGACACAATTTAGTTTTTTGAGTCTGTATTTTTATACGAGTTTACAAATATTTAAAAAATACCGACTCAAAAAACGCGTCTTTTATGTAACGACTAGCTGCTGCCCGCGGCTTCGCCCGCGTTTTTAAAGGATGTAAATCAGCATTTTTTTTGGGACTCATATGCAAAGTGGTTAAGGTACTAAGTAGATGAAATCTATAATATGTGTCTGGTCATTATAGAAGAGTCTGTATTAACTTAACATTAGAAGGACAAAACCTACTACCTACGCTAAGGGTTGCCTCAGCCTCAAAGTTCTGAAAGTTTACACAACCGGTACTACCTACCGGGAAATAAGTTACATTATCTACTATATGAAGTCAAAGCGTGTGTGATTTCGCGGCCTTATTTGTGGCCATCAGTGACTAAACTTAGTCTAACAAAAAAACTTGAGAGTCCTACACCTAACCTCCTAACATGAGAGCCTCTGCCCATGGCTTTGCCCGCGTGATGCCACAACCAAAAATAGCTTATATACCTGCTTATATAGCTTTATTTACAATAGCTCAAGGGCACCACTTAGGTTCGAACCACGGCTTGGATTGTTGCCAGATTTTTATATCTAATGATAGTTAACGTCCAGGTGCAACAGTGCACCTTAAGACGGAAGAGTAAATTCTTCGGCCTCGTTGGCGAGACCGGTTATTAAATGTGTGCCTAGCAGCTAAAGTAGGACGGGTTGACCTCAAGTATAGCGGCAGTGATCTCGTCAACGGGCAAGCCGAGAACGTGTCTCGGTCGACGGAGAAAAGAACTCGTGGGCAATGGCTCTATCGGGTAGTCGGAGGGTAATCCGGAGATTAACGGATCGGGGTGTTCCGCCGCCACTTCATAAAAACGCTTTGAAGCAGTTTTAATAAAGTGTTCAATGGACTCGAGTTTGAGATCTCGGTGTAGGTCTTCATTGCGCATGTACCATGGGCAGCCCGTGGCCCTGCGCAAGAAAATATTTTGGATTACCTGAAGGCATCTAGAATGACGGGACAGGCCAAAGACGACAGAGGAATATGTCATTATTGGCCGTACAACTTTTTTGTAAAGTGTCAATTTATTTCTAAAGAACATTTTACTCTTCGAGTTAAGGAGGCTGTTTAACCGGCTAAGCACGAATTTGGCGCGATTAGTGACAGACCTTATGTAGGGATAGAAGGAGATACATCTATCTAGGATAACTCCTAGGTAGCGAGCTGACCTAACCCAAGGGATGGGTTTATCGAAGAGGAGGAGAGACTGGAGCAAGAGGGGACTCTAAGTAAAGTGCACTGCTGCACTTTTCGTCGGGTTCACCTCTATGCGCCACTTTCTGAACCAAGCACCTAGGGTGGCTAGTGCATGAGCGCGCGTGGACTTAGCCGGTTCTATTTATACTCCCGGCTGCCGCGACCGCACCGCGGCGCTGGATATTTTACTTTTTTATGTATAAATTAAAGTTTATGTAGATGTTAGTGCATAAATTACTATAATAGGTATAAGCTCAATCAGTTTAATAAAGAATGGTTAGGTAGTGTACCTAAGTATGTATAAAGTTTATATTTTAAACAGAAATAAACACGTTTTTTACTTGTACACTTAACATGTTTAGTACTTGGCCAGTTTTTATAATTCATGGTTGGTATATCTTTAAAGTAAGTACTATTTTCACACCAAGTTTGAAATAGGAAGGCCTAACCGTTTGTACGACAGAGCTAAAATAACAGTTTATAAAACGACCACCTTTGTTTTAATTTTTTTAAATATTTTATTTTCTCTGTAAATTTCAACCTGCTAGCGGTTACAGTTCAAAAGATGTAGCTCTTTAAAGGTTTTTTTCCATAAACAATGGACCCCCTACCCTTTAATTTTGAAAATTAAAAAAAAACTTAAACATGCCATTGCTTATTTAATTGCAGAAATCTACATACGAATTTTCAAATGTCTATCGTGAACGGTCACGTAGATATGTCATATTTTACTCTGAACTTTGAACCCAATTTTGAACCCTTTGAAGTGCGAATTTTCAAAATTCCTTTCTTAGTGAGCGCCTACATACCAAGACAAACATACCCTCCAAATTTAAAGTCTGTGCGATCAGCGGTTTAGGCTGTGCGTTGATATCTCAGTCAGTTAGTCAGTCAGTCAGCCAGGACTGTGAATTTTATATGTATAGATTACAAACTTTTCTAGCCGGAAGCTGAATCAGGTACTTTAGCAGTAGCTGCGGTAGCTGGAAATTTTTATGACTCATCTTGCAAATTTTACCTAATGGGAACTGAAAACGGTGCTTTGGCAGACGCTGCGGTAGCCGGAATTTTTTTATGACCCATCTCGCGAACTTTTGTTGATGGAAGCCAAATAGTTGTAGTTGTAGAACTTTTTGTGAAGAGTTCATCTGGGGAAATACTACAATCGTACTTTGTAATTTCTACAACCAAACAGTAATGTCTGCATTACTTTGTTCCGTTTTAAGGGGTAAGTAGGCCAGTAAAATTACAGGCACATGAGACCTTAGAACTCTATCTCAGGGTGACAGGAGCAATACAATGCAGCATTGGTCACCTAGTCACAGGCTTCGTGACCATGATCACCGCGGTATTGCAGTTGTAATAGAAGTTACCGCTTTACATAAGATGGGCCATCGGCTTGTCTCGCCGATAAGTCGTATAAAAAGGTACTTTGGCAGAAGCTGCGGTAGCTGGAAATTTTTATGACTCATCTTGCAAATTTTACCTAATGGGAACTGAAAACGGTGCTTTGGCAGACGCTGCGGTAGCTGGAATTTTTTTATGACCCATCTCGCGAACTTTTGTTGATGGAAGCCAAATAGTTGTAGTTGTAGAACTTTTTGTGAAGAGTTCATCCGGGGAAATACTACAATCGTAGTTCGTAATTTCTACAACCAAGCAGTAATGTATGCATTACTTTGTTCCGTTTTAAGGGGTAAGGGGGCCAGTAAAATTACAGGCACATGAGACCTTAGAACTCTATCTCAGGGTGACAGGAGCAATACAATGCAGCATTGGTCACCTAGTCACAGGCTTCGTGACCATGATCACCGCGGTATTGCAGTTGTAATAGAAGTTACCGATTTACATAAGATGGGCCATCGGCTTGTCTCGCCGATAAGTTGTATAAAAAGGTACTTTAGCAGAAGCTGCGGTAGCTGGAAATTTTTATGACTCATCTTGCAAATTTTACCTAATGGGAACTGAAAACGGTGCTTTGGCAGACGCTGCGGTAGCTGGATTTTTTTTATGACCCATCTCGCGAACTTTTGTTGATGGAAGCCAAATAGTTGTAGTTGTAGAACTTTTTGTGAAGAGTTCATCCGGGGAAATACTACAATCGTACTTCGTAATTTCTCCAACCAAGCAGTAATGTCTGCATTACTTTGTTCCGTTTTAAAGGGTTAGGGGGCCAGTAAAATTACAGGCACATGAGACCTTAGAACTCTATCTCAGGGTGACAGGCGCAATACAGTGCAGCGTTGGTCACTTAGTCACAGGCTTCGTGACCATGATCACCGCGGTATTGCAGTTGTAATGGAAGTTACCGCTTTACATAAGATGGGCCATCGGCTTGTCTCGCCGATAAGTCGTATAAAAAGGTACTTTGTCAGAAGCTGCGGTAGCTGGAAATTTTTATGACTCATCTTGCAAATTTTACCTAATGGGAACTGAAAACGGTGCTTTGGCAGACGCTGCGGTAGCTGGAATTTTTTTATGACCCATCTCACGAACTTTTGTTGATGGAAGCCAAATAGTTGTAGTTGTAGAACTTTTTGTGATGAGTTCATCCGGGGAAATACTACAATCGTACTTCGTAGTTTCTACAACCAAGCAGTAATATCTGCATTACTTTGTTCCGTTTTAAAGGGTTAGGGGGCCAGTAAAATTACAGGCACATGAGACCTTAGAACTCTATCTCAGGGTGACAGGCGCAATACAGTGCAGCATTAGTCACCTAGTCACAGGCTTCGTGACCATGATCACCGCGGTATTGCAGTTGTAATAGAAGTTACCGCTTTACATAAGATGGGCCATCGGCTTGTCTCGCCGATAAGTCGTATAAAAAGGTACTTTGGCAGAAGCTGCGGTAGCTGGACATTTTTATGACGCAGCTCTCAAATTTTACCTTACGGGAGCTGAATACGGTACTTTGACAGACGCTGCGGTAGCTGTTTTTTTTTATGACGTATCTCTCAAACTTTTCTAGATGATTTTTTGAATATTTTATTTTCTCTGTAAATTTCAACCTGCTAGCGGTTACAATTCAAAAGATGTAGCTCTTTAAAGGTTTTGTCCATAAACAATGGACCCCCCACCCTTTAATTTTGAAAATTCAAAAAAAAACTTAAGCACGCCATTGCTTATTTCATTGCAGAAATCTACATACGAATTTTCAAATGTCTATCGTGAACGGTCACGTACATAGATATGTCATATTTTACTCTGAACTTTGAACCCAATTTTGAACCCCTTGGCGTGCGATTTTTCAAAATTCCTTTCTTAGTGAGCGCCTACATACCAAGACAAACATACCCTCTAAATTTTAAAGTCTGTGCAATTTAGGCTGTGCGTTGATATATCAGTCAGTCAGTCAGTCAGTCAGGACTTTGAATTTTATATATATAGATATAGATGATTTTATGAATATTTTATTTTCTCTGTAAATTTCAACCTGCTAGCGGTTACAGTTCAAAAGATGTAGCTCTTTAAAGGTTTTTTTCATAAACAATGGACCCCCTACCCTTTAATTTTGAAAATTCAAAAAAGAACTTAAACACGTCATTGCTTATTTCATTGCAGAAATCTACATACGAATTTTCAAATGTCTATCGTGAACGGTCACGTAGATATGTCATATTTTACTCTGAACTTTGAACCCAATTTTGAACCCCTTGGCGTGCGATTTTTCAAAATTCCTTTCTTAGTGAGCGCGTACATACCAAGACAAACATACCCTCTAAATTTCAAGTCTGTGCGGTTTAGGCTGTGCGTTGATATATCAGTCAGTCAGTCAGTCAGTCAGTCAGGACTTTGAATTTAATATATATAGATGATTTTTTGAATATTTTATTTTCTCTGTAAATTTCAACCTGCTAGCGATTACAGTTCAAAAGATGTAGCTCTTTAAAGGTTTTTTTTTCATAAACAATGGACCCCCTACCCTTTAATTTTGAAAATTCAAAAAAAAACTTAAACATGTCATTGCTTATTTCATTGCAGAAATCTACATACGAATATTCAAATGTCTATCGTGAACGGTCACGTAGATATGTCATATTTTACTCTGAACTTTGAACCCAATTTTGAACCCCTTGGCGTGCGATTTTTCAAAATTCCTTTCTTAGTGAGCGCCTACATACCAAGACAAACATACCCTCTAAATTTCAAGTCTGTGCGGTTTAGGCTGTGCGTTGATATATCAGTCAGTCAGTCAGTCAGTCAGTCAGGTCTTTGCATTTTATATATATAGATGATTTTTTGAATATTATATTTTCTCTGTAAATTTCAACCTGCTAGCGGTTACAGTTCAAAAGATGTAGCTCTTTAAAGGTTTTTTTCATAAACAATGGACCCCCCACCCTTTAATTTTGAAAATTCAAAAAAAAACTTAAACACGTCATTGCTTATTTCATTGCAGAAATCTACATACGAATTTTCAAATGTCTATCGTGAACGGTCACGTAGATATGTCATATTTTACTCTGAACTTTGAACCCAATTTTGAACCCCTTGGCGTGCGATTTTTCAAAATTCCTTTCTTAGTGAGCGCCTACATACCAAGACAAACATACCCTCCAAATTTCAAGTCTGTGCGATCAGCGGTTTAGGCTGTGCGTTGATATCTCAGTCAGTCAGTCAGTCAGTCAGTCAGTCAGTCAGGACTTTGAATTTTATATATATTATCTGCATATCGTCAGCCATTTTTCCCAAGGCGGGAATCGAACCCGCAACCTCTTGCGAAGATTACGACCTCTGTGGCGCAGTGGGCGAAGGTCCACCTGCGGTGGCACAGAGGCCGACATCTTTTGTAAGCTCTACGAGTACGAGTAGGTCCCTAAAGTATTTTCATTAGTAACACTGTGGGTCTTTTAAATAAATAAATTATTCCGCCAACCAATATCTAATGATTGCTTAAAAATACTATAGGCAGCTGATATCTACTATACATTTGTTGATCATTTTGATATAATTGTCAAGTTAAATATGTAAAGGCAGCCGATTAATTAGTTAAGTAGAGAACATACAACTGTTTGATTTTGAAACTGGTGTGTGTAAAATAATGTCATACGCCCACAAGCTAGATTCATCTCTTACGCTATAAAAATGAGTCTATTTTTAAAACGTGGCGTGTCATAGTCGCATTAAAATTCAAGCATATACTACTACCAGCTTGTGCCCGCCGCTTCGCATGCATTGTACCCGGATAAAAAGCCTGTGTTTTTCCTGGTCTACATCTATACGTGTGCAAAATTTCAGCTCAATCCGTTGGGTAGTTTTTGCGTGAAAAGGTAGCAAACCTCCAAACAAACTTTCGGCTTTATAATATAGGATTCAAGTGAAACAACCCAACGTTGCCAAATTTTAGGTCGATGCTAAAAAGTAGGAAGGAACTGTTAAGCCCGTTACGAATAAATGTTATATTCAAATTAACATGTTTTCCTTTTTCAGTTGGTGTCTGCAGTCAAAGAAGCAAAGGAAGATAAATTCAAATAAGATAGTTTTAAGTGTACACACATACCACTGCTGTTATTGTAAGGATTACCATGAAATTCAGTATTTACCTTTTTATTTTTATATTTTCTGTTATTTTTGGATTATCAGAACTAAAATTAACAGATAATATGCATAATACAACGTCACTGCGTAGAGATAAACCAATGTTATATAATGTAAACCTTAAAAAATCTACGGTCGGGTGTCCTTCAGGGTACAGCAGAACTGAAGATGGAAGATGTATGGCGATATTTTAAAGTAATGGTTTAATAATATTATGTTGGTTATGCGCTAATAAACTCTAAGCTCAGATGTGCCAAGTGTTTTACTTCTATAATCTATAAATATGTGAGGTTTTAGGGTATCGTACTTAATTATTTATGTGATTATAGTTAATACATTCTATTACATTGATACATTATTTTTTGTTATATATAAATATAAAAATCCAGAACACCCGGTGGCGAAAACCCGCAACCTCTTTGTTCGCAGGCGTACCTTCGCCCACTGCGCCACACCGGTCGTCATAATTTTGCATGATGGCACGAAACCATCAGTGCGCGGGTCTGACTCACTACTGACCGGTTTCATTGTGTTTTATCAAATAAAATGCTAACCTTTTTTTCTTATCAGCCAGTAATTGTCAACCTTATTGTAAGTGCATTAAAACTAAAAGCATGTTGGCAACCAATAAAGCTGATAATTTTTATCTGTTCGTAGAACTCTTGCAAAACCTTGTGTGTGTAAACCAAGAGCAGTACAAAGATAAGCTAATGTAATGGTCATAGGGTTATCATATTTATACTTATTAGAACAGTTCCCGAGACAAATGTGTTTACCTTTAAGCATTCGGCTTATACCAATGGAAACATATACACGTCTCAATATGAATATTAAATTTTCCTTATCGTTATGTCTTAGCTTGGCATTATTTTGTGTGTTAGTTAATGGAGATCTCGGGAAACTATTTAACCCAATACACAATGCTGCACAAAAAGTGAGGAGTGACATCAGAACTGTTTTAAACCTTCCCACAAAAGACCGCATTGTTTTTAATCAGGATGTAGAAGAAGAAAGAGATTTCAATACTCGTCCTGCTGAAGTGTCGAAAGTCAATTTGGAGAAACCAAAAGAAACAGTTGCTACAATTAAACATATTTCTGCGTCAACCGAGCAGGCCACTAGTAAGAGTAACCCACAGAGCAATAGTATTACAAATGATGTTGCTACAACTCAGAATCCTACAACCACTGGTGTAAAAAACGAACAGCCTACTGCAGATGCTGTGAGTGTAGCCCCGAAGAGTAATAGTACGACGGGAAAAGATGGTAGAGAAAACTTTGCTGGTGCTTGCTCAACTGGATTCCAGCGCACTACTGATGGACGGTGTATGCCTACATTTAAGTAACTAAAGAGATTGGTCATATAAAATAAATGTTATCCGCATTAAACCTTGTTTTAATATCAAAAGTTCCATAAAATTGAGATTACAACAGAAATAAGACACAATTTAGTTTTTTGAGTCTGTATTTTTATACGAGTTTACAAATATTTAAAAAATACCGACTCAAAAAACGCGTCTTTTATGTAACGACTAGCTGCTGCCCGCGGCTTCGCCCGCGTTTTTAAAGGATGTAAATCAGCATTTTTTTTGGGACTCATATGCAAAGTGGTTAAGGTACTAAGTAGATGAAATCTATAATATGTGTCTGGTCATTATAGAAGAGTCTGTATTAACTTAACATTAGAAGGACAAAACCTACTACCTACGCTAAGGGTTGCCTCAGCCTCAAAGTTCTGAAAGTTTACACAACCGGTACTACCTACCGGGAAATAAGTTACATTATCTACTATATGAAGTCAAAGCGTGTGTGATTTCGCGGCCTTATTTGTGGCCATCAGTGACTAAACTTAGTCTAACAAAAAAACTTGAGAGTCCTACACCTAACCTCCTAACATGAGAGCCTCTGCCCATGGCTTTGCCCGCGTGATGCCACAACCAAAAATAGCTTATATACCTGCTTATATAGCTTTATTTACAATAGCTCAAGGGCACCACTTAGGTTCGAACCACGGCTTGGATTGTTGCCAGATTTTTATATCTAATGATAGTTAACGTCCAGGTGCAACAGTGCACCTTAAGACGGAAGAGTAAATTCTTCGGCCTCGTTGGCGAGACCGGTTATTAAATGTGTGCCTAGCAGCTAAAGTAGGACGGGTTGACCTCAAGTATAGCGGCAGTGATCTCGTCAACGGGCAAGCCGAGAACGTGTCTCGGTCGACGGAGAAAAGAACTCGTGGGCAATGGCTCTATCGGGTAGTCGGAGGGTAATCCGGAGATTAACGGATCGGGGTGTTCCGCCGCCACTTCATAAAAACGCTTTGAAGCAGTTTTAATAAAGTGTTCAATGGACTCGAGTTTGAGATCTCGGTGTAGGTCTTCATTGCGCATGTACCATGGGCAGCCCGTGGCCCTGCGCAAGAAAATATTTTGGATTACCTGAAGGCATCTAGAATGACGGGACAGGCCAAAGACGACAGAGGAATATGTCATTATTGGCCGTACAACTTTTTTGTAAAGTGTCAATTTATTTCTAAAGAACATTTTACTCTTCGAGTTAAGGAGGCTGTTTAACCGGCTAAGCACGAATTTGGCGCGATTAGTGACAGACCTTATGTAGGGATAGAAGGAGATACATCTATCTAGGATAACTCCTAGGTAGCGAGCTGACCTAACCCAAGGGATGGGTTTATCGAAGAGGAGGAGAGACTGGAGCAAGAGGGGACTCTAAGTAAAGTGCACTGCTGCACTTTTCGTCGGGTTCACCTCTATGCGCCACTTTCTGAACCAAGCACCTAGGGTGGCTAGTGCATGAGCGCGCGTGGACTTAGCCGGTTCTATTTATACTCCCGGCTGCCGCGACCGCACCGCGGCGCTGGATATTTTACTTTTTTATGTATAAATTAAAGTTTATGTAGATGTTAGTGCATAAATTACTATAATAGGTATAAGCTCAATCAGTTTAATAAAGAATGGTTAGGTAGTGTACCTAAGTATGTATAAAGTTTATATTTTAAACAGAAATAAACACGTTTTTTACTTGTACACTTAACATGTTTAGTACTTGGCCAGTTTTTATAATTCATGGTTGGTATATCTTTAAAGTAAGTACTATTTTCACACCAAGTTTGAAATAGGAAGGCCTAACCGTTTGTACGACAGAGCTAAAATAACAGTTTATAAAACGACCACCTTTGTTTTAATTTTTTTAAATATTTTATTTTCTCTGTAAATTTCAACCTGCTAGCGGTTACAGTTCAAAAGATGTAGCTCTTTAAAGGTTTTTTTCCATAAACAATGGACCCCCTACCCTTTAATTTTGAAAATTAAAAAAAAACTTAAACATGCCATTGCTTATTTAATTGCAGAAATCTACATACGAATTTTCAAATGTCTATCGTGAACGGTCACGTAGATATGTCATATTTTACTCTGAACTTTGAACCCAATTTTGAACCCTTTGAAGTGCGAATTTTCAAAATTCCTTTCTTAGTGAGCGCCTACATACCAAGACAAACATACCCTCCAAATTTAAAGTCTGTGCGATCAGCGGTTTAGGCTGTGCGTTGATATCTCAGTCAGTTAGTCAGTCAGTCAGCCAGGACTGTGAATTTTATATGTATAGATTACAAACTTTTCTAGCCGGAAGCTGAATCAGGTACTTTAGCAGTAGCTGCGGTAGCTGGAAATTTTTATGACTCATCTTGCAAATTTTACCTAATGGGAACTGAAAACGGTGCTTTGGCAGACGCTGCGGTAGCCGGAATTTTTTTATGACCCATCTCGCGAACTTTTGTTGATGGAAGCCAAATAGTTGTAGTTGTAGAACTTTTTGTGAAGAGTTCATCTGGGGAAATACTACAATCGTACTTTGTAATTTCTACAACCAAACAGTAATGTCTGCATTACTTTGTTCCGTTTTAAGGGGTAAGTAGGCCAGTAAAATTACAGGCACATGAGACCTTAGAACTCTATCTCAGGGTGACAGGAGCAATACAATGCAGCATTGGTCACCTAGTCACAGGCTTCGTGACCATGATCACCGCGGTATTGCAGTTGTAATAGAAGTTACCGCTTTACATAAGATGGGCCATCGGCTTGTCTCGCCGATAAGTCGTATAAAAAGGTACTTTGGCAGAAGCTGCGGTAGCTGGAAATTTTTATGACTCATCTTGCAAATTTTACCTAATGGGAACTGAAAACGGTGCTTTGGCAGACGCTGCGGTAGCTGGAATTTTTTTATGACCCATCTCGCGAACTTTTGTTGATGGAAGCCAAATAGTTGTAGTTGTAGAACTTTTTGTGAAGAGTTCATCCGGGGAAATACTACAATCGTAGTTCGTAATTTCTACAACCAAGCAGTAATGTATGCATTACTTTGTTCCGTTTTAAGGGGTAAGGGGGCCAGTAAAATTACAGGCACATGAGACCTTAGAACTCTATCTCAGGGTGACAGGAGCAATACAATGCAGCATTGGTCACCTAGTCACAGGCTTCGTGACCATGATCACCGCGGTATTGCAGTTGTAATAGAAGTTACCGATTTACATAAGATGGGCCATCGGCTTGTCTCGCCGATAAGTTGTATAAAAAGGTACTTTAGCAGAAGCTGCGGTAGCTGGAAATTTTTATGACTCATCTTGCAAATTTTACCTAATGGGAACTGAAAACGGTGCTTTGGCAGACGCTGCGGTAGCTGGATTTTTTTTATGACCCATCTCGCGAACTTTTGTTGATGGAAGCCAAATAGTTGTAGTTGTAGAACTTTTTGTGAAGAGTTCATCCGGGGAAATACTACAATCGTACTTCGTAATTTCTCCAACCAAGCAGTAATGTCTGCATTACTTTGTTCCGTTTTAAAGGGTTAGGGGGCCAGTAAAATTACAGGCACATGAGACCTTAGAACTCTATCTCAGGGTGACAGGCGCAATACAGTGCAGCGTTGGTCACTTAGTCACAGGCTTCGTGACCATGATCACCGCGGTATTGCAGTTGTAATGGAAGTTACCGCTTTACATAAGATGGGCCATCGGCTTGTCTCGCCGATAAGTCGTATAAAAAGGTACTTTGTCAGAAGCTGCGGTAGCTGGAAATTTTTATGACTCATCTTGCAAATTTTACCTAATGGGAACTGAAAACGGTGCTTTGGCAGACGCTGCGGTAGCTGGAATTTTTTTATGACCCATCTCACGAACTTTTGTTGATGGAAGCCAAATAGTTGTAGTTGTAGAACTTTTTGTGATGAGTTCATCCGGGGAAATACTACAATCGTACTTCGTAGTTTCTACAACCAAGCAGTAATATCTGCATTACTTTGTTCCGTTTTAAAGGGTTAGGGGGCCAGTAAAATTACAGGCACATGAGACCTTAGAACTCTATCTCAGGGTGACAGGCGCAATACAGTGCAGCATTAGTCACCTAGTCACAGGCTTCGTGACCATGATCACCGCGGTATTGCAGTTGTAATAGAAGTTACCGCTTTACATAAGATGGGCCATCGGCTTGTCTCGCCGATAAGTCGTATAAAAAGGTACTTTGGCAGAAGCTGCGGTAGCTGGACATTTTTATGACGCAGCTCTCAAATTTTACCTTACGGGAGCTGAATACGGTACTTTGACAGACGCTGCGGTAGCTGTTTTTTTTTATGACGTATCTCTCAAACTTTTCTAGATGATTTTTTGAATATTTTATTTTCTCTGTAAATTTCAACCTGCTAGCGGTTACAATTCAAAAGATGTAGCTCTTTAAAGGTTTTGTCCATAAACAATGGACCCCCCACCCTTTAATTTTGAAAATTCAAAAAAAAACTTAAGCACGCCATTGCTTATTTCATTGCAGAAATCTACATACGAATTTTCAAATGTCTATCGTGAACGGTCACGTACATAGATATGTCATATTTTACTCTGAACTTTGAACCCAATTTTGAACCCCTTGGCGTGCGATTTTTCAAAATTCCTTTCTTAGTGAGCGCCTACATACCAAGACAAACATACCCTCTAAATTTTAAAGTCTGTGCAATTTAGGCTGTGCGTTGATATATCAGTCAGTCAGTCAGTCAGTCAGGACTTTGAATTTTATATATATAGATATAGATGATTTTATGAATATTTTATTTTCTCTGTAAATTTCAACCTGCTAGCGGTTACAGTTCAAAAGATGTAGCTCTTTAAAGGTTTTTTTCATAAACAATGGACCCCCTACCCTTTAATTTTGAAAATTCAAAAAAGAACTTAAACACGTCATTGCTTATTTCATTGCAGAAATCTACATACGAATTTTCAAATGTCTATCGTGAACGGTCACGTAGATATGTCATATTTTACTCTGAACTTTGAACCCAATTTTGAACCCCTTGGCGTGCGATTTTTCAAAATTCCTTTCTTAGTGAGCGCGTACATACCAAGACAAACATACCCTCTAAATTTCAAGTCTGTGCGGTTTAGGCTGTGCGTTGATATATCAGTCAGTCAGTCAGTCAGTCAGTCAGGACTTTGAATTTAATATATATAGATGATTTTTTGAATATTTTATTTTCTCTGTAAATTTCAACCTGCTAGCGATTACAGTTCAAAAGATGTAGCTCTTTAAAGGTTTTTTTTTCATAAACAATGGACCCCCTACCCTTTAATTTTGAAAATTCAAAAAAAAACTTAAACATGTCATTGCTTATTTCATTGCAGAAATCTACATACGAATATTCAAATGTCTATCGTGAACGGTCACGTAGATATGTCATATTTTACTCTGAACTTTGAACCCAATTTTGAACCCCTTGGCGTGCGATTTTTCAAAATTCCTTTCTTAGTGAGCGCCTACATACCAAGACAAACATACCCTCTAAATTTCAAGTCTGTGCGGTTTAGGCTGTGCGTTGATATATCAGTCAGTCAGTCAGTCAGTCAGTCAGGTCTTTGCATTTTATATATATAGATGATTTTTTGAATATTATATTTTCTCTGTAAATTTCAACCTGCTAGCGGTTACAGTTCAAAAGATGTAGCTCTTTAAAGGTTTTTTTCATAAACAATGGACCCCCCACCCTTTAATTTTGAAAATTCAAAAAAAAACTTAAACACGTCATTGCTTATTTCATTGCAGAAATCTACATACGAATTTTCAAATGTCTATCGTGAACGGTCACGTAGATATGTCATATTTTACTCTGAACTTTGAACCCAATTTTGAACCCCTTGGCGTGCGATTTTTCAAAATTCCTTTCTTAGTGAGCGCCTACATACCAAGACAAACATACCCTCCAAATTTCAAGTCTGTGCGATCAGCGGTTTAGGCTGTGCGTTGATATCTCAGTCAGTCAGTCAGTCAGTCAGTCAGTCAGTCAGGACTTTGAATTTTATATATATAGATTTAGAAAAATCTTATTTTTTTTAAACTCAGTTCTGATTGTGAGATACAAGAGAAACCTAGAGAACTTCACAAATATTATAAGTATTTGTAGAGCATATTTTTTTACGACAAATCAAGCATTTGCATTTAGAAATTATGATTTGCTTAAGGTAAATCCATGAAAAGACTACAGAAGGCCGCCGAAATTCTCCAATGTTAAAATTTCACCGCCTTGATATCAAAAGTTATCAGAAGATGATATATTCCCTAGCCATTCTTCGTCGCACTACTCATCATTATAACCATCATCAGGGTGTTTGAAGTCGGATTGTTTTGATGAAAAATGTATAAATATTTTTATTATGCTTTATTCATTCGTCTGGAGTCACGGCAGCAACTTGAAATACAAAATTTGGAGACGTAATAATTAACGGCTCTTGGTGATGAAATCTTCTAGGATAATTAGTATTTGTTTGATCCTCATTTCTTAAAATCGTATCATTATTTTCAAAATTATCTGATAGAGGTTCTAGAGAGTGCTTGATGTCAGCTGATCTAATATCCAATCTTGGCAGTTCTTTGTTGTTTTCTGTTTTCATATAGGGAGGCTGTTCAGTAAATACAAGTAGATTTTTACTTTCTAGTGATTCGTTCTTTTTAGGATCTGCTGGTTGCTCCTGGGGTTGTTGGTTTCTCTGATCAGAAGATCTGCTGTAGTCTTTCAATGTGTCACGCGGTCGATTAATTGACCACTCCCTGTCATAAGGTCTACTTTGTGTTGCCTCTCCATCATATGACGGTGAACTATAGTGTGGTTGTCTACCATGTTCTGGTGAACCGCTATGATATGGGGGCTCCCTATCATAAGGTGGTGGTGGACCTCTATGATCTGGTGGTGGACCTCTGTGGTCTGGTGGTGGATCTCTATGGTCTGGTGGTGGACCTCTATGATCTGGTGGTGGACTTCTATGGTCTGGTGGTGGACCTCTATGATCTGGTGGTGGACCTCTATGGTTTGGTGGTGGACCTCTATGGTCTGGTGGTGGCCCTCTATGATCGGGTGGTGGACCTCTATGATCTGGTGGAGGACCTCTATGGTCTGGTGGTGGGCCTCTATGGTCGGGTGGTGGACCTCTATGATCTGGTGGAGGACCTCTGTGGTCTGGTGGAGGGCCTCTATGATCTGGTGGTGGACCTCTATGATCTGATGGTGGACCTCTATGGTCAGGTGGTGGGCGTCTATGATCGGGTGGTGGACCTCTATGATCTGGTGGTGGACCTCTATGATCTGGAGGTGGACCTCTGTGGTCTGGTAGTTCTCTATCATCTAGTAGATACCTATAACCTAGGGTTCCTCTATGGTCTGTGGGCTCCCTATGGTCCAGTGGTCTATCATCGTCCGGTGGTCCCCTATGATGCGGGGGTTCCCTATGGTCCGGTAGACTCCTGTAATCTTCAAAGTTGTGTGGTTCTTTATTATCTTCTCTTTGGTGTGGTTTATCGTCATCTGGAGGTCTTTTGTGATCCGATGGACTCCAATTTTGGTTTGATGGGTTACTTCTCATTTGAAATTTATAATAACTGTTTTGATTAAAATTGCTTTCACGATTTCCAGGGTCTGAATTCCAATCGTAGTTATTTTGAGGTTCCCATGACTTTTGAGGTGTTCGTTTCTCTATAAAACAATTAATATATAGATTTTAGCCTTATTTTGGTTCGTATGTAAGTTTTTAGTATACATAAATATTAACACATTTTCCTAAGGATCAACAAAACATGAATAAAGTATGAACGTTATTCATGTTTTCAAGTTTTGTTTTGCTGGAACAGGTGGTGGAATTTTCCAATGCCCGCTGGAGGGAAAGTACTCTAAACAAAAGAGATACGCGAAGCAGATTTCACTGATAGAAAAAATAACTTTATTAGAAATAAAACCGGGCAAGAGCGAGTCGGACTCGCGCACCGAGGGTTCCGTGCCATCATACAATATAATATATGACAAAGGCGGTTTCATATTTGTTGGAAAACCTTGACAGCGCCATCTCTTGTCTGATAGCGGCACTTATGTAGATTTTTCACACTTTCGATGATTTCTAAAAAAGTATGCTAAGTAGAGACTTTGTAATAAATTTTCTCTAATCTTTACATACACATCTAATAGCGAAAAAAGTTTTAGAGCTTTATCTCTGCAAACTTCGGAGATATGGGGGGGAACGCTATTTTTTTCAACATTTTTGTAAATAACTCAAAAACGATACGACTTACAGGAAAACTAAAAACTGTTGATCAATGTGCAAATGAATCATCATTACAGCCGTAAAATATCCACTACTGGACATAGGCCTCCCTCATTGACTAAGAGATCCAAGTGCATGAGGGGTTGTTGCCATACTCACCACGCTTGGCAGGCGGGTTGGTGAGCGCAGTTCGGGATGTTCTTACACGGAAAGACGCTGCTGCCCATCTTCCGGAGATATCCCTTAGCAGATTCTTACTGCATCCACGGGCAGGAGAGGAGGGGTGACATTCTACTGCCGGCACCCCACGGCATGATGCATGCAAATGAATACCTTTCATATAATCCCCCATATCACCTAGTAACTTTCTAGAAATTTTGAAAATCCCCCTTCCACCCCCATTGTCTAAAAAAACAATGCAAATTAGAGAGTTTGCTTCGTTTGTTTTAATTTTCCTATAAAGTTTACATACACCTCTATAAGCTATAAAAGCATCACGGGTTGATCTCTGCAAACTTCTGAGATAAGGGGGGGAACGGTCGTTTTTTTAACATTTTTGTAAATTTCTCAAAAACGATTCGGGTTAAAGAATTAATAAAAACTGTTTATTAATGTGCAAATGAATACCTTACATATGATACCCCACACGGCCTAGTAACTTCACTTAAAAAAATTGAGATCCCCTATCCGCTCCCCTGCAATCAAAATAAGATTTTTTTTTAACATTTTCATATACGCTATATTAGTAAAAATGTGTTGTCTTTTACTATTTCAAATTTCAAGTCGATAGCATGAGTAGTTCTCGAGATATCCATTTGTGACAGACAGACAGACAGAGTGATTCTATAAGGGTTCCTTTTTACCATTTTGGTCCGGAACCCTAAAAACGTAACTGCATTTGAATATTTGTAAAAATACGCTTTCAAACCCTAGAATCTGATGATAACTTTAATAGGGTATGACACGCTTGCCTAGAAAGTTGTTCTAGGCAAGCGTGTCTAGAACCTGTTAACCCTTGATGTGAAAATACCCAAATTGTACGTAACGGGGAATACCGACTCCTGCAACGATTTCCAGATTCTCGCAGTAAGATGATTGACCCTATCGATTGATGCCTTGCACTTTTTAATACTTTTTAGTACAAAGTTTTATTTTATTCGGTACTATTTGTGGGTATTCGTTGGTAGGTACTAAGCGTATTAGGATGGCTGGACCGATATTAAACGTGAGATCATGTGCACTTTATACTACTAATTTACTACCTAGAACTAACTAGTTGCTCGCCAAAAACCTAGAACAAGCGTGCGACTTCTTTCAATTAAGTCCCATATAATTTGAACTTCATTTTACGTAGTGATCTGGCTGGATCCTACTGGATTGCATTTGTTTTCTACTATGTGATCTTTATTATATCTTTATTATATCGTCATTGGTTCTTGATAGGTATGCAAAGTTTCAATTCAGTCTTAAAGTAGGTTAAAACAACGTTCGAAGATAACGTTACACAGATCACATAATTTAAAAATACTAACATTTGTCTCGTCGCGGGTATAGAACCCGCACCCTTCTTCGTTTCACTAACCGTGTGTTGGTAAAATCTCCCAATGTTTAAATTTTATAAATATCCGGGCGTGTGTTCAAGAGTTATGCTCGAACAAAAATCTTGCTTATATTATATGTCAAAAACTACACCACTTATCAGATATTCCCTAAGACAGTCGATTTGTATTTATGTAATCTTTTTATGTTTCAAATCTGATGAAAATCGGCAGTCAAAAGAAATAAAGCAGTCAGCCATTCTGACGTCAGGTTGGCTGACGACATTCACCTTCTCATGGTTCTAGCAATTTATAAACTACGTTGTTAATGTGAATATTTATCTATTAATTATTATTGAACCTTAACATGTATTTTTTGCATTATTTTAGGAAGTTCTTTTAAAAAGACATGGACAACAATTTTATAAAATAAAACATTACAAGTAGACACTTTACCTAGTCTCGGAGGTTACCTAATTTTTTTTTGTAATGTGTTACCTGAGTTTACATCATGCTCCTTTATTTGATACGACACTTGGGTATATTTAAAAACATTCGATTGTTTACCCCTACTTTCAACCCCCATATCTCATGAATAGCTCGACCGATTTCTATATAACTTTTGCATCCTACTCATAATTTCCTTTCAATTGGTACCAATTTAGGGTATATTTGGAAACATTCGGTTATGCATCCCTTCTTTTCCATATCTTGTAAACTTCTTAACCCATTTGATAAAAGATAGCTAAGAACCATCGTCAGTTAACCAGCATTTAAATTAAAAACTGCATGCAAATGAGTTCACACGTTGAATAGCTACGGTGCCACAGACAGACGCACAAATACACATAGCGGTCAAACTTATATTACCGCTGTTTTTTGTCAGGGGTTATAAAATACAAATATCAAAACGTAATTATTTACGCCACAATTTACCTTCTTAGGATAATTGCTAATAATGTTTTGTAGGCGCTTAGTGGCTTAAGGACAACGTGTTTCAGGACATTTATGATTAAGTTCACATAACCTAAGTCATTTATACTTTTCAAAAAACGTTGAAGTGGTCAGCCAACCTGACGTCAGAATAGTTGGCTGCTTTATTTATTTTAGGTACGTATTTCTTAACGCAGATGTATATTTCACTTCAAGATCAAGATAGTAAATACAAGTAGACATTAAATTGTTCTCATGGTATCATGCCTACATCTCATTTGGTCCAGCCATCCTGGCGATCAACAATGTTTGCTATCTCCATTGTTTGATGTATCATCCATCCAGGTGGCATTAAAAAGTCCGCCCTGTATAATCTTTTGTTCATTGAGGATAAAGGTAAAATATAAAAATATCAAACCAGCAAAATTATAATAACCTATTGTAAAACGAAGGTACGTATTTCTAAACTCTGTTTTTCCTTGCAACTTTCCAAAATTCAAACAAAAGTTATCACGTAAAATTTCAAATATTAAATTAGTTTTATTGTATTATTTTTTAAAATTAGAATCGTGTTAAATTCGTTAAGTTTGGTATATCCATAACACATAGGAGGAATAAGCTGTGGATCAAAATTACTGCAATAAACGGAGGCAGGCAAATAGTAATATCGCAATCAGAATTTACTTATAAATATACAACTTTATGGTTTTGCATACCTCTTAATTCTTTATGGCATTCCAATGGTACACAGTAAACAAATAATGCCAAGGAGCATATAACAATAATGTTCACTAAAAATCCTAACATTTCACTTAAATCACAAAGAGTGACAATTCACTTAAATACTTTTCATTCCTTTTATAATAAAGTATTAATTTAAGACGATTATGCGTACGCGTCTACTAGATAAGCTGTTTGATAATAAAGCAATGATTCTCAACTGGCGTTTGAAAACCCTGGCTTAGAAACCGGTTTCGGAGAGGATTCGGCCTTCTGTACTTACCCAAATATTAATAATTACGAGTCATCAATGGACCAACGTCATGTGAAACTGGGCTGGACTCGTGTACCTTATGAGAAATGACCTATGGACCAAAAATACCACAAAGTGCAAAGAGGTCTCGTGGTCGGCCCAGGCGGAGATGGCGAGATGAACTGGATGCGCATTGCACAGATTGGTGGACAAAAGCCCTAGGCCGGAATAAGTGACAAGAGAAGAGAGACGTTTGCCCAGCAGTGGTATCCAAAAGGCTGTTAAGATTAGATTATTGGGCCATCTTAACACACAGTAAACAGCTCGCATATATGACGACCTCCGTGGCGCACTTGGTTTGATGGCCGGCTGAGGCAGTAGAATTGCTGGTTCTATTCTCACCGTGTGGGAAAAAATATTGTATGTTTGCTGCCTGCAGACATCTGTTCTGGGTCTGGATATGTGTGTGATTAATCAATTACCCAAATAATAAAAATACTAGTTTTTCGCCGCGAAATTAAAACGAGATTTACTTAATCGATTTGATTATAATCAAGCTGAAATGCAATGAGACTTCATCGTATAAATACGGATTTGGACTGGATTGCTGGAATTCTTCAAACACTCCTAACTTTAATTGGATGCTTGTAATTTTTCATCTTGGATATTAGATTATATCAGATTTTGCAAAATGGAATCGTTAATACAAAAGTTATTCTCGAAAAATAAAAACGAACAATAATAATAAATTAAAATTTAAAAAACTTTTTAACAAACAAGCTTTTATTTAAACGTACTAAAAATAATAAAATAATTATTTTCCAAAAGTTTAACGTCAACTTAAAACGTCGTTAGACAATTTGTATTATATAATAGCTGGTCGCGAGATTTAAGCAGGTACTCGTATTTACTTTGTTTACAAAAAACAATTACATAGATCAAGTTATTAAATTTACTTATACAGGTTAGACAGGTAAATCTCGCTACAAGATTTTATATCACATAAATTGTGTAGACGTTTCAAGTTGACATTATACTTTTATTGAGAATAAGCTTAAAAAAAACTTTTTAACAAAGTTTATTTTACTTTTAATTTATTTTTTACTTTTTAGTTATGGACAGGTTTCTCAGTCTTGTTCATCTCATTCAACGCATCATTATTGCAAGGTCGTTTGCCGGTTAATTGGCAACAGTCTAGATCTTCTTTATGTAACGTATTTACGATCAGCTTGCACTGGCTGCGGTAATGGTCATATTCAGATCACGATGCAAGCTACCTCCTTCGCAGACCATCTTGTAGGAGGACGTTTGTCGTCCACTTTGCCCATGATCATTTGTTTTTCCAAACAATATTTCGAAGAGCGCATGATGTACCTAATTTGTTCTACCGATTGAACGAAGACTAAAAAACTGGACCTTATTTTTTCTTGATACTTAATTAGGTTGACAAAACCAGTGCTTTAAAACTAATGCGTTATTCAGTTCAAGTTATTTAGCTTAACCTACTCTAAAAATGAACTTTGTTATATTCGCTCCTCTGGCGTAACAGCTACAGCTTGGAACATCATTTCTGGTGGAACGTTCGGCTTTCCTTCTGAGAAGCGATCAGCCAAGCTACTTGAAGCCGTAGTAGCTTGAATAACAAGGTTATGGTTGATTGCGTTGGGTGTTTGTATGGATGGTTGTGATACTGGATTTGTTACAGGTCGGCGTGTTGTCAGATACTGGTTGTTATTCGATACATTGTTGACATTTTCTAAATTTTCTTCAAGAGGTAGATCAGGTTCTCTGTTGTTTGGTGGTCCCCTGTTAGGCGGTGGACCTCTATCTGAGTCTGAATAGTCATTAGGAGGTGGATCAAAATTTTCATTTCCTGGTGGTCTTCTGTTTGGTGGACCTCGATTTGGCGGGGGCCCTCTGTTATCAGGTGGTCCTCTATTGTTGGGTGGTCCCCTGTTGTCAGGTGGTCCTCTGTTATGCGGAGGTCCCCGGTTGTCCGGAGGTCCCCTATTGTTAGGTGGTCCTCGATGCGGTGCACCTTTATCATTTTTGGGTGTCGGGATAGGAGATCTTCTGCGGACTGACCGATTAAAGTTAAAATCTTCATTTAAGTCACCATTGTTTCCTATTTCGCCCGATTGGTCATATCTATCGTTAGGTTCCCATGGTCTTTGTGGTGATCGTTTTTCTGTAAACAAAATAAATGTTTGAAATTTAGAAAGGGATTGGTTGTGAATTATGTGATGCTAAATCGCAAAGTAAGGGGCAGTGACCGCGTGTTTGAAGTCCGGTATCCAAACAGTTTTGGTAGCATGTTTCCAGAGCAGGTAAGTGGATACCAAGAATAAATACATAATACAAGAAACTTTGGCTTTGTATTAGTAGATTGCTACTGTATTAATTGTGTAATTAAGTTTTTAACTTGTACGGGAGGTAAGCTTTTGAAAATTATTGCGGTGAATATGATGTAAAGGTTTTAATATACAGGATGAATTATAACATGTGTACTAACCAGAAAATATACACATACACATGTTATTATACACCCTGTAAATCGGCCGTGGGGTGCCAGCAGTAGAATGTTACCCCTCCTCTCATGCTCATGGATGCAGTAACAGGCTGATTAGGGATACCGACGGAAGATGGACAGCAGCGTCTTTCCGTGTATCAAAATCCCATACTGCGCTCACTAACCCGCCTGCCAAGCGTGGTGAGTATGGCAACTACCCCTCATGGAGATGAGGGAGGCCTATGTTCTGCAGTGGACGTTTTATGGCTGAAATGATGAAAATGATGATGAAATTGGAGGGCCATAGTTTACTTTTTATTTTAATAATAAGTATAATTACATTGGCCCTTCACACCTTTTTATAGTTAGATGATTTATTATTACATTGTAAGTATCAGCTGGTAATAATCCTCATTCATGATACTTGGGATATTGTTAGATGTATTAGTTATAATAATGACTTACACACATAAGTTGTACCTTATACTAACGTTTGGATTTCAATAACACATTACCTCTTAAGTTCTGAACTGGTATAGCACAAACGGCGAACACAAAAACTTGAATAACACAAAACATCACTACACATCTCGACATTATCACGTCCGAGTACATTCACATCAAAATCGTGTAACCATATAATTAAACGTAAGATTAAGGCAATACCACATCACCGTGGTAAAACAGACGTACGTGTGCACATTGCCCGGAATAATTTTAATGTGGATTTAAGAATGTATTCGTAAAGTATTTGTTCGACCGGTTTCTTGAGTGGTTTGGGTCAGTCTCCAAAAACACTGATTCCAAGGTAACACGTGATTTTGACCGAATATTTTTTTTACTTTTGTTTGATTAGTGCAAATTGTATTACGTCAAATGTTATTGCCTTTTGTTTTTATGATGTGGTGATTTTATTTACACTTAAGTTTATCCTTATTCTTGTTACGTACTTATTCTACTAACTAGCCGCACCCCGCAGTTTTACCCGCGTAGTTCCCGTTCCCGTGAGGATTTCGAAAAATCCCTCCTTAGTGCACCTCTAGGATAGTCAAGGTATATGTGTGCCAAATTTGAAGTCTCTAGGTCCAGTGGTTTAGGCTGTTCATTGTCTGTCAGTCACTCAGTCAGTAACAGAAGAGTTTTATATATATATTGATTATCAAAAAGGTGATAATGGAAACGGTTAAAAGGATGACGCAGAAATAACGGAACTTGACGGAGGAAGTCAGTTTAACACAAATTAAGAAATTCGCTAATCTCTTTATCTAGGTCATGTGACCTGTGACTAGAAGCAAGTTCGCTTTCATTGAGCAAAGGAACAGAAGCTTTTTAATAAAGTTTTTGTCTCTATTAAGTTATTTAGGAACTTGAATTACGAAGAATGCTGTTAATATTATTCACTTAAAATATTGCTAGTAAGTTGCCAAACACGTTGTCGAGTGATCTATATAACAATTAAAATAAAATGAACTAATTTTATTTCAAACAACTAGCCTATGAAAAGAAAACCGACCAAGAGTGGATCGAGGGTTCCGTGCCATAAAACAAGTGATTTATACACAATAACAAAATAAATGAAATATTGACTCTTAATTTATTATTAAAGGAATAAATAAAGCCTTATTTGAAATGGTTGTCTTTATAATAGGTCTTTACCTATGAAATTGCCGTTCTTCAGTACTGGTAATTTCAAATAAAAAAAAAATTGACATGGCTTGGTATTTCAAATTAAAATTAATTTTGTTTTAAAAACATGACATTCTTTTTACAAACTCAGTCTTTTTTTTATTGATTAGTGTTGTATTTTCATTACATTTGAACATTTTTCGTCATAATGGGTACCTTAAAAAATCGTGTAATTATGGAATATGAGTTCCGTCGTGGCACCAACGCGACACAAACGGCACGTAACATCAAAAACGTTTACGGGGAGAACTGTACAAACGAACGCACAACCCGTTATTGGGTTCCCGGTTCCGTTCTGGAAATGTTGACTTGAAAAATGAAGCTCGTGGCCGTCCGAAGACTATTGTCAACAATGATGAATTAAAGGCGATTGTGGAAGCTGACGAAACTCAATCTACAGCTGAGCTAGCAGCAGCTTTTGATGTAAGCATCAAAACAATATTGATCCATTTGCGACAAATTGGCAAGGTAAAAAAGCTTGATAGATGGGTACCCCACGAACTTAGCGCTGGCGAGCGCAACGTACGCGTTGAGACCTGTCTCGCGCTGCTCAACAGACAAAGAAATGAAGGAGTTTTGAACCGAATTGTTACGTGCGATAAAAAATGGATTCTGTTCGACAATCGAAAGCGCTCAACAAGTTGGTTAGATCCTGGTTCAGCACCAAAGCAATGCCCTAAACCAAAAATTACCACTAAAAAGGTGATTATCACTGTTTGGTGGTAGACCACCAAAAAAAACACCACAGTTTTTTTTAAAAAACGGCATGAGCATTACTGCAGATGTGTACTGTAAAGAACTGGAGACAATGATGGAGAAGCTTGCACATCTGCAACCAGCTTTGGTCAATCGGTCGTCCCCACTGCTCCTTCACGACAACGCGCGACCCCATACTGCTCAACAGACCAGTTTCCAAGCTGCAAGAGCTGGGGTTGGAAGCTCTCCCTCATCCGCCATACTCACCAGACCTTGCACCTACCGACTATTACTTTTTTCAAAATTTAGACAACTTTTTAGTGGGTAAAAAATTCAATTCCCGAGGGGCAGTACAAAATGCCTTTGAAGAGTTTGTTGCCTCCCGTGCAGCTGATTTTTACAAGAAGGACATCAATAAACTACCAATGCGTTGGCAAAGATGCGTCGATTGCATGGGGTGTTACTTTGAGTAATAGAAATAAAAAAAAAATGGAAAAAAAGTACTTTCATTTATTCCATACAAAACGGCAATTTCATAGGTAAAGACCTAATATTATCTAAACAAATACTATAACAATTTTAATTTTAAATTAGTTGGCACTAATCACCTGTGTTACCTTTATGCAGTTTAATTCTAATCACTTAGAATACTGACTCAGAATAGTCTTCCCGTCCGTCGTGGGGTGCCGGCAGTAGAATGATACCCCTCCTCTCATGCCCATGGATGCAGTAAGAGCCTGCTAAGGGATACCTCCGGAAGATGGACAGCAGCGTATATCCGTGTATCAAAATCCCATACTGCGCTCACCAACCCGCCTGCCAAGCTTGGTGAGTATGGCAACTACCCCTCATGGAGATCCATGAGAGAGGCCTTATCGCGTTATTTACCTTTATTACTGCCCGGAGGTATCCCTTAGCAGGCTCTTACTGCATCCATGGACATGAGAGGAGGGGTATCATTCTACTGCCGGCACCCCACGGCATTGTGTTAATAATGTGTCGTGATCGCGAAAGTTTAAAAAAGACTTGGAATACTGTGACTGCTTACACGGATTCTGTATAGAAGCTGTTTTTTGCGCCAGATCGCACATCAAAACTGTAGATAAGGTATTTCTTGCCTCTTACTTTGTAGTCTCATAGTAAGCTTTTTTCCTTCACGCCTTTATGCAAAAAGAAACAAAAACAGTTATAACTTTGTTACTCAGTTAAAATATGTCTAAGTAATGCAAATTAAAATCACGTATCACGAATGAAAATCATCTCTCACCGCATTCATTTTGAATGCACCAACAAAAGCCATTTCAAAATGAGTTAGAACTTTCATACAAGCCCTTTCATTACGAGAACCGTAAAGTGAAATGTAAAAGCCACTTACGTAGTACTGAAAGCTGCGACAATCTCATTCGGGACGACAAATTGAGAACACCTTCCGGCGACACCGCGGCCGCAGTCCCGACTCCGGTAAGTAGCTATTTATTGTGGCTTGGTGCGACACCTGCCTTGTGTGAACCTGCAGTCTTTAAATAGATAACTTGAGCGGAATATTCGATGAATTTATTTATAAAGTGAACATGTTTTAGAGAAGATTTGTGTGTGGTCAATGACGCTGGAAAGACAGGAAGATATGTAGTAAATTCGGGGAGGTCTATTTGCAGCAGAGCGCCAAATTAAATATAATATAAAATAGAAAGCATTAGCTGGACACTGCACACAACACCATCTTGCCACAAACTAAGCAAAGCTTGTACCTACTATGGAAACCAAATAATTTATGAAACAAATACTTTAAAATGTTTTTAATATTATGCCGATGATGATGATTATGGATTTCCTTCAAGCTTTTGACCAGTTAGTCCTATATCAGTTAACTCGGTTTGATATTCATTCTTTGATTAGTGCGGGTTATTATTATTGTTATTATTTATTTGAAAGTTAATATTATTCACTTAATAAATGTTTTTTCAAGTACTAACTGATTATTTTTGAAATTGTTTATTTAGTTATGGTATAAGAATAAAAGATCAAGAAACAAAAAAAATGCTGGAAAATTCGCAGAGCATCATCTAGCCTTGATGCTAGATGATGCTACAAAGAGCTACTTAGTAAATTTAAATTATTAACGCTTAATTTAGACGCATACTTCTGCAGATAATGTTTCTGCATGGACTGTGTCACAACAAATATGATTGCCCGCAATTAGTAAATAGACTGTGTTACACAGTGCCACGTACGGTACATAGGCGCACAGTGCGCTCCCGCCGCCTTTTCCACACCCGCACCTGTCGCACAAATGCTGGTGTACGTTCTCCACTGCACCGCATCGTCGACACATATAACAGTAAATTTATCGACATTGACCTATTTCTATTGCCCGAATTTAAATTTAAACAGAAATTAAAAAACCAACTTTTATTAGAATTATCCTAATTAGGCACTTTTCTTTTATCACTATTTTTTGTTTTTTTTTATCTCATAAGTTTTCACACAACAACCTCACATTATACATAAAGTAACCCGAGGATAACGTGGTGGGTTGTGCATTTATTCATCATTATTTTGTATTTATTGTGTACTAGTAAGATTTAATGTATCAACTGTTTGTTATTCCTAATAAAGTAAAATAAAATAAAATTATCATCATCATAAAAACATCCAGAAGACCCTAAACAAATATCTGCAGACCCTACAGACATTTGTCCTGAGGCGGGAATAGAACCCGCAATCTCTTGCGTCGCAGGGCCCTTATTTGATAAACCTCCCAATAACGGATTAGGTAATATTATATTTATGTTCTATTCGGATATCAACAATTGTATTATTTTGCAGACTCAGAAAGTGCGTCACAATAACTTCTTTTACAAACGATGACCTCACATTGAACTCACGGAGCCACTCACGTGCTATTATCTGTGCTATTATCAGCTGTCTTCATCATGTTTGCGGTTTGAACACACCAAATGAATGCCTCAAAGCGGAACTGTTTTTACTCATCTTTTTGTGGAGTTTCTTAATTGGTACCTACCTACGTAAGAGGTTTTAATTCTAGAATTCCACGTTGCTTAAGGTAAAATACCATAAAGATACTTATTGTAATAGTGATAATTTTTCAAGTATTGTTTAATTGATTGAAACCCTGGTAAACTTTCATGTTATAATTGAAATATAAAAAGCCGTGGGGTGCCGGCAGTATAATGTTACCCCTCCTCTCATGCCCGTGGAAGCAGTAACAGCCTGCTAAGGGATACCTCCGGAAGATGGGCAGCAGCGTCTTTCCGTGTATCAACATCCCGTACTGCGCTCGCCGACCCGCCTGCCAAGCGTGGTGAGTATGGTAACTACCCCTCATGGAGATCCATGAGGGATGCCTGTTCAGTAGTGGAATTTTTACGGCTGGAATGATGAAAAAGTTCTTGTAGGTGAACTTTCATAACTCGTTTATTTATTATTTTACACAAAATGTTATAAGTAACCTTACAGCATAAGCCAATGCGTTACATCTTGATAATTCTTACATAATACAGTAAACAATACAATAAACAATTAACGAAAACATAAATAACAACAATATGATACAGGGTTCAATTACAGAGAGATTTCAGGTTCAATTAGAGTTCAAAAAAGACTGCAAAATTTAAGGAATAATTTTCATACAAAATACGAAGAAAACATGTCTTCTATAATGTAAAAATGCGATTTGGTTTAATTTCGTTTCAGTTAAGTATTTTGAGAAAAGCTTGTGCCTACTTAAATATTTTTCTAATACAAATAATCAAATACGAAATAATGCAATAGTGTATTTTGAGTTTAGAACAAACAAACGGACAGACGCGTTGGAGGACTTTTTGTTGTTATAGTAGAATCGATTTTTTTATAAATATAATTTAAAATTCATGATCACCAAATATGCCAAATCCACAATCATTTGTTAGATTATTCAAAGATTTAAATCGTTAGATACGCCCTTATCGTAATGAGACCGCACCGCTTTGCTTCCACACAAAATGAGTAAGCTCACTCATTTGGAATCAGTGTATAAAACTTTTTTCACGTAAGCTAGTTCAACATGATTGCAGAACAAAATTGCAATATTTGTGGGGTTCTCAAAATTAGTTATTTCATAGACTATTTTGTGCTCTCTCTATACGAATTTATTTATTCGTTTATTTAGGCACACAAAACACAAAACAAGCAATACAAAAATAATAATAAAAACATAACACCTTTTTCAACATTGCAATCTCGTTTGTATTTTTGCCGCTTGCGTCACTATTTTTACAAAATGATTTTACGAAAAAAAGCTGCAACATAAATTGTAGGTTTCCTCTAGTTTCATTTTGTATAACTTTGTTTTTATCATATACCGTCTATGATAAAAACAAACCATAGATTTAGTAAGTAAAATTCTATAATTTTATTTACTAACTCTATGGTTTCTATCGTGAAATGTATTGGAATGGAGATATTATCAAAAAACTACTTTTAGGTGCCACTTTTACAAGAGGACGGCGTAAGCGACAAAGATGCAAAGGCAGTAAAGTTAAAATTCGTAAATAGCATATAACAATCTACAAAATAAAAAATACCTAACTTCCAGAAGACTAACCTGTTTTTACCCATTTTATAGTATATTTTGCGGCTATTAGTATTTTTTTTTAAATTAAACAGTACTAACATTGGTTTTTGATACATTTTTGAGACTCGCTTTTACCGTTAGTAATGTATTTTTTTTTTATTTCTGTAAGTTTAAAAAATCTTTGGGCCAAATTTGTTGCCCCTAAAATCTGCCGCCATAGGCCAGCTACTCAGCCTATTGGTGAATCCGGCACTGATCGTCAACAAACACATCAACTTCAGGGTTGTTATTATTAACTCGTTTAGATGGTATCGAGCACGGCAGATGGGTGACTAGTGTCACGATCAAGCGTACGCGGAGGAGCGAGGAGCAAGCGAAGACCGCGTCCTAGGCGGAATCAAGTGCGCTGTTCTGGCACGCTGAGCCTGCTTGCATCGCCGACCAAGTCCGGGCTATCTTCAATTCCTATCAAGATGCGACATAATATTATCATTCGTTCACAAAGTCTTCGCATTTTTAAGAATTTACCTCAAGTGCACCTTGTAAGTATGCGGTGGGATACATAAACGAGCCTAGAGATTTCATGTCTTGTTCATATAAAGCAGAGCAAGAGCGAGTCGGGCTAGCGCACCAAGGGTTCCGTCCGCCTTTATCACATATCATACAATATAATACCTATATATGATAAAGGCGGTTTACATTTGTTGGAGAACCTTTACAGCGTAATCTCATGTTTGAAAGCGGAACTTATGTAGATTTTTACTTATAAGATTATTTCTAAAAAACTATGCAAATAAGAGAGTTCGTTATAATTTTCCTGTAATTTTTACATACACTCCTTAGCAAAACAAAATTCAGGGGTTTATCTCTGCAAACTTCGGAGTTAAGGGGGAGAACGCAATTTTCTTCAACGCTTTTGTAAATAAGTTGAAAACTATATGGCTTAAAGAAAAACTAAAAACTCTTTATTAATCTGAAAATAAATACCTTTCATATGATACCCCACATGATCTAGTAACTTCACAAAAAAAATCTAAACCACACAATTCCACATCCTTGTCTGAAAGCTTTGCATATTAGAGAGTTTGTTATAATTTTCCTAAAATCTTTACATACACTTCTATTAGCTTTAAAAGTTTTACGGATTTATCTTTGCAAACTTCGGGGATAAGGGGGAACGGTATTTTTTTCAACATTTTTGTAAATAACTCAAAGTATAACACTAAACGATACGGCTTATAGTAAAACTAAAAACTGTTTATTATTTTGCAAATTAATTATTTTAATATGATACCCCACATGACCTTAGTAACTTCACAAAAAAATTCCATTGTTCTAAAAAACTTTGCAAATTAGAGAGTTCGCTAAAATTTTCCTGTAATTTTCACATACACTTCTATTAGCAATAAAAGTTTCGGGTGTGTATCTCTGCAAACTTCGAAGATAAGGGGGGGGAGGAACGGTCGTTTTTGTCAACATTTTTGTAAATGTCTCGAAAACGAGATGGCTTAAAACGTGCAAACGAATACCATTCAAATGATACCCTACATGACCTTGTAACTTCGCTAAAATTTTTGAGACCCCCTTTCCGGCCCCCTTGCAATCACAACATGAATATTTTTCAGCATTTTCATTTATTCCATATTAGTGAAAAAGCGTTATATTATAGAATTTCAAATTTCAAGTCGATAGCATCAGTAGTTCTCAAGATATCCATTTGTGACAGACAGACATATAAACTTATACCATAGGGGTTCCTTTTTACCATTTTGGTCCGGAACCCTAAAAACGGAGGAAGGGTGTTTGCACTTTTTCAACCATTAACTTATAAGTAAATTTATGTGCGTACCATTTTATACAAGAACTAATTTCCAACTTAGATCTTATGAGCGATTACATAACAGGAGCCTGATTGCGGGGACAAATATGAATTCTCTACAGCTCCTAGTTACGCATCCCTAAGATTTAAAGCGTGTGAGTTTTTGATCGAAAACTACGTCTAGGTCCTTTCAACGTCTGAGATTTAGCTAGCGGGAAACCGTTTAATTCATATCGACAAGAAATTGGTTGTTGTGCGCGTGTGAAACTCAGTACTTGGCACTTACTTACGTTTATATCTGGTTGATTTTCATCTCCCCACTGGAATACGTCTAGTTCATATTGTAATATGTTACAGTCCTCCTCCTTACTTTTTTACTAATTTTAGATCATCCGCGCATAGGAGGCATAATATGCTGTTGTTGATAATGCTTGATATATTATTTAATTAAAACGGAATTAAATTTAAAGTAAAAAAAACTTTATAACAAACAAGCTTTTATTTAAATGTACCCACTAAAAATAATAAAATAAACATTTTCCATTAAAGTCTAATGTCAACTTAAAACGTCTTTACACAATATATATGTAATAAAAAAGCTTGTCGCGAGATTAACCTGTGT